>ML675618.1:3620657-3756607 GCA_007922155.1 Mesoclemmys tuberculata
ACTCCCACTCCCACTCCCACTCCCACTCCCACTCCCACTCCCACTCCATCCTCCACACCTCCTGTCTCCAAACTCCACAACCCACACTGCCTGCTTGCACTGGAGGCTTTTAAGTGTTTGGGGCGGGGCTCCTTGATTGGCCCCAGGTGGCCTAATTGCCCAAACAGCCCCAGGTGCCCTAATTGCCCAAACAGCCCCAGGTGGCCAAATTGCCTAATCAGCCCCTGCTGAATCACCCAGGGAATAGGGCTTTGCTGAGCCTGGGGCTAACATACATGCCTTCCAACACTCTCTCATAGCCGTCTGGCCTGACCCTGTCACAATATCTATAGTATACATAAAGTATAGATATCTATAGATATAGGTAAAGTAACATAACAAACTAACATAATAAAATCCAGTGGGTGGAAGCTGAATCTAGATAAATACAGGCTAGAAATAAGGTATAATTTTGAACAATGAGTATAATTGACAACATACCAAGTGATGTGGTGGATGCTCTATTACTTGAAGTCTTTAAATCAAGATTTGATGTCTTTCTTTGACAAGATATGGGCTTGATACAGGACTTACTGTGTGAAATTCTGTGGCCTGTGTTATGCAGGAGGTCAGACTAGACCACAGTAGTCCCTTCAGGCTTTAAAATCTGTGGCTCAGATCCTCAAATTGTGTAAATTGTTGTAGCTCTGACAGTTCACACTTGCAGGTATACGTATACTGCTGGCCTGACCTTCCACTGTCTTTCATCCTACCTAGTCATATATACCTGTTCAGCGTCAGTGCAAAATGTTATCTGATCAGAATGGTAGCAGTTTATACCCACTTTCAACTCACTTTGCAGAGGAGTAAAATAACTACGCAAGATGCAAGACAAGGGGAATCGGGCGCTCACTACAGGAAGAATGTATAATTCTGGGGTGGAGTGACAGCAGAAATTTCTACACCCTCCAGCTCCGCCAATCCAGAATTTATGCTCTTTGCATGACTGACTCGCAATATGTTTTTGAACATGCTCATGATTGTAAAGAAGGAATGCACCTTACAAAGGTGATATTTTCGAACAATTTATTATTTCATATAGAAAAATGCATTTTCATTTGGAAATACTGAAAGCATTAGGGCTTTAGAGAGTTTTCTTGAACGTTAGTAGTTCTAAAGAATGAGTGCCTTTAAAGAACAGGTTAGTCAAGCAGAATTTGATATACTGTATAGAGCTGCTGGCTCCAGTATGGATTTCAATGCAGTGATTAACAAAAGGCATTTCCACTGATACATCAAATGGTCTCATAATGAAGAAAAGGGTATTTAGTTTTCTGATACCAGTCACAGTCCATTGCAACTGCACCTCTCTTCCCCCCGTAGTCCAGAAAAGGTTTCCATGCTAGGCTTCCAGCTCCACAGCTGTCACCTTTCTTGGGCAGAGATCTGTGTCTTTCCCCAATTTGAATGAGGTATTTCCAGGTTGGACAGTTCCCTGATTATATTATGACCTCTGCCGCAAAAAGCAGACTGCCTAAGCAGGCCTGCTTCACATCTCTCCTTAGAGACGGCATAATTCCCACAGTTATGTTACCACACTGCCCTTTATAAGCAAACATGTTTATTCTTAAAGTGAAAGCATTGCAGAGAAAACCTATGAAAAACAATGAAAGGGCCTACACACATGCTAATAAGCTTATCTGGCATCATCCTGTGTCTTCAGCAAGGGCTCTGGTTGGTGATTAGTCCTTCAAATCCCACAGTGGTTTTTCCTATGATCACAAATTCATCAAATCTTCAGTTCAGAACTGGCTCCCAACTCTTAAGGGGCTTCAGTGAGCCAAAGACCTACCAACCTTTCCCTAGGGATTGGGTACCCATGGGACAGAAGGTCCTGTCAGTTTACTGGATCAGAAAGAAGGCCCTGAGTCAGTTTTAACTCAGGTTATTTAACCAAAAATCTTTTCTTTGTCAGGTGGTCCCTGAAGAATCCACTTTGAATCAGTATCTGTGACGCTCTCAGCAGTTAGTGGCACCTCTTTGGAGTGTTGCAACTAAGTGAATTTTCCTTATCACCCTCCTACTGTTCTCAGTTCCTGGAGGACTATGGTCCCCGTCTCCCATGGTGATACGTACGGTCCCACAATAATACATAGACATTTGCACTTTCAATACAAAAAAGTCCTAAAATACTTAAACGTAATTCAATAATGTTTAAACTTAATTCAGTAATGTGTGTCCAGGATATTGTAAAATCTGTCACGCTGGTGCCATATGAAACTGTGGTACTAAATCCCTACATTTGTTTGTTGCAGGCATTGTGTCCCTGATCTCCTTGGCCATCCTATCTTATGAACGCTATAGCACCCTCACCCTATGTAACAAACGTGGGCCTGACTATCAGAAGGCTCTGCTAGCAGTTGGTGGTTCCTGGCTTTATTCCCTAATCTGGACTGTACCACCGCTCATTGGCTGGAGCAGCTATGGGCTTGAGGGGGCCGGCACAAGCTGTTCAGTACGTTGGACCTCCGAATCAGCTGAGTCTGTGTCCTATATCATCTGTCTCTTCATATTCTGCTTGGTCATTCCTGTAATGGTCATGATATACTGCTACGGGCGTCTCCTGTATGCTGTTAAACAGGTAAGGTACAGTATGCTACATATAGACAGTATAAATGATCTGAGATATGTTGCCTGTAGGAAATACAATTTTCCTTTAACTATCTGGTTTTAAGCAGCAGTACTGGTAAGGAGGGAAAAAAAGGGGCAGAAAAAGTTTTGGAGAAGGAAGATGGACCTTACCAAGTTTTCTTATTCTCAAATTGAAACAGCTGTCTGGGTAGCCAGGGAGCATGCTCTAGTGTGTGCTGGTTCTCAAAGCAACCAAATGGAACAGCAAAATATTATATGTTAAACAAGCCAATGCATTTGGATGAGCCCTGCAGTCATATCAACGATGACTTGAATTTCATCATTGTTCCCCATTTCAGTCCTATATAGGTGTCATTCTCATATGCTTTGCCTCTTAAAATACTAGGTCCTAATTCAGTACTCATGTAAATTCTCTGCAGGCAGTGAAGTTACGCTTAAGATGGAATTTGGCCTTTCAATTCTATGACACACACAAAAAATTTTCTTAAACTGATTTTAAAAAAAGACAATGTGCAGCTCCTTTTTACTACTTTAAAGAACAGCATGATCATCAGGCATCTGGATTTTATCTCCAGACATAGCTGTCTAAAAGACAGGGCACTGTGAAGTTTTGATACTGCGGGGATAGTGGTGTAGGTTAGTACTGAATAAAGAAAGAAGGAGTGAATGCTTAGGTCTTGTCTACCTGGGGACACTCTGGAAAATTAAGATGGATTAACTAATGGTGTGAAAGTTAAAGAGCATTAATTCCTTGTGTGGAGGCTGTCATTCAGAAGTAAAGTAGTCTTAGTTCCTGCTTCAGCTTAATCCTTGGGGATTCATTTTACACCTTAGTTAATTAGTCTTAACTTTCCTGAGTGTTCCTGTGTATATAAGCTCTTAGAGGAAGCCCAGAATAGAGTACATACTCTTAGCAGTGATCACAAAAGTATCATTTTTAACTCATCTCTTGCTTCCCTAAATCTTTTGTGCTGCCACCCATCACCATAGCATACAAATAGCTATATAGATAAAGTACCAATAACATACCTCATTTGGCTGTAGACAATGTCACTTTACTCACAGTTTTATATTAAAAATTGAGTAATATTCTTTTCTCTTGTATGTATGGTTGGTCTTAACCTGGAATAGAGAGCATACTGAAAGAGCAAAGTATTGGAGGCAAGATTTGAGTGCAGTCCATAGGCACACTGAATGTAGACCCAAGGAGATTTCTGCAGCATGTGGTATAGAACAAAATACTTGGTTTTATTGACAATTGGTGATAACAGAAATAAATAAGCAGTGGGAAAGGTGTGAATCCTCTCCTGAGGCTTTAAAAAGACTGGTTTCTGGTGAAGTCAGAAAATCACTGAAAAATAATATGGACTTTTAGGTTAGAGACATGGATTTTTTGTAAATGATGGAAGTGGAAAGGAGTCAAACTTGGTTCTTGCATATTTTTCAAAGGCGTGGGCCAAAGAGACATGGGAGTTAAGATTATTTAAGAATAAAGAAATTACCATGCTGGATTAGACCATATCAATACATAAGAAATGTATAGATCCAGGTCTACAGAAGTAGTTTGATTACTGCAAAGTCTGTATAAAATAAGCATTGGACTGTCAGACCAAGCATCTAATTCACATCCTGCTGATATTTTAAAAATCTTTTTAATGAGACTTGTGTTGATGAAAAATAATATAGCAAAATCCTGACCTCATTCAGAATGTGTACTTAATTTTCAGTGGTATGACTTTTCTGTAACACATTCATGTAACATGACTTTTCCAAATATTTCCATGGTTTCCAGAAGCTTCTGCCATGACTTCTATATAGTTTTAAAAAATTTGCAATGGCAAGCTTACTTAGAATGCTTTTTCTCCAGTCTTGTGTCATTTAACTATTCTTAATCTCACTATATGCAACTATCTTCTGTAAAATGCTAGAGAACATTATAGCTTGATGTACTCAAACCAGATGAAGAGATGAGCTGTGAATGGTAAGAAATTAACTCCTCCTTATATAGAAATGGATGGAGTATTTTTGGTAATAAAAACATATTTGAGAGGTTGCTATGTGCATTTTAACATTGTTACTTTTTTGAGTGAGCAAAAGAGTCCATTACCAGAAAGCAGCACCACATTCTTGCTTTTAGACAAAAAAATGAGTCTTTTTGTGACACTACCTGTAATATGTTAGAAGTAATGTAGGTCTGCTGCACACCATAATGAGCACAATAGCTCTGGCAAATTTTCTAAGATATACTTCATTACACTTTTATAAGAGATGAAAGAAGTTTGTACATTAGAACATTACATGCATAAATTATATTATACTCTGAGATTAAAAATACAGGAGTTATGCCACTATTAATCCTGTCATGTAGATTTATTGAAGTAGAAGAAATATCTTAATAGACAGGGAATAGATAACGCAAAGACTGGCATGGTGCCTACATTTTATTTTCAGGGAATGTAATTGTGGGTCTTCTTTTCTCTTTTCCTTTTCAGAATTTAACAAGATAATATAGTTTTCTGGGATACTAGGCATTAGCACTCTGTGTAGTCATTTGTAAATAATTCATTGGTAGAATTTCACAAGAATTTCATTAACATGCAGGTGTTGTAAAGGATAACTTTTTCCAAGGAATGTAATAAACTCGTACATCTGTGTATGAATATTGAAGAACACATTTTAAAAGCAAATATCATTAAACTACACTAAAAAGTGACTGGTCTATTATCAGAGTCCCTGTGATTTAAGGGTCTCAGAAGACTTTTGAGTGTTTTTTCAAGTATGTTACTTTAGGACAGGTTTTCCTGCAAGAAGATTTATCCTGGAGGCTAGGATTGGTTTGTTAGACTGTTTGCTGCCAGTCTTATGGAATGTACTTGGGAAACAGAGATGTCCACCCTGAAAGGGATTGGACTATAAAAGAGTAATGGAACTGGGATTGGGAAACACTAAAACAGAAAAATGTCTGTATTGTGAGAATATTATCAGAGAATCTAGGCAGAGACAGTTCTTCATGGAGAGCTATAAAATAAACCATGGCTTCAGAAGCTGTTAGGGCTTCCAGTGGTATATCAAGGTTTTAAGATAGACACAAAAATATACAAACACTTTCTGACTTTTCTTCAAAGTCCATATTTACATTCTTGCTAGGCTGGTGTAAAGTTTATGTCATGTTTCAATGAGAATCATGGTTTCCCTGTAGCAGAAGTCGAATGTTCTACTTGTACTTTAAGAGCTGTGTTGCTGAGCAAGATTCACAAGAGGAGTTTGAATTGAGGAGCTGTTGGAAGGACGAGGGGGCAGAAAAATCATCAATATCACAGTACGCTAATCATATATATTGTGCTCAAATTTTGCACTTGTATAAGGAGATGGAATTGAGAGGTTTTTTATTAAACTGCAATTTGTTGGTGTACTCTGCTGGGGCGGAGGGTTCTTGATTTATTTGCTTGTTATCTCGGTGGTGGAAGGAGGCAGACCGACAATGGGAAGTGGTTAAGTAAAAATATTTTATTGCATTGAACAATAGCTGGGCATAGCTCCAAAAGCAGTAGCCCTAGCAACCACCCTCTACAGCTATCCCGAAGCACAGGAAGAAAGCACCTACCAAAAGCAATAGAGTGGGGAGACCCATCAACCACTGTCTAGGTGAGTCACAACCAGGGAACCAACCTCCCCGGGGCATCCGGTAAGGCCTTGACGGATCCACGGAGAGTCTCCCCGAGCGGTTCCCGGGGGTGCTTGTTATACCCCTGTCTTCCTCTGCCTTAGCAGAATTTTTCTCCTAGCAACACAATACGTAGCTCTCAACCTCGACTAGAGATTGGGTTTTAAACTTGTTTTTCATTAGTCTATTGGTTAATAATTACAGGCTGGAAAATAGAGGGAAGCTGCCCTTTGCCAATGTCTGCTCTAAGTCTGTGGTTAGATGTTTTGCCGACTTGTGGCTAGTCGCCCACTGCTTATCTCAGACAATTTCTGTCCAGCCAACGTATTTTAATTCCAGACAAAGGTCAGTTTCACTTCTTAATGCAGGGGGCTGCCCAAGCAGTTATGGGCCTAGTCTTGCTCACAGCCTAAAATGGATGTTTAGGGCCTAACCTTGCCAACTGTACTTGTTCCGCGTGACAAATTCTTCCGAGCCCTACAGTTGGGTTTTTTCTTTTTTGTTTTTTTGTTTGTTTGTTTTTTTGTCCTTCGCTTATGATACTTCTAAATGATTCTATCGTGTACCTCTGGGGAAAAATACCCATAAATAGACATTAGTTGTTTTACACTTTGGAAACCAAACATCCAAATGTTGAATTATACAGACTAGTATTCAGATCTCAACAGCACAGAAGGTGCAGTATGATTAGATCCCCAAAGGAAAGACACAGAGAGATCACACAAATGAAATATGATGTGTTTGATAAAATTAGTCACATATAAGAAATCTCATCAGCCTACATGATCTCATCCTTGCATAGCAAGAGACCTTTCAAAAGGATAAATGACCAGCTAGAAAAGTGATCAATTAACAAAGATTCCAGACTGGCTTTATGTGGAATCTCAATCTTCTAATCTATTTAATCAGAACACTCTCTCTTAACAAGGCTTTGATAAGTGCCTTACAAAATGTAACTAGAAGACTTCAAATATTCAAGAGGCATCAGAGTAGTAGTTCAATCAAATGTCCAGTTTAACACATGAGTCTGAGCATATAGTTCTTATTCATGCAATAGACCTTAAGTGAACAGTCCCAATGCTGAACATGGACAAAAGGCTAATGGTCAGATTGATTCCTTTTAGAGCTGGTTGGAGGTGGGTGGGTGGAATCAATCACCCGGCCCCCCCTGAAAAATATGTGGGGAGAGAATAAATAAGCCCACTTGAGTGAGAAATGGGCAGTCTGGTAGTGCTATGTCTGCTGTCCCTCCAATACTCTTGGAGAAGCCACTCTTCTGCCCCTGCTACTTTGCCCCTCAAAAGCCATTCATTAAACCAGATGGGAAATGAAATATTTGTTTCCTAGTACATTACCACTGTTGTTCTATTAAAAAGTGCTATGGACCCCACTTCCAATTGGACCTCACTAGATGGATTAGGGAAACGAGCCCTTTGAGGTTTTTTTGTGATCCTGTTCACTGATAATTCCATTTTTTGTCTTTTTGAAATAAAATATTAAGTCATTAGCAAAATGGATACACCAGAGAAAAGTGTCACATCATAGGCTGCCCTGCTGTGCTTCTCCTGCTCACCTCCCAGCTGTAAAACTTCTCAAGTTTTCAGAAGAAAATTACAGATCTCTCACTATTTTGTTGAAGAATAAAATCCTAGTGTGAAATCCTAGCAAAGCTCACATTGATTTGAATGAGGCCAGAATTTCACCTCTAGTATTTCTATTAGTAAAACCTTTTACAAAAATTAGTCTCACGTTACAATACTCTGCTTCACTGGAAGTCACACAAACAACATATGTCTTGTTTGTGTTAGCTTAAATCGAGAGAAATATAGTTTTGACTATTAAGATTTCTGTATTATCTTCAAGAGGCTATAATTAAAGCACATTCAATCCATTTTTCCACAAATGAGAACATGATACTAAGAACATAGATGACAACCTAGTGATAAAGTCATGCTCATAAGAATTAGATAATGTTTCAACACATTTGTGTTCATAGTACTGAATAAATGAATTAAAACACATCTAAAATATATATCCATATATATCCTATGGCCACTTCCTCCATGCATATGGATCCCCATTATGTTCCCTCAAATCTGAGTCCTTCGTTGTTTTATTTTACATCAGTGTCACCATCCAGGAGCTTCCCATTTCCTTATTTATGGACCCATATTGGACTGTTTAAAAAATGTACCATTAGTATTGACTACTGGGAGTCATTTACAAAATATGGAAGCACAGATACTGAGTTGCTTTTTTGATTTAAAGGTAAATATACAGAAGACCGAAACACCGGAGTTGGGAGGGAAAAAATCATGACTATTCATTTGAAAATATGCTAATTCTGTCCGGTCATGTTTATTCTCCTTTTATATAAGCTTTCCTTGAGCATTCAAGGCATCTAGTTTCCTGACCCAAATGTTCACAGAAAGTGAATTTCAGTGTTCGCTCTGGAAGTGCTTGCCCACTCATCCAGTCAGAAACAATACCATGTGATTTATCTGGCCAGTTTTCTGTTCTGCAAGCAGAGAGTAACTTTATTGAATAAAGATAAAGACAAAAGCTACCTTTTTAATTTTGAAGCAGACAAGATGATGCCTTAAGAGGCATTAAAGTAAAGTTCCAGACCTAGCCAGCTCTGACATCTCTACTGGTTTGACGAGGAGGTAAAAAACCAAACCAAAACTCCAAGATGATTGACAAAAGAACCGGGGCAGGATTTAAAGAGACATACTCTTGGGAGTCCAGGAGCAAATCAGTTTAAAAACAGACTCAGGAATCCCCTGGGAGAATCTGGGGATGCTAGGCCTGCCAGATTGGAGGGTAAGACTTTCAGTAAGACAGACATGCACGTGGACTGTTTGTTTTAAAGTTCTTTCTCTCTAATGTTTTGTTATTAGTGCTAAATAGAGACTATTTTATTGTGAGAAGGTTATCAGTCACTGTATCACGGGGCATAGCTCTCAAAGGAGAGAAAAGCATGTGCCCAAATTCAGTCAGACCTGCTCAGCAATAAGCAGCTGGTACACATGGGTCCCAGTCCAAGGGCATGTCTACACAGCAAAGAAAACCCCCCGGCTGGCCCATGCCAGCTGATTCAGGCTCAGGCTGTGGGGCTGTTTCATGGCTGTGTAGATTTCTGGGCTCGGGCTGGAGCTCTGGGCTCTAGGACCTGCAGGGCGCGAGGGTCCCAGAGCTCTGGTTCCAGCCTGAGCCTGGAAGTCTGCACAGCCATGAAACAGCTCCGCAGCTTGAGGCCCGCAAGCCCGAGTTGGCTGGAATGGGCCAGCCGTAGGTCTTTCTTTGCTGTGTAGACATGCTCTAAGAGTGGACGACTTGTGTGATTATACCCTGAGACAGCTAGAGGTAAGAGGCTTAAGACCTGAGCTGCGTGTCCTGTAACCATGGCACATAGCTCGCCTTTGATAAATGACGCTGACATGTTCTGGAATTTGCATTCATGGTGTGTATATATATTAAAATGTTGAGAGAGGACACGTGATGCATCAAAGGCTCCTGAGAGTTGTTTCAAGGTGATCACATTCTGGGAAGCAGAAGGGAGCCATGATTAGGAATGAGTCTAACAATGTGAGAGTCTAGATATATTTGCATCATTGTATATAAACTTCTGTACACCTGCATTTTGGTTCACTGATTGGCATACTGCATCTACAAAACATTCTTCAAATGTCATACCGTACATCTTAGGGCAAGGGATGTCGGTAAATGCTGCAGGTCAGAAGGCATGATGTGTTGCTATTTTGAATTATCTCCTTCAGGCAAAAAACTGAGCAGCATGATTATTTCATTGTGTCCTTCAGAATATTTTATTAAAGAATTAGAAGGAAAGTAGTATAGGAATAGAACAAAAGAAATAGACTAGGAAATGGAGAGTCACTAGTTGGTTTGAACCTTCCTATGCTAGTGAACAATGTCAGAAATTTGAAGAACAGAAGAGATTGTGCAATAGTGATTTCTGACTGCTTCTTTTGTTTTATGGTTCTGTTATTTGAAACAGTTAAAAATCAGATTACATGAGCTGTCTTTTAAAACGTTCAGGAATGCATAAGGAAAGAAGCTTTTTTTGAGAGTTTATTCAACTGTCAGGCCCTTTTGATTATGATAGGCTTTAAAGCTACGTTCAGAAAAATTATCCAGCGATTCAGTTTTAAAATACATGATCTTTGCAAGATTAATCAAATGAAGGAGGATGGATAAAGTACTGATTGGTTCATCACACAGTAATATGCTTGTATTTGTGGATAAACTTAGTTTTCTAAAACTTTATCCTAAAATTAATGGACCTGAGCTGGACTCATTTTGAGAAATCTAATAAGGCAATAAATCTGCAACAAGTATCTCTTCCAAGAGTTCTAAATGAAGACTATTTTGTATGACCAGATTGTTGTAGAAGAAGAGCCCAAATTGTGATCTGTCACATAGGGTTGCTGATGCAAGTTATGTCAGCAGATCGCCGATGCAGTTAGAATCTTGTCTGTGCATGTGTATACTTGGCTCCTTGTGTCGTTGTTGCACATACTCCCCAGGAGTTCTGCTGTTAATGCACAGTGAAGTGCCCCATGGGTAGGTATCCCAATGAGCAACTCACCACTGTTCAGCACAGTCTTTTGAGTAGTTTTGGCCATGCATGGTGGGGCAGAAGCAAGTAGTGCAGCGGTGACTGGGAGCAAGGCAGCAACTTCCTATAACACAGTGTTTTACATCCCACAATATTTGTTGTCTCTAGCCCATAACTTTTGCGTCTGTTTTCAATTTTTCTCAAACTCACACTGGATGTATCGCTGTCTGCCATCTCTGACAGAAGCACAGAGCCTGAACAGTTCTGCACTATTGTCATGAGCATTGCAAGCACAAGATGCCCAATCCTCTGGTAATTGCAGAGCTACCAGAAGAACGCTGGGGAGCATGATGATTTCTTGGAGGATAGATTGCCGGGGAGATAGAATGAACCAATTCATGATTGTTGGTTGCATTCACAGAACAACTGTAGAGATGGAACGCTGTCTCTGGACCCAAGAAACAAGCTCTAACTGGTGGGATCACATTGCAATGCAGGTTTGGGATGACGAACATCTGCAGAACTTTTGGATGTGCAAGGCCACATTCCTGGATCTGTGTGCCGACCTCTTCCAACTAAGGGACACCAAACTGAAAACTGCACTGACAGTGGAGACGTGAGTAGCGATTGCACTGTGGAAATTTGCAGTGCCGGATTGCTACCAGTCACTGTGGGCACCATTATTGTGCAAGAGCGCAGAATCATTAATTGCCTCCTGTTATTCAGGACTGTGACTCTCAGCTATGTGTAGGACATAGTGGATGGATTTGCAGCAATAGGGTTTCCAAACTGCAGTGGTGCAATAGATAGCACACGCATCCGCATCCCTATTTTGGGCCCAGATCACCTGGCCATAGAAAGGACTACTTTTCCATGGTTATGCAAGTGCTGGTGGATCACCAGAGACAATTCACTGACATTAACGTTGGCTGCTCAGGGAAGACGCGTGACCCTTGCATCTTTGAGAGCACAGGATTATTCAGAAGCTACAAGCAGGGACCTTCTTTCCCAGCTGGTGGATTACCAGCGGTAATGTTGAAATGCCAATAGCGATCCTTCAGGATCCTGCCAATGCCTTACTCCCCTGGATCATGCAGCTGTACACCAGCCACATTTACAGCACCAAGGACAGAGTCATCTACAGGCTCAGCCCGTGCAGAATGACAGTTGAATGTGCTTCTGGTAGATTGAAAGAGCATGGGTGTTGTTTACTCACCAGACTGGATCTCTGTGCCAAAAATATCCCAATGGTTATAGTTGCCTACTGTGTCCTCCATACTAGTTGTGAAGCAGAGGGGTAATCTTGCTGCAAGGCTGAGCAGCTGTCTGCTCAATTTGACCAGCCAGACCCAAGGGCTATTAGAAGAGCTCAGCGCAGTACTACGCGGCTCAGGGAGGCTTTGAAAGAGCACTTGAACTGTGAGCCACAGTAATACATGGCGGTGTGCTGTGCTCCACCAGACCCTGCTGCTTTGTGGCCGGATGGGATTTGTGTGGTGCTTGGTGTACATGTCTGGATATAGCACTGTCAGTGCACCTATTAATTTGTTGATGCTGGCTGTGCCTTTATGATTATTACCCTGTGTTGGTCACTGATCCTATGGATCCTACAAGACCACTACTTTCACTTCCAGCAGCATTGCACACTGCGTGTTGTCAGCCAATAAAGACCAATCATTTTCAAAATAAGTTTTATTCAGTAACAAAACCAGTACCTAACAAACTGAACATAATAGTAATTACTTTTGAATTTAAGGATTCTCAGTGTTTTTTTTAATTAAAAACGAAGGAAAGGAACATTGATGTCCGTTGTAGCTACACATACATCAACAGTGGCTCTCAGAGGTTACCGCATGTTAAGCTGTGGCTATCCAATTTTTCCCTCTGTGTGGAGTGGTAGGGGCAGACATGTGGGCCCTGTGGCCACATGGAATGCTAGGGGAGGGCGGGGTAAGGAGGTGCTATGCTGCAGTTCTCCACTGACTGTAATGGGAGTCGAGCCTGGAATTGCTGAACCTGGAGGTCCACAAGAATCTGCAGCATCTGTGTTTGCTGTTGGAGAAGCCCCATTACGTCCTGGTGCATCTCCCTCTCTTTTTCCTGTGCTTTTCTCCTCTCCGCTCTTTCCTTCTCCACAATATTCACCCTCCTGGCTCTATGTTCAAGGTTTGATGCAGCCCTGGCTTGAAGAATCTTGCAACATACCCAGAATTTTTTTCTCCTTATTGGGTCCGTTATTCCATAGGTGTGGAGGGAGAATCCTCCAGGCCGTGATGGCTGCAGCTACAGATAAAACACATTGTCAGTATAGAATATACAGAAAGCAGTATACAGTATAGAATATACAGAAAGCAAAACTTAAGATCCAGAAATGCCCCCTTGGCTTGCTCCCCTAAAGAGTTAAACAAGACATTCTTATTGGCAATTCTGCTTCAGAGTGCTTCTTCAGGGCACCATTAACAGCCCCCACCAGGGTGAGTATGACCTGCCAGGGTGAGGGAAACAAGGAGGGAATTGCTCGGTTGTAAGAAACTGAGTATAGGGCAATGGCACTGAATACTGGCGTGATTTTCCACAGGTGGTGGTGGTCTTAGCTGATCTCACTTGTAAGGGTAACAAAGGCAGAGAGAGCACAGCTGATGCTGGTGTCCCAAAGTCACCTGGGCCCCTATGCTGCTAGCTCGTTTAAGGCAATGGTGCCTGCTGAAGTTATCAACTGGCATTGGAAAGTGGCCTCCTGTAGAGGAAGAAATAAGCCTCAAACCTGAGAAGTCTTCAGGAGCAGATTGCAGCGTACCTCCGTCGATGTGTCACTGAGTCTCAGGAGGATTCAAGGGATATCCCTGTGCACATAAACAAACTGCTGTGTATGCCCTTCCCTGCCTCCCGCCCCCAAATATAGAGGGGAATGGAAATCAGAGTACTCTGCCTCTCTTGTATCAGTACCTCTTCTAATAGCAGTTAATTAGTTATCAGATTTTAACTGTTATAAGTTTGGGGTGCCGATGGGAAATTTATTTACACACTTACCTGAAGTTCCTTCCCCTGCTTTTCAGCTGGCCCGTGCTCAATGGCAGGGACTGCAGTGGAGTCAAAAACAGGTTCTGGCTTGCAGCATAGCCGGACCCTCGGGTTACCAGTCCCCCATAAGTCTCCCCCTCGTTCATGGCACGGGCTTGTGTCTCAGGCTCCTAGGAGGTATCCACAGTGATGTGTGGTGTCGTGGTAGTCTCCACCAGGTATGGCATGCAGCTCAGCTCTTTGATCTTCTGTCTACTCTGGAGTATGTGGTCAGCTGGGCAGTTGCACACAACAGTGGAGAGCTGCTAGGTGTGCTTGCTCAGCTGGACAATCAGGAAAAGGCATTTTAAAAATTCACAGGGTTATTAAAGGACAGGGCTCTGATCTATGTGACCCTGAACAGTGGAGTTCACAATTGTGACCAGAGCAGTCAATGGTCAACATTGTGGGACAGCAGCTGGAGAACTGTTAGGGTGAACATGGATAACACAGTGTCTACACTCATCCTGTGTCAACCTATGTACATATACCATGGCTCAATGCTGCTCGTGGATGTGGTGTTACAATGGTGGCAAAAGAGGGCACTTATATCGGGAGTGTAGACCTGGACACAGCTAGGTCAGTGCCAGGTGGCTTACATTGACCTAACTTTGTAGTTTAGACCAGGTCTTTGTGCAACTTGGAGACTTTCAGGGATGTTTTGGGTGTGCTCCTAATCCAGCTGAAGTCAATGTGATGTTTTGCCACCGACTCCATTTGGCTCAAGGCCAAAATTTTTCAAATCTGGTCCTTTAAAGTTTGGGCATGGCCTCATTTTCAAATGTGCTGGCACCTATTATTCCCTTATTTCCATGGGAGGTTGCTCAGCTCCAATGATAAGGTAACTTCCATTTAGGCTTGACTTCATTTCTTCCCTGGGGGGCTTCATGTCCCCCTCTTGCCCACACTCTGTTAGTATTGGGAAAGAATTATAAGTAACTTTGCCCTGTCTGTCCAATCCTTCCCAGGAAGAAATCATAATTACATATGAAATAAGCAGCAATGACCATTAATTTGCATATGAATGTGTTTCAATGCAAATTTGCATTCTAGTCTCTCCCTTAGACTGATGAGAAAGAAATAATTAAAAATAAAATCTTGTGTTAAGCTTCCGTTGCCAACAGACTAGCAGGGTAGGTGTGGCAGGAGGAGAGGAGGAAAATGAGAAAAACCCTTGACACACTAGAAGAAGCAGTCTGATTGACGAGCAAACTTAACCGTCCATGTAGCTGATTAAGAGTTTAACAGTGAAAATAATACACCAGAATTATATAGTTCTTGATGTACAATAAGCCTCAAGCTTCATCTGGTATACACCAGCTGTGGGCTGAGGCCTCTGTGTCTAGTGGTGGTTTGATCTTTGCCAGATTCTGCATTGTAAGTCATTGCAAAAGACTTTAACACAAAGCTAGCAACAGGAAAAGGCCATTTTTTGATGCTGTAATAGTAGCATTTGGACATGGTGATTGTAATTTTTTCTACCTATTACCTTGTACTAATTGTATGTTTTAAAGTTTGAGGTCAATTAACCTTCCTAAATGATAGGAAAAAGCTCAAAGCACTTCTAGCCCCTCTCCAGTGCCAACAAGCAACACAGCCAATAGGAAAATTTTGATTTCATGTGTTTAGTCGCTGAAGGGGTATGGCTCCCTACCAGAAAGGCACTATTTTCCATGTTTTATTTGGCAGGGCTTAATTCTTTGAGAATCTAATTGCTCTCAAACCTCAATGACTCCCACCACTGAGGACATTCAGCATCTTGTAGGTTGAACCCTTTTCATGGAAAGTTAGTTTTACAATAGTAAGGAAATGGTCATGCCCATTTTTACCAATGGTTAGCTGTCCGATGATAAGGTGAATCCAATCAAAGCAGAAGGCCTTCTAAAGAGTTGAGACCTATCAGCTGTTGTCAAGGCAGTCACTCATTGCATCTAGCTTAGGAACCTTTGGAAACATTCCATTGGCATCATTTAATGTATTTTTAACGAACAAGTGCAATTTTAATGTTTAAGCACACATGCAGAATCGCTTTCAGTACCTTCAGTTATTTAGGAGCAAAACATAGGTCCTTCCCAGTCATCTCTTCGGATGGAGACAACAAAGAAAAAAAAGTTATGATCCTGAGTCTCCTCTCACTTCTACTAGTATAAATCAGTCGTCATTTCACTGAATTCAGTGTCGTTAAAGTCATGCAAAACTAAAATGAGTATGATCAGGATCAGGTGCTATATCAGTCCACTGTCAGTCAATCTAAAAATGATCCTTCAGAACAGGATCTCTTTTTTCTACATCACCTACATAAGGGGTAGTCTGACAGATCATAGAAATGTAGGGCTGGAAGGAACCTCAATAAGTCATCAAGTCCAGCCCCAGTGCTGTGGCAAGACTAAGTAAACCTAGACCATCCCTGACAGGTATTTGTCCAACTAGTTTTTAAAAACTTCCAGTGATTGGGATTCCACAATCTCCTTTGGAAACCTATTCCAGGCTCCTAACTATTAAGAGCATAAGAACGGCCATACTGGGTCACAATGGTCCATCTAGCCCAGTATTCTGTCTTCCCACAGTGGCCAATGCTGTGTGCTTCAAAGGGAATGAACAGAACAGGTGATCATCAAGTGATCCATCCCCTGTTGCCCATTCCCAGCTTTTGGCTAACAGGCTAGGGACACTTCAGAGCATGATTTTGCATCCCTGGCCCTCCTGGCTAATAGTCATTGATGGACCTATCCTCCATGAACTTATCCAATTCTTTTTTTAACCCTGCTATAGTCTTGGCCTCCACAACAACCTCTGACAAAGAGTTCCACGGGTTGACTGTGCAGAGTGTGAAGAAATACTTCCTTTTGTTTGTTTTATTCTTATAGTTAGAAAGATTTTCCTAATGTCTAACCTAAATCTCCCTTGCTTCAGACTAATCCCATTATTTCTTGTTCTGCTTTCAGTGGACATGGAGAACATGTCCTCTTTATAACAGCCCTTAACATATTAGAAGATTTATCAGGTCCCCACTCAGTCTTTTTTTCTCATGATTACACATGCCCAGTTTTTTAACCTTTCCTCATAGGTCAGGTTTTCTAAACCTTTAATCAATTTTGTTGCTTTCCTCTGAACTCTTTTCAATTTGTTCACATCTTTCCTAAACTGGAGTGCCCAGAATGGGACACAGTAATCCAGCTGTGTTCTCACCCCTTACAAATATAAATCAAATCAAATCAATCTGCTCTAAGATGATACTTAAAATGCATAAGGTCACAGTTTAAGAACTAATTCTGCAAAGATTTTTGATGGTGCATAATGGTATGAGATTGTTTTCAACCTAGATGTAAAAATGGGAAAGACCAAAAGTAAAGAGAAACAAGATATATGGAAGGAAGAATAATTTATATTTACTTACACTTTAGAAGTGAGAACTGAGTGAAAGTGTTTTTTCTACTGTAGATCAACCCTTCTTAAGGGGTACATGGTGACTTTAGGTACAGCCCTGAGCAAAGGATTTTGTGTGAGCAGCTACAACTTAGAGGTAGCACCAGTTGTGACTCTCAATCCCAAATTCCTGCCTTCCTTCTTCCTGCAGGGTGGGTGTGGGGAAGTAATCTACTTCTAACCTATACCAAGTAAGTTGTTAACCACCCCATGATGGCTCAGCTACTCTGGCCAGTGACTGTGTGGGAGAGACTGACCATTCTCTATTCCTTTCCTATGCTTCCTGCTCACTCTCCATCCATCTACTCTGGGGAAAGAGCAAGGAAGCAACTAACTCTCCTACAACCTTGGACTGAAATAACTTACATAAATTTATAAGGAGGGTTCTTACTTACACTTACCTTTTGTGTGAGTGCAATCTCAATCTAGTCCTAAATTGTTTGAAAATATAGGTAAAGATGTTAAACGCTAGATTCTGTTTACCTTTATTCCTGTTTAGTAGTACTTTATTCAATGAACAGTCCCACTGACTTCAATGGAGCAAGATGCCAACCAAAATTAGTAAAGGTATCAGAGTCTGGTACTAAGATACAATGATTTTTTTTCAAAAAAGACTTGTCAAACTGTGTGCCTTAGTGCTTGTGCAAATGATCTGTGTCCTCACAAATTATATACAAATACACTTGCCCATGCAAATAATTTAGTTTTCTAGAGCAGAAGATGCATGCAGAATTGCATGTGCAATATCCGAAGGCAAATGAAGGGCATTTTGAAAATTTGTGCCTATACCACATACATCTACTGCAGCAGTTTCTAATTGCCATATATATTCTAAAAGGCTTGGAAGCTAAGTGGAGAAATTTGTGTTTATAAAAACCCTTTAAAAAAAGCTTCATGCACAGATGAATTTCTAAACACTGTCCTACTATGAATTAGAATCAGTATTCTGAGCATTGGCATACAGATGTCATTTTAAATAGAGCTGGGTAGGAAATGCATTTTCAGGTCCATGAAAAGTTTCAAGTTTCTAGAAATGTTTTCATTACAAATTGGGACAAAACTCCAAAAAAACCCAGTTGTTTTTTGTGGACTTAGAAGCCTGCAATATTTTGTTTCATAAGCACCAAACATTTCCTGCAGCAGGTGCTAAAGAAGTTTAAAAGGCCTTAAGGCTTGACACATTAATGAAGCCATTCAACATCCTTGTTAGGAGTGAAAATATCATTATCCTCTTTTTTACAAATGAAAACACTGAGTCGGCAAGTTGCAACGTCCCTGTGTCGCACAATGAGTTAGAGGCAGTGCTGGGTCTCAGACCAGATGTCCTGTGTACTGGTCCTGTGCTCTAATTAGATCATTCTCTTACCCCATGAAGTTAGTAACAGCAGGGACAAAGTAAATGGGGGCATTATATGCTGACTTAGACAGATAATGACAAAAACTTACGTGCAAAATTTCATGACATTTTTATATATTTGAATATTAGTCGATCCATTGGGCAAATGACTTGAGCAAAAACTGAATCATTTGGAACAAACTGTACTCATTTGGCCATCTCTCAAATGAGGGGGCATCTCCCCTTTGTGGGAAGAGTGTGCTACAAACATGATGTCTAGTATTCTGTGAAGTCAATGGAGCTGAGCTTATTTATATCAGCTGATTGTGTAAATCTGTTTAAAATTAGGAAATAAAATGTTCACACCTACCCATGAAATAAAAACTACTGTGATGTATTAGAAGTTGGTACTATCCCTTTAAGTAGTTTTTTAGCCCTGTAGTAATCCTCATTATCTTTTACGTCTCAAGTCACCAGAACCCTGCCAGAGCAGCCATGTGTACAGCACTAGGCCTTGCAGTCTGTATTTAGTGAGAGCAGATAGACTCGTAGACTAAGGTCAGAAGGGACCAATATGATAATCTAGTCTGACCTCCTGTACAACGCAGGCCACAGAACTTCACCCCATCCACTCCTGTAATAAACCTCTAACCTATGACCGAGTTATTAAAGTCCTCGAATCTTGATTTAAAGACTTTCAGGTACAGAGAATTCACCAGCAAGTGAGTCGTGTCCCATGCTACAGAGGAAGATGAAAAAACCCCAGATTCTTTGCCAATCTGCCCTGGGAAAATATTCCTTCCCGACCCCAAATATGGCAATCAGTTAAACCCTGAGCATGTGGGCATGACTCACTAGCTGGACACCCAAGAAAGAATTCTCTGTAATAACTCAGAGCCCACCACATCTAACATCCCATCACAGGCCATTGGCATATCTACCACCAGTAGCCAAAGATCAGTCAATTGCCAAATTAGGCTGTCCCATCATAATATCCCTTCCATAATTTATCAAGCTCAGTTTTAATGCCAGCTATGTTTTTTGCCCCCACAGACTATTCTAGAACTTCATTCCTCTAATGGTTAGAACCTTGCATCTAATTTCAAGTCAAAACTTCCTGATGGCCAGGTTGTATCCATCAGTTCTTGTGTCGACATTGGGGCTGAACCTAAATAATTCCTCTCCCTCCCTGGTATTTATCCCTCTGATGTATTTATAGAGAGCAGTCATATCTCTCCTCTACCTTCTTTTGGTTAGGCTAAACAAGCCAAGCTCTTTGAGTCTCCTCTCATAAGGCAGGTTTTCCATTCCTCAGTTCATCTTAGTAGCCCTTCTCTGCACCTTTTCCAGTTTTAATTAATCTTTATTAAACATGGGGGACCAAAACTGCACATAGTATTCCAGATGAGGTCTCACCAGCGCCTTGTATAATGGTATTAACACCTGTCTATCTACTGGAAATACCTTGTCTGATGCATTAGCTTTTTTCCTGGCCACATCACATTGGTGACTCAGAAGTCATCCTGCGATCAACCAATACGCCCAGGTCCTTCTCCTCCCCTGTCACTTCCAACTGATGTGTCCCCAGCATATAGCAAAAATTCTTATTAGTCCCTAAATGCATGACCTTGCACTTTCCACCATTAAATTTCTTCCAGATACTTGGACCCCACCTATGCATGTATGGTTTCTTCATAGTATGTGTGTTACATTATATATGTTCTGTCTTTTGCGCTTGATACAAAGAGTTATGCCTCCTAATATTTTGGAGTTGTATATAGTAAATATAAAACAGGATCCTGGGTGATAATATATCCATTTTACTATAATTTACTGGGTCATCTACATATAGTTTCCTTATAGCCTCAATTCACTCTGCTCTTTGTGTTATACATTATGAAAATAAAGAGGCTTAACCTTGACTTTTCCAGTTTTAAGTCTGAATCTTACATTTCGTTGAACATTTTCCCTTTATTATTCTTACAGATGGTAGTCTACATCTGCCCAGAATTTTAAAACAATGGGGCTAAACAAATGTGTCTCTGGAGTAAGGATTTTTTGGAGTTGTTTTGTTTGTTTTTAAGATGAAAAAGGGTGTTTTGTTTTGTTTTTTTAAATAGTAGAACTGACATCTGCTAACCAGTTACTGTAGATTAATCACAGTTGTGTATTTGTTACAGCTGCCCTTAGGGTACCTCCTAGGCCTTATGTTCTAGTTAAGAGTGGTAATATAAATTCAGATTGGTTTTCTCTTAACTACGTAAGTAGATTCTAGATGAAAAATGCATGTGAGATTTTTACCAAGAGAATCTTTGTAAGACTGCACAATTTCTAAGCACATTCAGGAGAAATGATACACAATACCGAAATGTTTCAGAAGGCTGTATCATCAGTTTTAACTAGTAACGGAACCCATTCTCCTAATATTGGCCATTATGCATGAAGGCGAAGTTTCATTCAATGAACACCATTTACTCTGAGTTTATTAAATATCTTCAGTAGGCTAAATGAGGGGGAGAGAAATTTATTTGGAAGAAGAAATAAAAAAGCAACTTATCAATACTCTGAACTTCAAATATAAAAAGACAAATATTCCTATGAAAAATGGAAACTTCCCCATCTTTGCAAACATTTAAGCACATCATAACTCTCTTCATGTAAGTACTGCCACTGAGAACATGCAGGATAGGGATGGCACTCTGTCAAGCATTACATACTCCTCGGGGAATTCTGCACCAAAAAATTAAAAATTCTGTGCACAATATTTGTTTGTCAAAATAACACAATATAATCACACCAGTTTCAATCATTTTGGTAATTTATTTCAAAATACCTGTCAGCAAGTATGTCTGTAACAATACAGACAACAACAAAAAAGATTCAGGAAATTTTTTTAGACAAATAGATTCCTTACTAGGCATATTAATAGAGAACTTTGAGTAATTCATTTACATTACAATGCAGAAACCTATTACCTGCACCTCTCAGAAGCAATACAAAGGCTGAGGGGGATCAGGGGTAATGGAGGATTTGAGAGAGAGGGAAGGAACCTTGGAGTGAATCTGGAGAGTTGTTGCATGTGGGTGGGAGAAGCATGGAACAGTTTTTTTGGAGAGTGACAAGATGGGATTTTTAGGGAGTTGGGGAGCCTCCCCTGTGCAAACCCTGGCTAACCCCTAACTTCTCCCATTCATTCAGGCACATGTGCCCCTGTCCTCGTGTGGCCCTGCAGCCCCCTGTCCCTGTGTGGGCCTGGCTCAATGCTGTCACCCCACTAGCTCCTGGCTCCAGCCTCTCCCCCACACTAGTCCTTCTGAATCCCAGTCTGTGACATGCACCCCGGCAGTCCCGTGTGGCCCGCTCTGTCTGTCCCAAGCATCCTCACCTGTCTCTGCTGTGAGGAATGCAGCCTCTCCATCAACTGTCTGCCCTTCTGGTGCCACAGGAGCCCCTAGTGGGTGAAAGATGTAACTGCAGCGCCTCTCCAGCAGAATCTATATTCTGCAGTGAAAAAATTCTGCAGGGGACATGAATTCTGTGCATGTACAGTAGCACAGAATACCCCCAGGAGTAAAATTACACATGGAATCAGAAAAAGTGGTTTCCTAATGCCACTAGCTTTCAGCCACACCCTTCACTAAGATAAGGACTGATAATAGGTAAAGTCCAGATTTTCGAAGGGCTCAGCATCCAGTAGCTCCATTTATTTCGGTGTCTAAATAGGAGCTGAGCGCAAAAGACATTTACCTTCTATACTAAAAGCTGCATAATAGGTTAGCACAACTGAATTTTGCTTTTAAGTGTCACCATGTGCTGAACTTGAGAGTGTCTAGATCTTTTCTTGGGTATTGTGAACATTGTCTTAGCTCAGGCAGACATCACAATCTGAAGATATATAAAGTTAACATCTGATGAGTGTTGGGCTGTGTATCTGGTGGCCTTGTTCAAGTTTCCCTTGGAGAGATGTCTAGATAAAAACAAAACCCAAAACAAAAACCTGCATTATTTCTCCTGCTGCTGCCAACTTGGACTTCAGTTCTTTAATATTTGCATACTACTTTTGAGAAGCTTTCCTTCTAGTATGTTTTCTACTACCAATAGTTATCCCCAGCTTATGATATTTTACCTATCTGCTCCTACTCACTACTCTCTTTATGGAATGGTCAAGGGGTCTTTGATGGGCGCTTGGAGAGTCGGTGGCCTATCAGTTAGCACATTTGACAGGGGGGCAGTAGCAGTGCCTTGTTCCGAACCCCAAGCTAGGAGTATTTGGGCCTCCCTACTGCATCTGGGCCTTTTCCCTTAAGTGGGGCATGGCAGGAGGGCCCAGTTCTTCCTTCTTCACCAGGGCCCAGCCCAGGGCCCTGTAGGATGTAGCAGCAGCAGGATCCTCCCTGTACAGAGTCTAAACCTACTTCCTTGAGCTATTGCCTACCTGTGTGCTCCTTCAGTTTGGGGCACAGCTCCTATAGTCCCAACAGTCAACACCATCACATGCAAAGTCCAAATGCATAGGGCCCTGCGAGACTACCTGGTTCTCAGAGTGGGCGGTGGTTGGAGAAGGCACTACCTGGGTGGGTCCCTACCTATTCCGTGTCCCCTCTCAGGAGGCACCTCCTATCTGGCTTCTCCTCTCCTATAGCCTGTCCACCACCCTTTGAGTGAGCTTCTGAGCTCTTTTTAACCCGGTCCTCCCTCCAGACCATGCTCATCAGGCCTGTAGAAGTGGGGCTGCATGGGCCCAGCATTGACTTTTAACCCCTTGCAGGCCACAGGTTCATTAAGCAGGTACTCATGGGTACCTGACATGTTTTGGGTTCTCTTAATATACAACTGAATATGTTTAGTTTGAGTCCCATTCCTTGACAAGTACATTTCGAATGTTAATTCAGTCTAAATGGCAAGTAAAAAGAAATATGCTTTCAACCTGCTGAATCATCTTGATATCTCAGCATTATTTTTGACTCTGATCTTTCCTTAGAGAGGCTCATGAATTGCTTGATTAGATCTTTATATCCAAATTACAGAATTTTGTAAGGTGACGTCATCCTTTTCACTGTGGGCTGTTGAAATTCTGGCTTCAGATGGTGTTTGAATTTTAGCCATTACACATTATTCACTGCACATTGAAGGAGTCTTTTGGCATGGAACTCAGCATCTGGAGCTTTGGCTAAAATTGAACTGCATCTGTAATGTCACACAACTGATTTTAAAGTTAGGGGCTCATGCAGCACAGAATGTTGTCCCCTGAATTAGTCTGACCTGAAATAAGTTGCCTCATGGAACCTATTGTCCCAGTCATTTGATGGAACTGTTCGAACTATTGTAAGTGTAATTGTGTTTTATGTGAGGGTAGAGGGTGCTAACATGGAGAACTGTAAATGGTATGACATAATGAGCAACACCTCACTTTTGAAAGTCTGTCTGAAAGCTTGAATGGAAGCATATTTCTGACTCCTATGTTAGATTGCTCCTATATTTCTCCTGACCAAAAGCTGGAGTAGTATGAGCAGGTACTGCATTATGCATATTATAGATGGTTTTACTGGTGAAAGACTAGTATGTTATGCATTAAACTGCCACCACACTTCTCTGCAGTTATAATCTATTAAATATTAAATACAAAAATAATCTGTTAAGGTAAAATTGTGGTCCAATTTTAATTCACAAGAGTACAAAAATCCAAAGATAAGACTGCCTGCTAGTGCTCCCTTATCTCATCTCAGGGTGTGTGTGGCTTGCATACCAACCAATAGCCCCAGTGAATTGGGCCCCAAATTTATGGCAAAGCATACAGAAGAGATTTACAATTCTACAGAAGAGATTTTGAGCTACCACCCCTTACTCCAATCTTTGGACTGTTATTCCTCCTTCCATGCAGAATCTGTCTGACACAAATCTTTACTTCTGTCATATATCATTAGTAAAAAGTGCTAGCCAGATTAGGGCCACAGAGCAGCAGTGGTAAATAAATGCACTAGTGATATGTTTAGTTTTCTCCTTTGCTAGAATTTTTTTTTATTGAGAAAACAGCATTCTTAGAAATGTAGGCTACAATGCCAGATTTTTCATAGCCAGCTGATCTTGCAGGTAGTTATTGTCAATCTCTCCAAAGCCCTTTCTCAGAGATAGTAAGGGTCAGACCAGTGGTTGGTTCCAATATAGTGTTGAAACTGCACAGTTAGTCAATGTTTGGGGCTCTGGAGATGTTTCAGCTGGGAGTAGATATTTCTGTGGTGCAGTTTTGTTTATTTACCAAGAATGTACAAAATCCGGTGTACCTGTACACAGAAGGAATCAAATGGCAGAAAACAGCTTCTTTTGCTCACAGCACCAAGAAGACACTTTTCAGCCTACACCCTGGCCCAAAAACCTCTCCCCAAGTTTCTTCTAGGATCAGACACTGTGATTTCAGCTACTCCTTCTGTCTGTCTTTCACTGTCTCTCAGCTCTTGTCTGTTTTGCCTTCCTTCCCATACACACCTAAAGTAATGCTCGGCAAAAGTTCCTGGGTGGATTCCATAGGCACCGACTCCATGGGTGCTTGGCTCTGAGTGATGGTGCTCAATGAGGGGTCAAACATATTTTTCTGGAAAGTCAACTATCTGGTATGTAGCATAACAGGCTGCTTGTGAAGTTCCAGACACATAAACCCCTATGCAAAAGTCACTAAAGGGAGACATAGTACATGCTGAGCAGGGAGCTATGCGTCTTCCTTATACTTTATCTTTTCCTCACAGTTTCCTGCCTCATTGTCCCCTCCACCGTGTCAACCCCCTGTGCCAGCATCCATGAGTAAGGTCTGTTTCCTTAAGAGTCTGTGTCAAGCTGCCCTGCAGTGGCTCAAGAACATGAATACCAACCTCGGGCCAGCTGTTAAGAAGCAGAGCACTAAACCCAAATTGTCAGTGAGTTCTACCTAGATTTCACCAATCAAGTGTAAACTCCTCAGGTGCTATAACAGCCTAACCATGAAGTCACAGACAGTTCCCTTGAACCCTCTGATGTAGCTTGTCACCTAAGGAAGCTTGCCTTTATGATAGGTGATCTGTTACACTAAAAATCAGAGCAATGTTCAGGTTACTCCCAATTCCAAAAGACCCGTCACTTACCCCAGGTCAATTGCACCTTAGATTTCACACCAAAGATAACACTTGTAGCCAATCCTATAATAAATTTTGTAAGGATTTATTAATTGGAAAAGAAAATAAGGCCAACCACTGGGAATCTTTTTTTTATGCTTAGTAATCCTTGTCCCTCAGAGTCTAAGCACCATAAAAGATACAGTTCCTCCTTGTTAGAGCTTTTTATTCCTTTCCCCCTTCTGCTTCAAGTTACAAATTCAGCTGTTTGGAAGAATTCAGTTGCACAGCTCCTCTTCATGGCAGAACAATCCACCCTGCCTTTGTCTTCTGATGTTCCACAATGGTTTGTCTGGAGTTGACAGGCCTTCTTTTGTTGGGCAAGAGATAACACCTCCTGTTGGTAACTAGCATTTCACATTTTTTTTAATGCTTCTCTCCGATCCGGTGATTTACAGTTACAGAGCAAACACTTAAAAATTACCTTATTATATGGGATATGGCTATTATAAGTGATATTACTGCATGCAGCAACTTCGAGGCATTTAATAAAATCTGAATAAATTTTTATAAACCTAATACCTATTTTAACAATACTAACAGACAGGTGAGCCAAACGGGTTCCAGCTATGCATTTGTCAGTATTCAGTTGAGACATAAGGGCTTGGCATGAGCTCACAACTGGTCTACCAGCATCAGAGTCTGTAGAACTGAGAGGGCAATCACAGCCTAGACATTAGAAACAGATTTAAAAAATAAATAAATATACTTACTCTCAGTAGATTAAAAACATACATAACTCCATGATGCTACTTTGTGGTTATTTGGTGGAGTTATTAAAGAGACAGTGGTGCAGCATGTGAGCTTACAAGGTCAAGTGTTGTTAAGAATTTATTAAGCAATGTTTCATAAGGTAAATTTGTTTTATTTCATAAAAGCTTTGTCATGAATAATACATTAAAAACTTGTTTTCAAAAATATTCCTCCAGACCTTTGGTGCCTGAGGCATCTTTATTAGCAAGAAATAGCACTGGCCTAAAAATGCTCACTGTCTTCTTTTAAACTTTTCCTAATTTTGTGAGCAGTGTGTAAGTGCCGTTTTTTTAATCATACTCAATTGGCCAGGAAAACAAATGGATGTGGGGTGTAGTGGGCTGGTCCCACCCTTCCCTGAACATCAGAGTTGGCATCAAAGGGGATTTAGGTTAGACATTAGGAAAAGCTCTTAACTGTAAGGTTAGTTATGCACTGGGGCAAATTACCTAGGGAGGATGTAGAATCTCTGTCATTGGAGTTTTTTAAGAATAGGTTAGACAAACACCTGACAGGGATGGCCTAGATAATACTTACTCCTGTCTCAGTGCAGAGGACTGGATTGAATGACCTTTCGAGGTCTCCTCCAGTCCTACATTTCTATAATTCTGTGTACAGTCTTACCTCTGCCTGCTTCTCCTTGCTCTTGCAGACTAGCCAGAATTTCCTTGGAGGATGACTAGTGAAGGGTGCAGATAGAAGGAAGAGATTGCCATGGGATGGAATACCCAATCAGGGTCAAGAAAACACAGTTATGCCTTGCCTAGGCTAGCAAACTTGTAAATGTAATTCACCATTAGTGGAAGCTGTAGTGCAGATAGGGTTCAGTCATTTTCACCATGCCTTTCTTTAATCCTCCTCAGAGTCAGATGTCCTGTTAAAAACACCTGAGCCCTGTCACATTATAGCTTCCACCATTTCTGGAGCTGCACTGGTGGTGAATTACAGCTATAAAGTTCGCTAGCACAGATGCAAGGCCTATGGTATTGTTCACATAAAAGCAGCTGAACCATCACGTATCCCCAAGACTGTAATATGCCAATTTAAAATGGTCATTTTGCATTTACAGACACAAAACCGCTTTTTCCCCATTGGGAGGCCTGTGTTACAGTTGCTAGGCAACCAGGCCTTTACTTTCACTCTGGTTTCTCTCTCTCTGCACAAATGTCTGTGGTACGCTCACACACCAGCATGGCCACCTGGTAGACAAATTTCCAGAACACTGGGGTCAATAAGCCTGACTACCCAGGAATTTGTGACAACAGCTACACCTGTCTTGTTAAGATATATATATATCTGTCATCAGTGTATGCAAACTGGCCTGATTCACACCAATATCTACTGCACATTGTGGCAGGCTGCAGTGCCACACTGAGACTGACAAACTAGTCAGGATGGAGTCTTCTGCTGTCACTCATAGTGGTGCCTCTTATGTAAAGGCTCTGGGTTAGTGAGCTGGTGTTTCTTATAGATTTACTGTAGGTCTCCTTTGTATAGCTCTAGGAATGGGCCATGGAGCCAGGTGCATGGGGGAAAGTCTCTATATCCTGTAAATGAGAGAGTTTAGCTTGGTTACTCATTAATGCATTATGCAAGTACATGTGTTTTTATGTGACGTGACTCAGGGCAGCTTCACCCAGCAGCCAGACAATTACTGTGGTGTCCAGGTATTGGGCCACCAGAGCAGTGAAGGCCTTCCTGGTGATGCAGACAGCCCATGAGCTCATAGCTAGCTGGAACTCACCCACATTAGCTCGGGCACCCTCCCCAGCAATTCTGAAAATAGATTGTAGAGTCAGAGTCTTAGAAATTAAGGCCAGAAGGGACCACCAGATCATGTAGTTTGACTGCCTGTATATCACAGGGCACCAGCATCCATATACAAAACTCAACTCTGTAGGGTGGAGGCTCCTCTGTGCCCAAGAATATGCCCAGAATTTGGTTCATTAGTATGTGTATGTCCTTTAGGACACTCAGATTCTGCATATACCCAGCCCCCTCCTTTAAGAAATCCAGTACATGCTCATATACCACTTGCACCTAGATTTAAATGCTCAGATGGGGATTTAGGCACACACAATCTTTTAGCCCATAAATCCTTAGTGGACGGTTTTCATGTACATCACATTCTGGAGCCTTCCTCATCCCTAACTGTGAGGGATTTGGTGGGAGGATTACACCGTATTTAGCATAGACTTTAGTTTTGTTTAGTTGTGGATTATTTGTATGTTCAATCATGGCCTTTTGCAAGCAGAAATAACTCTGCAGTCAATGTTTGACTTACAGAATAATTTATCATACTGATAAAAGCGCTAGTTTTGTCAGAAGTCAGGAAAAGCAGAGATAAACTGAAAAGATCATCTAAAAAAATATAAACCTTTATTAAAAAGTAAATATATTTCCTAACTGGAAGCTTTTAAATTTTATTTCTTTTATAGAAGATTGTCTTTAGGGCCCAAACCCTCGGATGTACTTAATTCTGTGAAGGATAAACTTATGATGTCATTGTGCATTCATTTTATAAACACAGGTTAAATATAATTCACTGAAGTAATTTTGTTATGTTCACCATCTCTGATATGCTCAAGGCAGAGGTCAGAGAGACCTAACTCTTCGCAGTTAGGATGTAATTATTTTTTTCAAGCATTTAATGGTCCCGGATATATGACCTCACTATTAAAAAAATGAATAAAGATCTGTTTGATATGTACTTTTGAGGTAGAAATATTTTTATCTGGTTCATGTTTACAGCAAAACCTTCTTTCCTCAACAACTAATTATAGAATCATAGATGATTAGGTTTGGAAGGGATCTCAGGAAATCATTTAGTCCAATGTCCTGCTCAAAGCAGGACCAACCCCAAATAAATCATCCCAGCCAGGGCTTTGTCAAGTCAGGCCTTAAAATTCTCTAAGGATGGAGATTCCATCACCTCCCTAGGTAACCCATTCCAGTGCTTCACCACTCTCCTAGTGAAAATGTTTTTACTAATATCCAACCTAGACCTCCCCACTGCAACTTGAGATCATTGCTCCTAGTTCTGTCATCTGCCACCACTGAGAACAGCCTAGTTCCACTTCCCTGGAACCAACCTCAGGTAGTTGAAGGCCGCTATCAAATCACCCCTCGCTCATCTCTTCTGCAGACTAAACAAGCCCAGTTCCCTCAATCTCTCCTCATAAATCATGTGCTCCAGCCCCGTAATCATTTTTGTTGCCCTCCACTGGACTGTCTCCAATTTGTCCACATCCTTCTTGTAGTTGGGTCCCAAAACGGGACACAATACTCCAAATGTGGCCTCATCACTTCCCTCAATCTGTTGGCACTGCTCCTACTAATGCAGCCCAATATGCCATTAACCTTCTTGGAAACAAGAGCAGAGTGTTGACTCATGTCCACTGTAACCCCCAGGTTCTTTTCTGCAGAACTGTTGTGATGTTCCCTTCTGTAATCTGGACTAGTGAATCACTGTGTCATCCCAATCCCCCACTTCCGGAGTCCGTCTTACTGTGCTTTGCTGTGTGAACTCCCCTCCTGGGCAGCTCAGATGATTCTCACCACATGCTGGCTGGTCTGCCTTCCAGCCAGTCCCTCCACCTGTGATCAGCACTTCAGTTGCTTGGTGGTGTTTGTAGATGGAGGTGGAAGAGAGAGAGTGATTGCCAAATGTCTCTCCTTTTTAAAATATTCCTTCTCCCTTCTGGGGCTAAACTGCCACTTCCAGGTCAGGTGACAAAAAATGTCCTTGTATGGCTTCATTCATGTCCTGGGTCACTGAGTATCCCCTTATCATGGTTCCTTTGTTGATGTTCAGGATAGTCCTTTGTTCCTGGAAAAGCTGGGTTTGTTTTATTCATTCTTTAGTGAGGTGTAAATTGCTCCCCAAGTCTGTAAAGTTTTGATTGGATGTGTTTTAAGCCATGAGACACATCTTTGGGCATATCACATAGTGATGCCTCATAACTATACACATGACATCACAACAAACATATTAATATAACAATAATGTTCAGTACATCATGAGCATTCCAGATACAACTTACATGACATACTTTGCATCAGACAATACAGAATTACACTATAAGGGTGAACATGGAGGGTACAGTGTGTCACAACCAGTCAGTCCCCAATCTGAAGCAGTGCATGGGATTCTTCTGTCCTAAGTGCAGGACTCTGCACTTGTACTTGTTGAATCTCATCAGATTTTTTTTGACAAATCCTCCAATTTGTCTAGGTTACTCTGTATCCTATCTCTACCCTCCAGCATATCTACTACTCACCCAGTTTAGTGTCTTCTGAAAACTTGCTGAAGCTGCAATCCAGTCCATCCTCCAGATCATTAATAAAGATGTTGAACAAAACCAGTCCCAGGACTGAACCAAGTGGCACTCCTCTTGTTACCAGCTGCCAACTAGACATTGAGCCATTGATCACTACCCATTGAACCCGATAATCTAGCCAGTTTTCTATCCACTTTAGAGTCCATTCGTCCAACCCATACTTCTTTAACTTGCTGGCAAGAATACTGTGGGAGATCATCTCAAAAGCATCGCTAAAGTCAAGATATATCATGTCCACCATTTTCCCCCCATCCAGAGAGCCAGTCATCTCATCATATGATAAATGATAATGAGTGAATGATAAAGAATGAATGAAACCTGACTGGGTACTGAGCACCCTTAGCTTCCATTAGCATCAATGGAATAGGTGTTGAGGACACATAGCACTTTGAAAAGTCAGGCCATTACTGAATATATTTATATCATGGTGAACACTCCAACATCTCAGGGCAATGGACTAATAACAGTATGGAGTAGAGGCCCTTATGACCAATTTCACTTGTAAGGTGGAATTTTCAAATGTTCCAAGGGATTTTGTACTCCTAAATCAACTAGAGTATATCATCACTGCAGAGTGAGTCCACATGATTGACTTCTAGGTCTGAACCCCCAGGTGAGCCTGGGCTGGGTGTGAGTAACCCACACTGCAAAGTCCCACACAAGTTGCTGCGTCCTCACTGATGTTGTGCTCTCCTATGTGTATCATCTGGTCTTCTGAGGACATGATTTTGTCCTGCAGTAAGGTGAGCCACCCTATGATTCTTTCCCTGTGAATTTATAGGAGAACTTGTGTGTCTTTGTGAGCACATTGGGGGGGAGGGGAATTGTGAGAAGGCACTGAAGAGCTATCAGCACTCAAGTAATTTAGCCTTCATCCTCATTGCAAACTGGGTAGGTTACCAGCCTGAATGAAAGTGGGACCCAGGCTCTAACCCACGTCTCCAGACATGCCAACTAGCCTACATTGAAAGCACCACAAAACTCAGGTCAGGAGGGTTAGGGGCAACACCTAACTCAGAGCCCAGGCTAACCCTGGAGTGAAGACATTCCCTTGCATTATTTTGAAAATTCCACCCTAGATCTATAGAATTATGCTACTCTAGAAAGCAGTATGGTGCAATTAGGATGGAAAATGTCATTCCTTCTGGCCTTGCTCGGCTGGCTGGTGCAGACAGAGCAGTTGGGCCATAACCACATCATGTCTGCTTCCTCCAGCCCATTTCATGCATTTTGCTCCTGTTAAAAAGCAACAGCAAACAGACCTGGTGTACTCCAGAGAACCAGAAGAGCACAAAATGTCATTGTGGGTGGCCCTTGCATAGCCAAAGGGAGAAAGACTGCCTATGTTCTCCTCCACCTCTCTGCATCTGCACTGCTTACATTTTCTGTAATTTCATGGCTGATATAATGAGAAATGAACTTACCAGAGAGCAGGTACTCTTTCTGTTTGATTTATAGGACTTTAATTGCTTTTAATAAAAGCCAGGCTTTCGGGGAAAATATTCCCAAATAATTAATCATAAAAACATAAGCGCTGCCATTCTGGGTCAGATCATGGTCCATCTTCTCCTGTATACATGTCTTTCACAATGGCCCATACCAGAGCTTCTGGGGGAGTGTAGAGAACAGGGTAACTTTGGAGTGATACACGCTATCTTCCACGCCTGGCTTCTGGCAGTCAAAGGTTTAGGATCACCCTGGCCATTTTGGCTAATAACTATTGAGGGACCTATCCTCCATGAACTTATCCAGTTCTTTTTAGAACCCAATATGACAAGGTGGACAAGGCCCAAAGGCTCCCTGCTAGAAGCCTAAGGGTCCTGCCACACTCTGTCCCAGAAAGGAACAGAGGAGAAGTCCTCTAAGTGGTCTAGAGTGGCTGCTGGGGAAGCAACCAACCAGGCTGAGTCAGTCAGGACCAGGTAGGGCCATATAAAAAGATCTGCAGAAGAGAGCAGCAGTTAGTTGGTGCCTGGAGCAGGAGAAAACAGTCTGCTGGCAGGGAGTGGGAGAGCAATGAGAGGCTCCTGGCAGGCTGCTAGGACTGAGCCTTATTCAATCTTCTGAACCAGAGCAGCAAGAGGTGCTCCTGGCTGGCTGCAGGAGGGCTGCGCAGCTCAGTTGCAAGCAGGGACCAGGGGAGCAAGAAAGGAGCTTCTGGCTTGCTGCAAGCAGTTACAGGCAGGGAGTGGGGAAGTGAGAGAATAGCTTCTGGCTGGCTGCCGGGGCTCAGTTAAGAGTGGCTACAGGGAAGCGGCCCAGGGAAATGTAGAGTAGCAATTTGTGAAGGGACACAGCATGAGGCTGCAATACTAAAAGGGTCCCTTGGTTGGGACCTGGAGCAGTGAGCAGAACTGTCCCCTTCCCTGCCCCAGCCACGGGGAGAAGTGGCTATGCCCTACAGAAGGGAATTGAAGGGTGGCAGCCCAGGGAAAGGAGCCACATTACTGGGACTGACTCAGCGGGGAATCGTGGTCAGGAAACTGAGTCCAAGAGGGGTGGCTCAACAGGAAGGCTGGGCTCATGGAGGACTCAAGCAAAGACAAGGACGGAGCCCAGAGAGGGCTACAGAGAAGAACACGTCCAGCTGAGAGCTCTGTGATGTGTCCTATTGGACTGAGTAAGGACTGACCCTGGAGATGGCTGCAGGAAGACAGTGTCTTCAGGGAGGAAGCCCTGAGTACAACCTCATACCAGAGCCAGGACTATTTAAAGACTGAGCCCAGGGAGGGCTGCAGGGCCTGTGTACCGTGGAAGAGGTTTGTTTTGTTTCAGACACTGGCAGAGTGTGTGACTGGGCTGGAAGGTTGAGTCACTGAAAACCGCCTGAGAAACTACCAGCAGGGGCCACCAGAAACTGAAAAAGTGCAGACACACCCGACCAGACCAGGGCACTCGTGAGAGGTGGGTGCCATGCCATAACACCCAGTTATACTTTTGGCCATCACAGCATCCCATGTCAATCAGCTCCACGTGTTAGTTGTGCATTGTGTGAAAAAGTATTTCCTGTTGTCTGTATTAAACCTGCTGCCTATTAATTGTATCAAATGGTAAATAATACTTCCACACCATTCATGATTTTATAGACCTCTACTATATCCCCCCTTAGCCATCTCTTTTCTAAGATGAAGAGCCTCTCATATGGAAGCCATTCCATACCCTTGATCATCTTTGTTGTCCTTCTCTGAACCTTTCCAGTTCCACTATATCCTTTTCAAGACAGGGCAGCCAGTATTGAACACAGTATTCAAGGTGTGAGTACACCATTTATTTATATAGTGGCATTATATGTTCTGTCTTATTTTCTATCCCTCTCCTAAAAATTCCACTGCTGTGAATTGAGCAGAAGTTTTCAGGGAACTAGCCATGGTGACTCCAAGATCTCTTTCTTGGGTGGTAATAACTAATTTAAAACACATCACTGTATATATGTTGTTGGGATTATTATTTCCAGTGTGCATTACTTTGCATTTATCAATGTTGAATTTCATCTGCCATTTTGCTGTCCAGTCACCTAGTTTTGTGAGTTCCCTTTGTAACTCCTCATAGTTTGCTTTGGAATTAACTATCTTGAATAATCTTGTATCATCTGCAAACTTTGCCACTTCACTGATCACAGCACTTTTTCCAGATTAATAATGTTGAAGAGCATGGGTCCCAGTGCAGATCCTTAAGGTACTCTGCTGTTCACTTCTCTCTAGTGTGAAAACTGTCAGTTTATTCTTACCCTTTGTTTCCTATTTCTCAACCAGGTACTGACCCATGAGAGAATTTTCCCTCTTATCTCATGGTTACTTAGTTTCCTAAGAGCCTTTGAGTGACTTTTCAAAGATTTTCTGAAAATAGAAGTACACTATAGCGACAGGATCACCCTTATCTACATACTTGTTGACTGCCTCAAAAAATTCTAACAGATTGGTTAGGCACAAAAGCCACATTAACTCTTCCCCAACTAATCACATTTATCTATGTATCTGATCATTCTGTTCTTTTCTATAGTTTCTACCAATTTGCCCAGTACTGAAGTTAGGTTCAATTACCAGGATTTCTTTGGGAACCCTTTTTGAAAATTGGCACTACATTAGCTACCTTCCAGTCATCTGGTCACAGTTAGTAGTTCTGTAATTTCATATTGGAGCTCCTTCAGAAGTTTTGGATGAACACCATCTGGTCTTGTTGACTTACTACAGTTTAGTTTATCATTTCGTTCTTAAACCTCTTCTACTGACAGATCAATTTGGGACAGTACTGCAGCTTTGTCCCCTCAAAACAATATCTCTGATATGGAGTTCTCCCCCACATCTTCTCCAGAGAAGACCAGTGCAAAAAAATCATTTAGCTTCTCTGCAATGTACTCCATTAACACTTTTGTCATCTAATGGCAACACTGACTGACAGGCTTCCTGCTTCTGATGTATTTACAAAAATTATTTCTGATAATTTTTTGGTCTTTAGCAAGTTGCTTTTCAAATTCTTTCTTGGCCTGCCTTATTATATTTTTACTGGACAGAGTTTGTGCTACTTCCTATTTTCTTCACTTGGGTTTGACTTCCAAATTTTAAAGAATGTCTTTTTGCCTCTAAGAGCCTCCATAATTCTGTTTAGTCATGGTGGCATTCTTTTGGTCCTCATATGGTCTTTTTGGTTTGGAGTATACTTGTACTCTGAGCTTCAATTATGGTGTGTTTAATTAGTCTCCCTAGGCGACTGATAAATTGAAGAGTCTGAAGGAAACTGTGTCAAATAGATGGAAAAAGAGAAAGTCAGACAATGAAGTGTGAAAGTCTGGGGGTAATCAGGGGAAAAAAATACTTCTGAGGTCAAGTAAGATCACCTTAAAGATGAAGTCCCTTCAGCATTTCTGTCTAATTTCATAACCAGATGTATTGTTTATGGCAATATTCACTTCACTGAAATGTTATTTGTATATCCTTTAGTGATCTTGGAGTATGTTTGGTGCAAACCAGGGCAATAAAGAGCATTAGATGACATTTGCAGCATATCATTAATCTGTTTGAAAAAATCAAACGTGAAGAAAATGATGTGGAAAATGGAGGCTGAAAGGGTTGTGAGATGTAGATATTCAGAATAAATAGTTTGTCAGAAATGCTTGTAGGCATATTAATTCTCAAATGTTCTGTCCAAGGTTATTTACATTCAAATTTATTTTTCTACCAGTAGTGACCAGTAGAAACAACTTGCTACAAAATAAATAAAAGACAAATGGGGCATTTGTGGAACACACCCAGTCTCTACTTAAAATTCCCTATTGCCTGTGGACTGGATGGTTTGGGAAATTTTTAATAAGATCCTAAGCCTTTCACTTTGAGTTCATCAACTCTAATCTGACCTAGAATGGGAGCAATCAGAAGGTGTTACCACCTGCTTGTACTTGGTTGCTAGGGAGGTGTCCATATCAGAAATAGAACTGGTCACACCTCATGCTAATAGGCATCCTTGTGGAATGACTCAGTAAAAACACCCAGGACTAAATGGACCCAAAATAGATTTATTTCCTAGGGATGGTTTCCATAAGTCCTGGTAGAGGCAGGAGAGAAGTTCAGGGGTGAAATGCCAGAATGCACAAGCCGCAATGGGCATGACTCCCCTCTAGTGAAGGCAGGTACTTGCTGTGCTCCAGTGACACCCCAAGCACCTTGTGAGTTGGTTCTGGTGGATGCTGATATTAGCTGTGGCTACTGGGTGCAGAGAAGTATGAGAAGTCTAAAGCTAGAACGTACAAGAATGTCACTCCAGGGGTGGTTTTATTTCTGGACAGTCAGGATCAGGGTGGCTTAGAGCAAGGCTGAAGATTGAGCCCCTCCACGAGATCAGTATCATATTGTTTTGCTCAGCCTGACGATGAAAGAGCTGAAATTGTATTCAGACAAACTCGTTGGATTTCAGTGCAAACCCATAGGTAGAATAGCATTCAGTGGGAGATGTGCCCCATTTGCATCAGTTTGCTGAAACAAGCAGTGGATGAGGCATAAATCTGATGCAACAAAAGAGAGCAACCGTTTTTCCCTTTCTAAAACTGGGTTCTGTTATGGAAGCCAAAATAACTCTGCTCACTTGATTTTTGTCGTTCAAAGACATGCTAGAAAAAACATGTTAGTTTAACAATTTTAGGACTTCTACACACTGGCAAAGTGGGCTTAGCTAATATGGTAAGAGAATTCCCTCAGCTAAAGTTATTAATGGTAGAGAAACGTAGACTTCCATAAGTCCACAACTGTGCTTAATTCAGTGGTTCCTAACCTGTGGCCTGGGGGACAAAAGTGGCCCATGGGGGCTTTAAAAGTGGCCCATCGTTCCCCTCCTGCAGGCTACAGAAGGGAGCTGCTGCCTAAGGACCTAGGAAGAGCGTTTTGCTGCAGGGCTAAAAGACCAGTGCAGACTCCTTGCTGCAGCCAAGGGGATGAGAGATCAGCACTCCCCTCCCTCTGTCTTAGCAGGGAGCACGACAAAGCACTCCCCCTGGGTCCCTAGTGCTGGGTCCCTGCTGGAGTCAGAGGGAGGGGAGCACTGATCTCCCATCCCCCTGGCTGCAGAAGGAAGCCACTGCCTGGGGACCCAGATGGAGCGTACAGGGTTATAGGACACATTCGGTTTTCCTGCTGCAGCCAGGGAGATGGGAGACCCTCGCTGAACTCCTTCCATCTGGCTGCAGTGGGGGCAGGAGGGGGCGAGGGTGGGCTCTGCTGGCAGAGACTGGTGGCCCTTCACGGTTGTAAAAATGATATCTGTGGCCCTCGAGCCAAAAAGGTTGGGAACCACTGGCTTAATTTATGTTAATGGAAATAACATCTATGGTTCAAAGGCTGTACATGGCCCTCAATTTGGTACTATCCTTGTATTTGCATTTCAGGCTGAAATATTAATATTAGGATCAATAACTGTTCCAGCCTCAATACCCAAGATTCCAGCAGTGCTATAATCTTAACAATGATATTAAAATAAATTAGAGTAAAACACCTTTTTATGATTTCATGACTTATTCATTTTGTATTTTCCACTGGTTTGAACATATACATTATGACCCCGATTCAGCCAAAGCACATCCCATTTAAATCAATGGGATCTAAGTATGTGCTTAAGTGTTTTGCTAAATCTGATCCCATTGGAGGATGACAGGACATTGATAAAGCAGAAGTTTTGTTTGATTCCTGATTTCTAGAGGGACCTTATATATCTTTGGCATTAGCATTTGTTCTGAACCCAGTCATTTGAAGTTAAATCCCCTTTATATCAGCATTTGCACTTGGGAGCCCTATTTTCCCATAGTATTTTAACTATAGTTAACTTGAAAATATTCTATATATTTTGATATTCATAAAGTGCCACTTATCTAGGCTGTCCCATGAAGAAAAAGACATTAGACATGAAATCTGAGGCTAAAGGACAAATACTATGAGCAGTGTACTGAGGGACATCAGGAGGTGAAACGTCTTGTAAGCGTGGATAAACAACATTATATTGATAATCTGGCAATACAAGCAGAGGATGCAGCTGTCCACGGTGAACAAGGAAGCGTCTACCTAATGACACAGTTTATTAATAGTGAATAGCAGACGCCAACAAACACTCTCATTAGGGACAAACAAGGTCACCTATTGACAACAGAAAAAGAACAAGAAATGCGCTGGATAGAGCATTTCAAAGAATTGTTGAACAGGGATCCACCTAAAGAGGAAGCAAACATTTGGGGCAGGGGAGGGGGGCAGAAGAAGATCTTGATATCAACACAGATATCCCAACAAAGGAAGAGATCATTCAAGCCATCAAATCTTTAAAAAGTGGGAAAGCTCCTGGCAAGGATAACTTGAATGCAGAATTGTTCAAGGTTAATCCTGAGTTAGCAGCATCTATCCTGGCCTCTATTTGCATCAGTTTGGGAAAAGGAAGAAGTGACAGATGCAAAGAAAGGAGCTCTCAGGAACTGCAATACTGCTGTGGTATTACACTTTTCTCTGTGCCGAGTAAGGTATTGTGTAAGATCACAGTTCAGCGTATATCAGGGGCAGTTGATAGTGTTCTCAGAAAAGAGCAAGCCAGTTTTTGGAAAGGGCGTGAATGAACAAATCAGATCTTTACGAAATATAATAGAGCAATGCTTACAATGGGCAACCACAATGTTACATACATTTCATAGACTTTGAGAAGGCTTTTGACAGGATTCATGGGATCAGCCTATGGCATGTTCTGCAGGCTTATGGAATCCCTCTTCGTATAATTAACATCATTAAAAGCTTCTATTCCAACGTTACATGTGGTGTGGGTCACAGGGAGCTCAGTTTTGGAGTTAAAACAGGAGTATGGCAAGGTGTGTTATGTCTGCAATCCTCTTTAACATTGCCATTGATTGGGTAATGTGGCATGCAACAGAAGGCGTGCCAAGGGGTATTAGATAGGCACCCTTCTCATCTCTTGAAGATCTGGACTTCACAGATGATCTTGCTCTCTTAGCACATACCCCTCACCATATACAAGAGAAAACAACCTGACTTAACATATTCAGCCAGCAAATTGGACTGAAAATCAACTGCAATAAGATAGATATCATGACTTTTAATATTGCCTCATCAGTATGGATAGAGGATTATGTTCTCACTAATGTAAAACCATTCACATATATGGGAAGTACCATTAGTCTTGGAACAAGTCAGGACATTCGGAACAGAATAAATAAACCAGGTACACCTTCAGGAGGTTAAATACAGTCTGGAAATGATCAAAATTTAACATAAAAACTAAGGCTGGGTCTACACTGACGGCAGCAAATTTGCCGCCATCAGATTGATTGCTCTGGATCGACTGAGCGGTCTGTATAGATGCACTCAGTCAATCCAGCAAGCGACGCAGGAAAACCACCCTGGTTCGACGTAGCACAGTGTGGACAGCGCACAGAGGAGACGCTGCAAAGTCGACTTTACATCACTTGAGTATCTCCCGTCGACTGCCACCGAATTGCAAAGGTAAGTGTAGACCGGGCCCAAATGTAAGATTTATCAGAGTTGTGTACTTTTAACACTGCTCTATAGTGCAGAATGCTAGGGAATGGCAAAGTATGACCTGTTCAAGCTGTCTTCATTTCATACAACCTGCCTCAGAAAAATCCTCCATATCCTTTGAGCCAGAACAATCCAAATCAAGATCTATTCATAGTCAAGAAGATATGACCATATTACCAGAAGACATTGAAAATAGATTGGCCATGTGTTTTGGATAGAAATTTATTTCATCACCAGAACGGCAATAAGATGGACACCGGAAGGCAAGTGAAACAAGGCCACCTGAAAGCAACACGGTGAAGAGCTGTGGATGCTGAGCTGAAAAACCTGAGGCAGTGCTGGGGAACCATTGACAGATTTGCCAGCAACAGACAGGAGTGGAGGAGGTTTGACACTGCCCTATACGTCAGAGGCATAAAGTGAGACTATCTAACTTAGGCTGGATATCTGCATCCAAACAGTTACCTCTTCCAGCTCCTGTTTTTTACAGTCATTTTTAACAGCTCATACTTAAGTTCTTTGTGACTGATAACTGGATTGTGTTGACAGGAGCAAGGTCAGCAACTGCTGACTTACAGACAGTTGAACCACTCCCTATCTTGGGAGATTCCTGGGATTTATAGAAAGTGGGTGAAGCATATACATTTCTAATGATGGATCGTTAACAGAGAAGACTATGTGGTTTACCTGAGTAGTTGATGACAGAAGAAAAATGAGCCCCTCTGGGACTCATTTTCCTCTACTGTGACTCTCACATTAAAAAGTCTAGCTCCCTTCTGGTTTTTTTCTTTTCATTTCCAGAAGTTTTAACTGACTAGATACCCAAGGACTGGCTGAATTCTGTCATGCTATTATGAATATTTCATTATGTCTCTGGTTTTGGTAGTATAATTAAATACTGAATCATGTCAAAGTAAGCATTCATAACTAACACTCGAGAGGTTGGCAACATAGCTTGCTTTTCATAAATAAGAGGCCTTTTATTCTGCCGTTTTATAGGAGTGAAAAACCTGACTATTTGACTGTAAAATGTATAAAGACAATTACAAAAGACAAGCATGAACACCATTAAATAAGTACATTTTAAAAATACAGTTTTCACGTTATTTATTTAAATTATAACTCTAAAGGGCGATTACAATCATCAGTCCCTAGAGCTACAGAGTGTATTATTTCATCTACTATTATTTCCTGCTAATGAATTGTTGGAAAAATAGATACTCATCTTGAAAAAGAAAGTTTACATGTAGACCCCTGCTGGAGCACTTCTGATTCTCAATTTGCTATTTTCTCTAAGTGACTGTGTGACACCACAGGACCAATGGTCTCCAAGTTCTCAGGGTGCAGTGCATCTATCTAGTGGCTAAAGGAATAAGTTAAATTGCATCTTCTATGAGCACTAGGATGTTAATAATTAAAGCGGATCAAGAATCAATCAAATTTAAAAGGGGACAAACACATTATTAAGGGAAAGGGAAAATATCAATGTACAACAGCAATCAAATAAGCTAACAGAATGTTGGGAATCACTAAGAAAGGCCTGGATAATAAAACAGAAAATTTCATATTGCCTCTATATAAATCCATGGTAAGCCCACATCTTGAATACTGCATTCAGATCTGGTTGCCCCATCTTGAAAAAGATATATTGGAACTGGAAAAGGTACAGAAAAGGGCAACAAAAATTATTAGGAGTATGGAACAGCTTCCATATGAGGAGAGATTAATAAAACTTTTCAGCTTGGAAAAAAGACTCAGGGGGGGATATGACAGAGGTCTATAAAATCATGACTGGTGTGAGAAAGTAAATAAGGAAATGTTATTTATTCCTTCTCATAACACAAGAATGGGGTCACTAAATGAAATGAATAGGCAGCAGGTTTAAAACAAACAAAAGGAAACATTTCATCACACAATGCATAGTCAACCTGTGGAACTCTTTGCCAGAGGATGTTGTGAAGGCCAAGACTATAACAGGGTTAAAAAAAAACTAGATAAGTCCATGGAGGATAGATCCATCAGTGGCTATTTGCCAAGATTGGCATGGATGCAAAACCATGCTCTGAAGAATCCCTAGCTTCTGTTGGCCAGAAACTAGGAATGGGCAACCAGGGATGGATCACTTGATGATTATTCTGTTCTGGTCATTCCCTCTGAAGCACCCGGCATTGGCCACTGTTGGAAGACAGGTTACTGGGCTAGATGGACAATTGGTCTGATGCAGTATGGCCGTTCTTATGTTCTTATACTACAGAAGGGGTAAAAAAATAGGAGCAAATGTGAAAGGGAAAGACGGGAATCAATGGAAACAAATAAATGAATGAATAGGTTAAATGCATATTTATAAACAAACTCTCCCGCCACTAAAAGTAGCCTCTCTAGGTTACCAAATCCCCCCCATAAAAACGTGTGTGAAACCCCCAAATCTGCCCATTGTTCCTGAGTCATTGGTGTTGGAGATGTGTGGAGTTGACAGGACACAGACTGTTAGGCCTGACCATTGCTTGTGAGAGGTATGGTGCCATGCAGCCCTTTGACTCCAGCTGAGTCTTCACTTAGCTTTGCACCTGCAGACCAGGGCTTTCGTCATCCCAGAGTCCTTTCCTAATTAGCTAGGAAAAGTAGCCCCAGATCTCACACTGAGTAGAGCAGGTCCCAGAGTAAATCAGGTCCCTGGGGAGAAGGGAAGACAATCGTTTTCCCCCTGGGTCTGTGATTCTTCTCTCTCCTATGTGGAACTGGCTGCTCCTGGCCACCTTGGTCTCTGGCCAAAAAAGAGAGACCTGTCTCTGCCATAATGCAGAGAGCAACCCCTCTCTCTGCTGCTGTTGCTGCTGTAGCCCAGTTCCCTCCATTTGATGCCTTTCCCCCAAACACTGTGTCTGTACAGGCTCAGATCACTTGTCTGGGCTGTTCCACCAAGTGCTGGCTATTTGGTGACTGCAATTGGGTGCCTGACTTGTCTGTCAGATTTCTGGACCAACATGAGAGTAGGTACGGTAGATGTTTGTGGGTTTGGAGCATCCTTCTCCTTTCAAAGACTGTTCATGTCTCAGGCACCTGAATAGGCAGCATTTTGGGGTCCTTCTGTATAGCCACCAAAGTAGCCCGGGCTAAATACATTATATGCTGGGCTGCTAGCATCATCTCTTATTAAGGTTGTCTAACCTTCCCATTACAAAACGCTGTTTCCTGTTGCTTATAACTTTGGCAGACTTAACTTAAATTTTCCATTCCATGTGTCTGCCTCTGGCTGAATTATTTGTTTTGTTTTGTTTGAAAATTTCAGACAAAATGGTTGTGCTGTTTCCAAGAATGCAGCTAAGGAAAATTATGTTGCTTTGCCCCATATTAAAAGAATTCTTGAGACCTTTTCTTTGAAATGCACACCCATGCTTTAGAGCAGGGACTTGAAATTTAGCCCAGGGATTGCCTTTGGTCATGGATGAGCGTTTTATTGTGCCCGTAAAAATCCACCTGAATTTAGCCAAATTACAAGTCTTTCAAAAATCAACCTTTGCGCACACCCAGTAGAGATTTACTAGAGCTTAACAGCTAAAAACTCCAACGATTCTGTCTTCACTGAGCATGCTTGAGCCTCTCACAGTGCCTCCTGCTGACCAGCTTGCACATGCACCATCCTGGCAGTGACTGACATGTTCCATCCTCTCACAGTGCCTAGTGCTGACCTTTAGGACCTTAAGAATTAAAAGCATGCTCCAGCCTGGCTAAATCAGATTTCCATGTCATTGCTGTTCCCAACTGCTCCAGGCTGAGGTGGGACTAGTTACCAGAACTGATTGCAGGGACCCTATTTCTCCTGTGCTATCAGCGACCACTCTGCTGGTACCAGGCAGCATGGAGGAGGAAGCTGCCTGATTTCAGTGCAAAGGGTAATCAAATGCAGAGTTGGAATGGGGAGAGGGAAAGGAGTAGATAGGCAGGCGTCTAATAAGACTGGGCCCAGAGAGGGAGAGAGAAACTGTGACTGAGAGTTGGCGAGGGAGACTGGGACGGGTTAGGAAGGGAGACTGGGTCTGGGAACCTTTGGGGTGACTGGTACTCAGCATTAGTGAGGGAAACTGGAGTGGGGACTGGGAGCCAATTGACAGGGAGCAGAGAACACGGAGATTGTATGAGGAGCTGGTTTGCAGGATGGCAAAGACTAGGAATCGCTGGACAAAGAGACTGGGATTAGGAAGCAGTAGTGTAGCGGTGGAAGCAGGGGAGGAGGGAGAGACATATCTGACAACGAGCTGTACTGAATGAGGCAGGGGTCCTGTGGAATAAATAGTTTGTGACCATGTCATTAAAGTACCACAATGCATGTGTATAAGGGGGTTGAATGAAGGTTGCACAAGAATTATTTGTGTGCTTCACTTTGCAACCTTTTCAAAAAGCTGTGCTAAAAGAACATTATGTATACTACAGAAGAAGTCTGCAACGTCTTGAGCTTTCATTTGGTTTAGAGACCCATCCTGAGCCAGTGTAGTCTAGAATCTAGAGCGACCTGAGGAAGTATAAATGTCACTATGATATGATATGATATCAAGCACACGCCACCACTACATGACTGGTTTCAGCCACACTAGGTAGATCCCTTCCAGGAGTGGCTGTAGATCTAACTTGTCTTCTAAGATCAGCAGTAAAAAAGCAGACATGCAAATTTGGCCCAGGGCAGGACAGGTCCATCTACATGTTTGCTCCCTAATCTTCAAAACAAAGATTTAGATCGCTTGTGAGGTTGACCTGATGCAAACTCCTAGTGTAGCCATGATTTGTAGAAGTACATCCTTCTTAATCCAGGATAAAAGCATGGGTAAATAAACTGCACGCCATCTCTACGCTAGGGGTGTGATTCTTTGCTGTGTCTCAGTTGACAGCCAGGGCAAAGGAGGAGCTATGGTGACTTTAAGCAAACTTCCTTGCCTGGCTGCTCCTCATCCTGGAGGTGATTTAGCTGTAGGGGCTGATATCAGTTACAGCAGCTGCTGCCTATGGGCTGCTGTGCTGACTGGAATCCCTGCAGTGCAGCTCCTGCAACCCTTTCTACACCCTATGGTATGCTCCCCATGTCAGGGCTTGCGAGGTGGGGTCCTCAGAAGGGGGACTTACAGCTGCCTCCACGGCGCCTGTGCCAGGGGAATCATCTCCAGGCCAGAACTGGGGCTTAGAGAGCCCATTTATACTGTTTCAGCCCCTTTTCCCAAAGTACAAGAACTGTAGCAGGAGTAAGGATTTTACACTAGGAACTTGCACTAGACAGCTGTACAGAGGCAGCTAGTGATCTCAAGCCCAGTGTAGTCTCTCTATATTATATATACACACACAGACCCCAAATATATATATATTTTTAGCTATTATTTCTTCTTTAATTAAAATACATTTAACTCAAAATAGTGGAACAAAACATTTGAACCTCAATGCAATCAATTTAGGCTTAACATAAATTCAATTACCATATACATGGAAACAGTTTTTGAATGCTCCTTTGGTTGTTATTGTCCAATACGCTCGTGCTAGTCAGCTGTCTAGACACAAAGCTTTCTCTGGGAGATTTTTCACATTTGATTATTGAAGATAAGATCTAGTGATTTTCTTAAAGTGTCTGATTGATTTAAAATATAGACTGTAACCACTTCTTGGTTGCTTTATTACCTAGTGTTTATGATTCTGGCAAGAACATAAATTTTCAGGCCTTGAATCATCTTAAAGTGTATTATATTTGAGACTCTCTGACTCCTATAAAGGTGACTTTAAAAGGTAATATCTTTTAAAGGTGAACTGTAAAGTTGCAACTGAGTTAAATCCAGAAAGACACACTGTATGTCCTCAAAAACTAGCTTGTGGAGGCCATTCAGTACACAACAACATTTTAGCTACCCTTTCAAACATTCCAACACTTCATGAAATCCTCTGGTACTTCTTGGTTTGCTAAAGACATCGCAGAACGCATCACGTGTCATCACACTAATTCCAAATCCCTGCCCCCTGCCTCTACCACTACTAAAAGCAGTCGTTGCTGGGTTTGAGCTGTTTTGAAGAATGGCAAAGAGGCACAGTAGGTGAGTCCAGGACACTAAGTCCTTTGTCCACACATGTATGACTGATTGATTTTAATGAAATAGTACTGACCTGACTCATCCAGAATGTGAATGTGTGGTCAGGGTTTGTGATGGAGACAGTGGGCTGAAGCAGGATGAGAAAGGAAATTAATGACAAGGGATGAGGCTGATGGATGAGATTAGTCAATAGAGCACTGGAGTAGAGCTCAGGAGATCCGGGTTTAATTATTAGTTCTGCCACTGGCTGCTGGATGACACTGGGAAAGTCACTTTCCCTCTCTGTGCCTCCTTTGTAAATGCTGCTGACCTCCTTTGTAAACTGCCGTGAGCTCTATGGATGAAAAGTACTATATAAAAACTCAGTGTTATTAAGACAGAGGGGTAAGGATGAGAGAGGTATACAAAAATCGGGAAGCAGGAGAGAGCTTACCTTTCTCACACAATTACAAAAACACATAACAGTATTGCCAACTCCAAACATTACAAAATCCTGGGTCAAGCCCCTTGAAAATCATGAAATTAAAAAAAAATACATTTAGTAATTTTTTATGTGCCTTCTGGTTTTTGAGCCTTTAGGGTATACATGGGCCACATTTTCAAGCTTTTCTCTGTAACCATGGGGGCTAGAAATTTCATTTTTTAAATGAAAGCTGAGATTCTCACATAATCCCTTGTTTCCAGGAGCATGGGCTTTAACTAAAACATCAAATATAGAGAGACTCACAATGAAATCACAAGAGTTGGCAACACTGGAAAACCAGAAAACCTTGAACCAGCAAGATATGTGCCAAACAACAGAGCCTCAGGACTTTGTTTTGACATGGCATCCCTTCCCTTCCCCTCATCTGTTGAGGCCTCAGCCTTCATTGGCTAGCTTTCATGCTCGCTAACGTGGCTGAGCTGGGTCCTCTATCAATATTAAGTTCCTAATACTATTCCAGCTCCCATAGGTGCTGGACCTGCATTCTGTAATCTGACAAAATTCCCATTAATCCAGGGGAGCTTTATATGAACAAGCAATGCTGGAGTGGAGCTTTTATCTATCAGTGCATCTCAGAGGATAAAGTGTATATATAAGCTAGTTTTCTTTCCTACTCAATCTTTTTTCCCCTTCACTTTCAGAAAGGCCAGATAGCTTTATTGTTACTTACAGAGAGAATCGATATTGGAGGACCCTGGGAAATTTGTCAAAACCCTTCTGTGTAGTGCAATGTTGTGTTTGCTTTGTATACACACTCTACAGTAACATTTATTTTGCTACTGTGGTACCAGACAAACTCCACACCAAAAAGATTGACATCACATTAATTAAAAGTGGAATGTTGCATGGTATTACTCTGCTGTCCGTATAACTTCACATTATATAATAGTTGGTGAGAACCAACAGTTAGGGATTTATATGTGTATTCAGTACACACACACACACACACACAACTTAATATTCAGAGGGTTGAACATGCAAACGTCATTAGAATTTGCATGGCTTATGTGCTGCAGGTTGCAATGGGACATACTATACCTCTCATATTATCAGTGCTTTCTACCTTTGGCTCTAATGACTTCATGTACACATTTTTTTTCCTGAAACAGAGCCTTTGTTATGTGCATTTCTAGTCTACAGCAGACTCTGCAAAATCGGTTCGCTTCAAACTCTTATCAGCTTTTTGTTTGAAGCATTTGACATATTTATATTAATGCAAGATGCCTTTTTATTTGTTTACAAATCCACAAAGTTTTAGTTCCTTTAGGTCTGACTTTCATTCTCACCAAGGCCCCTCAGTTCTCCTCTGCCAGGGTAATGAGGCCTTAGAAAGGGTGTAAATGACATTTGGCTGAGTGTAATATGGGCATGGCCTATAACCTTTCTATGCCTCAGTTTCCCCATCTGAAAGTGATGCTATGGATACTCTCTGATTCACTCTTTGACTCTGATTCTGAGTCTGATCCACAGCCCAGTGATGTCTGTGTGAATCATTCTAACTACTTCAGTGGCCTTTGGATCAGTCTCTATAATCATCAAATGGGGGCGGGGGTTGTGTGCAGCTTTGTTATTTGATATTTACAGTGTATGTGCAATTCTTTATAGCAAGCAAACATGGACCCTGTCCTGAAGAGCTTGCAGTCCCCTGATCAGGACACCGAGGGACAAACCAACATGAAGGGAGCAATAGAGAGAGGCAGGAATTACTTAGAATAAGGTCGCAGGGTTAGGCAGTACATAACAAGCCATGTTAGTTCGTAGGCTGTCTTTTAGAATGTCTTTTTATTTTATTAATGAGAGGTTCAATGTTTGAAATATTGTGGGAAAGGTGGGGTTGTGAGTAGGGAGATGGAGGAGTAGGGTGATAGTGTAGTGTACATGATCAGAAAGAACATTCCATGTGTAGAGGGCACCTTGGAGAAACAAAAAAGGGGAAAACATTCACAAACACAGTCTATTCCTCTTTTGTATCTATTGAGGTTTCTGGCTAAGGGGAGCTGAGTTTTCTGTGCACTCATTGATATAACTAAGGCCATCAGGGGTATGAATATAGTTAAAAAAGTCCAATAACAAAGTTTGCTATAACTCTCAGGAGATCTGCTAATAATGTTTTGTTGATTTCTATATCTCAACCAGGTAAATTTTTAATGGGTCTGTGTAAACATCATGAAGTTATTCCATTTCAAACAAGCCTTGCATATGAGAAAAACGGAGTTAAATTATTGTATGTCTTTTATAAAAAGCCTTGGGATGTTTTAGGAGACATGAAAAACTAAGTGATGACTTTGTCATCTTTCCACCTTTTCTTAAAACTCTAGGGGATCTTTGGTTTATAGTAACAGGAAGCATTATGCACTCAGAGCTTCATCGAAAGCCCAGAGGAGTCAGTGGAAAGACTCCCATTGACTTCAATCAGTTTTGGATCAGTCCCTCACTTGGCTTCTGTAGTTAAAATAATTTTTTTTGTCAATCACAATGTGATACTTTGACTCATAGTCCAAGATCTGTAGGTTGTTTGAGCAATAAAATGCTTCCTAATAATTATTTGTTATTGTTTGCTTTTCACTAGGTTGGAAAAATCCGGAAGAATGCTGCCCGTAAAAGGGAATACCATGTCCTCTTCATGGTGATTGCTACAGTAATCTGTTATCTAATATGCTGGATGCCTTATGGAGTTATAGCACTACTTGCAACATTTGGTAGTCCAGGTGCAGTTTCTCCAATAGCATATGTCATACCTTCCATCCTAGCAAAGAGCAGTACCATATGCAATCCAATTATCTACATACTTATGAACAAGCAGGTAAGGAGCACTGCTGTAATTACCTATTCACTACTGATAAGCAGTCTTTTAAAATGGCTCATCTGTTACTCCGTAATCAAAACCAAAAGGAAACCTCATGCCCTGTTGACCCTGAGGCTGAAAATAGTTTGGGCTCATTTAAAGGGGTTAATGCCCAGTATTTGTACTGATTGTCTTTACATTGATCTTATATGATTATCATTACTCTCTCCACATCCCAACATCCTCTGTGTATCAAACAGAGTTCTACATCACAGCTACCCTCTTGTTCCCCATCTTCGAATGGGGATAACATGTATGTCAAATAGCCCTTATATTAAAGGTGCGATTTAATATTATTTCAGCCCCTGACGGACAGAGTTACAAACAGAATAAACTGGTCAAGAGGTTTTGAGTGCTCTAGTAAATGAAGTACTCCACTAATCCTTTTACTCAAAGAGCTGCATCACTAAGCAGCTCCAATTTACTGCCTTGTGGGAAAAGATGTTCTTGATACACATGATGGCTAATTTTTTTTTCATTGAGTATGATTGGCTGAAATCCCTACAGAAGCTAGACAGAATTGAGCAAGTATGTAGGAGGAATTACACCATGCTGTGGGAGATCAGTTTTTCAGTTGGAAGACATGGCATAGACCCTCAATTGAGACATATATTGTCCTTAGGCATACAGGAGACTAATTCTTATTATTAAACTTTCAAGCACAAGACACAGACAACATGGAAGTCTGTGAAGAACACAATTTGTTGTGAAATCTTCAGAAGCTCCTGATTAAAATATAGAGAGTGTGTTGATATTTAAAACATTATCTTTCCAAAAGTTTTCAGATGGTTTATAACTGTACTACGTTCACAATACATCAGGGGTTTCAGCCTGGATCACCTCCACCTTGTCCTTCCCATATTGCTGAGTAAAAGGGGTGTTCTAGCTAGATGAGAAGCATTGTCAGCAGGATCCCAGTATAGAATAATTTGAGACCAAGTAATGCCACACTGAAAATGTATAACTGAACTATATTTGTTTACTGAAATTGCTTTATCTCTTTTGCACACATGCTAGATGTTAATTTGTAAGTTGTAAAGTTCCCTGTGAAAGCAAGGGATGTTGCATATATTTACAAAAAGAGCACTTGAAACATTTGGGATTTTGGGGTGGAGAGGAAGAGATTTTAAAAAGTACATTACCTTGATAAAGATATACAAGAAAAAAGGCTGGAGAAATATTTATTATTTATTAGACTTGACAATGATCCTTGAAAATATATTGCCATTACAATTGCAAGTTTGAGAGCCAAATGTTACATTCTTCCTCCTTTGACTCCAGAGATATCTGAATGCTAAAGTATGAGGGCCTCTTATGGGCCAAATGCTCAGCTGGTATAAAGTGAAGTGCATTCACAGATTTATATCAGCTGAAGATCTTGCGCAAAATATTTGAAATTAATGAGCTTATGTAGAACTTAAATAGTTGGTGCTACTTGTTTTAGAAAACAAAAATATTAATTAAAATAACATTTAGTAACACTTTCAATTTTACTGAGCCACCAGCTTCGGAGATGTTCAAAAATAGAGTGGATAAAACATCCAGACATTTTAGTGTAAAGAACAGGACTGTAGAAACCCAAGGGATGTGTTTCAAGCCACATCATTTCAATGCTAAATTTGCAATAGAGAAAATCTGCTGAAACTCTTGATGTTGAAAATTGTGAATCTGTTGTAATTTTTAAATGTGAATTGAAATTATGAATTCTAAAAGTTCCATGTGATTTATAAAGATATTATGTCTTTTTTGGATGCTGTAACTGTTGAAGTTAGTGTGGAATTTCACCCGCAGTTCTATATATTATCCACATATTTAGTTATACTATAACAAAACAAATAGCAGCCCTTGATTCTTTATTACATGTCTGCTGGAATCTACTATTAATATTAATGACAAGCAGCATTATGTTCAGCTGACATATGGAAATATGTAATAAACATATATATACTATTTCCTTCCCTATCCAGCTCTCAGAGTACTTAGCTCTTAGTTTACTATGGTTCATGTAAACCCATGTTTCCAAAAAGGAAAAGGAAGTTTGACTGGAACTAATATACTTCTTGCAGCATGGATTGAGGTTGTGTTAAGATCCCAGGCAGATACTAGGGGCTTGTTGAAACTCCCATTGACTTCAATGAGGCCAAGCTTTTGCCTGGATGTCCTGTTTCAGTCATTGTTGAGGAGGACAAATTACTCCTCTTGAAAGGTGCTAAGAAAAACAGTAAACTTCCTTCTCCCATATGACTCAGAAAGCTCATGGTAATTCTGAAGCAGCAGCATCTGTCTTATCTGTATTTATTCTCATAGGGTTCTGTGATTAGGTCTTTAGTTTCGGTCAGACAGTACTAAGCTTGCTAAAGGAAGATTCAACTGAGGGGATGAGTTTTGGCATCATCTGCACACAAATAGCAGTTCATCAATGATAAAATTATGAAAGCCTGAGGAACAATATAGATTCTGAAAACCATAAGCATAGCACAGAGCCTTGGGTACCTCAATATTTCACAAGAACAATTATATGTAGTGACAAACTGACACCCAAAGACCAAGGGCTCGTCAGGACAGTGGCTGAAAGACCCACTCTGTGCTCCAAGCATTTAATAAGAACTCTGTCTTCCACAGTGTCATAAGTTCATAGGAAAATCAAACTGAATTGAAATTGATGGTTTTATAGATTCTACCTGCCAAAGAAGCTCTTTACACTCAGGGAAAATACAGCCAGGCGGTTTCTCAAGAAGAAAAACGTTTTAGCGCATATACTCGAGGAACATAGCCAGTATTGTAGCAAGTCACCCCCACTATTACAACCCTTCCCCTGTCCTTCTAGGTAGATATTGACTACCTTCTAGTACTACATTTATTGTTCAGTCTCTGTATTGGTTTAATGTTCGAGCTACGTAACCCAAATTATTTTGGGAGAAGGACGAATAGCCATAGGAAGGTCTCTTTGTTCCAGAACCAAATCTGTTAGAAGAGTGTGCAGTGAAGCAGCATCAGGAAGTGAAAAGTAAATCTGCAAAGATGCATCAGCGCCATGCTAGGAACTTTGGAAAAGTAGCAGCTGTCATAGATTCCTTTTGCAATTTCCTTGCTTCATCTCTGGCAATATAGGATATTGGAGTATTACTTTAGTCTTTGCCCTTGGACAGCTTACTCTACCTGTTCTTACTGTCTAGCTTAACACGACTTCCAGAGTTTTGCAAAGGAAAGAGGAGGGACAAAGATGGAACAGTTCTCAGGATGGGTGCATAAAATTGTGGCTACTCTTTCTGTTGCTGTTGTTTAGTTTGGGGGTTTTTAATAGTTACTTTCCTCATTTTCAGTTTTTGTAAGTTTCATGGCAAGAATGAGTTCTGAGAAAGGACTTGGGGCAGATTTTGGTTAATATCTTTCAGTGTAATAAGAGCAAAATAATAATAATAATTAATAATGGGGCTTGATTCACTAAGGGGACTTGGACATTGCAGTGCCTAGCTTTTAGGCCCTGCCACCTAGAGGAATCTACAACCCCTTTTATTACCCAGACTCCCTATACAATGCATGGGGAGAGTTAAGTGCCTAAAAAAGGATTCACAGAAGCCATCATACCAGACCGGAAGCAACCTAAACTAGCCAATAAGAAATGCTGAAGGAGAGGGATGGCCTAAGCCACACCTAAACTCCAGGATGGAAGGAGATGCAGGATTCACAGCCATGAACCCGTTCCTGCAGTTGGATGGGGAAAAAAACCACACACACGCGCGCGCGCACACGAGGAGGCGGTGGTGGTGCTGCCACCCTGTCCAGTGGTGTAAAGACTGAGGATGTAGGAGACCAGATCAGGCTCCACAGGTGAGGCTGGGAGAACATCTTGTTTGTGAATCCTGCTGGGGCTACAGTGTGAGCTAGACACCAAGCAGCTCAGCGCAGCATCAGGATTTAGGTGCTGTGAACATGCCTACCAGCAGAAATGTAGATGCCTAAGGGGACTTTACTAGTGAAAATATAGGTGCTTAGGGACTTTTGGCCCCTACCGGGTTAGGACACAGCTAAACGTGATTTTTGTGAATGCCAGAGTGCTTAAAGCTTGTCCTCTCCCCCCGAAATCCTGTAGCCCATAGAGCTGTTTTTCTATAGCTCTCATTCCATTTACAAAGTTGAGTCAGAAGTAAAAGAGAGTGATTTTTTTCTCTGAGAACTGTGGAACTTAAGTGTATGAGATCAACACAGAGCAGAAGGTCAGTGCAAATCCATATTTTCACAATTTTTTTTCAGAACAGGAACAATAGGAACACACTGATCAGCTGGGTCACGGATCGTCACAACAACTCAATTATTCTGCATTCGTTCTAATTCTGTCTGAAATTTTAGCAGCTAAGGAGCAGATGTTGGCAGTACATTGCTCATGCTAACAGGGCTCCAATCAGGGTTCTTCCTTTCAATAGTAATATCTGACAAGTTGAGAAAGTGCCATACACTTCATGTTAGTCTAAATTTAAACCAAATTAAACTCATATCAGTAATGTTTAAAGATCTGCAGAACCCTTTGCTTTGATGCCACTTGTAAAGATTACAAGCCGCATCCTCTGCTGATGTAAATCATCATAAACTCCATGGAAGTCAATGAAGCTATGCCTAATTACCCCAGTTCAGGATCTGTTCCTAAATATTTACTGTTTCAAGTTCTGCTCCTGAAACTACGGCCACAGAGGCTTGCATGACTAATACTGCATTGTGAAAAATCATTCTGTGATCAACAATGAACTCTTCCTGATGTTGAAAAAATGCCTCTGAGCATAACTGAGGAGAATATGCATGACAAGGGCTATATTAGATATAAATGTGAAGTGCCTGGTTAATGGTTTGATTTCCACTCAGTCTGTCTCAGTGTATTAAAATCATTGCACTTATAAAAATAGAAGTTGACTGTAGTAGTCTCAAAAGATTTGGAGAAAGAAGCGATGCTTAAAAGACTGGGCATATCACTTGAAAAAGTTTAATACTGTGACCATTCAAAACTTCTCACACAATAGAGGAGGGACAGTATCTTGGGAAAATATACTCATCGAACTGCAAAGACTCCTGTTGACTTCAGTGGACATTGGAGCAAGCCCATAATGCATTAAAAATTGCCTCTAGAGAAGACATGGGTCTAAATTTGTGCAAGCCTTATGCTGGTGAGCACCTATTCATGCAAAGATTCCCATTGCCTGCAATGGGACTGCTCACATAAATAATTGGTCACTGGTGGGAATAAAGGTTGCCCAGTGGGGTGTCTTTAGGGACAAGCTACAGGAAACCAAGGAAGCTTGTGTACCCTTGAAAGTTGTTTGCTGGTAAATTTGAATTATTTCATCATAAATGCCTTGTTGTGAATCATCTGGCATTTTAACCCGCATTAATAAACCCACCTTGGAAATGGATTTACTGAGACGTGGAAGGAGTTTATCTGAAAACAAGTAGGTGCAGAGGCATTCCCATCCTGAAACCACCGTTCCACGTCTATATAGACTCATAGACTCATAGGTCAGAAGGGACCAATATGATCATCTAGTCTGACCTCCTGCACAAGGCAGGCCACAAAACCCTACCCATACACATTTATAACAACCCCGAACCCATGACTGAGTTATGGCTCCCACTGGTATTGTCCGTTCACCTGTGTGTCTTCTACTGAGTGAGAGTCATCTTAACAGGATGTCACTTCCATGTTTAAATGCTGGCATGCAGCTGGGTGTGGCCCTTTGGCAAGTCCAACTCATGGCGAGGTCACATACCTAAATTTTTAAAAAACCCACACAATTATTTGGCAGCCATGCCTGGTGCTTCTGTGAGGTCCTGTGCTGAAGCCCTGACCTTCATGGCCTTCTGGTGAGAGGAGCATGTCCAGGTCCACCTGAAGAGCACTCATTGTAATGCACTGATCTACAAGAGGCTATCCGAATAAATGAAGAGAGGAGGCATTGCTAGGACCTGAGTCCGTGTCACAGCAAGTGGTTGTTAAGAATGTTAGAGACAATACGGTTTTGGGGGGAGCTTGCAAGTCTGGAGCTACCAAGAGGATCTGTACCATATTTTTAGCAGGGATGCTGGCATTGAACCGCATCATGTTGTGGACTCCTTCAAGGACACCCCTCTAGTTGTCCAGCAGGACACTGAGAAAGAGGACAATGATCCGGAAATTCAGGAGTTCATCACCCTGCTGAACCACAAGGAGACCCGATGCTGGAAACGTAGGAATCCTCCCCAAATCATGGATGGAGACTGAACATGGGAAGGGGACCTCTTCCAATAAGTATTTTGTGCTATATTACGATACAACTATACTGGAGGATTTAAACAACTTTGTTCTGAGTACTGTGTCAGAACAATGCCATATTGGCCTTCCCTCTCTCCACCTCTGCATCTTTTAATTCCCAACCCCTATTGCTCAAGATATTGACTTGTGCCACTGAGTTTAAAAATTCCATCCCATTTATTTCTCAAAAATATACAGACACACAACTCCTAGCTAAAACTTGCCAGATCCCACCCTCACCCCTCTCTACCATGGTGCTAATCGCTCCCTTTCCTTCCTGGCTGACTGCAGCCTGACACCTACTATTCAAGACAGAAGTAATGGAATCTCCCATTGAGTTTGATAGATGAGCCACAGTCACTTATTGTGAGTCCTGAGATGAGACCAAAGACGAATTTCGAACTTGCAGTCCTGTCCAACAAGTGCCAGTGGTGAAGATAGTTGTAGATGAATATGAGCTGCTTTTAGCTTCATATCTCGTATGTATCTCCTTCATTGCAGCAATCTGTGAGCTCTTGAGGTCTTTCAGTCCGAGGTGGCAGAGCTGCTGCCATTGGGTCTTAGAACATAAGAATGGCCATGCTAGATCAGACGACTGGTCCATCTAACCCAGGATCCTGTCTTCTGACAGTGGCCAATGCCAGGTGTAACAGAGGGAGCTCCCATGTGTTGAGGTCAACATTACAAGATTGGAGGTTGGCCTTGAGACTGTCCCTGTAATGTTTTGTTGGTCTGCCCCTAAAACAAATTCCAGTCTGCAGTTGTCAATAGAAGATGATCTTTGGTATTCTGCTGTCACACATACAGTCCACGCAACTGTTCCATCTCAGCTGCACACTTGTTGTAAAAGCTTCAGTGCCTGTGACATTGTGTCACTCAAGGCCTCAGAGTCTGGAACCGAATCCTGCCATTTAATTCTTATTATCTGCCATAGCCTTTGTAGGTAGAATTGTCCCAAGAGTTTTATGTGGTGCTAATAAGTATTCCACGTATCACAGTTCTAGAAGAGTGTGGTGATGATGACAGCATGGTACATGCCAGGTTTTGTTTGCAGTCTCACACAGAGACAACATTGACACTTTCTGAAGGCATCTTTGGCTGCACCAATGAGCTTTGTAATATCTTCAATTGTTATATATCATGAAATGCCAAACAAAATTTGTCAATAATATTGAATGGTACATCACTGATGGACAGAACTGAAGTAGTTGCAGTACTTCCTGGTCAAGGCTGGACCCATGACTTCTGTCTTCTTCAGGGTGATTGGTAACCAAAACATTTTGCTGCATGCACGAAGCAGCCACAGAGTAACTGAATGTCCCTGAGGTTATGGATCAATAAAGTTCAATCATCAGCAAATAGCAATTCTAAAATAATTATCTTCATAACTTTTGTCTTTGCACACAGGCGATGCAGCTTTAAGACACCTCCATCCATAAGGTACTGCATATAAATACCACAGTCAATGTGGTATGAATGCATCTATTAGAACAGCTTCAGGCACGATGCTAAATAATTTCAGACCAAGAACAAAGCCTTGGTTTACTTCACTGATGACAAGAAAGGTAACTGAGAAGCACCTTGGTCAAGGACATGAACCTGCATTTCTGCATGAAAAGATTTAATAATGTTGACAAACTTATTGGGGCAACTGGTCTGGTGGACCATATGCCATCATGATTTACAGAGCCAAAGGCCTTAGTAAGGTGGACAAAAACTACATATAGGACTTGATTCTGCTTACAAAATTTCTCCTGAATTTGCCAGAGTGCAAAGATCATGTCTGAAGAAGCCACACTAGTTTTCAGGCAATATCTTTCAGGCGGTACAGCATGGGTTAAAAATGAGACAGATTGAACAGAACATATGGTTCGTGTAGCAGAAGATACAAGAAAGAAACAGCTCTAGGAACATTTTTTTTGTCTTTGTTTCATTAATGCCCTCAGTTTTGAGGGAACTTGACTTATTATGAGGTAAATTGCCCAATTTAGGCTACAAAGACACTTTAAAAGCAAAGAGATTTTAAGGCCTTTTAAGGCATTCACAGCCTCTGGGTTACAGCAAAATTCTATTTATTTTGCACTACACTTTTCGCAGCTCTGTGGGTGTTAACAGAACTTAAACCAAAGATGGTGTTCTATTGTGGAACAAAGATTGCACGACAATTCAGCTCTCTCAAAACTGTCCATGTAACTTGAGGTTTTCTTCCATTCCTGCACTAGCTCTAGTGGCATTGTCCTGGAAAACAGTAGCACAAAATATCTTCTTGGTTTACTCATAGACTTTTTTCAAAAGACTCCTTCTCTGCCTTTTGGGAAGACTCCTCAGGGTTACATCCTCCAAAATAAGGACAGCCTGAATAGGTGACGTGTAATTACCAGCCTGCCTCTTCCGCAGGCCCTTCCCTGAACATTCCCTGCCACAAGACAGCAAGGGGAATAGTCAAGACTATCAGAACCCCTTTTGATTCCATCACCCAATGGACAGGCCCCTCTATCACCATGCCACACACAAGATTCAGAGAACATTTCTGACACCACCCCCGTACACAAACCTGTGACCGCGAAAGCATGTACTTCAGTGCATTTTGAAAATGACACTGACTCATAACAAGATGGATGATGGGATGAACTGGGAAGAATCATGGGAATTGTTTGTCCCCAAGTGCCAGAATTCCAGTGCTATCAGATAGGTATCGCACAATGTGCAGCAAGAAAAATCCCAGAATGCAGAGCGCTCAGCGGTGGAGCAATACAACATGGGATATCAGTCCAGTGTGTTGAGCACTGATTTTGAAACAACGCAGTGCTGTGTGGATGCAATAATCCCATAGAGAAATAGTTTGACAAAGGATAACAATGTGATATGGATGCACTGCTCGCACAACAGTTACTCTAGATCTTACTGCAGGTACTCAAAACCTGTAAAAACTTTCCAACCCTCTTCCATTGGGACTGTGAGTGTAATAAGCAGAACAGCAAGAAATCTTGACCCAGCAGAGAAGTGGAATTTCAGACAATTAGAGCCATTGAACCAATGTGGTATTTTTCAAAACTTGTCAGAGAGAGTTGATCACAATTCGAGTAAAAGAAAATGCTGTTTTTCTACATTAGGATGTGCTATAGCTCATAGTATGTGGAACTGGATAAACCCAACAGAGCAATTCAGACAGCTTTTTCTTTTGGTAAACGACAACATACACAGAAGAGCTGTGTTTTCACAAATCGAACTTCATATATCATTGTGCAGATTTTAACATTTCCAATGAAAGGTAATACCTGATATTGAAAGCTGTGCAGACCGAGGGTGCCGAGGGCATTGGATGATGTGATTGCAGAGCTATCGGCCATTATTTTTGAAAATCTGTGGCGATTGGAGGAGGTGCCAGATAATTGGAAAAAGGCAAATATAGTGCCCATCTTCTAAAAAAGGGAAGAAGGGGGAATCCAGGGAACTACAGATCAGTCAGCCTCACCTCAGTCCTTGGAAAAATCATGGAGCAGGTCCTCAAAGAATCCATTTTGAGGTACTTGGAAGAGAGGAAGGTGATCTGGAACAGTCCGGAAGGATTCACCAAGGGCAAGTCATGCTGACCAACCTGATTGCCTTCTGTGATGAGATGACTGGCTCTGTGGATGAAAGTAGTGGATATGGTAGATCTTGACTTTAGTAAAGCTTTTGAGACAGTCTCCCACAATTCTCTTGCCAGCAAGTTAAAGGAGTATGGGTTGGATGAAGGGACTATAAGGTGGCTAGAAAGCTAGCTAGATCATCAGGCTCAACGGGTAGTGATCAGCAGCTGGTAACAAGCAGAGTACCCCAAGGGTTGATCCTGGGGCTAGTTCTGTTCAACATCTTCATTAATGATCTGGAGGATGGGGTAGATTGCACTCTCAGCAAGTTTGCAGATGACATTAAGCTGAGGCAAGTGGTAGACATGCTGGAGGGTAGGGATAGCGTACAGATTGACCTAGACAAATTGGAGGACTGGACCAAAGGAAATCTGATGAGGTTCAACAACAACAAGTGCACCGTCCTGCACTTAGGACAGAAGAATTCCATGCACTGCTATAGACTGGGGACTGACTGGCTAGGCAACAGTTCTACAGAAAAGGACCTCAGGGTTACAGTGGAGAAGAAGCTGCTATGAGTCAACAGTGTGCCCTTATTGCCAAGAAGGCTAATGGAATATTGGGCTGCATTAGTAGGAGCATTGCCAGCAGATCAAAGGATGTGATTATTCCCCTCTATTTGGCGCTGGTAAGATCACATCTGAAGTATTGTATGCAGTTTTGGGCGCCCCACTATAGGAAGTATGTGGACGAATTGAACACAGTGCAGTGGAGGGCAACAAAAAGGACTGGAGGGCTGGGGAACATCACTTATGAGGAGAGTCTGAGGCTTGTTTAGTTTTCAAGAGAAGAGTGAGGGGGGATTTGATAGCAGCTTTCAACTACCTGAAGGGAGGTTCCAGGGAAGATGGAGCCAGGCTGTTCTCAGTGGTGGCAGATGATAGAACAAGGAGCAATGAAGGAGGTCTAGGTTAGATATTAGGAAAAACGTTTTCACTAGAGGGGTGGTGAAGCACTGGAATGGGTTACATAGGGAGGTGGAGACTCTTCATCCTTAGAGGTTTTTAAGGTGCAGCTTGACAAAGCCCTGGGTGGGATGATTTAGTTGGGATTGGTCATGATTTGAGCAGGGGGTTGGACTAGATGATCTCCTAAAGTCCCACCCAGCCCTAATCATCTATGATGTATGTAAATGATACCCTGGTAAAAGACTTCTTCCATGTACCTAGCTGCATTCTATAGTTGGGGTTTCATCGACCAAATTATATCACAGATGGCATGAAACTTTTCACAGCCCTGAGCAATATAGATAGACCAATCAGATTTTTAGATGTAGACCAAACTAAGCTTGTACATATCAGCAGTCCCTATTTGCAAGGAGACAGTCTCAGTGTTTGCAAATGGGCCAATTCTTTTTTTTTCTCCCCCCATTTGTCCAAATTGATCTTCTAGTTCAGTATATATCAGTACAGTTCAAAGACATTTCTCTATTTTTCTTTCAAATGTCCATATTTATAGCTATCTAGAGTTGGCAGGTAAACAGAAGAGAAGAGTTGATTGGCTTTCATGTCCTGAAAAAGTTAACGAATTGTACTGGGGATACAAACAAGACCTTTTAACAATAGTAGTTGTGCAGTCCAAGATTAAAAGCAAAGTGCAGGCAACCAGACTCTCTCTTATGTAAGCAAAATCCTAAGTGAAGCATTATAGACATGCACAAGACAAGTGCACGTTTTGGAGTGTACCATGGTTTTGAACCTACATCCAGTACGGGGTGAAGTTAATAATGGAAATACCATCTGCACATAGCTTTTTTCTGGGGGAGCCAGAAAATCAAGGCCAGAGATATCTCATTACCTTATTTATGATTTAAAGTAATGTTTAATGTAATCTTGGCTCTTTCTGTATTATTTAATGTTTACATATCACTATGTCTGCCTGGGATTTTCCAGAAATAAGAAGAGACAGCTCCTGCCCCAAAGAGCATGCAATCCAAAACAGACAAAGCAGATGATGACACCTGACTAAACCAGAGGGAAGAAAAGGTGGAATGAGGGTTATGACAGATAAATATGACATGATTTAAATTATATTGCATATGTGCCTTGTATATATTAGGGTTTTTTTCTTCTGAGAGAAGGCAGGAAAAGAGAGGAGGCCCTGGAGTGGAAGCCAGCAGTCAAAAGGAAAGGGGTGGATATTGAAGAGGGATCTGGGATGACAGTGGAGGATGGTCTTGTGATTTAAAGTACTCCAGAAGTTGAGATATGCATTCTGTTCCTGGTTCTTCTACAAACTGCATCCTTGGGAGAGGCCAACATTTTCAAGAGCTCAGCTAGGCATAATGGGTATTTGTGCACCCACCTACACTAGGGGCATTGGAACAACATTTATGGTGGGGGTGCTGAAAGCCATTGAACTGTAAACCCAGTATATGATGGAAACCACTTCAAGCTGCTCTACACCTTTGGCACCCATAGTTCCAACAGCCTAGATCTACACTGACTTGTATTACATTTGGGAATTAACTGAAGTATAGACATTTGTACTGATTCAGCTATACTATGTCAAACATATTCAGACATTGCCACCAGTTTAGAAAGCTAGTGGGACTAAAATAAAGCCGGTCAAGAAGTGCTGAGTTTACATACGCTATGGATCAAGTAATGCAAGAAAGTTGTAGGACAATGTAGCTGAATAAAGTAAATTCTTATCCCCTGAACCAGAAGGAGAAAGGTTTCCTTTGAGTGCATCGAGAGTCATAATTGCTCATTTAAATAAAGTTTGCGCTAGGTTTCACTCTTCTAAGAGATTGTCTACATGGCAGAGATTATAGCCTGCAGCTGTGTCGCTGAAACCCTGTAATATAAGATGCACACTACAGTGATGAAAGGTGTCCTTTCATTGTGGCAGTAACTCCACTGGGCCCAGGACAGTGTGGGCACAATCAAAACCCACTGCTGTCAGTGGGAATCTTTCCCTTGACTTCAGTGGACTTTCGATCAGGCCCTACGTGAAGAATTGAAAGCACCAGGGAAATGTAGCTAGGCAGGATGTAACAGTGACTTTAAAAAAATCCAAGATATATTTAAAAACCATCAAAATATCTCCACTGTTATGCTTTGAATGCTCCAAGAAATGGGAACTAAAAACAATCTGAAATTGCTCATTGAATGTTACGTCAGTCATAGACGCTTTATTTTTTTATCTTTAAGTCAAATGTTGCAGTAGTGGCTGGTAGATTTGCCTCTAGCATTGTCAGTCGGTATCCATCAATCAGATTCCACTGTTCTAAATGATTCTGACTTAGAGGTAAGAATTGGGACTAGAGGCAATTGTCTTCTTTAGTACTGTTCAGTTCAGGGTTTGAAAAGTTTTTGTTCTACAAATTACTTTAAGAAACGTTCCTTTCCTAACTTTATCTCAGAAATTCATGTTGCATGTGCAACTCTTTGAAGTAATTCACTGGATTTAGAGCGTCTCTCTATTGAAAAGTGATGGGTAATTTGTATTAGATAGATATGTACAACATTTAATTGATTTGTAGTTATAAACATAGTCCTGTAATTACCATTGGTTACCATATGGAGTTATTTTTAAAAGTCTATATTAAAACTTGTTACTTTTATATCAGTTGGGTGAAATGAAAAGCAACTTTCACTGGCAATTTCACTGACATATCTCTGTGACATGCCCACTGGCAGCAGCTAAGGTAGGAACACGATGGGGTGCATGCTAGGAAAGAAGACCATTGTTACCAAAAGAGAAGATGTTATTAGTGATTAGTAGTTGGTGCGTGCTTGTCTGAATCGCACAGCATGAAAAGTCAGGCCAAATATTTTATACCACCTCAGAGTTGTGCATGTAGGCAACTAATACAAACTCTGTGGTGTCCTATTGCTTTTAGATATGGCTCCTTAATTATAGGTGGAGCTGGCAGAACCGCCTATTATTTAGGCTGCCTGTCACTTCCCCTAAGACTTCTCTGAGTTGCTTTTAACTTTGCCAAGCTTGAACTGTTTGTGCGGCAATTCTCCTTTCTGGCTGTCTGCCTTAGGCTGCTGCTTTTTTTTTTTTATTTTAATTTTAGCTAGAACTGTTCAACTGTTTCCAAGAACAACGCTAGGAAAAAATACACAGTTTTGCCCATGTTAAATCCTTGAGCCCTTTTCTTTGAAATACTCTTTGACACCTCTGTTTTGAAACAGGGACTTTGGCAGGGGGATGGTCTTTGTGTCAGGGATGTGCCTTTTGTTTTCCCTATGAAAATCCTCCCAAATTTGGCCAAGTCATAAGATGAACTTTCTCTGTAATGGCTGCTCTGGGCCAGGATGGGGCAGGGCATTGGAACTGAAAGCAAGGAACCTGTCTCTCTTTTGCTCTCACTGATCCCCTTCAAGTGGCACACTTCTGTTCTCAACATAATTCTCGCCACACTTTATTGCTGTATTTCCTTTTTGGACCCGTTTCTACCCTGTCTCCTATTCTCCCTGAGCCCCAGTTGCCCATTAGCCAGCTTAATGGCCTAATATGTTTTCAGCACAATATATTTGTAAAATCCACATTAGGACTATTGAATAGCTTGTCATTGAGTTTTGCAATAGCAAGTGAGAGCTGAAGGGGGCTTGAGGGCTACTCACTGTCTCCAGAAGGCCATCTCATCTCTGGGGGGAAAGAAAAAGGGGCAGTTTAAAATCATAAGAAAGCTTGAAAGACCTTGTTTGGTTTAAGCAAATCCTCATGAGTAATGTTTTCCCTTATCTGTCCCTGGTGTTTGCCAACATCTCACAAATGTCTTGTCTTCACTGGTAGATTGTAAGTACTGCAGGGCAGGACCATCATCTTGTATATCTAAGAGCACCAGGCCGCATAAATGTAGTACATGATAATTTTTCCCAATGAGTTTGCGATACTTTCACACCAAGTTTGTTTTAGCCAATAAAAGTGACAGGACAATACATAACATATGAAAAGGAGACTGGTTGGATTCTTGTTATACAGGTCATCAAGTGAAAATGCTGCGGAGATCAGAAAACTGTTCTTTATCCAACTCCTAGCCCTGTTAGCAGCAGTGTTCCACCTCCCTGCAATGTAGGATTTAATAAGCATACTAAACGTGTAAGAACATAAGAATGGCCACACAATCAGCTCAGCTTCCTTCTTCCAACAGTGGCTGATGCCAGATGCTTCAGAGGGAATGAAAAGAACCAGGCAATTGATTGATTGATTGATTGATTCCTCCCCCTCCCCTGTTGTCCAGTCCGAGCTTCTGGTAGTCAGAGGTTTAGGGACAAAGTAATGAACATTGGTATCCAAAGTATACATACAAAATGATGGGGTCTAAATTAGCTGTTACAACTCAGGAAAGATCTTGGAGTCATGGTTCTTTGAAAACATCTGCTCAATGCGCAGCAGCAGTCAAAAAAGCTAACAAAATGTTAGAAATGACTAACAAAGGGATGGACAAAATAAGTGAGAAATGTAAAAATGAGGTAATAAGTAGGTCAAGCATGGACAATGCATAAACAGAGCATATTGTACAGGTATTGCTTTCTACAGAGTAACTAAGTCAATCCCAAAATGTGTAATGCAGTGTATAACGAAGACAAAGTAATGTGTAAATGTATATGAAGGAAGAGCCTGTGTAAACCTAGGTGTGTGGTATGCCCCACCCGCACTCCCTACACCTGCATCTGATCAACTCAGCCTAGCTTTTGCGTATGCCCAATAAAAGAACCCAAGTGATGAGACTGGAGTCAAACCTAGTTCTTGGGGAACTGATTGGAAAAGGTTTTGGGAAAACCCCAACAGAAGGCAGCAAACTGGATCTGCAACTTCACTATAAAGGTTGCCTTTAAGAGCTGGAGGCCATGAATCAGGAAATCTGATAACCATGAACCATATATATAGAACATTCTTACCTTGTTCTTCTCTCCATTCCCTCTCCACCATCAACTTCCATGGAAGTCTTGTTCTGCATCTCAGGGAGTAAGTTCTGGTCTTTGCCTCTTGTGGCTTGTAAAGTGTCATGTAAATTTACAGTTCTATAGACATTAATTGCCTGTACTCTGCTTATCCTGACATAGCAATAAATCATTCATGTGGGGGCCCAGTCCAAATGAATACACTAGGAATACTCCTGACCTTGACGAGATAATACAGATTCTGTCCCAGCCATTCTTCTTTTAGCTAGCCAGTGTGACTGGCACTACTTTCCGATCATTGTGAAATTTTGCTTTCATGAATTTATGTCAACCATCTCTAATGTTTTGCCAGCAAAATAAAAATCTTTGATTCTGTCGACATGTAGTTTCTGTAATTACATTGTTTTCTCAGCAGCATCCATAACTGTACGTATAAGAAATGTTCTGTTAATGTACATCTGGTTCTATCATTCATGGCTTCTTTGATATCTTCCACTACATCTTATTTGTACTGCTGTTGCATCTGAGATTTTTTTGGTGGGCATATCTTTAATTTGCCTGCCCCCCCCAGCTATAAAATCTACATTAAAGCATTAACATTGGATTAAAATATTTTTTAATAAATCAAATTGTTTTCATCAATTTTGATAAGCACTTAATTCAGCATTAATACATTTTTTAGCAACAAGAAACAACAAGAAGAGCATATATAGCGTCTCTTGAGCAACAAGGAACAAAGCAAGAGACTGACTGAATTTAACTTCCAAAGCAGTGCATTCTCCTTGACTTTTAATGGGCTTTGGATCAGACCCCTAGGGGTGGTTGTAACTTATCCCCTCTGTGTCTGTGTAGTTATGTTTTCCCTTTTAGAGTTCATTTTTCACTTTAAATTAAGGTCTGTGTAAAGAAATTTTTGCTTTACTCCTTTAGAACATGATTTCTTGAGCAGGCAAAACATTCACTTCAATAGAAGTTTGCCTACATTCTGAAATAGCATCAAGTCACTAGTGCAGCCTTTTCTTAAGACTTGTCTAATCAGAAAAACTGACCAGTATAGCTATAGTGGAATCAACTATTCTACTATAGCTATGCCAGAATAATTGCCCATGTGGACGCTCTAGTCTGGAATAAAAGTGACTTGATACTGAAATAATTATTCTGAAATAATAATTATTCCACCATGGATATGCTGGTCAATTTCCCTATGTACACAAGCCCTTAGCTTCTGTTTATTTTCACTCTTTTTTTGTCACTGAACAGAATCGGTCTACAGCCACTCCAGGTCCTTTTATTGATCAAAAGCAACCATTTAGTCCCTTTTACCATTCTGTATCCCAATCCACTTATTTTGTATGTGTTCTATTTTTAATTAAACAAGATACTTGTCAGCCTCTCTCTCTGTTTCAATTCAAGATCATTTTTCCTGACTACATAGAACTGACCAATAACATCCCCATTTCATGTCATGTGCAATTTCATCTGTTCACGCTAACTAAGGAACAGCACAGCACTGCTAAATAAATGAAAACAAATGTTTTATTTACAGCAAAAATCTGTACACTGTGCATACATAAAAATATACAAAATCAAAATAGAAAATATAAAAGTGTTAAAATGTATACAAACACTGTTTAAAAATGTGACTCCTGAAAAATCTCAAGCTTTAATTTGTTGAAGAGTACACATTCATTTAAAAAAATCATCATACAAAATAATTCTCAAGGCTATTAAAAAAGTACACAATCTTCTAGATTTGAACAGTTCAATGACTACATTTCACAGAGGATGAAATGATATGAATAAATGTAAGGCTTTTACATAGCTGATATTTCAAGAACAAACATCTGCATTTGATTGCCAAGTTAAAAAGAAGAAATTCATGGTGTCAAAATTAATTTAATTAAATAAGCCTGTGAGAGGCATGCCCAGACATGGGCTACTTTAAAAATCAAACAGTTAAATCAGGTATCCTCTTTGCATTGGAGAGGATAGCATTCAAGAAATGTGCATATGCTCTGTAATGACATTTTACAGTTTGCTTCCAAAAAACAAAACAAAACAATCTAGCATATCTATGGATTATCAAGTATATGAAGGGAAAGAACACTAAGTGACATTTTCACAGACAATACATTTAACATTAATTTCATCATATGTTTGTATCAGTGTCTGAACACATTCCCCAGTTTACGAGAGCATTACTGAAGAGGAAGACCAACACAAAAGTCACCGTATATGGCTTTGTCTACACACAATTTGAGCTCCCATTTAATTCAAACAGTTTCTAAACAGACTGAGTTAAATCTATGCAACCTCTTAGCAGGGCACGCAGTTCCAGTTAAGGATGAACTATTTCAATTTTCCTTAATTTGACAAGAAATTGATGCAAACGAATTCAAGAGAGAATTCTTCATCTGAAACAAAAGAATGTTAATGCCAGTCGGTTGCACTGATTTAGCTAAATATTTGTGCTCAGTGTGTAGACAAACCCTGTGCGTGCATAGAAGATCAATGTAAGTATACATTGATCTCTTTCTACACATACAAATCTGTTACATTGGTGTAACTTCACTGACCAATAGTTACACTGGCATTAAACACACTGTAGTAGTGTGGAAAATGAGGGCTATCATCTAATCTGAATGTGTCTACTCACAGGTAAGCATTGGAACCCCAGAAGGAATTTTTCCCCCTCTAAAAAGGTTTGGTTCAAAAGAAGTCAAAACTTTTACAGTTTCTCTAGAATTAACAGAAGAATACCTTGATTTAACCATCTAAAGGCTTAATGCATAAAGCGACAGAGCACCACATATTGAAAAAACTGCATAATTCACAACGGAAAACACAGTATAATAAAAATTAACATAAATTCAGCACATTTACCCAAGCTCTGTGGGTGTGGGCTTTTTTTTCTTTTCTTTTCTTTTTTAAGTGCAGCTATCTCACCCCTCAATGTACACCATCAATGTACAGCAGTTAGGCTTTTGTAACTCTAGAGGCATACAAGGGGTAGGAGTAAGTTGGGCATTTGCTTTGCCTAGCCCAGGCAAATCTCCCACTCACTTGAAGTGGAAGTTACATACACACAAGGGCGACAAGATCACACCTTAAAATACTAATGAACAATGATCTGGATGGGAAAATGTATTACATGTCACTTATGTATATATATATATATAACATCAGTCACAAGTTACCATTATTAAAGAGATATACAGAAGTCTATTGAACATCTAATATGCATTCATTCACTCTTCTAAATGCAACCGATTTGTAAGGATTTTTGATAAACAATTTTTGCTCCTGAAATTAAAAAAATAAAAAAAAACCTCAGTAGCCCCCATAAAAGCAAAGGAGGAGGCACCATTAAGGGAGGGAAGACTGGGGAAGGCAGCAGTTCAATAGTTCTCTTCATACTGCTCCTTTGCTTCCACGTACTGCACTCCTGTGTCTTCGAAGTAAAATGGAAGTTGAATTCTCAGTTAGCAAATAAATCAGGTTCAGCTGAATTTTTACTGAAAACTCTTTTTTAAGGATAGACCAAAGGAGCAGGAGGTGAAAATTTTAAATTGTCATGATGCCCGAGTTGGTAGAACAATGACTATCACAAGGGAAATCAGGGCTTGAAGCCACTTCAGGGCTCTTTTTCCTCGGGATGACTGAGACCCAGTGCACCACAGAATTGATGCTGGCCTCTTTTTTGGGAAGAGGCTGGTGCTCTTAGCCCAGCCCTAAAGTAACTATTAGGATGTGAAGATGTTATAACACCCATGTGGGCTTGCCATGTGGTTGGTGAATTATAATATACACAGGGATAGAATTAGGACAGATGAAGTGGTGTACGAACGATCCACACCAACTTAAATATTACATAGTCTAGGGAAAGGGAAAGGTTTCCTAGCATCTGCTCGGGTGTCTGGAGTGCGTATGATTACTACACAAAAAAGAATGTGCATGTGAATGTAAGAGAAAAGTATAAAGTACATTTTGGGAGCATGTACCCAATTTTGTGAGAGAATTTTAAAAAGTAGCACTTCATTTAAACAGGCGTGCTAAGTATGGTGCTGCCTCACATTTTTCTTTATGGGAATCTTTATAGTTTATACAGTTGTGTATAACAGACTAGAGTAAAATACAACATGATCCTATTGTTGTGGACAATTGTCAGTATTGCTGGTTACTATTTTTATACCTCATGGAGACACAAGTTTAAGTTTAGTGTGGGCAGACGAGTGGGAAACTGGCAGGCTAATTTATGAAATCAGAGACTCCTGCATATGGCACAGTGGCTTATTCATTTGTACTAAAAATATGATCAACACCATTTATTGAAAGGTGTGGGAGCTAATCCAATTTGAACCTGGCACACGGGAAATGGAATCAGAAACCCTGATCTGACACTAAGATTATTGTATGACAAAATGCCACTCTATCTCTGAAGAAAAATCCTATTTAATGTGTTTCACAGAAAGTGAATTAAGTTAAACAAATATATAGGAAAAAGATATTTTTCTATGTAGGTTATCTAGCACTACTAAGACTGGATACAGTTTAACTTTAAAAACAAAAATGGACATAAATAATAATGTTTTTTTCAAAATCAGTATGTAATGTATCCAGATGCTAATGCTGAAGTTAATGAAAGCTGTCCATTTGGCAGAATGACAAAATGGTTTATGAACATACCCATCTAAGAAATACAAGGCATCTGTGGATCACATGGACACGCTTTCTGTCAGCTAGGCCGAGTTTTAGAAGGCCCATAAAGCCCAAGATAATGACAACTTGGAAAAAGAAGGCTGAGTATGTGCAATAAACTAATTCCGCTCTTATAGGGGGAGAAACATCATGCCCTTCGGGAAAGGTTGGGTGGGAGAATTGTAACATTTTTCTGATTTATATTTATATAAACAAAGATGACAGAAAATACATTCACATGATTTTCTCCTTTGCCAGCTGTCACTCAGAAGCCAATAGCTAAATATGTAAAATATGCTTTTCCCCTCCATAATTTTTAATAACATAGTGATTCTACCAGCCAATCATCTTTTTGCTGAATGAGTAGGTATAGGATGTGTGTGATTTCTTGTATGTAATCACTCCTGCTGAATTTTGCTCACTGCAAAAGCCAATTTTTAAAAAGCAAAAAAGAATATTAACCTATTTCCAGCGTGAAACAGAAGTCTTGGCAGGGAAAACATATTTTAAATGCATTAACATCCAGGTGGATGATAAAAGTGGTTTAGAGAGTATCTATGCTGTTTTTTAACAATTACATTATGAGATAGTCTCAGTATGCAAGTTACAGTAAGATTTTTTAAGACTTTACTATATCTCCAAGTTATAGACTTATAATTTTGAATTTAAAAATACTGACATCTTGTTTTTTTCTCACAAAAACAAAAACAAAAAACCCAGGCTTTTTTAAAAGCAATAATAAATGAACTTAACTTGGATTACAACAAAATATCCAACAACTAATTTCTGAAATCTCCCCATCCAGTATTTCCTTCTAAAAGGCAGGCCTACATTTCAGAATAATATCCTTTTAAGAAATCTTCTTTTTACAACATGCTTTCAAATGTATGCATGCTAGCAGGGCACACTGTCTCTATTCCTCTTGAGTGCATATCCACATATGTGCGCAGAGGGGGAAATTTTCCCTGGGCAGAAAGGCCATGCACCATTTCAGTCTGACTTATGCCTCCTTGCTGGCCTTCTGCGCTGGCTGAATGAGTGCTTTCTGAAGAAATGAGAAGATTCTCTTCTCTTTACCCTTTGCCTGAATGCAATGTCTGCATGGACCATGACAGATATGTTCAGTAGTACCGTAGTTATTTAAATAGCCTGACTGTGTGTACAGTAATATCCATTTAAAAGTGAAAAGTAAATAGCACTTGTTAATTGCTGGCTGCAGAAACTACCTGAATACAATGGATAGCTATTGGGCCTGATTCTCATTTATGATGGTCCCTTTACATTGCTCATTTACACTCACTTTAAGGCCCCTTTACACTGCCAGTGTGGAGTAAAGGAGGTTGGACTAGATGACCTCCTGAGGTCCCTTCCAACTCTAATATTCTATGATAATCAGGTCCATTATATTCAGGCCCTATTATATCCAGTTCAAAACCATGATTATTTTTAGGGGGAGGGGTGCATGACATCCCTGTGGTATTATGAGAAAATATCCATCACTCGGCAGATAGCTCTGTGTATGAATGATACAGGCCGTTTCACAGAGAGAGTCTTAATTGTTAAGTAAGTTATGTTTTGTTTTTTTAAGTTTGGCATCTAGTACACATGGCATAAGAAACCACTAATGTTTTCCGACAGGTCACGCCCACAACACCACACTGTATTTCTACCTAATTGTGCCTTTGCACCTTTCACGAGCGAAGCTTTTTTTCTTTAACTATTTGCAAAGCAGTTATAAATACTCAGGCTTAGGGAGGAAGGAAGGATCTCTCATGCCTGCTACTTAATTACAGTTTATAGACTCAAGACTAGGCTGGTCTAAGATACATTTTCAAGTATTCTCTTGTTGTTTATAGTACGACAGTAGTACCTTATTGCACATTGTTTCTGAAAGATTCACGTTTACACATGTGGGAAGTGATTCCGTGCAGGGCACTTTACTGATCTGAACCCTGGCAAGATTACTTTCCCCTTCCGATACAGATCATCCCGCAAACCTTTGTTCATCCTCTGCACCAGCAGTTTCTCATACAGCAGCGGATGGTAAGCCCCTAAGGTACAAGCTGCATCATAGTATAGTTCATGGTAGTGACAAAGGTCAGTCTGTCGGACTGAAGGGATGTATTCATACACATGAACTTCGTGACACATGGACATCATGGTGAGGATTCCTGAAATGAAATTGAAAAACAAAAAGATAGCTATTCCACCTTCTTAGTATTTTTCTGCAGTCCTGTGATCTGCTTTTTTTCCTTTCCCCACTGCACTTCAAACTGCTTTGTTGTACTTCGTTTAAAAATATTCAAATGTAATAGAGCAGTTGTCACTTTACACTGTTATATACAGACCATGATATCTTGCAGTGTTGACATGACAGGAGAGTAGAGCTATGAAACATAATAGGCCTGTAAAACCCTGGACTACCATCTCCATCCTCAACTCACTGAAGAGATTGCCCCTCCAAAAATTCCATGGCAAAATCATGTCACTAACCCCAGCATATGAAAAACCTCACTATTCAAATCACATCACTTTTCATCATTACCGTTTAATACATTCCCTTATTTGCATGCTGTTTATTTACAAAATTCTTTAGCAATAGAGACCTTTCTTTATATCGGCCTGATGCAACTAGCATACTAGGTGCTGTGTAAATTATATATAAAAAATAAGCTAAGGTATTTCTTGAACACCAACCATTTTCATTTCTAAATTCTGAGCAAAATTATGAAAAGGCATAAGAACTTCCGAAGTCTTCTCCCTGGTTTCAGACATTTATCTGTGCCCTGATCCTATAAACATTTACACACATGCTTAACTTTAAAGATGTGAATAATCCCATTGACTTCACTTTAGTTTTAGGAAGTCATTGGTGGGGGAAAAGCTACATTGAAAAGGTGGGCCTAACATTTCGATTTGAATGCTTCTAGGTTTGAGCATAATCTGACCACCTCTGGCTAGCCACATGGAACTTCTAGGTTCCCATTATTAAAAGAACAGCATGCTTGCCAAAGTGGAAGCACGGCATTTCCTGACAACGTAGCAATCTCTTAAGTCCAGGAGTAGCAAGAAGTCCAACATTCGCCCAGATTCTTTCCACTGCTTTGACAACCTCTGGTCTGATGACAGTATTCAGTGATGATGTTAGAGTATTACCGTGTTCCTCAAAGCATTTCCTACTTCCTGTTACCATAATTTGTGTCTTTTTTAGAGTGGGTTTGAACCAGTTGCTCCTCATCCATCTGCTGCTTTCTTTCAGGGCATTGAAACATTTTGGAGACCCAGAGATTGCATAGGTGGACAAAGACCTATAGCTGAGTGTCATCCGTGTATTGGTGGCACTAGAGTCTGTGGCCACTCAGATCTCTTCAAAGAATTTTATATAAATGCTTAGGAGGCTGAGATTCTATACGATAGGGACACTCTAGATGAGTGCCCACTGTGACGCTCTAGGATTCATCTGAGGAATGAGTGGATCCAGCATAATGCAGACCCATTTACTCTTGCTCAGTCTCAAACGTATCATTAGCGTCATATCAGCACCATCCTATCATCAGCTGTGTCAAAGATTTCTGAGACATCCACCACTATCAGCACAGAGATTCACTTCCTGTTTAAAGCTAGGAAAAGATCACCTGCACAGTGCCAGGCATCGCTGTCTCTATGCCATGTCCATGCATGGAACCTGTGTGTGAAAGATCCAGGAAAAAAAGGTAGATCCTGTTGGATCTGAAAAGCACTGTCTTCTCAATGGTCTGAATAATAGAATGATACATTTGTAACTAAGAAAGGGATTCTGTATTTTTGAAAAGGGAGAGTAATGAATTGGTTTGCTTTAAATATTCCTTGAGAAGGGATTTATATGAAAATATTGGTTGTCTGAACCACTTTCATAGTGATTTACTGATTATGGGTTGCTTTTCTGTTTTATACGATGTTAAAGGAAAACTCTAGTATTAGTTTAACACCTTAGATGGTAATTTTTTATGGAATAACATTTAAAAAAATTCAAAGAAGTTTATAGAAATACTATTACATTATCACTATCCCAGTTCACTGAATGGGAATGTTGTCTCTCATAACAGTTGTAATAATACTGTCCAACCCTTTTGGTGTTGCAAATTAGACCCTAAATAATTGGCTGTCTGATTAGAAAGTTTTAGAAGAAGCCACAGAGGTGTTGTGAGCTAAATCCCATGATTTAAAATCAATAAACATTTTTTAAAAAGTTAATTTACGACTAAAGTTAAGCTAAACAATTGTTTAAAATTTAGTTTGCAGCGTTAAAACTAAATTTCCAATGCTTATTAATGCAAAGGCAGATTCTGTTCATCCTGCCCTGCATTGTCAGATTATCAAGGTGGTGGCTTCCTTTCTGATCTTTTCTAAGCCATTATAAACCAATTTATTTGTGATTAACTCTTCTTTTATCACTTGATGCAGTGATTCAAACATATTTTAAGATTATTCTGAAGTTTTCCTTTTACATTGGATGGAATTTATAACCTTAAAGAGTAACAATACTAACCCAAAAGGAAAGATGCCCAAACATATCTGAAATTTAATGTTTCACTTAAAAGCAACAAGGAATGTGGGTTTGGAGTGAGAAATGTTTAATTACAAACTGACAAAAATTATGAGCATAATAATTCAGTGTGAATCTGTCTCCAACCTATGAGGCATTACATTTTAAATTTGTCCAGCACCTATGTTAAAAAAAAAAACCTATTTGATTTTTTTTTCAGTTTTACAAATGCTTTCTTCTGCTTTTCCACTGCCACCCTCCTGTGTGTGCTGATGGAGAATCCATATGTCAGTCTAATGTAACGGTTATCCAGCTGAATCAGAAGGTGGACAGTGGAGTTGCATGTAATAGTCAAGTACTTCCTGAAAAAGATGAAAAAGTGGTCTCTGTCCTGAGCCCAGAGTCAAGCGTGGAGCCAGCTTCAGAAAACACACCACAGATGTCAAAGTAGAATTCTGTCTGATGAATGGGCACAAATCTTAACCAGTGTATGCTGTTTTATTTCCACATTACCCAGTTTACTTTAACATTCCTAAAGAAAATTGCTATTTGTAGGATAGGAAAAAAATATTACAAGATCAAAAAAAAAAAAAAAAGGGCTGTTACTATTTTAGAATAGCAACTAATTGAGTCACTGTAGAAATGGTTTGCTATGGCAGTTTTTTAAACAATACAGGTGACCTTCCAGATATAAGTGCACTATTTAATGGAGAACTGAAAAGCAGTAAAGGTTTAAATCTTTATAATATGATGAGCAATGTCTCCAAGAGTCAATCTATATTAAAGATAGATGTTTATCCCCTTGCCATTGCTAGCTTGTTCCCTGCTAGTCTTTTGATCTACTGTACTTATAAACATGAGTGATGGAGCTTTCACCCCTTCCCTTCAGATGGAGCCGAAAAAATTCCAAGGTTTTCCTGATATTCACACCAATTTTCCTTTCTTAATTCCACTCAACTACTCCTTGTCGTACCCCTTTGCCCTATAACAATCTCCCTCTTTAGAATATATAACAATCCCATATTTGCATGTGGCTATTTGTTGGTATTCTGCACCCTACCTGGCTAATACCTACTTATTTACAGTTGTAGTTCAATCTCTAAGTGGCTGATGATCCAGTTATCAGACAATGTCTTTCTTTCAATGCTCATTGCAACTATTACAGTCTAGTAGGGCATGCTGTCTGTTGGTTCCTATGGTTGAACTCTCCAGGACAGCAGCCAGACATTTACAGCAGGGCCTAAAACAGGCTGGAAAAAAAAAGAGGGGAAGTATTCCTTGCACCAGCCAAGAAATCAGGAAGGTGTGAGATGTGAGATATCCAAGCCCTGTGTGGGGAAGGAGGCTTTCAGCAAAAGAGTGGGAGACACACGCTGCCCTTCATCTCCTTGCCCTACTGCTTATGCTTCAGATACCTTTCCCCTAATCTGTCAGAGCCAGAATTTTATAAAATGTACATAAGCATTGATTAAATATTTTACTGAAATCATATCTACTAATTTAATTCTGTCCCAACCAGTAATCAATGCTGATTTTGTTTAAACCTATGCTACTTACTGCTCACATAGTTATTTCCATTATCCTTTAGTGGCCAAATTTGCAGAATGTGATTTATATACGCATACTCTCACTTGTGTAAGCAAATAATCAAATTTACACATGCAAACACAATTTCATGCCTAAATCAACGGCGTATGTGATAAATACCGCATTTGTCCACACAAATGATAAGGCACGAAAAATCACTTGCGTAAATGACTGCTTCCAAAGTTGCACGCACTCAAATACAGGCTGAGTAAGATACCTTTCGAAAGGATGAATAGATATTTAAAGCATTTCCTCAATGCTTATTCCATGATTGAAACATTTTAGAAATAATTCCACCATTTTTCCTGTCTTTCTGGCTCCAATAGCAGTTGATTAAAAGACTAGAAGAGAACAATACTGTGATTCATTCAGGTGATCAAAGATGCAAGTAAAGACACAGCTATCTTAACACAAGGGACAAATTTAGTTGTTTTTAAAATGTAAACAAGCCAATTAGTAAAGTTTTTATTTTCAAGTCTCTAAAAACCTGTTGCAAACAAAGAACAATAAAAACTACAATAAAGTAATCAGTGATGTTCTTTTAATTGCGTAGTGTCTGGAAGACAGAGTTCTATGCATAGTTCTATGCATCTAACCAGCCTTATTTAGAGAGACGTTTAAAGTCACATATTCGGTACTAGAGGGTATGCACTGGCAAAGGGAATATAATGTATGACTGAATAGCTCTTTTCCATCTGTAACTTCTGATTCCACTAACAAAATTAACAGCATAAAACCTGCCAAGAAATCCTAATAATTCAGTAAAACAACTTTTAAAGCTAGTGATAAAAACAAAAAAAGACAGTAAAATTCTAAATGAGAGGATACTCCATTCTTTCCTCACACTGCTGTGAAAAAGGGCACAAACAGTAAAGTTAATCTCTTGTCTCCGCATGAGCGTAACTAGACATCCTAGGTTTATTTAAAAGCTTTACGATTTTTTAATTTTTAAAATAATTTTATATTTACAACAATTCACCAATCAAAGAACAACAAACACTACTGTCTGATAGATAACCTAGGATTAAGTTTAGAAAAACATTTAATTGAAGGAAACTAATTGGAATCTAAAACAAATAATAGAAATGGAAATAATTTTGAGGACATTTAGTCCAAATCCCTGTGCAATATCAGATTCGCCCTCCCACTCCCCGCCACTGCATTTTCTAATGCTTTGTCCTTTCTGATTTTTAAAAGTCCATGCAATACGCTACAAACATCTATCTCAGGAGAGCATTCCACAGCCTCGTAAATCTCACAGTCAAGCTTCCCTCTCTTAATTTCATTAGTTCTCCTTAAATCCTTTTGCACCACCCTACATAATATCCATTTTTCCTTAATATTCATGACCTTCAAATGGGAAGTTTATGTCATCCGGCCCCAGGTATTTTGTTGTTGTTGTGCCAAGCTACATTTTAATCTTTCCTCACAATTCAATTTCTTCATCCCCGTAAGCATGGTTGGTGGTTGTCTCAAGCCCCTTTGAACTTCTCAGTAGCTTGTCATTGAAGTACCCAGAAATGATCCCTATGTTTCCAATGAGCCCTAAATTAACTATGAGGTCTACTCATCTATGGAATAGTCCTAAAGAAACTGAGGAAGCCCTATCAGTGGATTCATTAAAAATTAGGCTAGACAGACTACTCAAAAATACACCATGGGGATCCATCTGGAATCAACTAGTGAACAGAAAAAAAATGATGCATAGACCATTTCCAATTCAGTTATCTATATTAAACTATTTTTGAAACTCTTAGAGCTTAAAGAACACACCTAGTTTTAATAAGAAAAAAAAGTGTGGAGATTACAAAGAAAAATATATCCTGACCTTAAATGTGGCAAGAGTAACCGGTGAAGCTATAGTATTATCAGAAGTGCAAAAAGAGAACCAAAAAGATTTTTCTATAAACCAAGCCTATGCTAACGGCCTAGCTCTTTTTTTATGTTCCAAAAGCCATATTAGGATTACAACAGCTATAATATGGAAAATTCTAAAAATAATTTTGCCTGCATACAAAAAAAAAATCTAGAAAAGTGCTTTATAGAAAACAATTCAGGAGTGCGAATTATGAGCATTCTGTAGATAAATTACTGGGAGGGAAATATGATTAGCACTAAAAGTATTCATATAAAAAGGGTTTTAAAATATATATAATTCAAATGAAATGATCAGGTTATCAAGCTTGCTGTTTCTCTGTTACAATATTACAGTTTTGAGCACTAATCAAAATTTAAATATTTCAAAATGCACAATAGGATATATTAGTTTACCTTCCTTTTAGTAGATAAACAACTTTAATCATGTTTAGGTATGGCTTAAATTCAGTCTAACTGGCACAGCTAAACTCTTGGGATTTTGCAATCTGTGCTGCTGAAAACATTTAAACAGAATTAAATTAATGTTAAATTATTTGCATGGATGGTTTACACAAATGAACACATTACAGATTCTGATCAAAAGGAGAAATGTGTTATTTTGTTCCTAGTAATTTTAATGACTCAAGAGGTTTTCAATTTCCAACATGCATCGTTTGTACATGTACAATTGTGCTTTGTGGTTAGCAAATTAATTTTAATACACATTTTTCCTAGTTTTCCTAAGTACGTACAATATGATTTACTATACCTGAGTATAAACAGACGTTGTATAAAATGATCTGAAGGAATATAATTCAAACATTAACCAAGAATTCAGTTCAGCTTCTGATTTAGCAAAATAGTTTGTTTAATTATTTACAATACAGAAATACAGATATAGGACTTGATTTTCAGAAGTGCTGGGCACCCACAACTTCTAATAAGAATTGTAGATGATCAATAGCTCTGAAAAATAAGGCCCATATGTGTTCACTTTTTTTTTTTTTTTGAAGTAGTCAGCTTTAAAGAAAGCTTAACAAGCAAAACTCCTCATTTTCTGCTTATGTGAGAGAGATTGAACAAAATCACACTCATGTAATCTGAGTATTACACATTCAGTATATGCCAATGTTTTCCCATACATCACAGTAGCAACCACGGAACTAAGTTTAAGAATGCAACTATTTTTAAACTATTTTGTTTAATAAAGTAATTCATTTAAGGTTTTATGAAAAAACATGAGGCATAAAGAAAATATAGTTTTCTGAACATCAGTGTGTGTATATACACTGTGTATTTGTCATCCTTTGAAGAGACAAGTCATGGATATCAAATTAAAAGTAACAGATTTGCAGATAGATGTTACTGAGTCCAATAAATTTAACAAACTAAAGGCAAGAATGAAAGCAATAGTCGGGACCCCCACATGGGGGGGTGAAGGGTACACTTTACCAGGGCCGAGATGCCCTGGGGGGCCCGGCCCAGGCTGCAACCCCCATGGGTATGTGTATGGGAGGGGGCCCTGTTACAAGTTTGTACTGGGCCTGAAAAAATTATGCATGGCGCTGGCAATGGTACATACTATAGCTAAACTATCACTGAAGTGTATCTCTAGAAATACTACAGAACACATGTATGTACAAAACTTACTTTTTATTGGTGTTCAGGTAATAGTGGATTCAGGAGTATTTGTTCATGTTTGGAATCAGGGGCCATATGATGCCACAGATATATACATGCATGTGGATTGAAGGGAGTATGTAATCCACAGTTCTGTGAGTTTAATAGACTTTTTAAATGAAGAAAAGTGCTGTATTCATTTTCAAGAGATAGATATTTCATGGCTGTTTGGTCAATCAAAGAAGACAAATATTAACCGCAAGAGAACATGGTTTGAATTTACAGAAAATCAACACTAATTAAAGAATTTAAATATCAAAAAATGGCTTTTGTACCTAGATGTAAGCAGTAATATACTTCTCTTTGATGTAGATTTTTGCATCGTGTACTGTGATTAGAAACCAATATATCCATTATTGTAAACACAAAAAGTTGCACCATTTATCAATAACTATAATGTAGTCATAAATTCATATATATGACAATGCTAACCAATATTACCACATGTTGTTACGTGTTTGATTCAAGTTCAAATGACATGCTGAAATATTAAAGAAACCCACCATATAGAGTGAAAGGATGAAAAGTGACTGATCATGCCTGGAGTGCTATTTAAAATGAGCTTACTCTCCTATTTGTGTACACCAGGAAGCTGAAGCTTTTTAAATATTTGAGTGTTTTCTAGCTGTAAGATAATATTTAAGCAAAACCTATCTGTAAAGCGTAACCACTACACTAATCTAATTTTATTTTTTAGCAAATAATTACCAGATTACTAAGTCAAGGTAACAATGTCACAAGGAAGTGGTTTTAAAACAACTAATATGTTTAACGCTGTCAGTGTTTCTTACAAGATATGCAAACATTCTTTTAAGCATAGATAGAGATCAGCAGCATTCCTCTTCTCAACATGCCATTTGAAATGGTTTGATATCCACGTCTTGAGTGGAAAACAATCAGATAACGTCCCAGTGTTATAATTTTCTTGCTTGTGTTGTCATCTTGATTTACGCATGCAAAGGAAGCTGAATATAGTGTTATCAAGAATTCCTAATGCCTACCTGTAGAGTGAACTGTAAATCCTGAAACAAGAATTTCTTTTTCAATAAAAAATATGTACTTTATTGCTGTTTATGTTTTCTTTAAACCAAGCTTTCTTTGAATCCTGCCCTATACTACTTCATTTAACTCCTTCTTATACCTGCTCAGGGTAAGTCATGCTCACTGACAATAGTAACTAAACTAATACCATTTAATAGGTGAAGCAGGTGTTCTTTAGTACGTAGGTTACTATGGTCACTAACGTGTCTATTTTACTACTACCACATTGTAAATCAGGCAGATATGCAACTGCGTCTATGGTCTGTACTCACTGCCATAAGAAGAGCTCATTCTCCTGATCTGGTAGAATTCCCATGTACCATGTCCCATGTGGATGTGACTATTCAGTGTATAGGGTGAGGATAAATCAGGTTTCTGTAATGAAGCAGACTGTTGTCTGTTGGGCCCCTGCCTCATTTGTTGCAGAAACTGGAAGGTATGTATCACAGTTTTAGGGTAACTGCACCTGTGTTTTCCCCCCTTTCTCCCCATGGTCCACTCCAGGAGTGCCCAGTCAAGTCTCAGGTTGCCTGCCATCCTCTGTCACTGGGCACCCCACTCCCTTTAGACCAGCGAGTTTTAAGGCTGCAATGGCTCCTGCGATCTACTATGATATCCACAGCAAGCCAGTCTACCTAGAGGCCAACACCTGTGCTTTACTTTCTCTCTGAGCGCTATGAACAGTGTACTACCAGCAGTTACAGGCTACCACACGGCTCCTTTTAAGCAAGCACATTTATTCTTAAGGTAAAAAGCTTTGGAGAGAAAACATAGAAAAACAATAAAAGTTCCTATGCATATGATAACATCTCAGCAGAGGTCACCCGTCAGTTTTACAGGGCCCTAGCAGGGTAAAGTCTTTCCAGTCCTTCCTCAAGGGTTGGGTCCCTTGCCCCCATACAGAAGATCCTGTTTGTTTGCTGGCTCAGAAAAAAGGCTCAGTCATTTTAAATGCAATTTAAGACAAAAGCCTTTTATTTGTCTTCCTAGTCTCAAGAAACCCACCCTAAACCAACACATGCAAACCTCTTCAGGGAGTGGTACCTTTCTGGAGGTATTTACAACCCGAGTGATTCATCACCACCTCCACTGTTTAAGTTTCAAGAAGAGATGTGATAACTTCCCACCTGAAGAACACAATCATGCATACCATCTCTGGCCCATAGTGAGACATAATATATTCCTCCAAAAGATACTGCGACCGCATGCAGTACCTGTCTCAGTGTGAATGAAGCAAGGGATTGCAGAAAGATAAGAATGGTCTCATGGTTACGACAGTTGAATTCTGCACAGGAGAACTCCCCACCTCTGCCACAGAGTTCTTATACGATGCTGGGATAACTACTTAAGCCACATTTTTCACAGGTGGACACTACGTGTGTGTTCCTCATTTTACGAGTGCCAGAGTTGAAACCCTTGGTTTAACCTGCAGAAGTGCTAAGCACTCCCAGCTGCAACAGAAGTAAACAGGAACTGCGCTTTGAACATATAAACTGCTAAGTACTCTGAAAAATTAGGTCCTAGGCCTCTCAAAATGGACACCCAAAATTAGCTGGCGCGTCTTACCTCCATCTCTCCATGTCTTGTTTGCTATCTGTAAAATAGGGATAAAGCCTCTCATCTCACAGGATTATTGTGAAAATGAAGTCATTCATATTTACAGAAAAGCACTCAGATACTGTAGTGATGAGCACCACAGGTAAGCCTATGTGGAAATTAATAGTTCTGTCCTTCACAGCAGGGTTTGAATAGTGTGCAGTATATAAGGCCTGGGGCACAAAGAATAAAGAGGATAAAGCAAACTATTTGTTAGCTGCTCATTAAATGAGTACCATCAATTTGAATGAGGCAAAGGTGTATAATTTCCTAGTTTTTATTAAAAAATGGAAGAATATCAGAAATTCCATCATGTAGTCTCATATCCACACCCACATGCTCATCAGCAGAGTTGGAATCTTTAGATCTATCACACAGACCTTTGCCATTTGAGTTAACAGAGTAACTGATAGGAGTAGTAGGTTGTCATCATCCACATGGACAGGCACTAGAGCAGGATGGGCTACTTTGCCAGTGGGTTTCTCAGATATTTGCTGACAATAGAGGAATCTCGAGTTCCATTCCAGTCTCAGTTTTCTCTCTTTCCCGGCTCCCAGGATTCTTGCCGAGCCAGTCCCTTTTCCCTTCCCCAATCCCCAATCTTTCTTCCAGCCTCCAGCTACCTCCCCATGTCCCCACATTCCCTGTCCCAACAGGCTCCCAATCCCCCAAGCTTCTCATCCAATCTCAATGCCTTAAATTCCCTGAGCTTCTTGTCCCACCAACCAATTGTCCAACAAACTCCAGTTATCCCCCTGCATGCCAACTCTGTTTCAAATCCATCTCCTCTCCCCCCAGGCACCTCCTTTCCTACTGCCTCAGTCTCCCGTTGGCCCCTAGTTTTATTTCAGTTTCCCCAACACTCTTTGTTTCCCTCCCTGTCCCCCAGACCTGGTCTCCTTGCCCCAGGCTTCTTGTCCCAATCTACTCACCCAGCTCTTCCACACAATGCTCTAGGTCTGGCTTTTGTCCCACCTGCAGTTGAATCAGATGGCTTCCTTCTCCACACTGCCTGGGTGCCAGCAGGGGGGTCATTGAGAATCCAGGAGATGCAAGTTTCCTGCTCTCCATTCCAGCACCTAGCCCCACCCTGCCCAAAGCAGCTAAAAATGGGCAGGACAGGGAAAATCTGACATCATCCCTGCAGCCCTGGGATGTGGCACGCATAGCTGGGTCAGCACCACGAGGTGTGAGAGGCTCAAGCATGCTCAGTGACGACAGAATCTTTGGTGACCTTAACTGCTGCTCTAGAAAGTGTCTGCTGAGCGTGTGCAACTTGTGATTTTTTTAAAGGCTTGTAAATTTGATCAAGTTTGGGCAGATTTTCACGAGGACAGTGAGAGAGACAGCCCTGACCCAAAGGCCACCTCTCTGCCCGATAGCATTGTAGTACTAGTGCATTTCCAAAGGAAAGGTCACCAGGCTTTTTTTTCCCCCCTAATTGTTAATAAAACAAGTATTTTCTCCTAGCCTTCTTCTCAGAAATAGCTGAACAGTTTTGTCTGAAGTTTCCTAAAACAATTCAGCCTTTCATACAAAACGTCAACCCCAGTGATTTAAATTTGACAAAGTTCTCAACATGGTGATATAAGGAGGGCTACAGAATTCCTAAGAGCTCCATGCCATGGATGTACTTTTGCCCAGGTCCGAGTTCAGAGCATGTCCCCTTTGCAACGTATGAAATACGGACAATGCAGAGCAAACAGTTATCTTATTAGTAATGTCTCTAAAGATTTGCTTTCCTGACTATTGTGCTGGGAAGGTTTTCAAGCACAGAGCTCAGCTAGCAAAGGGGCCACTTAGAGACTATAACAATACATAACTGGGTCTATGCTTCTGCACAACATGGTCAGCTGTACGTCCCTTTCTGGGTACATAATAAAGAGCTGGAAACGTCATGAATTACCCCAACGGGAGAATGCCTGGAACACATGTGTTAAACAGAAGACTGACATTCCCCCATTCCTATGTTTAGTTAGGTACAGATTCTTATAAACATGTTAAGCAGTACTTTACTCCAGAAGTAATCCCAAGGACTTCAATAGGACTATGAAGAGTAACATACAAATCAATGTGAGTATGGATGACAGAATCTGACCCTTTAGAAGAATATGTAAGTGGCAAGGGCTATACATCTTTTCTAACTGTAGGGCCACAAATCTGGACTTAGAAAAAAATCATTCTAATAAACTGATTTTATGCATGCTCACTTTGGTCCAAGTTACAAGCGCAGGCTTAGATTAAAAGGAAATAGGTCCCTCTACCTGTGGAAATTCATACTTGCAATATAGGCTACTGTAAGTAACTTGGATCTTTCTTAATGTAGATGTCTTCATTCTAATAATAAGATTGTGCTAAGATGGTATGGGCATTTAATAAATCATTTCCTAGATGTCATCTTTCAAATAAATTACTGTTATATTTTATGACAGCTTTAATTTATCTATTCCCTCTATTAAATCTGAACTACATTTGCAAGGGATATTCATCCCTAAATATGTTAATTTTTCTAGATTTGCAAACAATCAAGCAGTACCATGCAATTTAGATTACGTGGCTATCATACAGTCCCTCTCATTTCTGTCTGTCAGCTTCAGTTCCAAGCAGGCATTTGCCACTTGAATTGCTGATAGATATCCAATCTGAACACTGACACATCCCAGCAAATTTCTGCCAAATTGAATTACATTATTTATGCATAATCCTACCATTTCCGTCTACCTCTGACAACAGGTAGATGCTGCAGTCTGCTCCCTTTCAGTTAAAACAGCAATATGCGCTTAAATGTGAAATATCTATCTACTGAAGAGATTTCAAATGCATCTAATGCAACAGAAGCTAGATGCCAAATAAAGTCATTAAGGCTCACAGTAGGTTGGTCCAATACTCTATCTTAGATTTTCTACAGCTGACCAGAGCCCCTCCATGTGGTATCAACAGCAAATGCAACGTCCCGAGTGAATTTCATTGCACTTCTTTTTTTTCCCTAAGGTAAAGAATGTGCATGGGGTAAAAGGTGGTGGTGTGCAGTTTTTTTTAAGGCTGATTTGTTTCAGAATGTGTCTCTGGTTTATCTATCTATCTAATGGTTGTTAGGAGCTTACAAGGTGGAAGGGGGTCTCAGTGTTGTGCATAGGACTTTTCAGAGAGGAAGGTTTTGCAGCAGTTCTTAAAGACTCTGGATTGACAACCAGACTCTTCCTCTTCACCATTCCTAGGTTCAGCAGCTGTTATTTTATTTTATTAAAATGTTTTCATTATTCTAGGAAAAAAACTGCTGAATGGTGAGCTTAGAACAATGCCCTGATGTCATTCCCACAATTCTTTGCCTCCAGCTTCCAAAAATCTCATGCCAGGAACTGACAGCTTCAGCATTCCTGATGAACACATCTCTTTGAATGGATCATGACTGGACAGGTGATCTGATGCAGCTGGATCCTATCCTATTGAAGGTCTAAAAATTTCCACTAAGAGCTTGAACTGGCTCTGGTATCGAATGGGAAACTAGCAGAGAATGCAGCGCATCAGGGAGACACAGCTTTTCTTTCTTGTTTTACTAGCTCAAGTATCCAGGTAATCTTCATCTTCAATCCCAGATACTATGAGTTACAACAGTATTTTCTGACTGTGATACACACATGGACCATTATGGCTAGATCCTCATCCACGGGGGGGAAAATAAGGTCTCAAGTCAGAGGCGGAAGGCAGCACTTGTTGTATGAGACTATCTGTGTATTCACTAGTGATGTGAATTCAGTTAGATCTTGAGACTTCGTAATGCTTTGATTACATGTATCCCTACACGTTAGTGATCAGAATCTATCAGGCACCAGACAGTCAGAAAACGGGAAATGTGACCGCCATGCCAAATCATCCCTTCTCCAGGGAAATATCATGGAAGGGCCAAGAAGCTGAGTTGGAACTCCGTCCCTCCTACTCTAAGGGGAGAATGGCATTCACTAGCCACTCTGAGACCGGAATAGTGCTATAGAGCCATGCCTGGGCAGGAAGATTCCTCCTCCCACATAGTTTGTGGAAGAAGCATGCAGCTTGACTGGTCAGTTAAAGGTTATAGAACTTCACAATAATAGCACAACAGCAATTTCATTGCATCTATCACTTGCATAATTTCGATTGTAGAGTTTAGCAGTAAGTAACAGAAATAGTTTTGCTTCATACAAACTCCCCATATCTCTCACTGCAAATGTCCATACTCTTGTGCATTTCATAAATATTGATTTAAGGGTCAAGGACACATAACATTCACAGTAAGGTGGCCAGTTATTTTATACTATGTTTCCCATGCTGTGCATTTTAGTTGGTCATTGTCATTACACTAGCACAATAAATATTGCACTAAAACAGGCCTGATTATGATGAATGTATCTATTTAACAAGTATTTAGATAATGTCTGTTGGCGTATGGCTAGATACACCTACCAATGAAACCTGACGAAGGTGGGTTGGGTTGTATCTTCTCTTTAGTGTTCTCCTGAATGATGTCCCAGAGCTGCCATATAAACCTGGGATGGAGAATGTAAAATGGCTGGTTTGGATTCCTCATGCGATGCTGTACATAAGGTGTGAACAGGTTATAGTCTGGCTTCTTGTACCACTGGGGATGGAGGGGAAAACAACCAATAGTGAGACACTAATCAGTCCCAGGCTACTGCTCAATACACACTAAACAGCATATAAAATATACCACCAGTAGCCGTGCATTGGCACTGAAGTACGCAAGCATAGGCAGCAAGACACCTTGAGCTGCTGGACATTTTCTTAATGAGACTGTCTCCAACTTGTGCTCCTCTGCTCCCTCCTATATGCGCATGCTCCCAATATGAAATGCACTCCAGTGCACCGGACCAATGCACACCACTGACAGACCCACGTTAATTAATTAATTAGGGGGTAAATAGGCTTAGTGCAGGACATTGGCCCTGGGGTGAATTTCACTCCAAAACACCACAGCGCTACGGCACCTCTCTGTCCCCACCAGCTGCATGAAGCAGCCTGAAGCGGTCGTGGAGCAGGCAGAAAGCACTCTGTCAGCTGCATTAAAGAGGTTCACCTGAGGAAACCGACACACTTTTCTCCAGCTGCAGCGTGCTGCGCTCTATTGCTTCCCTGGCTCCTGTTGCTAATAGCCTCCTTTTCCACAGCATCACCCAAGTCAGAGACCTGCCAGGTGACTGCAAAATGGATATTTTGGGACGGTGGTGACTGCGAACAAAGGGATTTGGGGAAGAGGGTACCAGCAAATTAATTTGAAAGCTTGGGGACTTGTGAGTAAATATATATGGTGGGGTGTTTGAGGGTCAGTGGACTGGGAACAGACTAGAGAAGAGTATTATGAATTTTTATTTAAGCATTGTATATTTGTGGCAGGACAACGGGAAGATGGAAAACATGGATATGATTTTCCACCTTCTTTCACACGCTTCCACAAATATCCAGCACTTTCCCTACCTACCACACACAGCAATTTGTCCTGTATTTATTATCCAACTCTTATTTTTAAATACACAAAATAGCAAGACCTCACCCCAACTCCCTACCAGTCCATCTGCCCTCAGTATCTATTAAAATTAGAAGTCCACCCAGGTAGAAGTGAGGGCTAGTCAAAAGATTTTGCCCAATGAACATATGCACCCATATAGAAATGGTGTGCCGTACTTATATTACTACGTTAAAATCTTGAGATCATTGAACTGAGTGCTAGCTATGCCCGAGTAAGAGCTGTGGAATGAAACTACTCATTGCAGGTAGGCCCACTGAGAACAATTCCAGGCCCCAGGGCAGAACAATCAATGGCAAGGGGATGGCTGAGGTTTACGATGCTACTTTTTATCCCATTGATAACACATTAGAACCCATGATGCGTAAATTGTGGCATTGCCTGATCTAGTTAACTCCTACCCCCAGTTACGGCACCAGTATTAAATAAGTTGGAGTGGCCCTTCACTGGAAGTGTATGCTTATTTATTATGTGCCATTCAGGTTCCCAGGTGGCTGAGGCGGCGGTATCTGCTCCTCAGCTTCTTGGGTCCCTTGGACTCCCCAGGTTGATTACTGATGAATCCGGGAAGCTGAGGAGCAGATACCACCTCCTCAGCCACCCAGGAAGCTACATGGCACATAATAAATAAGCCTGGCTCCGGGGAGGGGCGAAGAGCGTGAACTGCAGAGTCTTTGGGGGGAAAACGGGTTTGGAAAAGAGGAGGAAAAATCATGAAGCAGGTCCCCAAGGAATCCATTTTAAGGCACTTAAAAGAGAGGAAGGTGATCAGGGCACTCAACATGGATTCACCCAGGGCAAGTCATGCCTGACCAACCTGATTGCTTTCTATGAAGAGGTGACTAGTTCCGTGGATGAGGGGAAAGCGGTGGACGTGATATACCTTGACTTTAGCAAAGCCTTTGATACAGTCTCCCACAGTATTCTTATCAGCAAGTTAAAAAAGTCTGGGTTGAATGAATGGACTATAAAATGGATAGAGAACTGGCTATAGCAAAGGGCTCAACGAATAGTGATCAATGGCTCCATGTCTAGCTGGCAGCCGGTCACAAGTGGAGTGCCCCAGGGGTCGGTCATGGGGCCGGTTTTGTTCAACATCTTCATTAATGATTTGGAGGATGGGGTAGATTGCATCCTCAGCAACTTTGCAGATGACACTAAGCTAGGGGGAATGGTAGATACCCTGAAAAGGAGAGATAGGATACAGAAGGACAAACAACTTGGAGGATTGGGCCAAAAGAAATCTGATGAGGTTCAACAAGGATAAGTGCAGAGTCCTGCACTTAGGACGGAAGAATCCCAGGCACAGCTACAGACTGGGGATGGACGAGCTAGGCAGCAGTTTCGCAGAAAAGGATCTGGGCATTACAGTGGATAAGAAGCTGAATATGAGTCAGCAGTGTGCCCTGGTTGCCAAGAAGGCTAATGGCATATTGGGCTGCATTAGTAAGAGCATTGCTAGCAGATCACAGGAAGTGATTATTCCCCTCTATTTGGCGTTGGTGAGGCCGCATTTGGAGTACTGTGTCCAGTTTGGGGCCCCCACTCCAAAAAGGATGTGGACAAGTTGGAGAGAGTCCAGCGGAGGGCAATAAAAATGATAAGGGGCCTGGAGCAAAAGACTTATGAGGAGAGGCTGAAAGAACTAGGGCTGTTTAGTCTGCAGAAGAGAAGAATGAGGGGGGATTTGATAGCAGCCTTTAACTGCCTGAAAGGGGGTTCCAGGGAGGATGGAGCTAGGCTGTTTTCAGTGGTGGCAGATGACAGAACAAGGAGCAACGGTGTCAAGTTGCAGTGGGGGAGGTCTAGGTTGGACATTAGGAAAAAGTTTTTCACCAGGTGGAGGGTGGTGAAGCATTGGAATGGATTACCTAGGGAGGTGGTGGCATCTCCATCTTTAGAGGTTTTTATGCTGTGGCTTGACAAAACCCTCGCCGGTATGATTTAGCTGAGGATAGTCCTGCTTTGAGCAGGGGGTTGGACTAGATGACCTCCTGAGGTCCCTTCCAACTCTAATATTCTATGATTCTATGAGAGGGGACCAAGTGGGGAGGAGAAAGGAGTGATGTAGTGAGCAGCAGTGGGAAGAAGGGAGGGATGCACACTGCGAGAGGGGAGGTGGGAGGGCCTGGGGCAGAAGAGGTGGGATGGGGAGCTAATCTCCTTGAGGGGTGGCTTCAATTGGGCCCAGGTCCTTTTAAATTGCCTGGCCCTGGGCAATTTTACCCTTTCCTTCCCTCGCTCACCCCACAGTCAGCGGGCCTGATTGCAGGTAACTTTGTCCACAGTTTTCAGCCGGTTGGGAGAAAGTAAGCAAACTGAAGGCTTACCAAGTTCAGATTTGCAGAGTATGGAGCAGGATCCCAGGCCACTAAAATAACATCTTTATATAAGGAGCTGTCAATGAAGTGATGGCTTGGATTGGTAAGAATCTGCAAACACAGACATACACAAATGCATTCAATGAAATCTGACAAAAGCAACATGAATCCTCTCTCTACAAAACAACATGCAACAACCTGCCCCACCCCATCCCACCCCGCCCTTCCCCCCCCAAAAAAAATTTACTAGTAAATGCAAATATATATCAGAGTAAAGTCCGGGAACTCTGCACACATCAAGGTTTTTGAAACATGGCATATTAAAGGCAACACAGGCTTTTCTTGGATGCTGTGTGGGCGGGCGGGTAGGGAGTTATCATCTACTTTCTCTTGCTAAGGCTAAATACAAGAGGTTTGGGGTTTTTTAAACACACAAAAAGACTTGCACTCCCAAAGAAACACAAAAAGAAAAATCAACTTTGGACCTGTGGACATGCATAGCATCTGTAAGGCCAGTGTATCCAGAAACTAGTAAGGAGATCCTCTCTGAAATAAATGCTTCGTTCAGCCACTTGTGTTGCTTGATCCTTCAGTCAACTTTGACCAATTTTATATGTTAAGAGTTTTGCCGTAAGCAGCACTCATGCTTGCTTGATGAATTACAACTGTGTCCATAGTAGATCACCAGTAAGGAACAGGTGATGGGCCTTCCCAAAAGCCCACCTGTTGTGTGGGGCACAGCTATGTATAATGGAAATTTAAAATAAAAGTCACACTGGCCCAAATTGCACATAGGAACTTTTTCTTGGGGAGCCAGCAATGTTCGCTTTGGTGTTCTGTTTTGTTTAGCTTAAATAAGAGATCCCTCAATTAAAGTAGTTCCAAAAAGGCACATTCAACCCTTCAGAGTAAAAGACACATTCACTTAGACAGGAGATGGGCAAAATAATTCCATTTTCACAATAGCAGAAATACAACTCAGATCCACTGCTCTCAATTTCCTTTCTGTTTCCCCTCAGTACATGCTCTCCCTAATCCTTCTAGCCCATGGCAGCTTTCCTTTTCATTCCTCCAGGCGGATCCTTTCCCTGAATTGCTATTCCTTTGGCCCCTAACCAGATCTTGCTGATCCCTAGGGACATCCAAATCCAGGCTGGATTGGAAAGAATGACTTCAACAGCGACTGAAACAACATTAATTTGGCTCCAGCTGTTGTATTACTACATTTCAGACAAATTAAATCACAGTAATTTTCATTTCCCTTTAGATTCCAATGAGACAGATTTTCCTTGAGGAAAAAAAAAATATATATATATATATATTTTTTTTGGTCATACCAGTATTTTCCCTACCACAAACATTGATCTTAGGTGACTTTTCATCAGCTTTCTATAACACCAGAAGAGACAGTCTAGCTGCTCCAAACCACCATAGCCTCCCTCACCTCCCACTTCTACGGGTAATGTTTTTTTAAGTAATGTAAGCTCTTGTCTTCTGTAATGAGCTTACACTCCACAGGGATCATGTCTTCTTGGAAGTTTGCTCAACACCTATCACATTGTGCGCACTGACAAATACAAACAGTTAAGAATAATTTAATGATCATGATATTAAATGGAATTATGCAAGGTCTGCTATGAGACAATTTTGAAAATGTAATGATAATAATTAGAATTTATATAGCATGTTTTATGTTCAAAACACTGTAAGAGCATTAACTAATGAAAACTCACAATCCTCAGATGGGGAAACTAAAAGGAGAAAGTGAAGAAGTTTGTCCAAGATACAGTGACCAGATGTCCTGATTTTATAGGGAAAGTCCTGATATTTGGGGCTTTTTCTTATATAGGCACCTATTAACCCCCATCCCCAGTCCTGATTTTTCACACTTGCTATCTCCCCCTCCCCCCCAAGTCCAAGACCATACCCTAGCTTTCAGTTTTTGAAAACTGGAAAAAAAAAACAAAAAAAAAAACCCAAAACCTACTGCAACCACAAGATGTCACTACAGCTCAACAAATGTTCTTTAACATCTTCTGAAGAAAACGTTTTTCTTGCAAGCTGAGGAAGTTCAGCTCTGATGCATTGTCTTGTTTTCACTGAGGTTCCTGTATTTCAAATACATTTCCAACAGGACTGCAGTGACGGCCTAGGCCATGCTCCAAGACAGCTCATCCCCAAAAGCAGGTGTGTGTGGGGGTGGGCAGGAAAGGAAAGGAGTAATGGGGAATAGGAGAGTTCCAGGAGCCATGCTCCTATGGCATCATGGGGACCCAAGAAGCAGTATGTAGGCACAAGTCCTCTGCAGTGATGACCCTGGCCTTGAGCAGATAGCCCTGAGATTTGCGGGCTTCACTGAAAACTTTGAAAACCTGTTCCTGATATCTCTATCTCAAGGGAGCTCCAAGATTCCAGACTCATCAAGTTTCCTGCCACTCTGAGAGAATACCCTTGTAGGGGAGAATTGACCCTGAATGTTTCATCAGCTCTGCATCACGGTTATATCATTGGTGTGAATCACCAGATTACCCAGCCATCTTTTTTCCTTACAGTGTTTGATTTCTAAGATTAAGCAATGTTATATAGTATAGAAATAATATACACATGAATTCACAATAGACTCTCACCTGGGAGTTAATGATGCGGATGGTTGTTTTATTTCCAACATCTTTTTCATAGCCACGTGTAGGAGCAGAATTAAATCTCAAAACTGCATCATGAGAATCTAAGGGCACAAAAGGACTACATTTTTATTATATATATATTTTTGTAAGATAAAATGATCTAATTGCAAAGAAAACTCGGGTTTGTAAACTTCGCTAATCCTGGTTTCCAAAGGAGGATAAACATTAGCCATGAGGCAAAATCAAAATCCTCTTTCTCTGACACATATTATAATTGGTTGAAATTCACTGGAAAAATTCAGAACAATCCAATACTAACTTAACTTGCAATGAATGTGCAGTGTAGATGTAGCCACGTCGTACCTCACCCACCTTGTCTCTTGCAATGCATAGACATTTACCCTAATTGGATAAAATTAGGATGGAAAGGTCATGAATCCATTCAACACACAATTCTGCACATTATTTCTATTGCAATGTTTACAAACAAATACCTCATGCACAGATGTGGTAAACTAGGGAAATATGCAGCTGTGTAATGATCAGCACTGCTTAGCTATAGAATTCTAGAATAGACTTATATTTTATAAAGTAGAATGCTGTTCCCAAAACCTGCCAACCCAACCTCATCCCCAAGGACAGTGCAGGTCTTGGGGAATCTGTGGGAAGGCCGAGCTGTCAGCACAGAGGCTCTATTCCTCCACATCAACTTTAGGGTCCTCTCAGCCCTCTTTGGCTTCCTGGCAACTGTGCTCCAAGAGAGCTCCAAACTGGAGTCACGCACTTAGGAAGGGGAATTCTGTATAAAAGACAATTGACTTGGGTCCAAATTCAGCAAAGTGCTCAACTACATGCTTATCTTTAAGCACATGATTAAGTCCTATTGACTTCAGCTTAAGTGCTTAACTGGACTGAAGCTTCCATCAGTATTAGTCTTTGTGAGTATTCCCTACTGGAAGAGAAATGCTCATATTCATCCCCTCTGCGTATGATGATCCCAACCCTCAGAAGAGGTTGGAAGGGGGCAGATGAACTATGAGAAAGGGTTCCACAGGATCTGCGAGAATAGCACCCATACCACAGACAGTACTCTCCTGCTTTTGCACCTGACCCAGAGATCTACAGGAGTTTTGTCTCTTCCATCTACGGAGAGGGGAGAGGGCGTGATCTAGGCCGAAGCAAGCTATCATTCCATCTCATCTGACATTTTAACGGATGAGTACAATGAGTTATTGTAACAGTTATTAATTTACCTATATTTAAAATGGACCCATTCATAACTCTGGGCACAGCTACAAAACAAAAGTCATTCAAAATGAACCCCAGCATTCAATTTGCACACTACGCTGGTCCCACCCAAACTAATTCTCTCATCTTCACCCAGGCCCTCTGCCTGGAAAAATAGTGAAGCCACTGCAATGCAGTGCGACCTGAAACTAACTACTTGTGCTAAAGCAAGATTCAGGACTGAGCTTAAGGCCCAAGCCTGCAAGATGCTAGGTGCCCCAACTCCTCCTGGTAGCAATGAGGGAATGGAGACTCCTTGTACATCCCTGTGCAATGTGCAGTGACCTCACATAATCTGGCTCTAAAGTTTTTAGCCCCTTTCACCTAAGCATAAGCAGCCTGATTTCTTTTCTTCCAGAAGTACTGCATAGCATGACGTCAATGGGAGCGATGGGCTCTGCATCTCTGAAAATCAGGCCCTTTATATTTAAATACGGATGTTAAGACCCTAACTTTAAATGCCCAGGTGTAAAAGGTTTGACCACAATTGTGTGACCAAGGGGAGTTATGCAGTTCACCGTGTGCTTGCTATCACATTTTAGCACAACGTTAAAACTTCCAACATCCATTAGTGCTGGTTTTTACATCGTGTGTAAAAAAACTTTTCTTTAAAAAATAAAATATTTGAGGTGGGGTGCAGTTTAACAGTTACATTAGTTACTTTTAAGAGGAGTGATTTAAAACCTTGGGAAGTATTTTGAGATATCCAATATAAAGCGATACAATTGATTACTGTTCACAGGTTAAGGGGAAAATAAAACCTCCCCATGACTCTGCAACAGAATGTGATGCTGTCAAAATAGTTGCATTTGCCATTAAATAACATGATCCACAATGAAAGTGTTTACTGTTACAACATCTATCTTCTTTCAAAAAGAGTTATGAGAAGAGTCCAAAAAGCAAAGAGCAAATTAAACCCTGTGACAGCATTTCTAACAGGAACACAGAAGAGGGAGCTAAAGGGCTACTAAATAAAAAGTCCCTATGATCCGGTTTTATCAATTTTTTTCTTCTGGAAAGATATCTAGTTACAATCCTTATGTGCAACAGTATCACAAACTACCAAAAGGATCATACATCTAGAACTGCACTCCCTGATGTCCTTCCATCAGCAGATCTCTCCCTTTCCAGTTGGACTCTCCTGAGTACTGCAAATCTGTGCCTGGGGAAGGAGCAGCATGGGGACAGAAGGGCTGATGGAAGGGTCAGCATCACAGTTCCACCTCACGCTATGTGTGCAGTGTGCTGTATCCCAACCCTGACTCCAATGGAGCGTTTCCAAATAGCTGGAGTGGGTATTACAGCCACTACAACAGAACAGGAGACTGGCATGGGTGGCTCTAGCATTCAGCGGATCACTAAAGATTTACAGGTTCTGGGATCAAGCACTCTGTTAAGCCCTGACTGCCTGACAGAAAGTTCTGGAGGGAGCTCTGAGAGAAATCGTAGATAGTTTTCATTCCCCAGTTCCTTTTCATTTCCAAAGGAGAGGTTTCAGAAGTTTGATGAAGGCCTTATCAATTATGGTATTTCAAACCTGTAACTTTTACTAGGAGATTTCCATTCAGGAGAGACGCATCAGGTGAACATTTCCAGTTAAACTGAAATATCCACAAGAATACTGAATGAGTGAGTGGCATGAGGCTGTCATGACCAGAATATTTATGAGAAAAGGCTTAGTCTCATGGAGTAAAATGGGCTCTCAAGGAATCCTGATGTCAGGGTGACCACCCAACCCCACACCAAAAATATCTGCACTGCTTTGAGATACTGACACTAAAGGATTTTGCTTCATTTCAGTCACAGCACACAGTGGGAGGAAAGAATGGTTGAGCTATTTCACCTCAGAGGTTTCTAAATCAGTGGCTCTTTTCATGAAATAGGGGGGTTACACAGTTTTGATTTTACCTGCAGGCTGGGAGGGCACTTGTGCTGTGTTGGAAGCCCATTAGAGTAGTTTGATAATGCTAGCGGTTCTAATAGATCAGAGAGATTTAAAGGAAACCCGTCTGAGTCAAAGAGACAGAACAGTAAGATGACGTAGGTACAAGGATGTGAAATCCTGGGTGATGGGAGGATTTACAAGTGCACATCCAAAGATTTTTATGGATAGTTGGGATAGATAATTCTTGGTGGTCCAGATGTAATTGGAGGAAATTTGATGTATACATTTCTTCCTTCTCTTGATCCTTTTAACATATTATGAGTCTCTCACATCAATGAAGAAATTCTAAAACAAAAGCTTTTCCTCACATGGTATTAACATCTAGAGAGAAATACAATAAAGCTTTTAAAAGTGAAGATCTGATACTAGATCTAACTTGCTAAGGAAGTAACATGCATTGCACCAGTACATAAAACTGTCACTGTTCTATTAAACTCACAGCATTCTTTGAGCCCCAAACCACAATAAAATAAATAAAATTATGTCAGCCTCTTAAAATGAATGACTACTATGGGGCTGATTTTCTCTCAGTTATACTGGTGTAATACAGGAATACCCCACTGAAGTCTATGGCGTTATACTGATGTAAAGCTGGGGAGAGAGAAAAATAAGGCTCATCAGGCCTATCCCTGAAAAAGGATGAACCCTCTGATAGATGACACACACACTTATGAGTGAGAAGCGTTTTCACCCACCTATTTCATCCCCTAGAGAAGAGTTCAGTATTGCACCAGCAGACATAACTACGGCACAGCTTCCAAAGCCACGTGGATACAGTTTGCCCAGCGGAATTTGAGGAACATGCTTTTCCCATCCAAGAGCTGAAAAGGGGGCCTCTTTGCCATCTATTGTTTTCACATGCACCCTGTCCTGGAGCTCACAGATGAGCTGATCTCCTGTCAGTCTGGAGTTTCGTTTCCCTTTGAACCGCACCCCATGCTTATTGGTGTTCAGGTAGTCTTTCATAGCTTTCTGCAGGCGAGGGTTCAACATCTTGGAGGAGACATCTCCTTTCCAAAGCCTGTACAGGAAGGATTTTGACATTGTGGAATATAACCCATCCCAGTCATCAGACTCATCAAACATCTGGCTTCTCCTGCGTGCTGGGTTTCTTTTCTTTGTTCTTCTCTCATGGGTCCATTTTTCCTGTAAAATATTTTCCTTTTGATCCTTCTCATTGGCTGAGATGAATTTCACTATCTGTTGAATGTTGTGGTGTTGCCGAGGCTGACCAGCAGCGAATAAATAGTTGTCATCCCCTTGATAGAAAGCATTTTTTGATTTTCTCCCTACCTGGGAAAGAAAAAACTCCTCTTCATTTTCAAAGCCATCCTCTAGATCAATCCACTTTTTAATGCGCCCGGTCCCCGATTTAAATGGCTCTAAGAGATCTTCGTTAAGAAGAACTTCGTTCCGATCTATTGTTTCAGAGAATGACGGATCGTGCATTGCTTCCATAATAACTCTCTGCTTGCCCTGAATGGGCAGGAGCTTCTTCGTCTCAACGTAAGAGAAGGAACTTGGAACTGGTTCAGCAGTGTTGCTATCTGTAAAATAGATGAAGATCACCAAGAAAAGGAGACCCCATGCAAATAGCCCAAACAGCATTAGTTGTTTCCATTGCTTCAAGTTAGGTTTCATGGCAATGCCTGTACCAACGCCTCTGTGCCTTGAAGTATTGGTGAAGGGGAATGAAACCTGAAAAGAACATCAAATATTAATCAAGAAGTGTTTTGAAAATAGATAAAATGTAGACGTACATTAACAAGTTCTGGGAAGAGTAGGCTCAGTGCCTACAGAGCAGTGTGGGAGACTAAGATGAATAAAAAAAAACCATAGGAGCTCAGGGACACCATATAAGTGACACACTTTGGCTCCATCCACATGGTGACAGCTGCTGGATACAGAAGCAGTCTCTGGTGGCTAGTTTGTAGAGCAACACTGAAACCTGCCTTGGAGGAGGTCATTTGTCTGTCTGCATCTGTTGTAACCAAAACACCAACTTGATCATGTGCATTATGGAGAAAGCCCAGCCCCCTCTTCTCTGGCCATGGAAGGCCCCTGTGCTGCTGAAACTCTGTGGATCTTCTGTACAAAGGTCAAGGGATTACACATGGAGTCACATGCCCTCTGCATGGTATAGAGTCTTGCTCTGCATACAGGTTAGTGAGAGGAGGCACATGGGCAGGCTGGGATGGAGGCCTTATTCATGAATACTTCATTTTTATGGATACCTCCATTTTTATATGATTAAATTATGAAAGTGGATGTATACACTGGCTGCAAGTTGTTCTACACACTATTCAGCAGCACATTAGCCTCAGGCTGCGCCGTGGATAACTGTGTAACCTCAGCATGAATTTCAAATATGGATGTGTCGACATGCAGACTTTGAGCTCAATTCTTCATGCACACTGGTATAAATCAGGAATAACTCATTTGAAGTCAATGATGTTGCACTGGGGGTAAAGCCAGCGTAAGTGAGAATTAGGCCCACTACTCCTACAAAAACAGAAGTATGCTGCATGTAGCAATATGCTGGCTACGCATTTATATTTTGAAGGGCACATTTTATTTGTCAAAGAACAACACTGAGCACAGTGTAGAACGTCTATTTCAGGTTTGTCAGCTCATGTTTACCCTACTACTTCTATAGCCTGATCATCCACTGAGTCGTTGCACCAGTTTTACATTGATGTAACTCTACTGAAAGTTTCCTGAGCTAATGTAAATTGATGTAGCTTCACTGTCAGCTCAACCATCTGATTACAAGCTGATCTGGGCCACTGGCATTAAAACCGATATAGTCCAGTAGAGAATCCCAGGCCCTTTATACACAAAACAATTGTCTTCACAGCTGCTGTACTGCACACTGTGTGGCATTAGGGCAGTGTTTCTCCAAATTGGCGTCCCGACCCAAAAGGGGTTCACAAGACTATTAGAGGGGGATTGTGAACAGCAGCTGCTGGCCAGGCACTCAGCTCTGAAGGCAGCGCTGCCACCAGCAGCAATGCAGACATAAGAGTGGCATGGCATGGAGAAGGTTGTGTCAGCCTAGATTTTTTTTAAAGGAGACTCCAGCAAACAAAAAAGGTTTGAGAACCCCTGTTAGTGGAAAGAACACAGTGGATTTTCACATGCCAAGAATGGGATGCCAACAGTTAGCATATTTCTAAAAGACAGAACTGCTGGGACAAGCCACTAAATATATTGTTCTAAGATAGTAATGGCCTTTTTAAAAAAATCAGGTATGGGCTCGGAACTTTGTGCTTTACCAATACGCTGGGATTGTGGAGGACTTATATATTAATTTAGGGACAAATCCTGGAAAAATGAAGGAAAGTCTTGAGTAACAGGACTTTATTCCAAGGAAAATATAGCTGATGTGCTGAGGGTCCAACAGAGACATTGAGACCACCTTTACCACTCCACTGACCAGTTACAGACAAGCACATTATGGGTGGGGTAGGGGCAGATTATCAGCCCACACATCTAGACGCACATGAGGAGGATGTAGTAATGCAGGTAGGGCTTTGCTGTGTGAACATTTGAATCCAGGGTAGTCTAATTTACATGCTTAGACCCGGGTGCCAATCACCCAAGTTAACGATGCAAATAGTTAACTGTGCACTATTTTCCTAATCAGGGCAAAATCTTGAGCAGCAGGAGAGCAGCTCCAAGTCTCCAGGCAGAGAGATAACATACAGTGCCATATCTATGTAGTCAAGTTTGACTGCAAACAAATTTACTTCTAATACACTGAAGAAATTCATCAGTGTAGCAGTGAACAGATAATCCCCATGATGCACACACATTCAGCCTGTGTTATACAAAACACATGGAAAAAACCTATTAGGCCAACTGACCCATTTCCTTTCCTCCCACCCTCCGTTACTGCAAGATTATTCTCTTCAGTATGTTGAGAAGTGTTGTTTCCAGTGACTCAAGGCTGCTTCCATTGGGAGACAGCTTACAGTCGGACTGTTGTTTAACTTAGCTCTACACTTGAGTTATTCTGACCTGTCCATTCTATTTAAATGATTTGCATTTGTTAATCAGCATTCTCTGAAACGCTTTCATCTGTTTTTAATATTTTCCCCTGCTGGTTTCCATCCACCCTCCACTTTTCCATGTCTGCCTACCAGATAGCATACATGATAAATTGCCCTTTGCTCACTCAGGTGTTCCTCTAGCTAAGCATACATTTCATGTTTGCAATGTTGGTCCCAGGATATTAGAGAGATATAAAAGTGGGTTAAATAATGTCTTTTATTGGTCCAACTTCTGTGGTGACTACCTGGGTAATAAAGGAGCTACCCATACTGAGCAAGGCTGGCACAATGGAGCCTGAAGTTTCTTCTTCAACAAAGGTAACAGTGTCCCTTTGACACCCCTGTAGCTCGAGATCTTGCCGCATCACTCCTGAGTGGTGGGCACTTCTAAGCAGGAGCTGATGCGTAAGCTCCAACTGAAAAGTTTTTTCTCTTCAGCCACTTTGCTTGCATGAAAGCCACTTGAAACGATATCTCAGATCAGGGGGTCAGTTATTTATTTAATAAAATACAAACAGTCTATGACCAGCAAAAGGCAAAACCAGGTATTTTTTTTAATTTCTAGGAAAGAACTCTAATTCTCAAAATTAAATCAAGCACAATTTTCCAGTGAAAGCATCTATCTATGGGAGGTGTAACTTTGTCCTGCCAAGATTCTAATTACTTGTGTGCTGCCTCTCTGCTCTAACTCCCATTGTTTGGAAACAAGGGACACTTTCATTTTTTTCTAAGCCAGGCCTCCTATTTATGAAGGGAGAGGAGATGGGTGAAGGAGATTCCTTTGGAACATTCATCCCTTTCAAGGCTGTCTATTGTTAAATTAATTTGCACAGACCCCAGCAGCTAAGAGGTTCATGGTTCAAGTTGATATTCTAAGTTTTGCACGGTTATGTTAAACAGAGTTTTTCTTGGCTTCAGTTTTACAAAGAGCAGGTCACCTTAGGGTTATTTGGGATAACGAATGTTAGTTGCAGGCAGACATTCCCAGGGTGCTCAGAATTAGACAAGAGTTTACTTCTTGGAAAGCTTACATGGCCTGAGTCGACAGGAGGAGCTTCTTTAGTCAGCTAATTCCATGGTATTAGGAAACCTCTGGCACAGAGCAAGACAGCTGGAGGCTGCATTTCTAAGGTACAGAAATACACACACACACACGTATTTGTGTATTTGTAAATACACACTCATCCTTTTCTGAAGGCGGTGCAAAATTGTTTTGAGCACTATGGCTGCACAGGCCTGTACAGTAGACAGAAAACCTGAGACACCCATGGGGATGGCGCCTGCCAAAAATATATATTGGTTAGTTTATGGCATAGGAACTGGTCTATTGGCTACAGTTAGGCCCTCTTATTAATGAATCTCTCTTGGACAGCTATCTTGTTAGTATCTTTAATCATTATTTGCCAGAGAAAGTCAGACGTATTCAGTATTTCTTGTGACAATGTAAAGCAGTTCCTTTTTGTTTCTGGAGGATCATCTAAATAATGCAGTGCTAACTTATCTATAACATTACTGTGTGTGCTTCAGACAGATTGTCTCCCTTCCAGGGAAAACCTATGGGAGGAACATAGATGGACAGTATTACCAACCCCAGGGTTTCAATAATCATGAATCAGGCTCCCAAATGTTAGAGTAACTTAAAAATGACATTTTAAGGGTAATAATTTAGGGTTATTCGCCTTCTGGAGTTTGGGCATTTATAGGACCTTTTCTTAGATGAATCTTCAGAACAGTGGGGCTTAGCTGCATAAGCCCTGGGGTTCCAGTGGAGACCAGAGCCATCCGCATGGAGGTTCTATGTTTCCGATATCACTTCGCCCTTTGCCACCTCCCTCCAGCTACTTGCATTGGAGCCAAGCTGCCAGGAACTTCTCTATCACCATTGTTCCTGGAGCTTCATCAAATGGATTCCCCAGTGCAGGGACTACTTCACTTAGTTGACTCAGTCTGTGCTGGTAGGGGGACAATACACATGACGACACTACCAGCCTTCGTCCCCAGCCATATGCAATGCTCTTCAGAAGATCCAGGAAGAAGAGATCCCGCTTCCAGTTCTACATTTCTATGATTACAGTCTGGGGCCTGGTCTCTACTTATCTCAAAATTCGTTTAGTAGCTTGCATAACTCAAGTCAACTTCCTAAATCCTCGCCTGTGCTCCATCTCCATTGCGCTGCACCGACAGGAAATGCGTACCCGTCAACACAGCGCTACGCTTTTTGTGGAGGTGGTTTTACTAAATCGATTTCTGGATTGATTGAGTGGGTCTTCACTTCCCCGCAATCGATCCAGATAAATCGATCTGATGGCAGTGAATTTGCTGTTGTCAGCGAAGACATACTTTGGGTGAATTGTAGAACCTTAGCTAGGTGTCTCCCTTCCAAGAGGCTGGTTCAATCCCAAGTAGGTGCTACTCTGGTCCCCACAGTCCATGAGTATAAGGAAGGGAGAAATCATTATGCCTAATGTGTAAAGTATGCCACTTTTATTCCTACTATTCTATTAAACAGATTTCATCCTTGCTCTGAGTTCTGTGATGGACTTGGAGGTCTGTATTTGAAATAGTATACGTATTTTTATCATAAGCCTCCATAGGGGTGTTATTAGACACACAGTGGCAACTGTTGATGAGGGAGGAAATTCTGAAATACAAGTGCATTGGCACAGTGTGACCAATCACTTAGAGCACAAGCAGGAAACCTGTACCATTTTCAATCCTCTCTGATTATCTATGGAACTGATTATCCCTGCCCACTCCTTTCAATTTAGAGAAGTCAATGAATTCCTTTTCTCCTGAAAAAACGCAGTTCAAAGCAGCATGAGCCTGTATTCTGACATCATGTTTAAGCAAGCATGACTGCAGGAATCTTCTACAAGACTGCAACTAGAAATATAGAGTGAAATGAATGGCCCATTCAACAGAAGGAAAATACTCAACCAGCGTATTTTTTTAGGGATAGCTGTAGATACATGTTTCTGCAGAAACACACAATTTAAACAAAAGAAAGGAAGGTCTTGAGTTTGTTTTAGGCTTGACAGGATGAACAATTAGCAGTCTCACTCAATCACACAAACCACAATGACTGCTTGCAAGAAAAAAATGTTTCAAATCTTTGCACAGTTCTAAACTATATGGAACAGCTCATTTTATTTCTGCTTTCAGCAAGATTAAAATAAAAGGATTCTTTTCTTTGCTCTATAAAGGTTTCTATCTGCTGTATTATTCTAACTTAACACAGCAGTTATCACAGCACAAAATAGAACTCTAAATTGCTTCCTGGAAGAGGGAAATGTTTATGCTCACAATCATGTGAACACAGTAATCATGGTTCCAAAAGTTATTTAAACATTACTACAAAAACTTAGCCCAAGCTCACATTTGATATCTAAGCAGGAACCGTTTGAAGCATTCTATTTTAAGGCTATCTTGCTCTTGACATTTCTCCTTCCTTTACACTCAGAATATAATGGTAAATTCTACATTTACAGACTAAATCTATTGTATACTCCAGTAACGTATGAACTGTAGAACTTTGATTTTTTTTAAATCTTGGATTTCAATTGTATTAACTAACTTTCTCTTTTCCATTGGTATTAGAAAGGAAGCAAGACCTTGCTTTAAAATGAACTTTAAAAATATGAAATGTGGTAAAAATAATTCTCATTTCTTAGTTCACTCTTTAGGATAAATCATACTTGACTTATTCAAGAATGACTTTAGCAATACAAAGGGATTACTCACACAAGTGAAGTACACTGTAGTGGCCGTTTAACTGTATAATTTATTAAATTATAATAGAGTATTTGAATTTTCACTATTATAATTCATGTTTTATTTATATACACACATGCACATATGTATATATAACACATGTGCACACATAGTCTTCCCTACTAACTTATTTTGTCTTATTTCATCCTGGGACAAAGCTTGCCAAACTAAAGAATAAAATCATTTTGGCCCTTCTTATATAAGTATAATCAAAAAGTGAAGTTTTCTAGAATGGCATATATTCATTTTTCTTTTGCATATTTAAAAAACACTACAATATTTAACATGCCTATATTGCTGATGACAAGCCAACCAACTCTGGCTGGATGTTTTCTTTGGCTTTATAAAACAAAATAAAGTAGTATTAATGTTTACATTTTCTCTATTCTGGCACTGTTGTGTGCACGGTTCAGTGATTTACTACTTTAAACCAACTTTAGATCAACAGATCTTTTTTGCTATATGTAATCTGATGCTAGCCACTGGAACTGGTCTTGAATGCTACCTGTTTAGAAACTTGGCAGCTATGCAGGATGTCTAAGAATCACCATCATTCAAACAGTTTGAGGAACCTTGTAAATTAAATGAAGATTATGAGTTTGATTCTCCACTGCTGTGCACTTTGCAGAGTCACTGACACCTACGTGCACTGGATATAAAACATCATCATTGTGAACTTTTAGCATTTTATATTCACTTTGTAGACGTGTGACTATGCATTGTGCAAGGCAGTGGAGAATCAGGACCTTTGAAAACAATGGCATTATATCAGTGAAAAACTGGTGTAAGCGAGTCTGTCAAGGCTGCAAAATTAGCCTGTTGGTCTTTTTTGCTATGAAAGTTAAAAGAAGTGTCCTTACTCTGTTCTCACAATAAATTTTCCACCTTAGTAATTTTACAATTTACTCCTGATTTACATTGGTACAACTAAGACCAGAATCAGGTCCCAGGTATATTTTTAGACAAATAAGCCAGTGCAGAAAACCTGTTAAACGTAAATGTATTTCTTCTGAAGCCTTAAATCGTAAGATCTTTGAGGCAGAAACTGTCTTTTCGTTCTGTGTTTGTACAGCACCTAACACAATGGGGAGCGGGTCCATGATTTGGGGATTTCAGGATCTATATCAATACAAAACAACTTCTGATAGACGTTTGTGTGCCTTTACCTCTAAAGCACAGGCTCAATTTAAATAATGATTTTGAAGTCAGAAGCCAGTCAGTTTATTTATAATATATTCCCCTTTTCCCATTATCCAACAAGTAAAATTCTCAGTTTCACCTAATACGTTATGTGTTTCAAATGCTGTGTCTTTTTGGTTTTCAGCCAATAAGTAAATCTATGAAATAATTCACTTCACTTGAACACTCCTCTTTAATTACCTATGTCACAAGGATAAGCAAATTCTGCTTAAGACATTTTCCTTGTGAGGGGAAGGGGAAGCAAAGACAAGCAGCTGGTGGGCAGCTTGCCTCAAGACCAGGGACAACCTCTACCTCCAGATGCTGTCCCTGGGCCTTGCTTCGGATTCTGTCCTTCATATCAGCTAGCAGATGTTAGACACATTTGAAGCTTCCTTCTCCTCTCTCCCCCAATCCCTTGGACTCCTGTAAACAGATCTGAGAGTAGGGTTATTGTGTTATAATGTGAAATACATCCAAGGGTCACCCCACCTCAAAACCACTGACTAAGATTTAGTAATGGTATGTCACAGTGGTGGTATAATTCACCCAACAGGAGAGAGCTGGTGGGATGGGGAGGGGGGAGGAGGGAGGAAGGGTTTTACACTGTGGTAAAATGTTATTTAATGGTAGCCAAGGTAATACAACTGGTTGTCAAAAAACATTTAAAGGGGATTTTATTTAGACCAGAACAAACAGAACTGGATTTCACCTACCTACAGTAACATTAAAAAGATGAAGAATATAGATTAAAAAATTTGTAATGATTCAAATACACATCCACATCCACTCACTATCACTTACTACTAAGGATATGTCTACACTGGTGGTCGCCGCCATCAGATCAACTTATCGGGATCGACTGGGCAGTCAGTGAAGACCCATTCAGTCAATCCAGAAGTCGAGGCTATTAATCCATCCCTGCAAGTGGTGCCGTGCCGTGAAGACAGCGCGCAGAAGAGAAGCACAGCAGTCGATGGGAGTTAAGCAAGTTCTTTGTGTACTCTGAAGGGAGAGGCCACCTCCACAGAAAACAGTATTCCCTATGAACACACCCTCAGTCATATATCCCCATACAGGTTGGAGTCTCTTTACCATATTTACAGAGAACAATTTCCTGGATGTTAAGGTTGGCAGGTTTCCACTGCTCTACCCTTGCTCCAGGCCAGCCCATCCTTCATCTTCTTCTCTGGGTCCTCCTCTCTTGAATAGCTCTGAGAGGCTATATTCCCAAAGGAACTTGGATGCCTAACTGCCACTTTAGGTGCTTAAATCACAAATTTAAGCACCACTGGTATTTACAAACCCCCTCCTGAGCTGCTGTTGAACCCTGTAGGCATCTACATTTTATGCTGTAAAATGGGGGTAATCAATTATCATAGAATATTAGAGTTGGAAGGGACCTCAGGAGGTCATCTAGTTCAACCCCCTGCTCAAAGCAGGACCAAGCCCAACTAGATCATCCCACCCATGGCTTTGTCAAGAAGGGCCTTAAAAACCTCTAAGGATGGAGATTCCACAACCTCCCTAGGTAACCCATTCCAGTGCTTCACCTGGTGAAAAAGTTTTTCCTAATTATTTTATATCAAGGTCGAAATTTCTTGGTCAAGGTATAGTCAAGGTCCAGATTCCAGAGAAAATAACAAAAAAGTGTTAATAAATAAGTAAAAAGATTCAAAAGCATCTGGTAGTCTGGATTTGGACCGCAGTCCATCTGTTGACTACCCTCCTCCTGTAAAAGTTTCCTAGGCATTTGTGTTCCTGACTCTGTGAATATCTACTGCTGCCTCATTCTAGGCATCCAGGCACCTCTCTCCTGCCTAAGCCCCAGTGCAATGTACAAATTGGGAGAAGATAAACGTTCCTCTACCTATCTTGCCTGTGGGGCCTGCTCTGGTAAGTGTGCTCAGACCACGTCTAACTCCATATGAAATGGCTTAGGGCATAGGGGGAAAGGAGGAGGACGACCTCCCTTCTAACTTTTAGCCCAGGGTTTAGGGTACTTACTTAGGATGTAGGAAAGAAGGGATTTAAACAGGGATCTGCCACCTCTCAGCTGAGAATCCCAAGCAGATAGTTGCCTTCCTCCAGCCTGATTTAGGCATCCAGCTCCCTGAGAGGGGCAGGGTTTAGCACATACCCATCTCCTTGACATCTCCCAGTGACTAGCTTAGGTGAGAAACTGCCTAACACGTCGGCTTTTGTGAATCCCATTCTTGTCTCCCTCCCTGCATTAGAAGCCTGAGCGCCTAACTCTGGCTTTGTGCATCTCAATGAGTTTCTAGGCACCTAAAAGATAGGCACTGGGATGCTCAACATTGTAACCCCTCGTCCCTTTGTGAATCTACCTCCCAGTGCCTACCTCTGTTAATTCTTCTCCCCCTTGTCAAAAAGCATTTTTATAGACACAGGGACAAGTACAGCATCACCATTCATTCTTGTCCATGGCGTGTCATTAAGCCCAGCCTGGTCATATCTTGCCTTCGATGTCCTGCCATCTAATCGGTGGTTGGCCTCTAGTTTGGACTGACCCTGGCTGTGCTTGCATTTTCTTCTTTGGCATTCTATCTTCTATCATCTGTTTGTCTTCCACAGTATGCCCACAACCATAATCTCTTCGACTGCAGCCAATCCCATCCTCCTCTCCTAACTTCATTGGTTTTAAAATTATTCCACTTTACACTACCATCTTCCAAAGATCGTTAATGCTTATAGCTTTCTTAACTCATATGTCTCTAATACTCACTTTTCTTAAAGTACACAGGAGTGAAACTGAACAGTCCTGTCCATTATATCTCCTGCAGGTGAAGCTATGAGCAGCAACACAGGTTCTGGAGCTAACTGTCAGCTGAGTCAGGAAGAAGGCTCTTTGGGACAGGGGCCATCTTTTTATTATGCTTGAATAGCATCTAACACAATAGGGTCCTGGTCCACTAGTGGGATTCCAAGATGCTAGAGTAATAGAAATAAATAATAAAAAGATAGCATTTCACTGCTTTATGATCAGTCACATTTGGAAACTTCTCTTGAAGACTAGAAAAGAATGCTTCAAAAGAAAACTGATTTTACAGAAATGGATCCTTGGCCATCCCCCAATCCCGATACACCCTTGCTTGGAAAAAAGAGTTTCTACTTCCCAGGGGCAAGCAGATAAATACATTTACCAAGGGTATGTTTGTTTACTTCTTTTCCTCTTATGAAGGATCACCTATCATCTAAATATGGATTGCCGGTTTTTAGTCCATTTCTTAATATAGGTTTTAAAAAGCTTCACACCATGAGGATTAGCATTAATTGGCAGCCTAAAGGCTTGTCTACACATGAAAGTTATTCAAGAATAAGGTAGGCTGTGAACTTAAAGTGAATACTCCATATGTGGACATACCTATTTTGGAATTTAAATATGCCTTTTTATTCCTGAATGGCTCCATGTATCTGAGCTGAGCAGTTTAAGTCCACATAAGTCTGGAATGCCCCACCACCATAAAGTCTGTCTGATAAGTAAAGAGAGAGACCCAAACTGGCCCATATCCACTGTTTGGCTCATCTCTCTGATTGGAGGATTTTACTCTTCTTTTCCAAACTGCTGTGGAAAGCTGGAGAGAATTTCATAATGTTAACCTAGCATACATATAATCAGCACCAACTCCTATCTGTTTTAGATTTTCACTGTTGTATGCAGTGTTATTTTCACTGTTGTATACAGTGAAAGACAACAGAGGTTGTCTCTCTCACCCCAAGAGAAGCTGGTCCAATAAAAGATGTTTTCTCACCCACCTTGTTTCTCTGCTTTTCACCTATTTTAGGCCCTTATATTGCAAGGTGCAGAGTTTCTGTGACTTCAGCAAAGGACTCAAGCTGTGCCTATGAACTAAACTTCCTGCCTCAGCTGGGGGAAATCTGGCTCCCACTCAATTCAGTGGGAGCTGTGCAAGAGTAAAATTTGACTATTAACATGAATGTGAAGCTCCATAATGAAGCACTGTGATATTTATTCATACAGCAGCAGGAGCTCAAAATGTTCTGAGCAGTGCAATTTATAAGACCAAGTTTACAGAAAATAATGTACACTTATTTTTAGAAATATGTGGCATGAATTCAGAGTTTAAAGACCAGAAGGATCCCATCTAGCCTAACTTCCTTTATATCACAGGCCACTACATTTCACCTAGTACCTATTTATTGAGCCCAATAATTTCCACTGGCTAAAGCAGACCTTTCAGAAAGAATCTCTGAATTTATTTATCCCTCATGGCAACCTGCTCTTATGTTCTCCTGGAATTCTTCAATAATTATGTGCACAAAATATTTTGTGTGTGAGCATTGTAACCAAATTCTGGGCCATATTCTCATGTTTACCTCAACTGATCTTGGCAGAAGACCCAAGTGGGGAGAGGAGGAAGAAATATCATTATGCCACCTTTCCATCTCTCCCAGACCTGAGGTCAGCTAGGATCCAATTAAGTCCCTGGTGCAAGTTTACAGCAGCTTCAGGAGCAGCTCATTTTGGAAGTGTCCTCCAGTTTAGGATAATAAGGCATTCTAGCCTGACTCTGGCACATCCCCTACACAAGGTGGGGTGTAAGGTAGCGTAAAGCAGTGGCTCTCAACCTTTCCAGACTACTGTATCCCTTTTAGAAGACTGATTGGTCTTGCATACCCCCAAGTTTTACCTCACTTAAAAACTTCTTGCTTACAAAATCAGACATAAACATACAGAAGTGTCACAGAACACGATTATTGAAACATGGCTTACTTTCTCATTTTTACCATATAATTATAAAATAAACCAAGTGGAATATAAATACAGTACTGTACTTACATTGTAGTGCATAGTACATGGAGCCGTATAAACAAGTCATCTGTATGAAATTTGAGTTTCTACTGACTTTGCTAATGTCTTTTATAGAGCCTGTTGTAAAAATAGGCAAATATTGGATATACCTTCCAGAAGACCTCTGCCTACCCCCAGGTTGAGAACCAGTCCCGTAAACCACTCCCGTAGAGCATACTATGCTAGCTTTACACAACCCAGGGAACTCCCAGGTGGCTGCTTAAATCAACTTTCCCTCCCTACTTCACCTCCAGAGAGAGATGACAGCACAGCAATGCTAAGGGTGTGGCTTTCTGTTTTCAATAGCCCCTATCACAGCATAGCTGGTCACTACTTTTAGATATCATATGACTGAACTAAGACTTGGGTTAAAACATCTACAACCTCCATGATCCCCCACTCCTATGTTCCATGTTTAAATGGTCAGTCACTGTGCATTAAATGTAAAACACCTGTATTAATCTGCTACAACTACAGAGCTCTACTACAGAAAACCATAAAGTGTTTATATTGGACTACTTTCAGTTAAAATGTATCTTAAGCCCCACAAGATGAATTAAATTGATCAAGTTTCAAGTTAATTACAGGCATACAAGAAAAACAAAAAGGTTACACACTACTACTCATAAGTATAGTCAAGCCACACTTAGTGCTTTTCTATGTTGCCCTGCAGTTTGACTAAATAGACATGAACAGCAGTGCACACAAAAGCGCTGTGCTGTACCTCCCCCAGATGGATGCTATGGTCATGAACTTAAAGGTCCTGAGTTTACACTAAGGTACTTTGAAGAGGGCAGCACTTTGGTGTGCGTTGCTATTCACACCCTCTTAGTCTGAACTATGGGGCAGTGTGAACTTGTCCTAATCCTCAATTGGTTTACATTCAGCACTCAAGCTTTCAGTAATACATTCCGTATTCAGCTTTTACAATATACTGTACAAAGTGGTTGGCCATGTAAGAGTACAATATGTACTGTGGAAGCAATGTTGGTAAAGGAGCATTCTTTTTGTGGTTCCACACTTTGGCATGAGGTAGTACAGCAGAACTAGTTTGCGCTAGTGTTCAAATGAACAAAGAAAAGTAAAATACGCATCACAAAAATGTACTTTGTTCATTTATTTTTCAGATGATGCTTAATGTTAATTATTAATGATAATACTTTATAGTATCCTAGTGAAATATATTAAATATTTACTAAAAATAATGAAATCTTAGCAGTAGGAAACCTCAGTCCAGCACCTGCTATTAAATCTAATAAATCTTTGCTAAAGGATAGGGAGAGACTACAGATAGGGAGTTGGGGTTGGTCCTACTTTGGACCAGAGGATCTCCTGAGGTTCCTTCCAACCCAAATCTTCTGTGATATCAACATGTGCAGTTTTCCAGGAGAGGGATTGCTTCTTCCTATGTGTTCATACATCTCTTAACACATTTTGAATGTTACTGCCATATAGCAGCAATACAGAGACTAGGTGGGGAACAGTATCTTATCGGACCAATTTCTGTGGGTGAGACAAGCTTTCCAGCTTACACAGAGCTCTTCTTCAGGTCAATACAGTAATATAGCAATACAGTAAGATTTAATTAATTATTTAACAATATTTCTACTGGAAAATTGGTTGGGTTCCTCTGTATCTACTTACCATGACTAGTATGGGGGGAAAAGAATGATTTGACAAGAAACAAAGATAAGCACTGTACATCAGACTGGTTGTCTTACAGTGAACATATTCAAACACCTCATATTTTGTTTCAGCTTAACGTATTTAACTCAGACAAATCATAAAGGCCCAATAATGCAAACTTTGTGTTAGGCAAGGCTTGTACATGTGTACAAGTTGTGTCATTAACTTCAGAGTAAGGAAATGACAACACAGCTCTGCTTCTGTTAAGCATGTGCTTATTAAATAGCTGGCATGTTTTAACTCCTGGGTTGTACCAGAAACCAAAGGAATATTATTTAAAGGAAGAGAATTAATGTTATCATACTCTTCCGTCTGCTTCTGCAGTCTTTCATTACACAGAACTCCCAGCAGCTTCAGCCAGAGTTGCATGCACAGAATGACTGTTGAATTAAACTCTCCAGGCCCAGGGACTAGATTTGTGAGATCAAAGTGATCGTTATTTAACATCTAATTTTAAAGACTTTCCCCTCCTCCCCAACACATGTACTGCTTTTCAAGATTTAAAAAAAATCAATTCAAAGATTACTCAGAAAGGCAGATATTAATAACAGCGAACCAATTTACACTGAAATGGACTTATCACACCAACTGCAGATAATTTTTGAAGCTTTAATCATTAGGATTCAATACAGCCTTTTATGAATCCTGTCCAACGTGCTTTTACATTTCTCAATGAATAGTGTTTATCTGACTTATTTACTAATTACTTACCAATTACAAGTGTCCCTCAGGTCTGAATAATTTTTGATGAAGGAATGAGCAAACTTAGACAATTCATAAGACATATAGAGAGAAAGTAAAGAAGTGTTTCTGTGGACTACACCAAACAAATGCAAATACTGACTATTTTTGGGAGGATGGAGATGAGGGGTAGAATTTCTAACATTACCACCACACACAGATAACAGCTTGCGTGTGTCAAACCTTTCATGCCACTGTCAGCCCTGGATTTCTCCTTAAAAGTTTTCAGCAACAAAACGGAGATAACCATTAAAAGCTAGAGCAAAAGAAATACTCCAGCCTGCAGATACTGTAAATGTCACTGTCTCCATAAAGATATAGAATCTGGACAAGCACATGAAGCATAATCACATATTTTCAAACCACTTAAATAGAACATGCCCAAGGGCATGCTGTAGAGGAGCCAGCGTTTTCAGCAGCAGCAGCAGGTAACAGATGTAGTTTCCTTTCCAGGAGTCACAGAATCCAGCTTTATGTGAATTCTAATATATCAGCTTGCTGCCAAGCACACTGTTGTAAGAAATGGGCATGTTGGTGTCTTTAATTTCAAGTCAATTTTGCTTGGTAGGGATCAGAACCTTTCAAGAAGACTCTTTTAGCATACTTGCTTTATAAAAGTGGCTTTAATGTTGCCAATACCATTCATATTTAATTTTGTTTTCTTCCTTCACACTCTGTTTCTGCCCCTTTAGTGTTCTGACTGTGATAAATCCACAGTGGCTGAAAGCTTAAAACTGCATGTTGTCTCAAATGCCTTCTTTCCAATATGGCTACTCTAAATTTCAAAACCCCACTGAGGAATAGCAGTCACTTTTCAGTCACAGGAAGGCGACCTGTGAACAGTTACGACAATGGTAAATCTTGACCCAAGCTTCTTTGCTGTTATGAAATTTTCACTGTTTGTTTCTAAGCTTTTAAAGTGTCTGTGACTACTTCACACACTGTATTTGTGATGTTCCTCCTCTGCTGTCTTAGCCACAGATAAATGAAAAAGCGACAGAGTGTTTTGATTAGAGAAGTATTACATTTCAAAGAGAAAAAACAGACCTCAATTCTGTTCGGCAGATATGAATTAGAAATACAGTTCTCAGATTATGCCTTGAAGGCAACAGCTCATGCTGGGGGTGATGAGGAATCACATAAAGGGAGGTTAGGATCGTGGAGTGGTGGTATTCCGCCGGTGCCTACCAAGCTCCACTGCTCAGTTCTGAGGGAAGAGAGAAAATCCATAATGCCTCCACTTTAGGGTGGGTCATAGAATCACAGAAACCCTAGGGTTAGAAGGGATGACCCTAGGAGGAAGACCCATTGCATAGAAGTTATTGAGTTACTGTGCCTGACCTTAGCATGTGGTGTATGCTAGGGAAAGCACCTCATACTTTCACATACACATACCAGTGGCAGGGATAATCTTACCCTGAGGTATAAAGAGCTTCTCAGTGTTTGCTAAATGTGTTAGTGTTTGTTTCTGTAGCTGAAACACATCCTGGTCGTTAATCTTCCCATCTCATTTGCTAGAGAGATACTAGATAAAGTTAACAACTTAACAAAAATATCACAAAATTAATGGGGCTTATGTTTATTGTTTTTTAGTTTCAGACCACTTAATGATTCTGCATTAAGCAAGCAAGCAAGCAAGCAAGTTGTAGAAATATAGTAGAGGAAACAAACAGCACTGTCAATGGATAAATACAAAATATCACAGAAACAATACTTATCTTTCTGGAACTCTCTCTTGATGGTTTTAAATCTGGGCCACAAAGACATTTTAGCCTGGCTGATTCTCTCGGCAGCTCTGGATATGATTTACTATGGGCTTTTTCACTGATGATTAAAAAGTGCTACTGGTATGTCTGGGACTTCCCCTTCAGCCCTAAGCATAGGTAGCAGTTAATAGTCAATTGCTGGCAGCGGACACTAGCATGTCTTTATTAACTTTGCCAGTGCTATCCGATATGCAGCATCCCCCAATAATCAATCTATTCTTTCTCCTATGTTGTTTAAAGCATCTATGGGACTTTTTGCAAACTTCATCTCTAAACACAGGATAGAGTGTCATTAGCACAATGCTACTCAATAATTTACAGCGAGGCAGGTTTTGCCCCTTGTACCCTGCTAGACTGGTTTCAGCCTCGAGCATGAATGTGACAGAACTCTCTTGGCCTAAATTCTGAAAACACAATTCATGAATGAGACGATTCCCTCTTCCATTGTGGCCCTACTTACTGAGGAAGAGGTACTACTGAACCAAGTAAAATTCCTGCTGTCACTTCTGACCACAACTTTTATAAATGTCAATGTGTCAGACATGGTACAGAAGTGGGTATTTTCCAGCTACACAATTTGCTCAGGCTGTGTCTTTATTTAGCTCATGAAAACCTTGCAACAGCAACATATATCCAAGTGACGGCAAGGCTTAATTATTGTAATTCCTTGGTACCAGAGCTTCCAGCAGGGTCTCTTTCTTTGCCTCTTGCAGCTTTGCAGATTAGAGAATACAGCCAGATGTCTGCTCACTGATTTAAGAAACTGTGATCAAATTACACCCACCCTGCATTCTTTACATTGGATGCCTACAAGGTGGCAGATTGATTTTTAGACGGCTCTGTCGACCTTTTTAAAACCACTAATAATATAGACCTATGATGTATGAAACTTGCTGATAGGTATTTCATACAAACACCAGCCTTTTGGTCATTCCACTATCATCACATCCTAGGTGGTGTCCCTTAGGGCATGACAGTCATTCTGCCATGCCATTCACACCAATCCCTCCCCCTCCGCTTTTAAACGCGCAGTCAAGTTAAACTTTATTGAAAAATAAAGATTTTATCTATAATCCCTGTCCCATGAGGGGGATCTTTCTGTCTATACTTAGTTTTCTCTTAAATTTGGGCAGGTAAACAGCTCAGGCTAATGTTGTGCACACCTTATAAAGAACCACCCAAAAGTGTACCTGAGAACAGATTCCAAGCCTGTGCTACTCTAAACCAGTGGCTTTCAACCTTTCCAGACTATGTACCCCTTTCAGGAGACTGATTGGTCTTGCAGACCCCCAAGTTTCACTTCACTTAAAAACGACTTGCTTACAGAATCAGACATAAAAATTAAAACATCACAGCACACTATTACTGAAAATTTGCTCACTTTCTCATTTTTACCATATAATTATAAAATAAATTGGAATATTGTACTTACATTTCAGTGTACAGGATATAGAGCAGTATAAACAAGTCACTGTCTGTATGAAATTTTACTTTGTACAGACTTCACTAGTGCTTTTTTTGTAGCCTGTTGTAAAACTAGGTAAATATCTAGATGAGTTGATGTACCCACTGGAAGACCTCTGCCTACCCCCAGGGGTATGTGTACTCCTGGTTGAGAACCACTGCTCTAGACTCTTTTTTCTCTCTAAACTAAATTAAGATTATTAAAGAAAATACAGTCAACCTTAACAAGAAACAGCAGTGAGCAATTAGTCATCGTAATAATATAAAAGTTATCTGTTAAAGTGACTGAATACAAGTAGGTGGAACTATCTAACATGGAGAGATGCTATAGTCTCTTCCATATTGAAGCTTTCCATTACAACCTTCAATTTTGAACTTCCTAATGTCATCAAAGTGGAACACAATAACATGAAGTTTCACAGGCATGATCTTATGACAGGGTAAAGATTTTCTGGAAAGTTTGAGGCAAATCAAAGAAGGCATTTTGAGGATATAACTGTTCCAAAAAAGCAAGCTGTTTTCATTTCTTGGACAGTTTCCTATTCCCCCTCCCCATCATAACTTAAAAATGGTTTGGCTTAGGAATCCAAATTTGCTTTAATATATCTTGGCGAGGACTGGTGCCTTTGACTAGTTTCAGGCTATTTTGTTATTAAAAGTAGATTCCATCCACACTACGAGCACCACATGCTGGCTTGCGCGCTGTGGGAAGGCTATACTGGAGTACGAACAAGCTGCCTATTCAACTCACCACTTCCATTTGCTGGAGGCATAGAAGAAAGAGGTTGGGTGCTCCCAACCCCCTTGGGTTTAGAAACTCCTCTGGACTTTACAATTTCCATAGGCAATCTGCTTCTCCCTAAGCCAGAAACATTCCTGTGGTGCCCACAAGCTTTGCAAAGACTGAATTTCTTTCCTTGCAATTATTACCAGCACTTCAGGGATGGTAGATCTGTTCCCATCTCACTATTCATTCTGCTCCTTCAATCCAGTCTTCACTCCTGACACACCTGTAAGGAGGACCACAGGAAAGAAACTTCACACCATCTGGAGTTCACAGGTATCCTATTGGGCTGCTTCTCTACTTCTGTGATGTTTACGAGCATTGCCAGGGCTAAAGTCTCCTTGCTTCCTGGCTGGATGCCACCTCATTTTTCAGTCCCTGTTCCCCTTCCCTCACATCTTCTTTCTCTCTGCTCCTTCAGCCTCCACTCTTCTCTTCCAGTTCTGAATGCCTCTTCCACATACCCACTGGCTGCTAATCTATGCCCTTGTGATGTTCATATGGGTATGCTTATACAGCCCACAGGAATAAGTCTACCAACCAGGGTCAACAGATGCAGCCTAGCTGGGCCTGCTGTGTGGACAGTGCTTTGAAGTTACAGCTTGGGTTCTGAAGCCAACTTCAAACACTGTCTACATGGCTATTTTTGGAGCACTAATGTAAGCCCTGCTAGCCCAAGCCTGTCAACCCAGGCCGGGAGACTCACTTTGTAGGCTATGTAAACATACCTCAAGTCCCTGCCCAGCTATTAAGCTCCACAATTACTCTGTCCTTGACCAGTTCTCAAACTCTTTAAACATCCTAGAATTCCTAGACAGAAAACGTCATTAAACTTCAAATACAGTGAAAGCATTTGAGGGTGTTTTAGCCCTCAAGATTCAATTTCCTCTCCACAAACCTGGAGCCTGGATGAACCCTGGAAAGCACTGGAGTCAGGAATTGGCTTCCAGTGAGGAATGCTCTGTATGTAAAGCTTCCTAAACATTTTGTTTTTGATAAAGGATAGTAGGACAACAGCCTCATGCATTTGTTGACATGGCCATCAATATAGGCAACTATTGTCTTCAGCAATTCCCTTCTGTATTTGTCACTCCCATTGACAACAATCACCAGCTAAGTTGTCTGGAAAATTTAAAAGTGCACAGGTGATCAATGGTGGAAAATTCTAGGAATGTATTCTTGCATTAAAAATGCTTCTCCATGAAGTACATTTCTGCACACAAAGGGACGCAGCTACAAAGGGACCTATTCTTTTTGAGATGCATGCATGCATGCATGACTACCGTTGACTGAAATTATAAGAGAGAGAGCATTGATAGAATAGGCTTCAAAGTGTCTACATTTACCAAATGTTGATCCATCCTAGCAGCACATTTTAAGCATGACACATTCTTTCCAATACTGCATCTTCCTCTTGGCTCTTCAGAAACAATAGACTGCAGTAGCAAACCAGACTCAATGCCATAAAAAATCCCTCTAAAAATGTAAATACCCCAGTTATAGCTATGACACAAAAACTCAAAAGTCACAACATTCAAATTATTTATCTAGGAGAAAAGAGTAGCACAAAGACTTTCCACATCTCTTGGTCAACTATGTATTTTGTCAGGGCTGTATAATTTGCTATAACATGAGGAACATTATATTTTGTTTTATTTTTTACACACACATGTGCACACACTTTTTTTTCTTTTTTTGCAGATAAATTGTCTGCATTTAGAACATAACAGACCCTGTACCTGAGAGACTTACTTGTTTCAGAAGAACACCCGTGCTCAGTCAAGCAGCACAGGCATCGCCCCATGTTGGAGTAGTGCAAATCCATGCTGCCCCTGGGGAAGCTACAGAAGATAGACCACCTCTCCCCCCACCTTCAGAACCTCCCCAGTGCACAGGAGAAGCACACCTGCAACTTCATCTCTTAAGAAGGAACATCATCATACTTCCCCTGCTATCTTGGGCCCATTCAATCGACTGGTGTGAAAAAGGTACCTTATTCAGAGTGATGTGAATCATCACATTGCACTCAGTACTCCTGGGGGAATTCTGTGCTACTGAGTAAGTGCAGAATTAACATCCCCTGCAGATTTTACTCTTGCCCTGCAGTATAATTGAATCTGATGCGGAGGCGAAGGGAAGTTGCGAGAATTGTGACATCCCCCATCCAGGCAGCAGTTCCAAGCAGGTGTGTCAGGTCGAGCTTCAGGAGCAGCTGTAGATGTAAATCACCACCTCAGACAGGGGGGCTGGATGAGCGTGCAAGACGTTGTCCCTCTCACTTGCTATTGCCGTGTGTCTGGAGCCAGGGAAAGGCAGGTCTGGGGGCTCCAACCATGTGCCAAGCTCCAGCTGCTAGTTCTAGCCAGGCTGGGGAGGGATGGGACTTCCTCTTCCCTTGCACAGGCCATTCCCAGGGCAGGTCAGACCCACCACTCGGAATCTCCCTGGCTGCCAGAAGCTTCACACCCTCCCCCCTGCTTCCTGACCACATTGCTCCACAGCCACCAGGGAAGGGGAGGGCAGAGAAAGGCCATTGTACAGGGAGCTGCCCCCGGTCTGCCCAACACCCCGTGCCTCTGGGTATTCCCCCTGAGGCACACCTCTCACACACCCAGATCCTCAGGCCAAGCTCAACCAGCTGCACCCAGATCGCCACCTCACCAAGCCCCACACCCCCAGCACTGGGAGCCCCCCACACCGAGTCCCTAACTGCATGCACCTGGACCTACCGGCAGAGTCACAATCCCCCTCCACCTGGAATCCCCCATGATCCCCTGTGCCTCCAAGGCCCCCCCACACCCAGACCCCAACTGAGCCATTCCACACCAAGATCGCCCCACCCAGAACCCTCTCACCTGACACCTGGATCCCTCCACACTAAGCCCTTCCACACTCGAATCCTGCTGGGCTGAGCCTTCATGCCCACACCTGGGCGTGCATGCAAGGCTCTGTCCCTCTCACTTGCTACTGGGTGCGCCTGGCAGGGAAGGGCAGGGCCTCAGAGGTAATTCTGGGCAGGCAGAAGTCAGGCCTGGCCTTTGTGCTGTGCGAGGGTGGGGTGCAGCCTCATCACGGAGTCTGTGTCTTGGGAGGGGGGAAGGGGTTGTGGGGTGATCTCCCTCCTCTGGACAGCCAGTGGCCTGTGTCATGCGGACTGGATTGGGAGGGGGGGCATTTGTGTAATATGACATTAATATGTAAAAATCATAACAATTAATGTAAGACATGCCATGTCAGGTGCTGTTAAAAAGGTTATAATATGAGGAGTAAGAAGATAATATTTGTGTTCATGTGTGATATGTGTGAAGGAAGTTATAGAGATCTTTGAGATCCCTGTATTTCAAATTGTGCTGTAGAAGACACACCCCAGACAGAGAGGCCACAGGACAATAGCCCGCTTAATGGCCCATCAAGACCTTTACAAAAGCCAAAGGCCCAGGAAGAAACTAAAGGCATACCTGAAGAGTTACCAGGATTGGCCCATGTGACTCTGGACTCCATTTGAGTTCCTGTAAAGTTCCACAAGCCACATGGCCAGTGACAGAGGGTATATAAGATCAAATCACAGAAACCATTTTGTCTTTGTTCCTGTCCAGCTGCAGACACACCTCTGGATCAACACACTTTGCAACTGAACTGAAGGACTTAGACCCATCCAGGTACTGGATGTATACCAGAGGGACTATACAAGCCTGCAACTCCACAATTGTTCTAGAAACCTGATGTATATGGACTTTTAAATCATTTGTATATATCTGATTGCTTTAAGCCTTTAACACTTCTCTTATTGTTTGTTTTTCCTTTTATTAATAAACCTTTAGTTTTAGTTACTAAAGGATTGGCTGGCAGCGTGGTATTTTGGGTAAGAGCCAAACTTATAGCGAACTGGTACTGTGGCTGATCCTTTGGGATCAGAGGGAATCTTTTAGGAAAGAGCATAGAGTTTAAACAACTGGTCTCTTTACTGGACCTAGTGTCAGTTTGGGGAGCCAGAGACTAAAATGCAGTAAAGGGGGCTGTGTGTATTTGCACAGTGGCTTCTTGATAACCAGTGTGGGGGAATCAGAAGCACTGTTTGTGGCTGGTTGGGAAGTCTGACTGCAGTGTCACCCACCAGTGCTGGGAGAATCTGCTCTCCTTTTACAGCCTGCCCTGACCCTGGCATTATCAGTGGGCTACCCTGGGCACGGACGGATTACAGTGGCATAGTCGGCAGGATCCACAGACCCAGAACATTTGGGTTTTGGATCAGAACCCCACGCTATTCCAAATTTTAGAATTTGATATTGAAAGTGTTAAAGATTAAAGTTAGACAGAATGAGTGATTCACAATCAGATAAAGCAATCGATCTGCAAGCTGGGAGAAAGAAACAGCATCTGCAGCATGAGAAAGAAATGGCTGAGATGAGAAGAAAAGCTGAGGAGGAACTCAGAAGGCTAAGACTAGAAGCTGAGGCAAGACTTGCCAAACTTAAACATAAACTCCAAGCAAGAGCAGAAATGGAGAAGGAGATTGCTGAAAGAGAGCATCAGAGAAAAGAAGAAATTGCTGAAAAAGAGCATCAAAGACGGATGGAGCTGATGGCAGCTAAAGAAAAGGCCGCTGTAAAAGAGCATCAAAAGCGGATGGAAAAAGCCAGAATGGAACTCCAGAGCCTGGAAAAGAAAAAACATCTGACCTCACCTGGAAGTCCAGCTTCTCTTCACAGTGATTGAGAAATAATCTTTCCAGTTTATAGCAATGTTAATATGTTTGATATTGATGTGGTAAATATATGTAACCAGGTTAAAGGCACCCAGTCCCAGACCAAGTATAAATGTAAATCTTCTGTGCTGCCAGTAATCGACAGGGAAGTTTGTGAAGGGGGGTGCATGACTCCAAGTTGTCTGTGTCTAGCCAGGTGTGCTGTAACAAGGAAGAGTGTGTCTCTAGCCTTGGGATTGTGGAGAATAGCAGCTTGTCTGTGGGGAATTGCTTGTTAAGGAAGCCTTTCCACTCTCCCGGAATTTGTCTGTGAACAGCCATGCGGGCTGGGGCAAGGGAGAAAACAGTTTAAAGAGTTTGAATGTTAAGAATAGCAGTTTATCTGCTGGGGGAGAATTGGTCTCCAGCGTATTGTCTGTTAGGGGAAATGGCTTGCCCATGGTGGGAGCTAACCCAGACTCCAAAGGTTTGTCCAGGAACAGCCATGTGGGCTGGGACACAGGGGAGGAAATTTCAGACTGTTTGAAGGTTAAGAATAGCAGTTTATCTGCTGGGGGAAAAATGGTCTCCAGTGTTCTGTCTGTGGAGCAGGCAGAAAGTACCTCACAGTTTATGCTGGTGGAGGATGTGTCACTTGTGCCAGAGGTAATCCTGGATTCAGCTAAAACCCAGGAAGGAAGTGTTCCTAAGCCTGTGGCTGGTGGGGGTAAAGACTTACCCATGGAGGAAGTTACCCCAGTCTTCAAAAGTTTGTCCAGGAACAGCCATGTGGGCAGGGACAAAGGAGATGTTAAGGTTAGCAGTTTATCTGCTGAGGGAGAGTTTATCTCCAAACTTCTGCCTAAAGAGCAGACAGAGTGTGCCTCTCAGCCTATTATGATTGAGGATTTGTCAGTTGTGCCAGAAGTGGGTCTTGATGTAACAAACCGAGAAGAAGTCTGTCAGGGCTCAGGAAAATGTTTCTTTGGAGCAGCCTCTAGCTGAAGAGGGAAAGGGCTTTTCTGTGGGAAGTGGGTTGTTGCCTAAAACTGCTTCTGAAGGAATAAAACCTCCTGATAATATTTGCAAGCAGTTTTCTGCAACTGAAGGGTGTGAAAGTGAATTTATTAAATTAGCTCAGGATAAGTCACAGCCTGTAGCAAGCAACAGTTTACATGTTAAGAGACATGGTCCAGTTTCTAACTACCGAAGTTTTTCCAATGTGGATGGATTCACTGACTTTGTTTTAGAAAGGTCCAGTTTGAATATCTTGGAAAAGGGTCCAAATAGAGTGGAAAGTATTAGGAAGTTTAAACAGCCCTGTCTGTCTAGGCAAACTCTCACCTCTGAATGCTTTGGATATGTCTTATAGTCTCTTAAAGGACTCAGGTACATCTGATGCTATGTGGAGTCAGAAATTGACAATGAAATAAAAACGGAACCCTGTTTATGAGATGCTAGTGAGAATGGTTGATATCTCTTTAAAACCTTGTCCAGACTAGAAAGGGGTAACAGTTAAGAATTTGGAAACTAGTGAACTAGCTAGTGGGAGTGTAGATGCAAATTACCTGCCTGACAGGGGGGGGGGGAGATCCACCCATAGCTATTAGCAAGGAGAATTCCTCTTGGGTGTGGCCAACTAAACCTGAGTTAGGCATGCCTGAAACAGTTCTGAATTGGAGCCACATGCAGAATGAGTTTGGTAGGGCTCAATGAAAAATGTTTCTTTGGAGGAGGCCAGAGTGGAGGTCCAAAGCCTGGTCCCAGCAGGAGGGTAATGTAGAGTTAACAGAGCAACCAGTGGTGAAGCATGTGCCACTAGTGAACTAACTAAACCCTTACAACTGTTTGTAAAATTAGACAACATTGTTACCTCCATTGTGACCCTTACAAAGATAAAGCCTGTTTTAGTTAAACATGATTTTGCTAATAATGTGTGTGCCATTGTTGTCTTGTAGTTAATTTGTTGTTAGTGCAAGAACTGTAGAAATGTACCATGTGCCTGATAATTTGTAAAACCCTTGAAACATGTTAAAAACTGTGTTAACATAAAAACTGAAAAGGGAAAGTTCCTGTGATGCATTCAGCAGTGTATAGGGACACTCCTTTCTGCATCAATTTTGCATGGGGGGGTGTCATGCTGACCCAACTGAGGGGGCCCTTGAGGTGTATTCGGGAGCTCCGATTACTCCCTTCTACACCAGTCTCACGTTGGGGGAGGAGGGAAGGGATTATGGGGTGATCTCCCCCCTCTGGACAGCCAGTGGCCTGAACTTCCCACTGCCATGCCCAAGTCTCCACTCCCATTGCCCTTCTAATCTATTGTCTGCAACCATTTCCATTCTAGTCCAGTGACATGCCAAGTCCTACACTAGATATTAGCCATGCCATCCTGGACCAATCTGGCAAAGCATTCGTTTCAACAGGGACACTAAGGTGCTGAACTTTATGCACATATTTAAGTGCTGTGCCAAATCATGGCCTAACTTCACTCCTGAAGGAAGTGCTGCCCTTTAGAGTGTGTCTGCACAGCAAAGAAAAACCTGCGGCTGGTCCATGCCAGCCGACTCGGGGCTTGGGCTGCGAGGCTGTTTCACTGCTGAGTAAACTTCTGGCTCTAATCCCACAAGGTGGGAGGGTCCCAGAGCTCCAGCTCTAGTGTGAGCCTGGAAATCTGCACAGCAATGAAACAACACTGCAGCCTAAGACCCATGAGCTTGAGTCAGCTGGCACGGGCCAGCTAGGGGTTTTTCTTTGCTGCATAGACACACCCTTAAAGTGTTCTGTGCTTTACGTAAATGGAAATATTAGTATTACCATCTGCTCTGTGGAGCCACATAGATGTGCTAATTTGCCCAGTAAGGAATCTGTTGGTCAAAAAACATGTCCTGAATCTTTTTTGTTGTCTGTACTAGTAGAGACATACTTGCTGACATGTATTTTGAAATAAATTACCAAAATAATTAAAAATGGCATGACTACATTGTGTTATTTTGAGAAATACAATGTGCAGAATTGTAAAATACTATGCTCAGCATTTTTAATTTTTTGATGCAGAATTCCCCCAGGAGCAACTCGGGGACAGCACTGCAACAAGCCAATGAGTAGGGCATGCAAGGGCTGGGAAGGCTTCTTATGCATCCTTCACTCCCTACTGACCCACGAGTCTCGATGCAGTCTGACCCCTGCTTAACACGTGGAGAAGGACATATTTCCCCCATGTATGGATGGCAGCGTACGGTTCTTAGGATACTTTTTTTTTTTTAAACAGAGTATGGTCTCTGGTGTAAATACATGTTTCAGCACGTAATAAAATTCTTAAGAACTGTTTCTGAAATGTAATCACTGTGCTTGCACAGAAGGCACTTTCAAAGGTTTGTCAAAATAATGAAAGAAACTGACTGTTCTAGTGGACTTGCAGCTTTCTAACTGTCAGTTTTAAGACTAAGGCGTCCAAGAGAGACACATATGCAATAGAGAGAAAACCTCTTATTAAAGCTACATTACTTAAACATTATCAAGCAATTATTTTTACATGAATTAAAACTTTTCCTTCTCAGAAGGAGACTTAAGAACAAGTTTCAGCCCAGAGTTGATTTTATGGGTTAATTATAACCTCTGAAAGTAAGGAAGTGCTGACACAATCTCAGTTATGGTCATGCAAACCCATCACCCTAAAAACAATCCTTGGGCATATTCTTTATTTTTGCACTAAAGTTCCATTTATGTTTTAAGAAAGTCTGTGCATGGAACAAGGTTAAGTTGGCCGTGTCTCTGTATCTTAAACACTGTATATATTGGAGTTAATTTTTCTTACTATTTGTAACTTACCTATTTTTAGTAGAAAGCATATTTGTATTTATTATTTTAAACTACTTCAGTTATGTAAACATAACCTATAAAACAGAAACAATGATTGCTGACACCATGATTGTTAGAACGTTATATAACATACATTATTTTTTCAAGACTTTTCCTGAACTCTTATTATAACAACTATTTCTTATTTCAAATACTTATTCTATAATGCTATGGGACATAGTCACCCTTGGAAGTTTATTCTTTTATAAACAGGGAGCTGCTTTGATACATCAAAACATCACCCTAACTCAGGGATATTTCCTATGGTGTTTGTTTCCTGCCTCCTACCTTTATTGTTGATGACAGCTTGCAATGCTGGTCTAAAAATCATACTTGTCCTGATCCAAAGCTGCTTTCAGGCCAATGCATTTTGGATTAGGCTCACAATTTACTGTATGGATTACAAGCTTCTCACACTGTAACCTATAGTTTGGTAAATATTCTTGCAGTAATTAAAAACTTTTCGTTGCAGCCATCCTGTGCATTAGTTTTTTGTAAATGTATACTTTGCAAAGATACATATTTTCAAAATGTCTGAATTAATATCTGATAGGTGCAATAAACCTCCAATAAAATTACAATGTGTATAAAAGGCCTTACATTAAAAGCAAATGTGTTAGTTAAAAAGTAGATCCCAACCTCTGTCAATTTATTGGTATCAGACATATATTCCAAATGTAATCCTGCTTCCATTATTTTCAGTGGAACTAGATTGGGCCCTCAATTATAATATGTGGTAAACATCTTGACCCATTGAACTCAATCGGAATTTTCCTGCGGCCTCCAAATAGAGCCAGGATTTCCTCTCATGTAACTGTGGATTCTACATTGTGCTGCTTTTGTGGTGAGCAATAGATTTCCTCTGCCATAAAGCGTCGGAAATGCTGAATTGGTAGGTATAGTCCCAGACTGACAGGGTAGTTCTTTCAGTTGTTGTCCATTCTACTGAGTCTTACCACAAGAGTACTGCTTAGCCTAATTGTGATGGCAGTTTCTGTGATCTGGAAACTTGCCTCTTAGGAACCTGAGTCCACATTTCACATAAGTGACTAGTCACCATCAGATGGTAACAGGCTTTCATTTGCTACTGACTGGATTCACAGTGGCAATGTAAAGATGAAATGTTCCATATACCCCATTATAAGTCACCTGAGCCATACAAGACCCGCTTTGTGTCAGGAAATCTAAAATACCTGTGATACCTATGAACCCATTGACTGAATGGGGACAGTTTTTAAACTAGTTTTAAATAAGAACTGAGCTCTTTCAGAATCTTTATAAAGTAAGTCCTTATTATATTTATATCCAGATTTTTTGTGTGCACATTTTTAAACACATGGCAAGGGTCAAATCTTGCAATCCATGCTCAGGCAATGCATCCAAGACAAACAGGAGTGGACTGTTTTAAAATGAAGTCTTTTTTTTTTTAAACCACTGGATTTAAATGATAATTAAAATAAACTGTAAGCAGCTTGATTAAACTGTGGGTTTAAAGTGTTTTTATAATTTTCCTAAAGTAAAATGGGCTGTACCTTATAAAGATGCAGCTAGCAAGGGATGTGAAGGAGAACAAGAAGGTTTTCTACAGGTATGTTAGCAACAAGAGGAAGAGGAATGGGGGAGGCAACCTAGTGACAGAGGATGTGGAGAAAGCTGAGGTACTCAATGCCTTTTTTGCCTCTGTCTTCACAGACAAGGTCAGCCCCCAGACTACTGCACTGGGCAGCATAGAATGGGGAGGAGGTGAACATCCCGCAGTGCTGAAGGAAGAGGTCCAAGACTATTTGGAAAGATTGGACATACACAAGTCCATGGGGCCAGATGCAATGCACCCAAGGGTGCTGAGGGAGTTAGCTGATGTGATTTCAGAGCTATTGACTATTATCTTTGAAAGCTCGTGGCAACTGGGGGAGGTCCCTGATGACTGGAAAAAAGCAAATATAGTGCCCATCTTCAAGAAAGGGAAGAAAGAGGATCCAGGGAACTACAGACCAGTCAGCCTCACCTCAATCCCTGGAAAAATCATGGAGTAGGTCCTCAAAGAATCCATTTTAAGGCACTTGGAAAAGAGGAAGGTGATCAGGAGCAGTCACCATGGATTCGCCAAGGGGCAAGTCATGTCTGACCAACCTGATTGCTTTCTATGAAGAGGTGATCAGTTCCCTGGATGTGGGAAAAGCAGTGGATGTTATATACCTTGACTTTAGCAAAGCTTTTGATACGGTCTCCCACAGTATTCTTATCAGCAAGTTAAATAAGTCTGGATTGGATGAATGGACTATAAAATGGATAGAGAACGGGCTACAGCAAAGGGCTTAATGAGTAGTGATCCATGTCTAGCTCCATGTCTAGCTGGCAGCTGGTCACAAGTGGAGTGCCCCAGGGGTTGGTCCTGGGGCCGGTTTTGTTCAACAGCTTCGTTAATGATCTGGAGGATGGGGTAGATTGCACCTTCAGCAAGTTTGCAGATGACACTAAGCTAGGGGGAGTGGTAGATGCCCTGGAAGGGAGGGATAGGATGCAGAAGGAGAAACAAATTGGAGGATTGGGCCAAAAGAAATCTGATGAGGTTCAACAAGGATAAGTGCAGAGTCCTGCACTTACGACGGAAGAATCCCATGCACAGCTACAGACTGGGGACCGACGAGGTAGGCAGCAGTTCTGAAGAAAAGGATCTGGGGGTTACAGTGGATAAGAAGCTGGATATGAGTCAGCAGTGTGCCCTGGTTGCCAAGAAGGCTCATGGCATATTGGGCTGTATTAGTACGAGCATTACCAGCAGATCACGGGAAGAGATCATTCCCCTCTATTCCGCATTGGTGAGGCCACATTTGGAGTATTGTGTCCAGTTTGGGACTCCCCACTACAAAAAGGATGTGGACAAGTTGGAGGGAGTCCAGCGGAGGGCAACAAAATGATTAGGGGGCTGGAGCACAAGACTTATGAGGAGAGGCTGAGGGAACTAGGCCTGTTTAATCTGCAGAAGAGAAGAATGAGGGGGGATTTGATAGCAGCCTTTAACTACTTGAAAGGGGGTTCCAGGGAGGATGGAGCTAGGGTGTTTTCAGTGGTGGCAGATGACAGAACAAGGAGAAACCATGTCAAGTTGCAGTGGGGGAGGTCTAGGTTGGACATTAGGAAAAAGTTTTTCACTAGTAGGGTGGTGAAGCACTGGAATGGGTTACCTAGGGAGATGGTGGCATCTCCATCTTTAGAGGTTTTTAAGCTGTGGCTTGACAAAACCCTCGCTGGGATGATTTAGCTAAGGTTAGTCCTGCTTTGAGCAGGGGGTTGGACTAGATGACCTCCAGAGGTCCCTTCCAACTCTAATATTCTATGATTCTAAGCTATACATTGTGGAATGATATAGTGATGGGCCAAGGTCCCGTAAATATACTAATATACTATCATAGGCAGTAGCATTTTGGACCATTGCTGTAGAAAACAGCAAAATATAGGCACAGATTTCCTATCATCATACTTTGGCCCCAGTCCTGCAAGGAAAACCTTGTGTGCAGTGGAGATCTCTTGCACATGATCCTCCATATGACCAGAGCCAGATATCACTGTGAACAAGTCAAAGTAGTTCTTCAAGAGATGTCCTAAGGAGCAAATCCTCTGCTAAGCTCAGAGCCACAGACTTAGCACAGGGAAGCTGGGGAACCAAAATCATCATCCTACATTCTGCACTGCAGCTGCTACCTCAACCTTCAGGGCTTCAAGAACCCCACATCTCTATGTGCTGAGCCCCAGGGGGGCTGATGGATTCACAATATTGCAGATTTACCTGCCCTGCTCCTTAAAATCTCCTGCATGATGTGGACAGCTCCATGACATAAGAAAGAGATGACCATCCTGCATGGTATCCTTGAACTCTTTACAAACATCAGATGGGATCAACAGCATTTGTTTTAAGTATGGGTTTTATGGCCTGACCCAAAGTTCTCTGAAATTAAAGGAAGTCTTTCTGTTTGCTTCAATGGACTTTGGATTACGAGCAGTTATTTTGTAACTCTAGCTATAAAACATCTTTATCTGGTTGTATTTATAGTATTTAGTGTATGAAACAGCAGGTTATACAGGAAGTGTTGTGAATCCTACTGGGATGACAATTACATAGATATGCGACGAACAACATTTATTTCTCATTTACATTTGGATTTATAAAACACATACTTCCATAAAGCACAGGGCACATATACCCAATACAATAAAATGTGTAACTAAATATAAGCAGTCCTCTTTCAGGAAGGTGGAAAGAAAAGGCGGCCATCATCTCCTACAGCCTGATTTTGTGAAGTGCATTGCTGCACATCCTGAACTCCAAAGATATCTCAAGCACCATACAAAACTGGGCCTCTGGAAAGTCCCTGCGGTTTGCAGGGCAGTAGAAGATTCTGTCAGAGCAGCTGATAGGAGCAAGGTTCAAAGTAGTCAGATAGCCAACTGCAAGTTTTTGGCAGTACCTTGTTTCAGTGTCAGTCCAATGTTTAGGTGTAGTGTCTAAATGTCCAGATCCTAAATTAAAAAAAAAAAAAAAAAACACACCACAAACCCTGCGTGACGATACCTTGTCACTGTTGAGCATTTTGAAATACGAACATTTGTTACCATCCCCTCCTGCTCCACAACCTAAGTGGCAGAGAAATCAGTTTCATTGAATTTCAATCATTTTTAATGACGACTTCACACTAATATTTTGTTATGAAACATAATTAAGCTAGGAGTTACATATTACGTCTATATCGGTATCCGTTTTAGCAGACTTTGCGATCGCAGCCTCTTCTCCTCCCTTCCCAAACTGACACACAAGGCATATGCTTCTTGCAGCCACAGAGCATACTCACTTAAATTCTTACATGCACTTGTGAGAATTAATTTTCAAACACTGGACAATTATAAACATTGTAAACCAAACACACAGCCAGCTGTTTTCTTCATTCAACAATCCCTTAAACTAAATGCAATAGTCAGTATTGTCAATGATAGAATGGGATCACCACCAGTCAATGTATACGGCATACTTACAATTGGAATTTGCCAAATGCAAGAATATGAACAGAGTTGACCTAGAGCAATCTATGTGATAATTTACTAAGAACAGTAGAGACACTGTCAGGGACAAACTAAACATGTACAGGTTGGCCAAAGAAAGGTATTTGATACTAACCATGTCTATTCAAGAGCGATAAGCCTATAAGCAAATTCACAAGAGGCTGACATCAAGAACAGTTTGTCACATAGTACCACCAGCAATGTTCACTGACTCTGGTGACATGAGGATTGCAAAGGCTAACCTGAACAAGCACTTGCATACAGAGATGTCAATTAGACAAAATTCACAAGAAGTCACATGCACAAGTCATTGATGATACTGCAGTTCCTTGGGTAGTACACTGGACAGCAAGTGGTATCATCAAGGATTTTGTGGCTCATGTCAGAGTCTACACCAAACACCAGCTAGCAGTAAGGGATGCATACCTTTTCTTTGACAGGTATCAAGCCTCTACCTCAAAGAATGCCACAAGCTCTAGCAGAGCTACAAAGCAAGTAAAGAGCACCAATAGAGTACAAACACACTGATAACTCCACAGAAAGTTGCCCTGATGGTTACTGAAAATAAGAAACACTTCATTTAACATTATTAGTCCAAAACTTATTCAAGACATTTCACCAAATGACAAACATGAGAGCACAAGCTATACATCACAGGCAGAAAAAACACCCCTGTGGAAATAAGCCAGGGAGGTGATCAACAGAAAAGAGCTTGTTTGAGGAAGCCAACAATATCCTTGTATAATAAACAGTGATGGGAATATCAGTATTATCACATGATGCTAACGTATCTGCCTTAATCTTGTACAATTACCTTGAACAGATCCAAACATCTTTAATTATTATGACTTATGGATGTCCGAGAGAGCTGAAATTGGCATCATGCTACTGCAGAGCCACACCAGAACACTGCATCAGTACAGTGAATTAGCTGCTCATGCACTCTCAGGCTCTGATGCAATAGCTTCTTATTTCTGGACTTGGCAAAGGCACCGTGCTGAAGATTCTGTCAGCTGGATATTCCCCTTCTCTTCTGGTTCACATCAGTGCAGCAAAGCCCGATGACACTGAACAGAAAATTAAATTCATGGCTGCATGCTACGGACAGTCAAATTGTGCCACATCATCAGACGCACAGCAGACATCATAGGCAGCAAAAATTGGGAAAGGTACCACATCAACACTAAATTTCAGCTCCTTATCACCAACAACTGAAGCATTTATAAAAAAATGTAAAGCAAGCAAATCTTCAGGCATGTGTAAGAAAAAGAGCCTTGGAACCAGACGCACCATCTCTGGATCAGTATGGATAGACATGCAATGACAGTTCCAAGTCTCCGTTCCCAAAAACTGGACCAGAGAGCGTTATGCTTTCTCCTCCAAATATTCTGACGTTAATCAAGTGCTCGTGAGAGCGATGCACCTTGTAAGTCTACGAGATGTGGATGTAAGAATGCTAAATTGCCATGTATCAGATATTCTTGGTATGCTAGGGAGACGTGATGAGTTGCTATTCTCTGACAAAATCCACTTCAGCATTTGCAGAAGAAAAAGGCAAGGACAAATTGCAACCTGTATTACTCATATTAGGATACTCAGTTGTAGTTTGAATATGCAAAAACACTAGTAATCATTTGTAATTATAGAAAAATGAAGTATTTGGTTACAATTATTATTATTTATTATTATTTTGTTGAATTTTTTTCATATTTGAAAGAGTGGTCACTGTATCAAATGAAAATTGAGGTCTGTGCCAACCCCACTTTTCAAATGCCTTGATATTCAAATATATATTATTATTGATTGATATTATAAACATTAAATGCATATATTTTACGTATTACAAAATGAAGGCAAAAGAGCTCTATGTTCCAAGTAATGCAAACTCTTACTGACGAAGGAGGGGAAAGGGGTGGTGGAGAAGGTGGAATTAAATGGCAATATTTCAAAACGCTCAACAGTGATAAAGTGTCATCAGGCAGATTCTTAAAATGTAGGGCCTTATGATACAGAATCCAAAAAAAAAAAAAAGAATTGTCTACTCCCTAAAGTCAGGGTGACCAGAAAGGCTGCTGGATTAAAGAGCTCCTCATCAAGATCAACCTGTTAACAGCTTCTTGGCATTTATCTCCAATACCTGTTAACTCAAGCAACTCACAACACATATCTGTCTGGACGCATTAAACCTCAATTTCAGTTTATACAAATGATAATCATAATTATGGTTATCTTAACTTTCAAGGCCGATGGTTGTACCTTCGTATATTTTAAACAAGCCCATTAAAAAAAAATCCAGTTAAAGTAAAAAACCGGATTTTTCTGAATGAAGAAAAGCAATTTGTTAAAAAAATCACTGATTGATAACAAAAACTCACTGGAGTTTTGCATGAGTAAAAGTTTCAGGACTGACCCAAGAATGTAATCTAAGATTGCTCACAAGGTTTACAAAAGCTTGTTTTGTATGTTTTTAATCTGATGTCATAATAATTGTTCATAACACTATATTATGCTCCAATCTTTCAACTACTCATACGCTTAGCTTGAAGCACACAAATAGTTCAATTTTTAAGGAAACAAAATCCATAATGAAACAAATGCATGTGTTTAACTTTAAGCTCATGCATAAGTGTTTGCAAGATCAGGGCCTCTGACTGTAAGCTCTTGACAGGGCTCAGTTGTATCTTCCTTCTTGTCTGCATAGCAGCTAACAACATAGCTTTAAAAATACAAGAAATTTATTTTCAGAATAGTCAACATCTGTGGATGAAATAGTCAATAAGGGAAACTGACTTGCGCACCTGAAACGTTTTAAGTTTCTAAACTTTCAGAGTTGAATATATTGAACTTGATTATTTGGGTATATCTGTGCCCACATTTTAATAGACGTACACCCAATTTTAATGTAACCCAAAGATATACAGTACATGATGAAATACACAATATGATCTGAGTCAGTACAACCAAGAGAATTCTATCAGGTGGTTTTTTTGTTTGTTTGTTTTTTGTTAGTTAGGTAAAGTGTGAAAAGGAAGTAGCATATTTACAGAACACAGCCCTAAAGATACAAAGTTCAAGGTAGAACAATGTATGCAGCTGCTCTAAAAATAAGCATGCTTAGATTAAAAAATATCTGAAAGTAATTATTTTTGCTGGATACTGTGTACCTAAACCAATGCACTAAGCTTACATAATTAAACAAGACAAAAGGTCATGTGGCACCTAATAAACCATTTATAACTATAATTATAACTGAACTGTGGCAGTCTAGTACTTTATAATAGCTAACAACTGTGTAATAATAAGAGGAAAATCTCAGGTTTTAAAGTTTCTTTCATTTTCAGTCAGTACCACTACCATTACCAACCAATCTTTTCCAATACACTTAAGGTGTACAAAATGAGACTGTAGTATCAGAAAATGCTATTTAATGGCTTGATCCTACAAACTCTTATTTAAGAGAAGCCCCATGGAAGACCCCAACAATCTGATCAAATAAAACAGACTTTGGTTCTGCCCTTGAAAAGTGGGAGCAAATCCAGATATTGTGTCTTCTGAATCAAGGTCCCAATACCTTAGTTCCAAAAGTTACTGCGGCACTGGAGAAATCAAAACTTTTTCACAGGGCGGACCATATCTCAGAAATTGTCTCACTGATCACCTCCAGTCAGTCCCTTTGTATTCTGGTGAACACGTTCCCCCCATCATTCATGTTCTTCCCGAACAGAAACTACAGCAATTACTTACATGAACAAGTAATATTTTTGTAAATACATTTTTAGCTTTTCTTAATGCCATTAACAACTAAACACAAGGAAAAGGAGCCAGCACCATATGCCAGCTAGCTCTACATAAACAACCAGCCTGTGCTTTACAACCCATAGTAATCCCCAGGCCATAGTTTGAAAATTGCTGCTATAGAAGAAGAGTGTATTCCTACTGAGAGTTTTACATACAGTATATAAAACAGTATGTCCTTCATGGACAAGCAAATATTTCAGCACCTTGTGCTAATACACCTTGGTGCAAATCCAGAGTATTCCAGTTGTATAAATCCTCAATAACTCCACCATGAACTAATTTAGCATGGTCAGACTGGTCCCTTGTTTATTTTACCAGAACTCTTACCAAATTGAATTGAAATATCAGATTCCATGAACAAAAAAAATTAAGAGAATGTAAGGTTTGCATGGGAGAGCACCCCAAACCAGGAAATGGATATGCAAATTTTGTTAACAGTTTTAACTCTGCTCCCAAATGCACTGTGATATTATATTGTATAATAGGAGAAATCATGTAAACCCTATCTTAATACAAATATTTAAGGGACAGAGTTAAGGTTGGTATGTAACTTTCACTTGGGCATTTTCTTACTTGAGCACTTAAATGGGCAACCCTAACATTCTCTTAAGATCATTGAATGATGGAATATCCTAGTAGCATGGTTTTGTAGTTTTTCTTTAACCCAAGGAAAGTTAAAACATAAGGAAATGGCACTTCACAGGTCAGCTGTCTTGCTGTCTTCCAATAGTTTGTGTAAATTCCAAAATCTGGAATTTTTTGCCCAGACATCCCTGGATAAGCCTGCCCTATGCACAGATGGGCCATGTGACAAAACACCTTCTATTATCAAGAGCAGGAGCTGCCTAGATCCTAAGGTAAATGACAATATGCTTCTTCCTACAAACCTTGCAAAGTGCAGAGCTCCCCTATCCTATACCATACGAGTCACAGGCAACTGGGGTGCCTATGTAGATCCTCACTGACTTAAATGGCTTCTGCATGGGTGCTGTAGTCCACTCACACATTGTAAATTGCAGAATCAGGACTTAATTTCTTGCTAATCAAAAGGTGCACAGGACTTAGCCCATGAACAATTTTAGTACACTTCTCAGCACGTAGCCAAGTTAGCCATTCATACATGCACAACTGAGTTCCTTAGCTGCACAATATGATCTTGGTGCAAAAAAAAAAGGGGGGGGGACAAAATGTACTGCACATGCCCAGCATATGATTTTCAGTCAAATAAAATAAAATTCACCAGAAAACTCAAACAATTCTCCTGAATAAGGTCTATTTCCAAGTCAAATTCCAAATCACAGCCATTCAGAGTAAAGGGTTGTCTTTTAAAAAAAAAATTGCATGGACTTTATTTTTAAGTGAGAAAATGCCCAGCTAAATCAAAACCAGCTAAATTATTTTTGCTCAAGCTTTTCAAAAATAAATCATCTTCAGGCACTGACCAAGCCTGGAAAGTTTCATCCCAAAAGGCAAAAATGCAGAAAGTTCTGAGTGACTAAAAACAGAAGGTTAGAATAAAAACTATTATGGGGCCTTAACTGTAACAATTGCTGCTGCCTCTACTAAAATGTCATTGCTTCTTTAACATTTTTCACAGGCATAAATGAATTAATCTTAATATTCCATAAGTGATTAAAGAAATTATTCATATCAGTGATCAATTCAAAGTATTCTTACTCATATCCATTGACACCAATGACAATTAAAAATCATTCCACAGAAAGGATCAACGTTGCATATTAAGGGCACATTGGTAAGTAAGAAGCAAATATTGTTTCTTACAATATAAAACAGTTGCATAACTATTCCAAGTTCAACCTGAGAAAACAAAGAGGGAGCTAGTTAAAAAAAAAAGCCTTGGAAAGCAACATCACAAAAAGGTCTCATTTAAATTCCTGGAAAGCGCTGCTCCTCTAAATATATCTATTCAGCTCTCTGAACAGGCAAGTCCTGCTAAACACACACGCTGCCTACTGTAAGCTTTAGACGGAGCTGTGCCACCGAGAATCCATACGGCTGCACCTATATATTTCCCACCCCGCAAATGGTGGAAAGCAGAAAACCGCCCCAGCCAAAAAGTACATTTTGCATGGGTGCGCGTTTGCAGCCCCAACAACGGCTGCCTTCTCGGCTGTCTGTAACACTGGCCATCGGTACAGCTGGGGGAGAAGGCAGCGACCTGGGAGCCGCCCAACGCGGAGCTCTTCGGCTGCGATTTAAACGCTGTTTGCGAACAGAAACCGCGTTTGGGGAGGGGGAAGGAGGAGAGAGACCGCGGCGCTTCTCTGAAGGAGCCCAAGGGCAGCAGCCTTCCGAGCCTGTCCAGCGTCTGGCGGCTCCGCCACCCGCGTGCGCGCCCGGGGCATCCCGCCGGCCTGAGCGCCCCCGCGGCCGAGCCGGGCGCAGCGGGAAGGCGGCGGGTTTCGCTCCCTCCCTCCCGCCGACCTTCGCGCCTCGCCCGGGCGCGCAGCCCGTCCTAGGGGCGCC
>ML675618.1:3757007-4217920 GCA_007922155.1 Mesoclemmys tuberculata
GCCCGGCCGCAGAGCGCTGCGGGGCGAAGCGACCACAACACGTGCGCGCGGGGCCGGATGCGCGGCAACCCCGGCTCCAGCCCGCATTTTCTCACCCCCCTCCGGGTCGCCGCCCACGCCGGCCTCTGTTTGCCAGGCCGCGGCTCGCAGGTGGCCTGGCAGGTGACCCTCGTGCAGCCGCAGGTCCCGCGCGCCACGCTGCCTTTTGGCGCTCGCCCTGCGGCTCCTCACGCCCGTAGTGCCCTCCAGCTAGGCTGCGCGCAGATGAGGACGAACCATCTTGCAAAGCAGAAGCAGCTGCTGGGGGAGCGGAGCGATGACAAGGGGACGTGTTTTGCCCGTGCAAGAAAGTTTTGGGCACAACGGAGCTTAATGGGGCGCGCGCGCACCGCGGAGGGGGGCTGATGTGACTGTTCCACCCGTGTAGAGGGAGGGGATGGAAGTGCTGCAGGCAGGAGGTGTTGAAAAAGGTTGGGCTTCTAAAATAAGACTCCATTCATTAGGGAAACGGTTTAAGTTTGCCATGCTTAGGTTAATTTGTTATCTACATGTCTCCTGAGGAACAAATTGTGTATAAGGAACTCAAAAACAATACAGTGAAACCTGTAAGATCAGCCCCAACAAAGACGACGAAAAATAAAACAAATGTTAAAAGGAAGTACTATCAATATTCCTTTGTACCTCTGATTTTTTTAAGTGATCAACCCAGACTGGTTGCTTCTTGCTGGATTCTCAGTTTGTTTTCATAGGCACATGTATTAGAAAGTTATTTGCAACCTAATCCTAGTCACTGAAGTATTTGACAAGACACTGATTTTATCATTGTAGGTCTAGATTCTGCTATCTTTACTCATATTTAATAGTAATTTACCACAGACAGGCTCAATGGTTTCTTTTTCTTTTAGAAGTAATTATCTGTTTGCTTTGATCACACTTTTTACTTGAACTATTCACCTGCTCAAAGTTAAGCATCTACACAAGCAATTGCAAGACCAAAATTTTACTGTGCCTACATCTGTTGGATCTAAAATATCCCAAACAAAGTTTATGGAAGAAATTTTTTTCTAAACTATTGAAGCAAAGTTAATTAAAACAATGAGCATTAAAGTTAAATAGGAGACGACGTGGCAAGACAAACTGAAAAATAACATGTTGCAACCGTAGAAATAAAACCGAAATGCCAAAGCCACAACATGATCATGAAGCAGTGGTTGAAAAATAAAAAGTCCACCCCATAGACTAAGCAAATACTAATGATCATAAATCCTTAAACTCTTTGTCTCTTTACTGTATTTGATTGAAGAAAGAGGAAGTTTGTGAAGGGTAAATCTGATTAAGAAAACAAAACAACTTTTTTCTTCAAGTTAGGGCACTGTGATGGCAGGCTTTGGAAAAGGAGTTCCTTTTATCTGAAGTAAAGCAATAAATTGTAGATATCAACATGAAGGAAATAGTTTGACTCTTCTTATGCATCTCAGAAGACTGTAAAAGCTAAAGCAGAACTAATAAAAGTGTTCTCACCAGAGAGGTATATAAGAGTTTGACAACTGTTGGGTAATCATTCTAAGAATTTATTGTTGCCTGAAAGTTATTCCCATAGTCATTCAAAAATCTAAAAGTTTAATTTAATGCTAATTTTATTCATATATGCTTTGCCTACCAAGTAACTTCCTTTTTTTTTTTTTTTTCTTTCCTTCAGATTTGTTGCATCAAGCTACAAAGATACCTGCTGGCTGGTACAATTAATCATAAGCAAGTGTCATACAATACAAGTCATATATTACTAACCCAATTTTCTTTTTTAAAGTAGGAATCTGGCTGTAGAAATACAGCTCCTGCTATGTGTATTACAGTTCTAAAATATGCTATTCTTTATAGTCATTGCACTTTTAATATTCCAGTGAATATTAATTTCATTTTAGAAGCAGACCAAATGAATAATGTGATTTAGGTAATATGACAAAGCTGGAAGCACAAAGATACTCTACATGTGACATAAGGGCAGCATCTCACCTGGAAATGCTGCTTTCTATCAGAAGAAGAATTCAACAATAGACAGGTGGTCTGGCAACAGATTAAACTGTTTGAGCACAGCTAGGATGGCCACATAGCAAACGTGAAAAATCAGGATGGGGTGGGGGATGATAGGCGCCTATATAAGAAAATGCCCCGAATACTAGGATTGTCCTTATAAAATTAGGACATCTGGTCACCCTCAGTACAACTGTCATAGGCAGGTGCTACTGATATTAAAGACTACCTAAACATAAAATTTATCTCTGGGAAAGCAGATGGAGATTGTCTACAGTCAGGTAACAATGAGCATTAAAGTTAAATAGGAGACAACATGGTAAGGTTTGCTTTTGCCTCTAGCTTGCTTTTGCTTTTGGCTCAGACAGTGAACTCTGAAGAACAGACTGCTTTATATCCCATAGTTACCATTGGCCGGATTCTGATTTCACTGCATTGATATAACTAAATGTAAATAAATAAATCTACATAAAGAGCAACTAAATGAAGTTACATTGGAGTAAAGACTGTGAAATTACTATCAGGCCCCCAGTGATTTCAAAACATTTTGGTAAAAGATTTGAAGTTTAGAAGACAGTAACTGCTGGAAAGTCCAGCTTTCTTAAGATGCAAGAATCTTCATGCAAGTGCTTGAATATGCGTGAGAGTGTCTTTTATATATAGTTAACATGAGGATAAAGTTTTCAGATACTATATACACACATATGGTATCTGTCCTTCTGTTACTGAGTTTAATTACTGGTGTAAGTGCATCTATTATTTTGTTACTGAATTAGTGGCACATGAAGGAAATAAATAACCTAATTTAGCCTGAACTTGGGACACAGGAGGAGTAGTCACTCCTCCCTAAAGTTACAACAGATCCCAGTAGCAATCATCTAAACTGCCAGGATATAGTATATAAAGAAAGCCTCCAAAGCCCTGTTATAAATTAATTAATCACTTCCAGGACATGTCCATGGTAAATATAAAAGGTGAAATCCTGGCCCCATTGAAGTCAAAGAGGTATTGCCATTGACTGCAGTGTGACCTGAATTTTACCCAAAGAACATATTTTAGAATTAGGCCCGGTCTACACTTACCTTGGCGATCCAGCGGCAGTCAACAGGAGATATGCAATCACTTGCGTATCTCCTGTCGACTTTGCAGCGTCTCCTCCGCGCGGTGTCCATACTGCACTGCATCGAAGGGACCAGTGCTCCCTCGACGCAGCGCTACTCCACTTATGGGGTGGTTTTCCTGCGTCGCTTCCTGGATCGACGGAGCGCGTCTATACAGACCGCTCAGTCGATCCAGAGACATCGATGTGATGGCAGCGAATTTGCCACCATCAGTGTTGACCCAGCCTTAGTCTAGCTTTGAACATAAAGGGCTAAATTATGGCTGTCCCCATATGCGGGTAGAGGGGATGTGTAGGGAACTCTCGCTTTCTCACCTTTCTGTGTTTCATGAGCACCACAGACATTGGTACTTTTACCAATAATGCCTGTCATCCCCTAGGAGCACACTCAGGTGGATTAGACCCCTCTCCTCTGCAAAGCCGCAAGCATATAAGGCTATACCTGGGAGAGTGTATGACACACCTGTTTGTCATATAGGTAAAATGGGTCCACTAGTAAGCATGCTCCCTCCATGCTTGAAGAAGCCTGCTGCTACTCTTCAAAAGCATTGCCTCCAGTGACTTTCTCTCTGGCAGTGTGCTTCTTCCCTGGTCCAGCTCTAATGCAGCCCAAAGAAAATCTAAAGACTGTATATATCGTGTTCCTGATAAATGCTGGACCAGGTTTTCTTTTTAATTGTGAAGTGGGTTTTTAATGGCAAACTTACTGGAGTTCGCTTTCTGCTGCTTCAGAAGTGTATTGGCTTGGCAGTTGTTTGCACCTGTAAGTGGATTTAGGAACTGAGCCCATAAGGAATTAATATCCTGCCTTCAGGAGAGGTTGTGGTCCAATTTTCTCTTTTCATATCTTCTATAAGATGATCAGTGGAATAGCTTTATCTCTAAAGGAAGCTATTTCTCTGTCCTTCAAAAGCACCATGATGAAATATTAGCAGAATGATAGGGTAAGATTCAGGTATATATGTAACTTAGGTAGGGACTCAGTAACTACAGCATCCTGGCTCGAAGGAATTTGGCTGAGGGGGTGGGAAGGATAAAGTGCTTGCCAAATTAGCGGGTTGTTGCTAAAAGAAGACTGATATTTTGTTAAAAAACCCTTTCCCACAGGTGTATCTGCAAATCAGTCTAATCATGGGCAAGATTCTGAACTCATTGAAACTCACTCAGCATGAACAAGAATTTGATGCAGAGTAAGTGCTATTCACTGTCAGTAAATCTTGTAATAAATCTGGCATAAAAGGTAAACTTCACCACTCTAGATGTGGGCCTGGGATACATAGTGACTCAGAGACACCCTTCTGAGTCATAATTCCTTTCTTGCTTCTTCCTTGCTCTTGGAGGGCCATATTTTACTGCAGGCCAATGCCAGTAGTAAATTCCTCACCCTCAGCACTGGCTTAGCTGTATCTGCCAGCAAGTAGAGCCAAGGTGCTACCCTCTACCCACTCCAAAATCTGTTCCAAGGAGGAAGAAGATATTTAGCTTCACCTACTGCTGTGTAAAGGATTTCTTATTCCCTACATTGGCATGTAGCACAAGTAAAAATATTAACCTGTGATAACTTATAGTAAGTGAACCCAGACCAATGCATTTTAAAAATCTCAAGGGCACCCTAACATTCGATCGTCAATTAAAACTTTATACTAATTGTCGTATCTTCAGATGGCCAAAAAACTGTAATGCACTTGCTACAAACAGATTTTAAACAAGGTAAAAGAAGCAATCAAAAAGTGGCAGAGATTTCGGTAGGTGCACAGTAGGAGACTGCATCTAATCTGCTCCAAGGTTCAGTCTCCAATCTCAGCTGATCACTTTCTGATCAGTTTACAATGCCCCTGGGAGATTGTGCCTGAATTCTAGAATTGTCACACAGATAGTCATCTCGTGGATAAGGATGCATACTCCATGCTGAAAAGAATTTGCAATCTCATTATGCAAAAGAGGATAGCATCCAAAAGAAATGTGCATTAAAACTTTTAAAAGCTGCTAACTTTGAGGAGCTCAACCAAAGATCCCTTAGCATTTTCCACTGATGCCTGAGCCTAGAAGCTGCTACATTTAAATAAAAAATTATTAGAAGCAGTACCACTTGATAGATGCTCTGCATCTGCAGTTCCTGTTCATTTCAACAGGAGTTGAGGGTGCTACACATATTGCAGCATTTAGATATGTTATTTTAAGAAATCAATAAGTACCAACTTCACTGGAGTTCAAAAACTGGATATTAAAGTAAGCATCTGGGGAGATAAATTTGGGAACAATTATTTTTTGTAAAAAAAATTTTAAAAAAAGGATTGTATAGAATTAATCTCTACACTGTGTGCAGTTATGACTTATGGGGGCATTATTGATGAGCTTCAATGGGTCATTTCTTCTTTTGAAAAGGTTAATTGAAAACCATTTTTCATGATACAGGTTTCTGAAGAAAAAAATTCCATGTCTGCTGCCTCATTAAGAAATGAGAATGAAAAGATGATTGGATCTGGAATGACAGTTTTCACAAAATAAAAAAGTGTGCATAATTCTGAATGGGAAATGCATCTGTGCCAATAGGGCAAATTAACATAGAAATGTATGCATTTTCAAAGATTCACTTGTAGGAAAACAACTAGCTAATCTCTTAGGGCTTGTCATGTTTTGGGGTTCAACCCAGGCCAGTGAGAGGTTGTGTCACTGCCTGCCCTGTAATCCTGGTGGCCTTAAACGCTCTGCTTCTGTGGCTCACAATTTGGACACCAACAGCCAGGAAACAAGCATGTAGGTCCCTGAGTGTGCTTGTGCTCTGACCTCAGCTACCTGCCTACAACACAAACCTCACCCTTCTCTCCACCAGCTTTGGTTACTCCTTGCAGGTGACCTTACTGCACACCTGACCCCAAATTTCTCCCCAAACTATCTGCCTTGAAGTGTCCAGTGTTCTCCTGGAATACTGGCGTTAAACAATCTCTTCAATTCAAACATAGCACTGTGTTGTTTTTAGATTAAGAATAAAACACGTTTATTAACAAAAAGAGGTTTTAAGTGAGTTCGAGTACAAGGGATAAAGACAAAATGGTTACAAGCAAATAAAAATAAAATATACTTTCTAAGGGCTAAGACTTAACAAGCTACAGTCTTGGTTTAAGGTAGATTTTTTACTAAGCTTTTTTCTTCCTAGCCATGGCTGACTTTCTCTCAGCCAAGACCTTCCACAAAAGCAAAAACTGCTGGTTTCTCTTTTCTTCCTAGCTAAAATACCTTTGCCTAATCAAGTTTCTCACCTATATTCAGATCCCAGAGACTTCAACTCCCTTGACTGAAGAACCCAACTTTCTCAGCTTACAAGAGCTCTGACCTTGTGTGTCTGTCCAACAATGGATGCAAAGACAGCTTCTTCTGTTTCCTGGTATCTTCTAACATTCACTGTTTTGTTTCCAGACTCATGCTGTTCTTCACCTCCTGTGGACTTCTCATCCCTGTGCTGATTTATAAGTAACTGGGGCTTCCATTGTTTTTGGTCATACATTATTTAATTTCACTAGAGACAGGTAAATAGCTTCCTTCCCTCCTGTCTGGGATAAAGCCTTTTTTTTTTCTGTGTTTGGTCACCGACATTAAAACATAATTGCCATGAGTACCCATAATTCCTCATATAATGTTCATACACATTTTACAAAGATATTAATCACCAGTGTGTCATTAGCTTTCATAAAATATCTCATTCTTTACACTTTTATAATACAGTAATATTGTATACAATCAATTGATTCAATTAATTATTTAAGTTCAGACCCCCAAAAGAGGCTATCTCCCCCATTTGCTAGGCTGATGGCTTTGTTTACCTTTTATGTACCTTCATTGTCTCTGCCTGAGAACCATGTAGGTCAGACAAACACATACACATTGCTTTGTCTAGGGCTTACTCATTGCTTGCCAGACACATATCCGTAACACATCTAATACATACACCACTCAAAATATTAATGATCAATGAATTATTACATGCCACCTTTTGGGTATATATCATGACAACAGTGTTAGTGTAGTGAGCATGCCAGGCCTGACAAGTGTTGCTGACAAAGTAGGGAAACTCTGTGTCACAGGGCCCTATATAGCCCTTTCTATTCATTTTCTGAGGCAGAGGGATCTGTTCAAGACAAAATCCAGCCTGATGTAAAAGGCCAAAATAAAGCATTTCAGAAAAGCCAACAAAATGACTGTGCTGCTTGGTCCGTCCTTATCTTCAGAGTGCTCCATGGCCTGGGCCCAAGATAGCTTAAAGACTCTAAAGCTCTAGGACAAAGACTGTGGTAGACAACTATGCTCCTCTGGCACAATAGAATTCCCAAAAATAACAGTAAAGCTCCTCTGTGCAGGAGACAGAACTTCCTCCGGGGACCTGTTTGAGTCTTTGGCATGAACTCCCCCAGGGACTAAGGACCATCACTAACCTCACCAGCTTCTGCTCCAAGCGCAAAGCACATTTCTTTGACATGGCCTTCTCTAAAATAAATACATAGCAACAGGAATATTTAATTTTTTAAAAAACAAAATAAGAAAAACCCTACCAAAACAAGATGTTCTACTGCACATGCTTCTCCTTCTCAGGAGAGGATGAGAGAACAAACAATGCATGACGGATGTGCAGTCACTTTGCTCAATGCACTACTGGAAGGTGAGCAGTTACATGGTGACAAGAGTGGTATAAAAGCCCTGTATAGAACAGAAGAGGCTGGCTCATGCAAATGAACCCCCTATGAGCTGTGTCCTGCTACCACCTCACATCCTCAGATCCCACCAGATGATTGGTATCGGGGCCTCCTCACTTGAAAGGATCTCGGGAGCCCTTCCTCCTCTCCTCATTGCTAGCTTTGAGCTTAATGAGCTACTTGTTTCTCTGTCTGACATAACAAAGCTGTCAACCAAGGACATGCCACTTCACTATGCTGGGCAACTGAACAGCTTTAAAAATTCTACCCTAGTTGTCTGAACGCATGGTGTATCCCTGATGTCATTTCCCTGGGTCTAGTGATGATCGGTGACTGCCCTTGGAGTTCAATGGCAATTGCTATTGTAGTTGCAATGCAGTTGAAAGGATAGTGCCCCTTTAGAATCAGGAACAGCACCATGGATGTGTAGCCCCAAGGCATGTGTGGCTGTGGTTGCCCAGCAGTCAGAGAGGTTGCTTTCACCTACTTAGGACCTATTGAAGAATACCAGTGGTTCAAGATGTTTTCTGATTGAATTAAAATGTGAAGGAGCTTTTCCCATGAGTAGAACTGTCATTTAGTGACTCACGTACACTTCCTTGTAGCTGGAATGGGAAGATTACACTTACTGTCCAAAATAATCCCATCACAATTCAGACGAAAAGAAACCTATTAGTTTTCATTAGCACAGCAGTCTGGACAATCACATTGTAACAAAACATTTCTCAACATGCATGCAACGCAAAATGTTAAGATAAATAATTAAATATGTATACTGTTGTACATATGTTACTTCATCCTTCCTATGCCGGTGTTGGCGTACAGGGCAGAAATTAGTCTCTTCCATTCATCCCTGTGATTTGTTGCTGCTTCCGTCTGCTCTATGTGTTGAGATTGACTGTTTTGCCCTTCCTGCTAAGGGTTCTTTTTAAGGTTTCTCTTGGACGCCCTCATTTCCTCACACCAATTGGTTTCCGCTTGACAGCTTCATGTGGAATTCTGTCTTGGCGTCTGGAGTACTTGCTTCAAATATGTCCAGCTCTCCCTTCGGATTCTGGTGTAAATGAGCTGCTGGTTGGTGATTTCTCAGATGCTTTTGTTGGTGATAAAGTCTTTCCAACCAATGCCCAGAATCTTTTACAGGCACTTATTTTCAAAGAGATCTAGTTTTCTGCCTAACATGTGGGTAGCTCTTCAGACCTCACAGCCATATGTTAGCACTGAGGTTATGCTTGAATTGAAAATTTTCTGTTTTGTTCTGTTGCTGTATAACTTTGATGTCCATACATTGTTGAGTTTAGGAAATGCTGTAGAAATCTTTCCTATCCTTGATAGCAATTCCTTCATGAGGTCTCTGTTGCACGGGGCTGGTATCAGCAATCAGTGGCAATTTACCAGTGAGACATGATAATATCTGATTTGCAGTCCATGCCTAAGATAGCTGCCTCCCCTTTGTGTCCTATATCAAATATTTCCAACCAATTTTCCCCAAAAATTGTGCATGTTATCGGGCAAGTAAGAAGAATTTTTACAGTGGATCACTCAAATTCTTCTAGCCTTTTCTGCTGTGTTCCTTTTACATTGACTTTACTCAGAATTAAATGCACATCAATCAAAGACATAGTGGCACCAGTATCTATTAGCATAATTTGTTTCTTTTTAAATGTCAGTCTCATAGTGAGTCGTCCTCATTTATCCGATGGCAAAGGTGCTGCTCTTGGGGGACATGGGGACTTTTGGCTCCCCTATGCCTGTGGATGCTTTTCTAACAGGTCTACAGGAATCTGGGCTCCACTAACTTTACTAACCAGGGAGCAAGGTTCATTTTGGCAGATCACATTGAACAGGTGTTGATTTGATTTGCCATTAAGCTGCATTTTTGGGCCTTATTGGAGGGCTCTGCTCCACAGCGCCATCCACAGCGGATCTATATTTCCTCGCCCACGGCCTTGACCTCATCCCCATGCTCGGCCTCTGGCCACTAAGTCTAAATTTCTGCCCCTGTTTCCTTGATTCTGGAAGATGATAGCTGCTTTTTCTATTTGGGTTGCTACTTTCTCCCTGTGTTTATTGGGTAACACTCTAGTAACCAATGTGTGTACTAACCTGCCTAACCTTTGCCATTATAGTGTCCAAATTCAGGATATCTAAGTCCAAGATCTCTAAAGCCAACTTTTTTGAAGGAGCAGCCCTTTGACAAACTCTTTTTTAAAGGGCTTTAAGTTTATCTGGTCAGTGCCATGTTCAAGAGCGCTACATAATACTTTTTTGTTGTAGGTATTGGATCGTTCCCCTGGAGCCTGTTGCTCTAAGTGGTAGCATACTATTAGAGTTTTCCCAGGGTCTGCCACATTAATTACTTCTTTTAATAAGGAACTCTAATTTTTTTCTAATTCCCTTTTGGATATTGTTGGAGAGTGCTAAAATGTATCTAATGGAAGCCACTCCCTTAGTAAGCAAGCATAAGATGAATAATTCAGTTGTGGCACTGTGAACAGTTGGGTAAACCAGGACACCATGTTCTTCGGGATGATAGCATTTAAACAATTTTTTAGTGCTTGCAATTGGTTAGGTTTTAACCCTCGATTTGTAAAAGTGGTGGATCAGACTGTCTGTTTGTTCTTCCCTTTTCCCATAACTTCTTGCTTAATTTCAGTAGGAAGCGGGGCCATTGGTTCCTTTTCTCCCTTAATTTGTTCTGCTGCTTATCTTAAAGGCACGTAGGGGGAGGGGTGCACTAAGCCTTGCTCTGACCAAACATCATTCCAAATTGCCTTGCTCCCTATGGGTCTATGCTCATGGTCATAGTGCGGTGGATACAAATCAGGGTTATCATCATTATTTCCTGTTTTTTTGCATAGCAGCAAGATTTCCCTCCCCATTAATTGCAGTAATAATCCTCTGAGCAGTGGTAAGCTGCTGCTGGCACTGAAGGAGCTTGGTCCTACATGCAGTGTGATTCTCACATGGGCCCCCTTTCTTTTAGTTTATTTTGACTTTGAAGGACTGTCTGTGCTTCTTTGCATTTTGCTTCCCAGGTCTCAGCTTTGTTTCACCACAGTTCAAGTATTTCCTTATACTTAGCTGGCTCACTCTGGGTGCTGTTCAACAGGACTGCCTGTGTTAAACATCGGGCCACAGCGGAGTCATGCTGTGTTTTCCAATGTTGTGCCTGGCCTTGAACTGCTGCCAGCTGTGTCTGCCATTTCATTTGCTTTTCAACTTGGTGATTAGTTAATGCCCTATGGTTTTTACATACCATAAATAACTCATTTATTGCTGCCAGGCACTTTTTCTTATGACCTGGCTTAGGTATTGTAGTCTCAATATATTTATTCCACTAGAGCTTCAAATTACTAAGTGTGAAAGCCCCAGCAGGCCACGGGTTTTTTTCCAAGCTCTTTGTAAAACCTTTTATATTAAGGATTGGTTCTATGGTAAGGGAGGAGGAAGAGGAAGTTGTTGTGTCTACAGATCCCAGTCCGGACCCTCCTGCAGAAAACATACTGTTTTCTCTTCTAAGGTTATCTAGACCTCACGGAGCACCATTCCAGCAAGGTTGCTACACTTTCTGAATCATTGTGAGGAGACTTATTTGCATTAATAGCACTACCAATTGTCACACTGCACACTGATCGAGCCCACCCAGGGATGCCAAATTGTTGCACGGGGCTGGTATCAGCAATCAGTGGCAATTTACCAGTGAGACATGGTAACACCCAATTTGCAGATTGATAATGCAGTTTAATCAGAACAGACTTACTATAGCTAATACAATACTAATATAATACTATTACATTGCTATACTCAAAAAACCCATAGAGATATGTTCTCACCCAATAGTCTTTGCATAGGAATGTTCTTTAGGAATCTTCATCAGATGACCAGTCTGGTAGAATTCCTGCTGGATTCGGGTTGCAGAATGTACACTTGATAGCCCAAGTGCACTATTTTTATAGTTCATTTGTACACAACCATTGTGGCTGGTAGGTAGCAGCTGATGACATTTTATGGCTGATTTTTAGGATTATTTTACACACTTTTTAGTGTTTTTAACTTATTTACATTAATTTTTAATTATTTACTATTATCTATATTATTGAAACTAAACTATTATTATAAGAAAAAACAAAACAACATTTTTTTTAGGCTAAAACTATTTGGCTATTATAGTACTCATGGGGATGTTTACACTCAAGGTCAAATTTCCTAACGTTTTTCATTTTGATTTAGGCAGTTAGCTTGTAAGTATGTAAGTGATCAGTAGTTAAAAGGCTGCCAGCATACAGGCTACAAAATGTGATCAGTGCTGCAAGACAAAATCACGCCCATGGCCTACCGTCTCCATTGGCCAATACAATGCTGCCCAGGTTGGTGACCTGTTCTGCCTTCTTGTAATTTTTGTTTTCTAATGTGATGTTACTACTTAACATCTGGGTTTCAAGGATATTTGTTTTAGCATAATTAATTTGCACTCCTTTTTTACCTGATGTTTTTGCCAGGTTGTCTGTCTCCATAACTTTTTGGAGGTGTCACTCAGTAGTGCAATATTATCAGCAAAGTCTAGGTCTTCTAGGTAATTGCTATCTATGTTGTTATACCAGTGTTTGTGATGCTATTACATTTCTTCATTATCCAATCTACGGCAATGCCAAACAGCAGCTGAGAGAAAATACAGCCCTGTTTCATGCCAGCATCCAGATTCAACCACTGTTGTCTGATTATTCAGCCTTACAGAGCACTTCAGATCTCTGTACATGGCCTTGACGATGTTGATGAATTTAGCTGCGATTCCATAGGACTGAAGAATATTCCACAATTGTCCGTGCAGGTTGTGCATACTTTTTTGGAAAATAAATCAATGAAATTGATGATGAGGGGAGTGCATACAAAACCAAAGTATAAAAGCAGGTATGTAAACAAAAGAAGGTCTGTAAACTTGTATCTGCATGATGTTTTAAGTTTCTACAGAAATATAGTGTGAGAAGGATCCATTCCATATGGTATAGCATTAATAGTATACCTCCCTCTTCATCATGGAACCGCCTCCCCAAACCCTTCTCCTTTTTCTATCCTAGTATTGGAGGCACTGATTCGTATTAAAGTATACAAAGAAGCTTAGTTAAGATACTATAGATAGATCAAGGATGACTTAGCCTTAAGTTGAAAGAAAGTTTTCAAGCTTACACACTTGAATTAGATTCATTAGGCAGAATTTTTCTTCAGGCACAGGAGGCTTCAAATTGCACCCCAATCCTCTGATGAATCAGTTATGTTGTAAGGTGTCTTCACTCCTGAGGGAGGACAAGTGGGAGGGAAGCTTTACATTACAGCAGGCGTTCCATAGGAGCCTGCATAGCAGATGTTTTCCAGGAGATGTATCTCCCAGCCAGCTTGCTCTTTTCATTTTCCATATGGCCTTGCCCATTTTTGAACTGCAAAAGCTGGTTTCAGGTTCCTCTGCAGAATAGAGTTCCTGGGCAATTTGTGCTATTCTGCCGCCTTCTTCTTCCCTTGCCCCTGGGAGTCCATGGACTGGATTATACATACGTTTCAAGGTCAGAAGGGATGATTGTGATCATGTAATCTGACCTCCTGTATAACACAGGCCAGAGAACTTCCCCAAATAATTCCTAGAACATGTCTTTTAGAAAAATGTCTGATCTTGATTTAAAAATTGTCAGTAATGAAGAATCCACCATGACCCTTGTTAAATTGTTTCAATAATTAATTGCTCTCACTGTTATAAATGTATGCCTTAGTTCCAGTTTGAATTTGTCTGGAGGCTCACTATGGTGCACCCCAAAGGTTGAAGTCAGCCCATCATGTTTTGGCTAAAGTAATAATGGCTATATTTGGGAAAAAAAGCAGAGATTTAGAAAACACACTTGGACAACCATATCTGTGTGTGGGTAATTTGGTTAATTGAACTTGCAAAAATATGTGAAACAGTAGTTATCCAGCTGACTGAAGCTGATGTGCACCTGCATGTACTACATTTTGCAAATGGTTTTTATCTTTTTTAAAGAAGACTTTACTGTTTTTTTCATTGAAAACCTGTTCTGTATAGAAGTAGCTATCAAGCAGTCTAAGCTTTGAATGGAATCTCTAAGGTGCTTTTATAATTTTACATTATATCTATTTCAGATACTATATGTCTGATTTCTGTTGGCAAATATTTACTCTTTAGTGGGCACCACTATAGCATTGTAAATAATGGATGACAGCCAGCTAAAGTTAAACAGTTTAGTTGAAAGGATGTGATAATATCTCACTTTAAGAATAGGTCCAGAGGGGTAGCTGTGTTAGTCACTATACAGCAAAACCAACAAGAGTCCTGTAATACCTTAAAGACTAACAAATTTCTGCGGGCATAAGCTTTTGTGGGCTGCAACCCACTTCGTCAGATGCGTGAAGTGGAAACCAGAGATAGGAGGCCTATCCATGCTTACAGACAGCTCCCCAACCTGAAGCAAATACTCACCAGCAACCAAACACCATAAAACAAGAACAATAACCCAGGAGCCTATCCCTGCAACAAACCCCGTTGCCAGCTCTGTCCGCACATCGACTCTATTGACACCATCACAGGTCCTAACCACATTAGCCACACCATCAGGAGCTCATTCACCTGCACATCTACTAATGTAAGATATGCCATCATGTGCCAGTAATGCCCCTCTGCCATGTACATTGGCCAAACCGGACTGTCACTATGCAAAAGAATAAATGGACACAAATCAGACATAAAAATGGTCACATCCATAAGCCAGTAGGAAAGCACTTCAATCTCCCAGGACACTCTGTAGCTGACTTGAAAGTTGCCATACTGCTACAAAAAAACTTCAGAAACAGACTTCAGAGAGAAACTGCAGAGCTGGAACTGATCTGCAAACTTGACACAATCAGACTGGGTCTGAATAGGGAGTTGGAATGGTTCTCTCATTGCAAGAATTGTCACTGTTCACACATTCTCACCTTCTAATCGACGGTTGTGAATAGGCTTCATCTAGCCCAACTGAATTTACTTGGTTAACACTCCCCATTGTTATGTTTCTCACCCTTGGATGTATATATATATATATCCTATCTGTGGTTTCCACTTCACGCATCTGACGAAGTGGGTTGCAGCCCATGAAAGCTTATGCCCGCAGAAATTTGTTAGTCTTTAAGGTGCTACAGGACTCTCATCGTTTTCAAGGGAGGCCAGCTTCTTTCCAGTTTGGACTGAGTTTAAAAGACATTTTAAAATCTAAATCACCATAGTGAGATCAAATAAAATTGAGAACTCAATGAGAACAGATCTTTAATTGACATATGCTCAAGAGGCAAATGTTATCATAGTGCCATTGATACAGTATATATCTATTACTAATATGTGATGCCTCAATTGTTGTTGGAAAATTTTTCAGTTACATCAAATATACTGGTAAAATGTTAGTTAGGTTTTGGAATATGGGTGCTTTATCTTATGATGACGTCACACACAAGATGGATTTTGGACACTTTTTCAGGCGTGACAGAATTACCCACCTGAGATAATTTCTGTAAGGCTTCTGCACTATAAAATGGAGCATTCTGTCACTGAACCCACCCCTACCTGAACTTAGATGAGGGGAGATGAAGGCAGTACACATTAAAATAGGATGACTGGGATTTGAAACAAAGGACAGTGCATGTAGTCTGTCTTCCAGGCAGTGCACAGAGGGACCCATCTAACCAAGCAAGAGGAAGCTGGCAGGTTGGAGCAGATCTGTACTGTGTTTTCGCTTTCCTTTACCATTTCAACCCAATGTCCCTGTACACCTGACTAATACTGTACTGCTGCTGACTAATAAATAATGTCTTGTTTTGAAAAGGCTGTTCTGTGTCATTGCAAAACATCTGCTGGGCGTATAGCTCCCAAGATGGTAAGTCTCTAACAGGGGTCCACGTTCCTTTGGACCTGCTGAAAGAGCTCTGGTGAGACCAGAGATGCTGATGCCAAGGGCCCAGTCTCCGAGTAGTGGAGTTTCAGGCTTTGCCCTTCATCCAAGTGGTAGCCGAGAGCCTTTCACTAAGAAGGGTGCAGTCCCAGAAAGACTGTGGATGGATCAGAGGCACAGCATGCCCTGTAATACTGCAACAGCATTTAAGGGCATTATCCCTGCTGTTGCCCTCAAGTAGGTGTTTTAAGCTATCGGATTCACAGAAGTACAGTTCTGACCCCTAGCAACTTCCAGCCCCAAAGTTGCCCTCGACTTCCTGAGAGCTGGCATATGGACCCTCTGAGGCATGGGAGCAGAGCAGAGAACCCCTCCTCAGCTAGTCTGATGGCTGCTTTTACCACTCAGCTTAAGAGGCGCACAAGCCTTCTGCACTTGAGTGAATTCTACCCTCTGTACATTTTATATTGCTGTCTCGAGGGAAATGCTTGTAATCACTCTCTTTTTCCCCAGAAGCTGCTCTTTCTGTGCCATGAGCTTTTTGAAGCTTCCTGTCACTGCCAGCCCCCATTTTGGTTTGCTCCTGTCTCGGAGACAAATCTTTGTATCCACCAATGGGAAAAAAATGCTCAAATCTTAATAAGACGTTAGGGACAATTATCTGAGAGGTATTACTTTTATTTCTCCTGTGTTTAAAAGGAAATGTTGTTATTTCAGGTGGAGACAGTTGCGGTTTCTGTCTATGTAGGAGTCTCCCATCTTTGAAAAGCTTCATTTAGAGAGGCAGGATGAGGTGCCAGAGAAATGGGAAGAGGGATGAATATTTAACTCACAAAACAAAACAAAGGAGATGCCGAAGAAAAATATTTAGGTCCAAACTGCTCTCAGTTACAATGCAGTGATCCCAGACCACTGAAAGCAGAGTTTGGCCTTTGATTTGTCAGAGAGCTTGGGCTTTTCTGGCAAAGTCTGAGTTGTATATGGTGTCACTTTTAGCGCAGTGGCAACTGTACAGTACTGTTTACTCTCCAGCTTTTCATCTCATCCATCATTCACAACTCAGATTTCTACTGTGATTGTAGGAAGTCGGTTTACTGTACAACGCAAAATGAAAGTCAAGTTAATTTCGCGCTCTACCCACCTCACTCTGATTAGCACAAATTAAATTTTGGGCTAATAAGACTGAACGTGTGACCACAAAGCAGAAATCCATGGGCTTCCTGCTGACTGCAGGGGAAAATACAGTGTCTTGCTATTTATGGAACATGCAGGTAAGATGAAAATATTTTTATCACGATAATTGGGAATTTCACAGGACATTCTCAACACACAGCATTCAATTGGGTATCCCTGCTCTCATCAGGTGGGGGAAAGAGAGGTCCCTTTGGGAATTTGAGGCCTAATACATATTTAATGTGATAGCATATATCAAAAAACATATTCTTCCACTGATTGCATATTATATAGACATAACAAAAAGTTATTTCTTATGACTATCATCTATGGACTAAATTCCTCAGCCCTGGAATCACAGTTGTGCAATAAACTTAAGTGTAAAACAAGCAAGTTTTTACAGGATTCAAGCCTATTGCAATATATCATTTTTATGACAATGAGGAGAGTCACAGATGTTACAATTCTATCACCCAGCAACAAGCCATTCAGCAACTGTCTTAAAATCAAATGATGGTCTCTAATCCTGTTCCTATCAAAGGAAATGGGAGTTTTGCTATTGATTTCTGTGGAAGCAGGATCAGACTCTAGGACAAATTCAGACCAAGGTCGGTAGGGGCTATACCATTTCACTGCAGTGGAGCAGTGCCCTCAATATCAGGCCTAAATTTAGCCCTGCCAATCTAAAATGTGCTTCTCCTGTTTGTCCCATGTTTCTCTGACAAACAATCTTATAAAAATAAACATGTAGAAGGGAGGAGGAACAGATTGCACATGACTTTAACAACAACACATTTTTGGTCTGATAACTCTTACATATTTAAAAACATACCATATGAGACCTGTAAATAAGACTAAGCACCCATCACAAGATACTGGTCACATGATACCCCACTCATACTTCATTCTTGGTACAACACAAAGTGGCAGAAGATTGTGTTTGGAGTGATGGTCCTGAACTCTCCTCCATGCTGTTGGAGTATAATTTGGTTGGCAAGTGTCAAATTTAAGGTTACCTATTTTTAAAAATGGGGCAGGAAGTATTGCCTCTTATATAGCATGTTTTGAAATACACATACATAACTATGAAAATGAAGGCATTTTTTCACATGCAAAGGTTGCAGTATCACAGCAACAGAGGTGCTAGGGTGTCCATCTAACTCTAATTTAGTACTATAGATGAACCATCTATACCTTTCTGCATGGCTGTAGCTAGATTTATCCTCTGTAATTTTCTCTTCTGATGGAAATTTTTTAGACTACTGCCCTACTGTAGTAAACCTGGGAAAGGGGAAAATGAGGCACGTGAGATAAGAAGGAGGCATAATGAAAATGGGCCAGATTTTCTAATGACCTTGCATAGTCATTTTCTTCCTCTGCAGGTGGGGTGTAAAATGTTCCTAGTTAGCTCAATGACTATGCAAGAACGGGAATCAGATCCAATGTGTTAAACCACACATAGAGGCATCTCTTTTTTACTATTAGATATGAAGGGTATTTTTGCAACTAAAGCATATGTATATGTTCTGAGTTTGGGGATGAAGCCACTTTAGTTGTAAATTGACATATATTAGTTAGTTTTATTGTGATTTGGTCTCTTACACATGCTCCACTCTGCCTCAGCGGATGACTCCTCACTTTAAGCATCAGTAAAGGGGCCAGATCATTGGCTCTCAAGGCACAAAGGGGCCAAAGTTTCCTTACAAGCTAAGGAGTCCTCTTCCACCAAGGAAATCCCTGGCAGCCACAGGTTGTCATAGCTACATTTGACTGGTCTATGGGTTTGTTGTATTAGAAGGGGGCAGGGTTTGAGGGTGGGGCTCTCTTGGTGAGCCCTGCTGATGTATTGCTCTTTCTGGGGGTGTTGCAAGAGGGTGCAAATTAGAGCATCCCTGAGTCAACATATTACCAACTTGTGCCTGGGGCTAAACTGATCCTCCCAACCCCTCCCCCCCTGAATTGAGGGAGTACAAAGGAGGCTTTAAGTCACTATGACAGACTGTACCTTTATGTTCACTGCTTTTACAAGATTATGATTAATTTGGTACAAAATATACCTTGTGAGGTATCATTAGAAAACTCATAATCTACTGAACATCATTGTCCTGGCAAAATGTGTATAGCAACATTGTATGTAAAGTTATAAGGTTCTACTGTATGACTTTTGCTGAGACATGCTCCAAGGAAAGCAGCCCAAACTAGTTCCTCCAAGACAAAAGGTTAGCCAGCACCTCAGCCAGGTGTCAACATAATCAAGTGGAGTTTTGCTGGGTTAAGCAGCCATTCTTTGACAGGAAGAAGGGTGTGAGCAAGAAATTTACATCTTGGCAGATAGACTTGCTGTCACCTGATCCCCAGCTGGAGATGATTCTCAAAGAAGAGAAATGCTATAAGAAGGGAGAACAGATGACACAAATCACATATCTCTCCTCATCTCTACTCATGTTATCAACAATGTTTGAAAGACAAAAGGAGCATCATCGAACTGAGGGAGGAGTGCTGGCTGAAATATGAGAAAAAACTTTTTGCTTCATGTTCACTGAGCTTGTTGAGTTTGGTATTAGTTTGTGTTTTACCTTTTATTTCTTTATAACTAATTCTGACTTTTATGCCTCATTATTTGCGATCACTTAAAATTATTTTTCTGTAGTTAATAAACTTCTTATTTTATTGTCTTATCTAAACCAGTGTGTGTTTGGTTTGAAGTGTTTGGAAAACTTCATTTGAGATAATAGGGTGTCAATATCATCTATTAATGACATGATGAACTTTCTATGAGCTTGTACCTCACAGAAGGAAAGAGCTGGGCAGTACAAGACATGCATTTCTGGGGACAAGTCTGGGACTGAGAATTCAGTGGGGAGTGATTTTGCATGCTAGAGGCTGTGTGTGAACAAGCCAGGAGTGGTTGTTTACACTGCAAAGCAGTGTGAAAGGCACCTTGGCTAGGAAAATTGAGGGAACACAACTGTTCACCACTCCAGATTGTACCCTGGGGAATGTCACAGTCACCTTGGTCCATTTTCTTCAAGTGCACCAAGCAGAGCTATGGTATACCTGAGCATCTAGTATTTGCAGAACTTTAGTTTGAACATTGAGGGCTGCGTTCTGCATTCAGTTACACCAACACATTCGAAGCAGCTCATTTGGCCTCCATAGAGTTATCTCCAAATTTACCTGGTAATAAATGAGGTAAAAATTTGGCCCTTAATGGGGAAAATAGTGCCAGCTTTATGGCTGTTACTTCTGTTCCTAGGAGTCTAGTTTTAGGGTTGCCAGTGTGCTATATACACAGTTGGATTATCTGTTCACAGCATAAAAGAATGCCATTGAGAACATAATTGTCACAAAGAAACTTATAAAAGATTTCACAATATATACCTGTCTAATAGTATCCCAGATAACTGATTTGTAGCGAGAAGAGTGATGCAGTCCCCAGGACTGAGCTTTTTATGGATTAATGTGATCATTAATTAATGCTAGTCAACATCTCCTCTCCTGTATACATACTTCGTGGTTTTCTCTTCTTCATCCTTTTGCAACTGAAGGCTGATAAGACAAAAATACAGTCAAATGCTGTGTCATTTTTTTGTAAGTTACCAAGTTGCCTTATTACTCAGGAGTAATTGATGTTTTGACACTAGTAATTTCAACTGTACACCCCGGCATAGGCGAATCAGGCCCCAAAAGGAGGCCAAGCTGTTACATCTCCTTCTTTTAAAAAAGGAAAAGATGTATCAAATTAATTACAGTAGAACCCCTGTTTTATGAACAATTGGGTGACTGAGGAGTTAACAAAATTAAAAAGTTTACAAAATTGAACCTCTCTAAATTACAGGAGGTATGGTGCATAAATTGCACTCTGGTGCACTGCATCACTTTCCACTTCCTTCACACCACTGCAAAGCAATTTCCAATGCACAGAAGGCACCAGAACGTGAAGGGACATTGACTTGTTCTTCATCAATATCACCTTCATTTTATGCAATTTTTATCTGTTGAGAAAAATGGTTCATTTTAGGGGATCATTCGTAAGAGAAAAAAAATGGAGGTTTTACTTTAATATGGGCTTCAGATTTGCTGAAAATATTTCGGAGCACTGGTATTTAACTTCAAGCCACACTATTTAAATATCAATTTCATAACAAATATTTATAGATTCACTCTCAGATGGTGTTAAAAACACAACTAGCATGGTTAACATATGATCAGATTCCAGAATTCCTTTTCGCCCACACACATACTGATGGAAGCCTTCCTAGCTGAACATAATTATATACATCTTTTTTCCATCTGTGTATAGATTATTGCTGTAGTGGTGGGAGACCTGAATACATAAACCACTCACTGCTCTATGTGCACTAATAGAGTCACAAGTCATTGCTTGAATGCATCCATCTGAATTGTATATTTATTTATATCATACCAGGCCTCTGTGCATGTACTAACAATTAGTTGCTTCTTTTTGATGAATGTGGATTCTTGCCAGTATCCTATTGAAGCTCAGTCTTCAAAAGATCTTACTGTTAGCAACGCTTCTGCAAGGTTTGGTGTCAACCTAGTAAGAAATCACCACCTCCAATATCAGACTGGAAATAAGGTGAATTTTTTTAAACAGCGAGAAGAATTAACCATTGGAACAATTTACCCAGGGTTGTGGTGGATTCTCTATCACTGACAGATTGGATTCTAAAGGATACGCTCTCGGAATTACCTTGGGGAAGTTCTCTGGCCTATGTTATCCAGGAGGTCTAGATTATCACAATGGTCCCTTCTGAATTCAGAATCTATTAATCTTTTTTAATTTAACATCCTATAGAGATCACATAGTTTTCTGCAAGTGGTTTAGGATTGGGTTGGCTATCCTAAACTGAGAGAATGTAACGAAAACACTTTCTTCTAGTGGTGCACTTGTCTTTTTCCCTAGCTGTCTGGAGCATAACACAGCTCTGCATCGTGTTCCTTCACGGCAGTGCTAAGCACTGTTCATGTTTTCAATGGAGCTATTCTGGTTTACACTAGTTGAGGGTACAGCTCGTAGATTTTTCCATGGGCTTTTTGCTTACACACGCGCCTTGTACAAGCAGCAATCACCTGCGTCGCCGAACAGTCTGAGGCAGTGGGGGGAAGAGAGTGTTGAGAGCTCCTCATATACATTTGTAAATATTACACTGATTTGTACAGCGGTTCCTGTTAGTGGCAACTTTTCTGCGTAGGGGTAGCTGATGCCAAAATCTCCTCTAATTGGGACACTACAGTTGAAACTGGGACTACTTCTGTTTTTAGTGGTTGGTGATAACATTCATTAAAGCATCATCGGTGTTGCACTGCGGTTTCTCATCCGTTCGATGCATCTGTTAGGATTTACAGAGTTTTGCAAAGTGGTTTCCTCTTACCATTGTAATGTATTTGTCCTTTCAATGGACATCCAATGGGCATGTGTGTTCTCCCACATTTGCCATTGGCTGTCCCTTTGCTTTTAGATTTATAGCTTGCCTGCACGCAGAGTTTTGCTATTCCATATAGTGCCTATTTGTTAGAAATGGATTTTAGCTGGACTAGTGTCATTTTATGTGCTCTAGCACTCTCCCCTGCTTTATTTAACTCAGCCTTTGCTCCCTACTCTATTAGCTTTTGTTGAATTTGTCTAAAATAGTAGCTTGTCTTGATTCATTTCGTCCATGTCAGCAAATGCAGAGTCCTGAGCCATCAGATCTGTCATAAACCATTCTATAGGTTGGACCTTGTACTGACTCATGAAATTTATAGCATGCCAGCTGTATGGATTAGCTTTTGGGGTGACAGATTTATCAAAATCTACTGTAATACACTCAGATTTTCAGCTGACATTTAGCAAGAAGTATACATGTCTAGCTCTTTCTCCTGAACAGGTTAGCAGATATCATTTTTCTTCCTCATCTGTGGATTTCAGGGGACCCTCAAAGTGAACTTAGGTTGTCTGAGAAATTCTTCCACTCCTCAGGAAGATTCATGCCTTCCCAGTCTCTCTCAGCAGCTAGACTCCATAGTCCTGTACAGTGTTCTTTCCATAGACTCATTCTGAATTTAAACAAGTCATTCAACATTGTAATGTTTTTATACTACTAATAAATTGTGTTTGTGGGTATATCCTGTAGGCAGAAATTGTGCCCTCAGGAAAGGATTCAGTGACAGAAAAAAAATGGTAGCCAATATGCTCATATGCTCAGCTTCTATTTAGAACAGCTAACAATAAGCATTTCATCCTGCACTAAATAGAACTGGTTGGTACTATTGTAAATAATCTATCTGGTGGCTTCCAATTAAGTTACAAATAGAGCATCCAGTATATTTCAGTAATCACTCACCTCTAATTGTAAGTATTGAAATTTCAATTAAAACACAAACAGAAACAATTTTTTTTGGTGCTTGTTTTTTTACGCAATGACTTGTGGATGCACTTTTCAGAAGGGCATGATTTAGGAGCCTATGACCCATTTTCAAAAGTGACTTGCCTTCTTACATGCCCAAGTCTCACCGCAAGTCATTTAAGAGCTTTTGAAAATGTCACCCCATGGTCCTCATAATCTCACATTGTTACCACCAAACACCCCAGACTGAAGCACCTAGTGCTACGATATTTATTTATTTTCACAGATCCTCTATTTTTGGCCAAAATCAGCATTTGGTAAGCCTCTCCTCAGCGTGATGTTGGGTCTGCATACTCATGGGTGCAAACTCCTATGCATGCCCTTCAACAATTCATGTGCAAGTGTTTTCAAATAATTATATTTAACCTTTCATAATGCATTAGAGAGATAGCCAGTGTTAAGCCTGTTCAAATATTAGGTTACAGTTTCACCAGTAGATGGCAGTATGGCTTATTTAGCCTCTTTTTGGAATGCTGCTCCTCCAGTACAGAGAGAAGATAAGCCATCTGATCTGCTGTCAAAATTCCTGGCGTGAGCCTGCTGATGTGTTACAATGTACTGCCCCTTCCCCAAGATGAGCTAGAGGAGGGGGACTAGGCTACAAGTCATTCCCGGAAAGACGGGGACCCCATTCAGCCTCTAGTCAGTAGAGAGAGTCAAGAGGCTCAGTAAGCTGGGAGTAGTAGTAATAACAGGAAGGCACAAGGGATCTGGTTCAGGGAGACAGCCAGAGGAGCAGTGGGTGGTGAGCAGCAGAGTGGAGGCAGCAGCCCGAGAACTGGGACAAATAGACGTGGTGAGAAACTGAGAGCAGGGCAGAGAAGCCAGACATTGCAAAGAGGGAGTCGGCAGCCTACACACAGGAAAGACTCAACTGCTATAGCTGGATGGGAAGATGACAATGCAGAGGACCCCCAAAGCAGCCACGGAGAGCAACAGGACTCAGCTCTGGCCAGTGAGACCTAGAGGTAAATACCTAATTGGTTGCAGAGGTTGGAGTAAAGGGGCAGTCTGGGTACTAGGTGCAATAAATATCAATAGGGTGTATTTACTCATAGATAGTCTCGCCAGCTCTCATGATTGTGAGCTAAATGATATTCTGGCTTTTTTTTTTCACGGCACATCTGCTAGAATCAAAGGAATTTCAGCTCTAGCTCTCTCTTTTTATTTTCAAGTAGCGTTTCTAGTCCGCTTGGTTCTGGAGAAAGGTTTGTAAGCATGGAGCCCTAAAGGCTCCAACCGTATCTGAAAAATCATAGATTTTAAGCCAATTGTGATTTTTAATTCTTGAGGTTGATAATGTTGCACATACCCTTATACTAGACTGTATCCAGGGCCTGAGTAGGAAGAACTTGTTATCTTTTACGGCAACTGTTTAAGTCTTGTTGCTGACGTATTTGCACCCTTTCCTATCTGCAAGCCTTCATAAACCCCTTTGTTCCTTGCCAGAAGTGAGTGTGAAAGCACATTTATCAAGAACCCACTAACGACTAGAATCTGTGGAGCCTACTGCTTGGAGCACCTCTGAGCTTATGTTGCAAAGAGCACACTAGCAAATATCTGGAAGCGGCTTGTTCGTTTGCCTGCGTGCTCTCCAGGGATCTTGGGTCATCTTGACCGGAAGACTCTTTCCCCTACTGAATGCCGGCACAAGCCCAGATCAGTCTAATTGTGGATTCATGATTCTGGATTCGCATATCTCAGCATTGTAGCACATGGAGCCATCTATTCCAGGTATCCCTGCCCTCTGTGGAGAGACTAAGTCCTTTCCAACAACCACCGTATTAAGAAGGTATACAAAGCCATCACTAAGGCAATGGCCCAGAGGGTCGCTATTTAGGTGCTCACAGAACTTACAAGGGAGCCAAAGTGAAAACAGGAGCTCCAGCAGTGCTCTTGCTACCTGTCCGTTCTATGAGAAGTAGGACAGGATTCTTTCCCAGGTCACCACCACTGAATCTGCATTTCACAGTCGGTAGTCCCAAGGTACTGATCCCAGAATAAACTCCCTATATAATCAGGGCCTTACAGTTTAGGTGACTATGGCTAGAACTCTGCAAATCTTCAGACATGCATATTTGGGACTGTAAATCTTTTTCACTAGCATTTGCTTTCGCTAGCTAGCTAGAATTTTAGGAACAGCACGTCTAAGTAACAAATTATTATGCAGTAGAGACCAAATCCTGCCCTGATTTATGAACATGTAATCCCACTCAAGTTAACAGGGCAGGTCTATCCAGAAATTCCCTAAAATCCATTGGTTCTCTTAAAACATTTGAGTCCCTAACTTTAACATGGAAGTCACAGGGTTGATAAATATGCTCAACTCAGAAGGTGAAAAGAGCACTTTTACAAGTGTACATGCCAGCATTGAAGGTTGAGTTTAAAAGCACATAGAAACTCCAGCTTCGCAGAGTAAGATGAAACCTTCACTCTGCTCCTCTTGGGCTTCTTAAGTAGGGTTTTTTTATTATAATTAAATATGTGTTTAGCCCATGGTGTTCAGACTGCCTCTTCTCACAGCTAACACTGTTTATTCTTTGACATGACAGTATATACTCATCTACGGGAAAGGGCACATGCTGGAACAGTGACAAGAACAACATGGGAGCGCAGTGCTCACGGCCATGGTGGGTGGAAGGAGGCGTTTGACGAAAGAACTTTGAGAAGCGCAATGGCTGTTTTTCTTCCTTCTAAAAGCTTTTGCCATCCACTGCCAGCATGCAGGAAGCAAACAGGTGAGCCAGAGGGAACTTCAGGGTGTTTGCATGAGTCTCTTGTTAAATACCTGGCCTTTGAGCACCAGGACAGGAGCTTCGGTTGCCATTCAAAAATAACTATATAAAGGAAAGTCTCAAGCATGAAGGCAGCTTTGAGAACAAAGTCATATTAACCAATTTCTAATACAAAGAGCAATATGGGGGTGGGCATGCCTTCTGTAGAGGCGGATGAGCTGGGAGCCACGTGTGTCAAAAGTCATCAGTTAAATTTGGCATGTGCCTAACAAGCCATCTCACTGACTCCCTACAGTCTTGGGCCAGCTCTGTGCAGAATCATGATGATCGTGGGCATCAGAATCGTGATGATCATGGGCAAAAGTTGACAAGATCATGGGGATGGATGGAGGAGGAAGATCACAAAACGTTGTTTTACAACAAACCTGAAAAAGCAAGGCCAGCTCTGCTTGTTACAATTTTGAGCCCTCTGATTTCACCCACTATTGCCATGGCAGTGACAGCTGTGAGGGGAACTCTATTCTTGCATCTCAATGGGCCTGCAGCTTCCACTGTGTAATCCTATCAGTGCCAGCCACGCCAGTGCCGCGTGCAAAGACTGATAAGGAGAGACGGGGTCAAGTTATTACTGAACTGCATGGAAGTCTGAAAGACTGCGTCCCAGCTTCCCCCACTAGGGTTTTCACACTTTAGGCTGGGATGGTGTGATTGGGGTGTGGTGCAGAGGGCTCCCACCTAGTGGCTACCATTTAAACAGTGGCAGCCTTGCCTCCTGGCTACCATTCAGGTGGGGCAGGGGAACCCAGGCCCACTCACTCCACCAGGTTCTGACCCAGGGCCCTGTGAGACTGGTTTGGCTGCTCACCATCTTTGTATGGCATCAGCCCTTGTTCAGCTTTCCTGGGTTTCTTTCTACCTCTGTCCATATCCCATCTGGCCACCACCCAGCTCTGGGAGATATCACCTTGAGCTTCCAGCCCTCATCCCAGTCGCTGGGTGTTGTAGATCCCCTGCTTGCTAGCTCAATCCATGCTCAGCTCCAGTCCTCCCCTGGAACTCCCAGGGCACATCTTCCTTTCTGGCTTGCCAGCCCCAGACTGGGGTGGCTGGCTAGCTTTTAAACCTCACCTCCAACCATAGCATGCTCAGAAAGGGTGTAGGAGCAGGGCCTCCTTAGCCCATAGCTGTTCCTTGACCCTCTCATGTTCAGTGAAGGGTTTATACACCCCTCTCAGATGGACAAGGAGAGTTGGTACTGACAGGGAGCCCCAGTGTGGGGACACCTGCCCCCTGACCTTCCCACAACTAGGGGAGAACTGCCCGCCACAGGAACTGAAGGAGACAACCCAGCCCACCATCACAAGTGGCCAGTCCCCACCTGGAACAGCCACTCTCTAGCCAGAGGACACGGAATGACTTACATGCCATCACTGCTACTGCGAGGAACAGATCCCATGTAGGAAGCCACCAAAGTAAGCTTCTGTGAGGTACTGAGAAGGGGAAGCATGGTGAGTCAAGAGGTAAAAGACTACAGATTGAAGAGGTGAAGAAGGAAATGGTTTTACCCAGGGAATGTCACATATATCACTGACTGAGACAATACATTTCTGAGAGAGCCCCTTGTAAAGTTTTGGCAGCACATCACTGCAGATGCATTATGACTCAAAGGAATAATGCCTCCTGAGACCTGAGTTGTGCATCTCCATCCTTTCCTAGCAGTGTGGTAGTGTCTCTTAAGAGGCATAGTTTTATCCAGTGAGTCAGTCATTTAGACATCTTGTCCATCTGCTTTTATGGATGGACATTTTGACTATGCTTGATGTAAATGACTCAAGAAATGGGACTTCCACCAAATCCTTTAGTAGAGAATTAAATGCCGTATTATGAATCAATGTTAGGAACATTTTCCTACTATTCAGTCTACATTTTCCTTTGATCAGTTTAATTCCTTTACTACCACTTGTTTACTCATATCACCCTAAACAATTCCTCTCACTTCCTAGAATACACACCCTTCACATACTTGTATGGAGTTATCCTATCCCCTCTGAGTCAGTTAGAGAAATTGAGCTAAGCATATTTGATTCTTTTAATCTTCTTTATAAATGAATCCCTCAAGTTCTTTAATAATTTGCTGCTCTTTTAAAAAAATTTCCTACAGTTTGTTGGACACTTTCCGGTGCAGTTATACTTAGGCTACTTGTGATGAGGCGGACTAGGTCGGGAGGCCCCCTGCTGGAGGCCTCATGGCCCTGCTTCACCCTTCCCCAGAAAAGAGTAGAGGAGAAGTCCTCCAGGCAGCTTAGAGTGGCTGCAGGAGACCAGATAATCAGAGGAGCTTCTGAAGTGACCAATCAGGGGCCAGAAGGGCCATATAAAAGAAAGTGGCAGAGCAGTCAGTTGCTACCTGAACCTGGAAGAGGAAGGCCAGCTGGAACCCAGGGAAGGCTGCTGAAGACTGGGTGCCTGGCTGGCTGGAAAAGCAGCAGGACCAGGGACAGGTCAGTGTGGGCAAACTGACCCTCTGGGGACTGAGTCCAGAAACTAGCCATACTAGGCAAGGCTACCGAGATGGGCCCTGCTGGTCTGGTTGATGACTGAGCCCAGGCAAGGGTTGCCGAAAGGACACCAACTGAGGGTACTGCGTTGGGCCTTGGTTGGGCTGTTGAAGAAGATATTGCCTCCAGAAAGGAAGCCTTGGAGCTGCAGCCCCATGTTGAGGCTGTAGAAAAGAACTAGAGACTGTTCACCTCAGAAGCGGGGACAGTGTGTGTGATTCAGTCGAGGGCTGAGTTGCTGAAGACCTGCTGAAAGAACCATTGATGGGGAGGCAGGTGCCATCCCATTGTAAGAACTGAAAGAAAAGCAGGCTCACACCCGACCAGAAAGGGGGTGCCCGCCAGAGGTGGGTGCAGATGCTATTACACCACTTCTCCAAGTTCTGAGTAGTTTCACTATTCGCTAAACCATGCCCCTCTTTGGGATCTCACATCACCAACACAGATAACTGGCAGAAGTGAAAATCTGCAGTTTTTGGAACACTGAGTGATGTTTGGGACAGAGGCTGTTGTCAGCCCTACTTTCAATTGTAATCACGCTGTTAGAATTGAGCCCTGAGCATTTTGTTGGACATAAATAAAGAAATACAAAATAGCTTGTATTGCCAAATCCAAGAGAGTGTTCTGTTGTATATAGGTTCTTATACTGTGCTCATCACTGTAGTATCTGTGCTTAATGCAATCCTGGAAGATGTTATGTGACTAATACCTATCACGTTTTGTTCTCATCTTCACCCCATGGGGAGAAGTGCAAGCAGTGGAGCATCTTGATTTGGTAGAGGTTTTAAGTTTGAGAGTTTTTTTAAATATACCTATTGCTAGATATTTATGTAAGAGAAGGCAGGTTGAAGAAATGCACCTTGCACTTGGAACAGAAAGTGGTGAGGTGTGTGATGAGATTGTATTCATCCAGGGGCTCATTCTAAAGTATGGAATTGATCACCAAGAAAGTTCTACACAGATGAGCTTTACTCTTATTGGAGAACGTTCCTTTGTGCCTGAGGAGTGGAGATGTTGACCATGGTCTTCATCCCAGAGTTTTGGTGGCCTTTTAGATACCCTAGGCCTAGACCAGACAGCATCCTGAAAATGAGGACTAAAACCTTGACATTCTATGGGAAGCCAATATAGAAAGCAGAGAACAGGTTTGATGTGCTCACAATAACATGTATTGCTGAAGAGACAGGCTGCAATTCTCTTACTAGCTGGCGGTTCTCAAGTGCTGAAGTCCTCATGCCTAGTTATTTCTCATTGCTGTAGTCCAGGTAAGAGGTGGCAAATGCATGACTACCTGAGGCGAAGTCATAGTCTGCTAGAATAGGATGGAATCTCCTAGCCAAGTGGAGATGGTATAAGGCATTACTGAAGGATGCTGCTATGGGAGAGTTTAGCGTCAACAAGGAATTTAACAGTACTCAAACTATGGCTCGAATCCACCAGCTGTGAATGTTTACTTTCAACCAAAATAAGCTGTACCATGGCTGGAAACTCCATCCTAATTCTAGGGGAGTCACCAAATAAAACATGGTCATGAGAGACTTGTAGATTGAAATAAAAAATTAAAGTGATGGTACTCACTAATGAAAGCAACATGCATTGGGTAGAGGTCAACAGAGGGTGTTTATGACATGCCCAAAGTTGGCATTGTGCAGAAAGAATCAAAGCTTGTGGTATTGAGTGCTGCATCTTGGTCCAAATTCTCTGTTGCGGCTGGGCTTTGCAAGGTGAGAGACAATGGTTGCTTTATGCCACTTTACAGCTCTCTGATCCTGAGGCTGACCAGGTACAAATTGAGACCATGGCATAATGTAGGGTAGCCTTACATGTAGCTTCCTTTAGCCTTAGGGGGCCATGTGAGTAGTCAGAGATTGATGGAGAGTGGGTGTGCCTAGCCACAGCCACTAGTGGTGACATAGAACTGTTAAGACTATTGTACCTGGCTATGCGGAAGTAACTAGATAATTCAGTTGCTTTGTAACAGCAAAGAGCCGCTGTTTTGTAGGAAACAATCCAAGTTCTAGCGTAATCCGCCTCTGTCCTACCAAGTAATTAAAATGAAATTCTAGTAAGTTTTTATGTATAAAACCATACACTCAAATCAAAATACAGCATCTTATTTTCAAAAGCGATTCCATACTTTGAATTTAAAGACCAGTCTTTTCAGTGCATGGTCACAGGATATCACACAAAGTGCTATCAAATTATTCTTCTGTTCTTGTTTTGTTTCCAGTGTGTTTTAGACTCTTTCTTTGCAGACATCCCTCAAACAAGCAGATGAACACCTTGTTCTGCAGAAGCTGATGCACATATCTGACACCTTTTTAAATTATCACATGCTGCTCATTGCAGCATCAGCCAGAGGTGGAACGAATAAAGCAACAGTGCAGCAATACAATTGGAGGACCTTTATTTAAATTAGGTCGGGGGTTGCAATTCCTTAACATTTTCTCCAGACGCAGTTTTGACATGCTAGGCCTTAGCTACTATTAAAATATTTTGGATCAGAGTGTGGGCAGAGGGAATCAAATTTGCCATTTTTTAATTTATAGAATCACAAAAAAGTGCTTGGCTTCAGGCACTTTTGATTCACTATAATTAAGTAATTGCTTTTGGCAGTTTTCTATTGTATAAAAATCGATGGTATGTTCCACATAGGGATTGAAGACTGGAAATGAGCTGAAGTGAAGTCATGGGCTCATTAATTCCTAATGTGGGCTACATGTAAGTGTGGAGGTGGGGGAGAGAATATATTTCTATTTAGGAGATGGGCTACTGAATGTGCACAATATCTAGCGTTCAACAGCAACTCATAAGCATTTCATGGGGACTTACTAGGTATCTGCAATGAATTCAGTGACTCAACAGGCTGATTGACCAGATGGGCATTGCACAGTGGTTTTCGCGGGAGTGGAATGCAGAGTGTCTGGCGTGAGTTCTCCACGCTGGAGTGGATTTCAGATGAGGTGAAATCCATTGTCTCCAGCCATTTCATGTTTTCAGGTTATAGCACCTTAACACGGGAAAGATTCCAAGGGAGCAAGATTGGGCCCTAAATGTGTCTTTACAAATAGATCTTAATACCGGAAATATGGATCTATTCAAGAGAGAACCCACAATGGATTGAGCCTTCGGCCCACCCATTGCTCCCGCCCAGGCTGAAACGTCTTGCTTTGTTTTTATTGTTAATGAAACAAAGGAAAATACATAAAAAGAGCTGTGATATGTACTAAAAAAAGCAAGGCAAGTTCAGAGGCCCAGATAGTCTCCCCTATACTTGTGCAAAGAGGGGATTCTATAGATGTGGATGACCTCTGTTCCATGCAGAAGGGAGTGGAGGGTCCTCCGCCACATGGGCCCGCTGCCTTCCAACCCTACAGGTGCACCTCCATGTAGTCCAGGGTCCATGCTGGGGTAAGGACTGTAGACTGGGCATGTGGGATAATACAACTCCTTGCTCTAGCTCCACATGTTAAGACATTACAAACCCCATGCTTGTTCCTTCCCCAGGCTCCTGGGGCAGTTGCAGCCAGGGGGAAGCCCTGCCAATAGAGCCACCTTAGTTCTGCGGTGCCAGGAAGAAAGGCTTCCATAGGCTGCAGTCTGGGAGGAAACATAGGGCCTCCCCACATATAGCACTGATGTCTCCATTTTCTCCAGCATTTGTAAGGCTCGTAGAGGATTAGCAGACTTTTCTCCAGGTGCGTGTGTGTGGGTGATGTACAGAGAGGGGATTACATGGGCACTTACTTTACTAGTCCCTTCCTGTGGGGTTTTCCTCAAAAAGAAGAAATAATTTGATAGCAGCTTTAATGATCTGAAAGGGGTTCCAAGGAGAATGGAGCAAGGCTGTTCTCAGTGGTAGTAGATGGCAGAACTAGAAACAATGGTCTCAAGTTGCAGTGGGGGAGTCTAGGTTGGATATTAGGAAAAACGTTTTCATTGGGAAGATGGTGAAGTACTGGAATGGATTACCTTGGGAGGTGGTGGAATCTCCATCCTCAGAGGATTTTTAAGGTGCAGCTTGACAAAGCCCTTCCTGGGATGGTTTAGTTGGGGTTGGTCCTGCTTTGAGCAGAGGGTGGACTAGATGATCTCCTGAGGTCCTTCCAATCCTAATATTCTATGATCTGAGCTAAAGGGTGGGACTACATCTTTAGATCATCCAGGTTTACTACAGAGTTACTAGAGATTCTCAGATGTGAATTTTTATGCTGCAGTACTTAAGGACAACAGGAGGAGCACAGGATGGGGTGAACCTTATTTTTGAATTTAGTCAGCTTGTGTCAACTTTAAGCATAATTTTCTTACACACTATTACAAATATGCTACTGTTCATTTAGCCACCACAATATTTACAGCTCAGTTGTTTGTCAGAAAAAATATGAAAGTTTTACTTGCGGGGAAAAAAATAATGATCTTTCCTGATCTGGTTCTTTAACTCGAAGTTTTATATATTGGAAAATCCTTTCCAAACAAACACGAAAAGAAAGGCATCTTCCTTTCTCAACAAAGTTCTCTTTCTTTGTGTAATTAAATTTATTCTATTTAAAGTAAATCCTATCTTGTCTATTCTTTTGCTGAGGTAGCCTGTGGTTGGCAAGACCCAAATGTAAATAGTTTCTTTCAGAACAAGGACAAATTGTTTCCCCAATTGTAAAAGAATGGTATAAAAGATTGTGTGTAGTAGTCTCGAGGACTTCAGTTCAAGTATTAGCTGGTGTAAGGCTAGCAGGATTTAGTTCTCTATTTAAAAAAAGGTCAAGTTACCTTAATTTATTTAAGGTCACAACCTCATGACCTTGTTCACAATGAGCAAAACCAGTGCTGTCAGTTTCAGGGGAAATACTCACTGTAAGCAAGCTGGCAATAACAGGGCCGCTGTTAAAGCCTAGCAGTGGCCATTCAGTGAATTTGTTGTTCAAAGGGAAATCACATGAAAGGAGACTTGCAACTACTGCTGAAGTTGTCTGACAAGCTGTGGGTCAGATAGGCCCCTGACTTACATCCCATGCTCCAAGTTAATTTTAGTTGTGGTAGTTTTGATATCAGTGAAATTGCATGGCGTTTGTGTCAGGATCCTGGTTCTCCCACTAAACTCAAAATTGTCCCCAAGCAAATTGGGAAGTTAGATGTGTTTGATTGCGGAACATAGGTATCCAAAGCAGATTCATCCAAGGACTTGTCTACACTAAAAAAATTTGGGTTTTTCCCTAGAACATCATCTTATGGTGTTCCCAAAAGGAGAAGTGTTCCCAGAACCTGGAAGCTTTTGAGTGAAATTGACATGATTTTTTGTCCCTGTCATTATTCTGTACCACATAGCAGCCATGAAACCGATAAGATCATGTCAATTTCACTCAGCAGCTGCCAACGCTTCCAAAATCTGTGGCAGCCCACCAGGCATATTGCCCCAGGCCAGGGAATCCAAGGCTTCCAGACTCCTGGACAGGACTGGGCTGCCTCACTTTCAGAGCAACTGGCTCCTACAAATTTCCCTCTGTAGGGAAAAAAGTGAGTAATCATGTAATTAACATGGTATCATAAGCCATATGAACAAGGGGTCTGAATTAGAGTTTCTCAGGCAACCGTAATTATGGCATTTCCTCAACTTTTGAGTGCCTGATTTGCATGTATTTTAAACAGGGGTGTGTGTGTGTTTAATTTCCTGTTTGTTTTTTTTTTAAATCCTGGAAAAACAAATTCTATCATATGGGTGTAAATAGACTGCATGGGTCATCAGTAGGGTTGGAACTTTTAGAACCACCATAGGCCTCTCCCATTTGAGCTAATGGAGTCACTGATAGCCTTAGTAGGTTGCCATCCTCCTCTAGGGTTGGCCCACATAGGGGAGGAAACACACCCTTAGCAAATACAGTGTTTGTGAAACCTGCTAGGAGATAGCAGTTGTGAGACTCAAGGATCGTGGGCTCCATTCCTTGCTGTGGAAAGAAGTGTGCTCTAGGGGGAACACATTTGTCTGCAATAACTTCTCCCACCCCCATGTGACCACTTCTGCCTCTCTAGCCTGTCCCTGTCCCAGTCATGTCTCTTGCCCGCCATGGCTCCTTGTCCCAGCCCCATTATCCTTGCTTACACAATCCCAGTGTACTCTCCTCAGGCTTCTCAGTCTTCTTGCCCAGTCTCTCCAACTCCTCAGCCAAATAGACTCTCCCTCAGTCTGGCCTCCAGTTGCTGTCCTCATCTCTTCCCATCCACATTGCCTATTCCCAGTCTCTTTATCCACTCTTAGTGTTCCCCCATTCTCACTCCTTGTTGCAGTCGCCTTGCCCAGCCAGTCTCAGTTCCACCTCCATCCTGCACCCCAGCTCTTCATTTGTTTCCTCTCCCTCTCACATTGTTTCCTTCCCCCCCCTCGCCCCACTGGCGCTCAGTCTCAGTTACAGCAATAAGTTTAGAGATTCCAAAGTATATTAACAATAGGGAAGAAAGTCAATTTAAAATATATCAGAGATACTTTGACAGTTCTTTCACCTTCTTAGCATTTGTTCTGTCACATCTGTTACAGAATTTTCAACACAAGAAATAAACAAGCATGCAACCACTACAATTTCAAGAAAAAATGTTTATAGCTCTCTCATATCTTGGCTATCCATTTTGATTTCTGACATAAGAAGATTGGCTGCAGACGGTATGTTTGCAAAACTGTCATGTGGTCATCAATTTTTCAAAATATTCAAACAGTGAATGCTGAGAAATATATTATCCAGAGTGTCTTGTGAATTATAAAGGCTTTCTTTTAGTTCACTTTAGTCCAACTGCAGGGTGTTGTCAATCTTGTACCAGCCTACTAAGCAAGAAACAAACATTGGTCTGAAGGGAATCTTGAGTTTTAGAATGCTTTGAGAATAAAATAAATTTAAAAGCTATCATGAATGAAGCTACACAGCAACTAATCAAGAATTGTGTTTTACATTCATTCACAAATTTCAGTTCTATTCTCACATCCCAGTATCTGCTTAAATTTAAGGTTCTGCACCTGTTTGCACAAATAATCCCTGTTGTAGGGAAGGAGAATTTAGCATGTAGGAACAGGACAAATTACTTTATCTTCCTTATTATCTGGAAAGTGTTTAGGGGAAATACAATGCTGTGGTCAAAACATCATACCAGAACTCATGAGATTTGTGCTTATATCTGAGCTCTGCCATAGACTTCCTACATGACCTCAGGCAAGCTCACCAAGTTGCTTAGCACATGAGTTGCCATTAGGTAAAATGGCAGTAATACATCCTTACCTCACAGGAGTGTTACAAGGATACATTCATTATTACTTTGTACTCCCATGCTCCTAACAGCAATAGTCATGGACCAGAATCCCACTCTGCTAAGTGCTGTACAACAGAACAAAAAGACAGTCCCTACCCCAAAGAACTTACAATTTAAATAGATGAGACAGACACTGGGAGAGGAAAAGGCTGTAACACACAGGCACAGTGAACAATGATGGTAGCAGCCATGTTAGTTCCATAATTGTGTGTGAGGGGAGTGAAATCCACTAGAGAAGAGGGAGAAGGAATACTGAAGGGAAGGGGGGAAATAGTCCAGTTGAAACTGTAGAAAGTTCTCCAAAAAAGGTCCCTGCTTTGGCTGCTTCTGCTCCCACCAGCTGAGTCTCTGGCTGGCTCCTCTTTTCAGCTTTCTCTCAAGCCCACATGGCAGGGAGAAGGGAGGCACCATCAAGGTCCCAGTGCCCCCAGAGTGAAGGAGGTGTCTCCCTGCACAGCTCTAGGCCCAGGGGAGTTCTAAGGAGAGGGGTGACCTAGCTGGGCTTCATTTTAGCCCCTCCCCACCAGTACTGCAGTCCCTGCTTTGGTTGCTTCTGCCCCACCAGTTGGAGAGTGAAGTGCTTAGATCCTAGGGTGAGCTTGGCCATGTAAAGTACACACTACACTTAAGATGTTTAAAACAAAAAGGGGGAGGCTTTCAAGAAGTTTCCATCCATATAAGGCTAAGTTTACTGGTTTCTTTTACCAGTATCACTGGTAGCAGAGTTCCCTGGGACAGGAGCTCTGCCTGGAGGACTGGGCTGCAGTGGCCAAAAGTCACTGAAAACTCCATTTAGAATAAAATTGGAGGGGTCACTGAAAGATCCAAACTCAGCAGTGCTGGTTGAAAAAGGGGTATGGACAGAGCATCCCTGAAACTTGCTAAAGTAGAAGATGTTGTCTGAAAGATATCCCATCTGCAGCATTTCTATGGGGTGCCAGGCAAATTAAAGAGTGGGTACCCTCCACTCTCTGCAGAACAGAGGCAGAAATAGGATGACCAGATAGCAAGTGTGAAAAATCAGGACAGGTGATGGGGGGGATAATAGGCACCTATATAAGAGAGAACCCCAAATATCGGGACTGTCTCTATAAAATTAGGACATCTGGTCATCCCAGGCAGAAACATTGCCTGCTGAACTCCCCCAGGCACAGGTGCAATGGGCTTTGCTGATGCAGGTGTATTTTATAGTCCCCTAGGCTAGTTTTGTTGAATTGGCCTCTCCGGTAAGTATCATAGGATGTTTCATGACTAAGGATGGAGTCTGCAGAGCCCTAAGCCATGTGGTTAATAAGGCCCAATGCTGCAATTGATAGCACACAAGCAGATGTCTGTGCCCATGTGGAGCTCCACTGATTCAAAATCAAGAGTTGAGGGCAAAGCATCTTATAGGAGACCCAGCATATCACAAGGTTGGAACCCTATGTAGACAATGTTACGCTTCCAATGTAGTTTTGCAGTTAGAATGTTAGTGCACTAAACAGCTATTGACATCAGAATATTGTTTCGAATACAAATGCCATGTTTTAATGGGGTTTATTTCGCAATGTATTTCGAAGCTGATTTTTTTTTTATATGGCAATTTGGCATCATTGTTCTCGGGGTTGAAGCCACTTGGTAGAAATCTTGGGAGCTCTGTTATATCACAGTAGACCACTGCACATTCAAAAATCTGTCTATCATTTGGGTGTTGCTATAGCAATAGCCTAGTTCCGGCTGGAAGGAACTGGTTTACTTGTGCCTGCATACCCTGAACTATGAGCTTGCTTTCTCCCATTGTACTGCAGTAAACTGTCATTTATAAATTGAGGTGCAAAACAACACCTGAAAAGTGGAAAGCTGTTAGAAAGATACCAAAACATCCCTCTTCATTTCAAAGCCTCTTTCTTGCTTATTTCCAGCTACATAAAATGGTATCTCTTTTAATGGATTACTGGTAATTATTTCCAATTCTTTTGTTGCTGAACTAGAGTCTATATTCAGAAAAGCAATTTTACAGCATTTGAACCAATTAAGCACTTTTTCAGCATTGCTATAAATAAAGATGCCATTTCATGGTACTTATCAGTTCTCAGGCTTGTTGGAAGGAAAGTGCAGCCCCATGGAACTATAGTAATTACAAATGATCTCCAGATGACACCATGACAGACCAAATGGATGACTTTTATTAGATTGAAATGCTTATCTTCTCAGTCACAAATGAGCAAGTCTTTCTAAGGTGTATGAGGTTTCCCAGAGGGTCCCTTTCTTTTGCTCCATTTGGACTCCTGGTGAGCGGTAGGTTCTCTAGCAACAGGAGTCTCAAGTCAGATCACTGACAAAGTCAGTGACACTGAATGAGAGCACTCAAGCTGTACAGTCTGGTTTTTTTAGGACAAGATAGTCTTCATGTCAAAACTGCCCAGGCATCAGGACAATATGCTGGTAAAGTGCCAGCTTTCCAATGCCAGGAGAAACATAATGATTGAAATGGTGTGCCCATCATCTTTGTTCAGTAAAGTTTCTGCAGTACAAATTATGCTCAGTGGTACTTCTGCAACCCCAGCATTTTCAGATTCTATCAGAGACCCCAAGGCAGCTCCCATTGCGTTTAATGAATTTGTTCAAGTGCAACATATTGCAATGTAGAAATAATTCTCTTGCTGATACCCAAAAAGGAGAATAATCTCATGTACTCTCTCTTAGCTCTGCAGAGCCCACACAGCTGACAGGCAGACTTATTTGTCAGTAATTCAGGATATAAGTGGAAGAAGGGCAGATTTGCGATTAATATGATGCCTTTTTTTTTTACTCAGTCACTTTTCAGAGTAAAAACACTTTAAGGTTCTAAGAACAAAATTGACTCTGGTGCACTGCATATCCGGTATGCTTTTCAGCATACATTTTACAACAAATAAAAATAGGAATAGTAGCTACCACAGAGGAACAATGCAAATTTTACAATTTAAAAAAAACCCAACAAAACCCTTCTAAATAACGTTAGCAATTAAATCCTAATTTGATTGAGAAAGCTTCGCCTTGTTTAGGTTAATAAGATGGAGAGGGCCAATGCTTTTGTTTCACTGAAGATAGTTGTCTTCAAGGCTGGTTTAGCAGGTCAGCAGCACATCTGTTTATGCCGTGAGTGGAGGGTCTTCACAACAGAAAGAGAGCAGCTTTAATTGAATAGAAATGCTTCTATCATTTTCAGAATGAAGTAGGATACAGCAAAATTCTAGACAGCCCAAAACAGCAAGGTCTAAGCATCCCCGCCTCCATTTCATCCTCAAAATTTTCCACTTGCCCATGGTCTAGGATGATCAGATAGCAAGTGTGAATAATCAAGACGGGGTGAGGGGTAATAGATGCCTATATAAGACAAAGCCCTGAATATCAGGACTGTCTCTATAAAATTGGGACATCAGGTCACCCTACCACAGCGTAATGCAGAGCATTATGCAGGTTTTCCTGTTCCCCTCCGAAGAAGACAGTTGCTAATGTTTCCATGAAGATGGTGCTAACAGAAAGTAGCAATAATTTGAGCCTGTTTTGCTGCATAGGGAAAAAGTGTACGTCATAAAGGGAGTGGGTTGCTAAAAGCACAGATGAAGACCTAATTGTGAAAAGGTTTAGCATATGATGAACTTCATGCTAGTAGTCTCACTGAGGAAAGTAGGGACACGTGTAAATCTAGTTACATGCTTCAGTGTTTGCATGATAGGACACTTAGACCATTTTCTGTCATTTATCTCTTTTTAATTTTGTTCCCCAAACTAAGCGAAGACATTATTGCTCACTGGTGATTGTTTGTGCCAACTTGTATGTTTCAAACTTCAGTCATTATGCCTGTAGCCTTGTTCAAAAAGTGTGCTTACAATTTTCCAGCACTGAGAAATTTATTTCTTCCATTTTCCCTTAACTCAGCCCTGGCTAGAAAGCTTTGACTCAAATTTTAACAAAAGTCCTTAGACAGAGACCATGGATAGAAAAATCTCATCCCCAAAAGGGGAAGACTTCTGAAAGCCATGAGCCTGTCAACAAAGAGCTCAAAATAGAAGTAATTTTGCAGCCTTGGAACAAGGTAACCTTCCACCCTCTCTATGTCTCTTTCATTCGTAGGCTCTGATCTTGCAACCTGCTGTGCGTGAGAGGACCTGCTGCCTGTGTGGATGCTCAGTCAGGTCAATGGGAGCAGGTTACAAGACAGAGGCTTTAGATTGCAAGCTCAACTGTTTCTGTACAATAGGCTATAGGATGGGGTCCTGGTCCTGATTGGGGTTCGGAGGAGTATAGCAACAATGTAAATATGAAATAGAGGGATGGCTGTTGTGACCAGTATCTACTTTAATTGACAAACAGAACATGTATTGTATACTATTTTAGGGATCCTCTGCATCACTAAGCTAACCATCCTCTCTCTCCGCTTCCTTGCCTCATATAATTAACTCATAGTATAATCATTAGGAAAAAGTTTATTGAAGCTAATGTGTTGCATGCTAGACTTATGTGCTTAATCACATGCATCTAAGTCAAATAACTTACCTGCTCCCTTTGCGTTATGTCTTTTTTTAGATTACTAGACCTTCTGGGCAGGGAACTATATTCCTATGTACCTGCAAAATGTCACACACAAATAGTGCTATGTTACTATTCTATTCAGGTTCTTGTACTACATCAGTTACACTGCCATTTGCTATGGAAATAGGTCAGTAATCTGTTAGCCCTGAGGAGCTCCATTTCTCTATTCTTCAATAGGAAGGCCATTCATTAGGTTTTAAGCCAGACAGTTCTTCTTTTCTAAGGTTTGTCTCCCATCTGGTATGAAAAGAAAGTTGGATGTGGTTTTGTCCGGTGTCAGACTGGAGATGGCATTTTGGAGAGCATGCTACACCACTTTTGCTGGTGTGACCTCACATCTGTGGCATGAGGGTGGGCTCATGCCATTCCCAGAAGCGCCAGGGTGTCCAGTATTCGGAAGGTCCATGAGTGGCCATTCTATTCAACCTCCCCCAGGCTCCATGACATAGTCACTGTCCTTCTAGCTGAGAAACACTGATCTCACTACGAAGGCCATTGAAAATCCTCCGAAATTGGCTCAGTTTTTAATGAAGTTCTTCCTTATTCTGCCCTTCCCACCTCCAACCCCTGTGTGACACACTGCATTCCCCATGATCACCCTTAGAGTGTAATTGTGTATTGTTTAATGCAAAATGTCATGTGAGATGCTTTTAGAGTGCTCATGACATACTGAACATTGCTATTATAGTAATATGTTTGTTGCAATGTCATGTGTATGGTTGTGAGGCTTCACTGTGTGATATACCCAAAGATGTCTCTCATGGCCTGAGACAGATCGAGGCAAAACTCTGAGCAGAGGGGCAGTTCACACCTCACCAAGATATGCATATAACATAGCCAGCTCCGCAGCATTCCAGGAACAAAGGACAGACCTAGGTATCAACAAAGGATCAAAGGGACTGTCAAGTGAGTCCCCCCTCCCTTTCCTTGGCCAGCTTGGAACCACAATAAGGTACTGCTCACTGATTCAGGACATGGATGAACCCATACAAGGACTTTGTTTGTCACCTGACCCTGAAGGGGAAGGCAAAGCCCCAATGGGGAGCAGGAACATTTTAAAAAGGGGAGACATTATGCCTCTTTCTCGCTCTTCCACCTCCGTCTACAAACACCACCAAGCAACTGAAGTGCTGACCCAGGGGGAGGGACTGGCTGGAAAGGAATCCAGCCAGCCTGTGGTGAGAATCACCTGAGCTTGTAAGGCTGCTGACAGTGCTAAGCTTAGTTTAGGATGCATTTGGTTTTTGTTTATTTTGACTAAACCTGACTTGCTTCCCTCTGACTTATAATCACTTAAAATCCTTCCCTAGTTTAATAAATGTGTTTGTTTATTTTACCTGAAGCAGTGCATTTGGCTTAAGGAGTCTCAGACTCCATTTGAAGTGACAAGGCTGGTGCCTATCAATTTCTTTGATAAATTGACAAACATATGATCTTGCAGTGTTCAGCTGGCAGCACTGAGTATTGTAAAATGGAGTTTCTAGGGTTGAATCTAGGACTGGGAGTAGTGGCCGGGATCGTATCATTGTATAATCCCATGAGTGGCTAGCTGGAGGCATGCACTCATTGAGTTGGGGGGAACTTTCTTGCTGGTGGTTGTGCATGAGCTGCCCAGGAGTGGAAGTTTACACAGTTTAGCAGAATAAGATGGGCTCCAGGGGTGGGGGCCTGGGGTGACACGGTGATTCACCAGTCCAGATTGCACTAGGGGAATGTCACACCCTGGTATCGTGCTGCTAGGAGAGGGGCACGTTCCTCTGCACACTCAGTCTCTGCCAACCCAGGGTGTGAGGCTGGTCCTGAGGACTCAACTCTATTCTCTCACGCTATAGCGTAGAACACTAACTGCATCCCCAAAGATCACTTCTGAACGCGATTTTTTAACGAGCACCCTCAGTGTGGGTTGCAGTTTCTAACATGAAAGACATCATAATCCCTGCTCCAAGCAATTTACAAATGAAGGGCTAGATTGTGGCTGTAAGCTACCTCCGGCAGCAAGGGGATAGTGCAGAGGCAGTAGTTCCTGAAGACACACTGACTGCCACAGGAGGAATGGCTGTGGGAGCACAAAGCAGCAGCTGCAGCATCTACATGCTTTTATGGCATAAATCATACACCCCACACCAAGACTTTTGGTGACCCAGCTGTGCAGCCAGAAGGGAATATAGCACCATTGTTAGCCCTGGTGCATTGTGAGTGCACTGACCGCAACTCTGCCTGAAGTTATAAGAGGGCAGAAGGATGGGAAGACACCTTGCACTCTCCCTCCTTCTGTGTCTGGGCAGGACTTCATAAAACCTAACCAGCTCTGGTGGTTCTACCAAGAGCTGCAATGTCATTTGAAGGGACCACTGTCTCCATGCTCAAACAGATTGCTGCTGTCAGTGGGGAAAGAAGGAAGACACGTATACTTGCAGGGCCACTTGTAGCTTGAAAAGTTAGAGCTGAACTAGCCTGATGTTTCCATGCTGGTGAAACAGGCCGACTTGCAGAGTTTCAGAAACTTTGTTGGTTTTGTTTTCAAGGCAGCATGGAAGAGACCAGTAGGCTGGTGAACCAACTCAAATGTTGCAAGATAAAGCTTGTGCCATGCACCATCAGACCACAACCAAAGTGGATCTGCTACATCTAGGCACGGCAAGAGTCTTGTTACTGCTTGTGCCATATGCTGACTGTTGTTCCAGTGCTGAAGATAGATAGCACCATGAGAATGTGTGAAGATTTCAAAATAAATATGAACCGGAGTTTGGAAAAGTTATAATTTCACACACATTTTCACCGTTCTTCCAGCCTCCTTTGCGCCTAACCCCAACCATTGTTATAACTTTCTGTCCTGCATTACTAAATCCAGAATTAGGTGCGGAATAGTCACTTCATCACACTGAACATTGTTTCCTTAGCTGCGAGTCAAAAGTTTGGCAAAACTGATCTATGAGAGTTTACCTGTAAATGTACGTAGAGGAAAAACAGAAATTACTACAGTATAGTAATACAGAAGGAATGGCACCAATTGGCCTTTTGGGTTGCATATTGTCACTAGCCTTGTTTCAGAGGGATATGAACAATATTTCAAAGGGATTGCTAGAAACAGTGGTATGCACATAACATTCAAACAACTTGAAAAAGTAAGTGAAGAGTGAACACCTGAAAACACATCCTTTGTCATCACCGATGCTTACTTATAATGGCTAGAAATCAGTGCAACGATCTGTGCATCTAGAGAATATACTATTCAGAATCTACTGAGTCATTGTGGCCTGCTGGAATAGCTAATAATCAATCATGGACCTCAATTTGAATATCAGGAGTTTTAAACTTTTTCACTGTGATTTTTATCGAGTCAGCACTGTACCAAATTTGCAGCAGAAAGATTTGTTCCAACAGTAAGAAAAACCCCTCATTTGTGCACCCAGCTATTTCCTTAGCAGTCATTTTCTGCAGGATTTAAGCATTTCTAAAAAAAGTTACATTTCTAGTCTTTGTGCTCGTGAAGAAAGGCTTCCACATAGGAACTGTTACTGTATTATCATCCAGAGTCAGAGAGACACTTTGCTGAGAAAGAGAAGGCTAGAAATGAGCCTATAGGGAAAATGTTATTGTCAAGGGAAGATATTTAAAGAAAGTGATGAGCAAGTCCTGATTGAGGAAACTACTAGTAGAGGGAAAAGGAATTATTAACTAGGGCAGTAGTGTGGGGAGACAGTAGTGGAAAACAGGAGAAGGAAAGGCGTGAGGAGAAGATTAGTTATAAAGGTAGGATCGGAGCAGGAAGGTTCTAAAAATGAACAGGGAAGAGATATCAGAAATTGAGGCATTCTTAGATTGAAAGGAAGAAAAATTTATCCCTAGCCAGGTAAAAAAATACTGAACTTTTTTAATCCGACCAAGAATGACTTTTTAAAATCCAATGAGAGGCCTGGGCTCTGACTGCAATGATGCAACACAAACTGTATGAGAGCACCAGACAGGGAAAGCCTGGAAAAATCATAACGGCTTCAGGGGCTTGTCTATATGCCAGAGTTGTGTGAATGTTACAATACTCATATAGATAAAGCAGTACAAACCCCTTGCATGGATGGAGTTATACCAGTAGAAAGGGGCCTTTTTCTGGTGTTGCTTATTCCTATTTCCATACAAAGGCACCTTTGTACTAGCATAACTGTGTCCGCACTAAGGTTTGTACTTCTCTAACTATTTCAGTAAGAAAAAACCCACATACCTGACCACCAAAATACAACATTTAGATCCTTTACTGGCATTTCTCCTGAGGCAGTCCTAATTTTCTAGCCATTTATCCCATTCCCATAACACTTAGCCAGACAGCACTAAGAGTGGATGCTAATTGGTTAAACCCAATTTAAAATCTTCATTACCAGTTGAGAGCTATAACGGCATTCTGATCATTTGTGTTTCCTCTCAGTCTGCTCAGAACAGGCTGGAGATTGCATTCCCTTTGTGGGCATCAGAAAACCAGCAATTAGCTGCTGACATATAAAGGGAGTGGGGGATATTAGGTCAGATTTAGACCAGAAAACCCAAACCCATTAATAAGCAGGTCCTGTTCCATCACTGCCCATTTTATAAAAGCTGAAGGCCATAATACTCTGTGTGACAGATATGCAACCACTTGCAGTGTCTTTAGGGACCATACTGTGTTACATTTATGACTGCTCTGGGTCTCCCATTAGACTAGGGATTGTATTCTACTTGATGCGGGACAGTTAGCACAGCTCATCCAGGAACTGTAAACAGTTGGGGGGTGATTATTTCAGACCTTGAGATTGTACACAGCTCCAGAGAAGTAGCATCCCCTGGGCGCTTTGCAAATTCTGGTTCAAACATGTACAAGAGACCAAGGAGACAGAAAAAGGGCTTTTGGTATGAAAAGGTCAACTTGAATTGAGAGAGGGCTTTCCATATGGATTCAGCAAATGGAGCTGACCTTTGGTCCAAGGGAGGGCCTAACTGTACTGAAGGGTTGGAAGGACTTGAACCTGCTAGGGTCCCCAGAGGACTGATGGGTAACTTCTGGTATGCACTGAGGTCTTTTTATTGTGTCAAACAATTTCTCTGCATGCTTCTGTCCTTAAACAAATGTGTTCTGCTTTGAAAGGGTTGTTTGGGTCACTGGTAAATCACTGTCAGTCCTTGGAGGGAAATTAAGGGGCAGGGACTGGATGTGCCTGGGGGCTCCAGCCTAAAGCCCCTGTCAGAAGGGAGTGGGCTCTGGGTCCCTGGCCAGACAGAGGTGAACAGCTAGAGTCCTGAGGGGCATTCTTGGAGCAGACCATTGAGCGGGCCAGGGGGGGTTCCAGGTGCAGTCACCTGAAACTGATACAATGTATCATTTAGTTCTGAAAATAAGTATGAATCATTTAAAGCCAAACAATACAGGCGTTAAACCGGGGTGGTCAATAGCCGGTAAAGAGACATTTCATATTTATAGTTTAGCGTGCCTTCTTCAGTTACTCTCCCAGTAGCATGTTGCTAAGAAAGATTTTTCAGGAACTGAAGAAATCTCCCTAAAGTAGATATGACTGGTTCAAAAATGTCACCTTCCAATGATTAACAGATGCATTATGGATTACTTTACCAGACCTTGGAGCACTTTGATAGCGTGTGAACCCCACCCCACCCCTGATAGGTTTAGCAAGGGCCTGAGGTCAGTTAGGCTACCTGGAATCACGGGAGAGAAAGAGGGTGAGGGATTTAATTGAGAGAAGGGAAGGGTTGGGTCTGCACTATAAAACCAGGAAGCTGAGCATCAAAAGGGGTTGCAGGAGACTGGATCTGCAGCTGCTTCCTAGGCCGAAGTCCCAAGGGACAGTAAGCCCTGGGATCCTACTGTGGAGTGAGAATGCTGGCAGGAGGCAAGGAGGGGTGACAGCCAAGGGGAGTAGAGTAGGCTTCTCTGGTGAACCAGGACAGAAGATAGGGAGGCTTGATAGAAGTTTCCCAGGGAAACAGCAACAGGGATGGAGACTAAGGATCGGGATTGCTGATAATAAAGTCCATGGGCTGAAATCTGGTGTAGTAGGTGGGTCTGGATTCCCTGCCAGTCACTGGTATAGTGGCACAGAGCCAGAGGAGGGCCTGAACATCATCTGGCAATGGCATTTGGACATTGGTTCTGTTATCACCCCAGAAGAGGTGAACTAAATGGTGGCCTGGCTGGAGGGCCAAGTTACCAGAAGAAAGGCTATTGTAAAGCAAACAACAAGCAGCAAGGGGGAACATGATGCAGTGAGAACTACATTCCCTGGCAGATGTGTAGAGGCACGCTAGTGGTGAGTGGGGACCCCATTACACAAACATTTGGTCTGACAACACTGATTCTTCTTGCAACTCTGCCAAGAATATCCCTGCTAACTTAATCAAATACAATAATGGATTGTTAAGTAATGAGTTTCCTAAAAAGTGCCAAACTTCATGTTCTGCTTTGTGAGAGCAGCTAAGCGAGTGGTGCTTTTATGTAGAAAGTAGAGCAATTAGTGCAATTTGCAACTAACTTCACTTTTGTTTAGACATAATTTCTTTCTTTCTTGCTCTCGCAAGAGCAATCTGCAATAAAAGTGCTCAGGCCTAGATTTCCCACAGTGATACATTCTTAATTGCAGTGCAGAGTTACCTGTATGTATGCACCCTGTTGCAGTGCTAATAATTTAGTGACTCAAAAGTTAACTGTGACGTTGAGGTTCAGAAATACAAAAGTGGTGTCACACGAAGTTGGTGGAGATGTCAATTTACGTCAGCTGAGAATCTGGCCCAGTAATTTAATATATTTTTAAGCCTGAAAACCACTGTTCTACCACGTTCAGCTTTCTCCTCTAACAACTTTGTCCCCTGCAGAAACAGTAATGTAGAGAAGAAGAATGGCAGGAGGCCTTCATATCCTGGACAACAGGAGGGCAGACAGTTGAAACCCTAGATCAGAAATTTGAAGCCCTTCAGTAGCTTCTTTCCCCACTCTACAAAGGAAATGACTGTCTCCTCCTACATTTTCTTCCTTTTTAAGGATCCCCCGGTTACTCCTCACTTCAGCCTGTAAACAGAGAGGTTTTCCCCACACTCTCAAACTCAGTGTAAGCATATGACTCATCAGCCAGGGCACCCCCTGCCAGTGTCTCTTCTTCCGCTGTGGTGCCCCCTGCCGACAGATGCTCTGACCCGGCAGTGGTCTGCCTATCAAGAGGCTTGGTGCTCAAGCTAGGTCACTTAGTTTTACCCCTTCTGAGGAAAGCTGGATCCAACATGCCACTGGTCTGGCTGAAGTTTTTGCCCACCTTCAGGCTTTTGTTCCTGCTAGATCTTGGTTCCAATATCTTCACACCTCCACTCTCTGTGGGCTGGTTGGGGAGCCCAGGCATACCCTCCACCCTGGGTTCCAACCCAGGGACCCTGTATGAAGCACACAAGGTCTGTTTGGTTAGCTCTTCTGCTGTATCTTTGGGCTGCTTTCTACTGTGACCTGTACCTAGGTCTTCCTCATAGTCTTTTTCCTTAGCCAACTCTTCTGCAGGACCCCAACAAAAGAGAGATCAAACTAGTTAAGGAACCAAAACAAAACAAAGATTCTGCATCAGGCCTACCTGTCTCAAGGAGGCTCTGACCCTTAGGAGGCTCTAGTTAGGGTCCAACTCCACCTGACTGTTCCTTCTAGACAGCCCCAAGGCAGTGTTTAATTAGGCTCTGGCTCCAGCCAGGCCTGCATGCACAGGGCCAGCTCAAGAGGTCTATTTCCTCTCCCAGTCGGCTACCACTGACCTGGCCTTTTCTTCTTTTATCTACTCCCTCCAGGCTTGACATCTAATGAAGGTGTAGCAAGGTGAGGCTGATTGCACCCATAGGTTCTCCTGAACTCCTGCAGACCTAGTGTGAGTAGTTCCATCTAAGCCTAAGGTCTCGTCTCCTTGATGGCAGTCTCTCACCATGAGCTCTTAATTTAGTACTGCTCCCCTAAGGCCAGCAATCTCTTCTCTGCAGGAAAATGGAGGCATCATCCCTCAACAAGCCCTTCTTTTCCGCCAAGTTCAGGTTCCAATTCTTCCCACATTGAACTTCTGTCATGGCAAGGGATACACTATGTAAAGCTGGAAAGGTTTTGAAAGGAATCAGCAACCCCACGGAATAAGCAGGTCTGCCAAAAAACAGTACTTATCAACTTATCAATTTAAGTCAGTTTTCATTGTTAGCTGTAACTGCCAGACCTACTCAGGAAGCTTCTAATTCTTCCTGGTGATGGATCAAGCATGAAGCTTGAGTCAGATGTTCCTCAGAAACCTTCATATATAAACTTCCCAACTCCTCTTAGAGGCAGTCCATGTCTTTTTTATTCACAGGTAGAATCTCAGATGCTATCCAACATGAAGAAAGGCTTCCCCTAAAGAAGCTTTATCTTCCCATTCAGAGCTAAGGTCCTCACCCATTTTCTGCACCATACAGCTGTCACAACCAAGGCCCTCCAAAAAAATTTGTCAGCTAGGTTTTGACAGAAGTGCTGGGCAAGGTTCTTGCTACAGCTTAATCAGTGAGCTTCTGTTAGATTGACTTCCTTACTAACACTCTTGAGGTGAAAAGGACTTGATCCACAAGTTCTTTCTCCCAGGGGTGTGCCATCTCTAAATCAGGTTTTTTGACAGAAGTGTGACAGGATGGAGCCTGCAGTCTTGCAGACTCTGTAAAAATCAATTTCTATTTTACATGTCTAATGTGCTTGTCCTCAAGCACTAAGTGTCTGAACAAGTCACTCTTTAAGAGCACATGGTACAAGTTCAGGCTGACCGAAAAAACTCTTTTCTGACAACAAAACCAAGACCCAGTCCATTCAAGTCAACTCCTTACACCCCCAGAGTAAGTGCCAGAGTCCAGGCCCCTCCAAGAAGGTCATGCAATCTCAGTTGATCTTAGCTGCCTGGTGAGACATTGTTCCTCTTCATGCTTCAAATTAAACAGGGCCCAAGCCAGGAAGGGCTTTACAGATCAAAACAAATATTTTGCGCTGGCTTCCCATTCAGCCTATAGAGCACAAGTGTAATGCTTCCTGTGAGAAGTGTCACTAAGTAGGCATGCAGCTACACACAGCACCAATATTGCCAGAGTTGACCTCACCTTTACAACTAACATGACTGGACCCTGATTTTCTTGACCCTTTCTGGTTCATGGTTAAGTATGATGAGACCACTAACCATGATGGCCTGCTTTCCTTCTCTCTTGAGGTTTGAAGGTGTATTATGCCTTCAATTATGGCTCATATTGCTAAGTATTGTGTTAATGATATACATTTTTTTAAAAAAAGGAAGGATGTGCTGTTCAAACAGTCAATACAGGAGGTGCCAGTCATTCAAAATCCAATAATATGGAAACTCCACTCAGTTTGAGCATGGGTCAGAAAATCAGAATATACCAAGACAAGTGACTTCCTTAAAATCAGAAGATTGCAACTAGTAAGCACAGTTACTTGTGAGGGAACATTAACATCCACACTAACCTCACTTTGCATGCCTTGGCCCACCACCATCATAACACACAGACAGTCTCCTCAGCTATACAAAGTCCCTTTCAGTTCCAGTCTCTCACATCACATAGCCCCATTCCTTACAAGTCTCACAGCCTCAGTTCCAAACTCAGGTAGATTAAGTTGTAAACCCTAATGGCATGTGGTGTTTTACTTGAAAAAGTATGAGGTAGGAGTTCAAGTCATTCACTTCAGTAAAATTGTGACCAACTGAACATATGCACTGCAGGTTAAAGCTCACATGTCCATCAACTGATACTGCTGCAGTTCTGTCATTCCCTCATGCCATGTTAAAGAAGGCTAAGGGCTGTTCTAACTTACAATGGGCTACAATGGCTCCAAAAGGCCAAAAAATACATAGGATGATTGGTCAATACATATAGCATCCTAGCCATTCCCCCTTTCCTTCAACTATATTTTCTTTTCCCTGCTTGGCTAACAGAGTTGAGGAGAGGCAAGGGGGCCTCAGTGCCTTTATGCCACAAAAAGATCACTCTTATTTGTCAGGAAATCCTCTCTGGTCTAGTTAAGCCAATGTTGGAGCCACCTTTTGCCAGTATTATGGCCTAGAGTTCTGGAAGGAAATAAAAATGTCATAAAAACACCTTATGGGGAGATTTTCAGCATGAGTAAATCAGTGTAGCTCCTCTTAGAAATGGGCTAATCATTTTTTTTGTTTTGTTTTGCTGACTAAGGAATTACCTAGCAAGTAGGCAATGGCCAGGTTCTAGTCAGGGGCTTTGAACCTTTGTCTCCTACATCCCAGATGATGGGGGGCTTAACCACTGGATTATTCAGTAGAAGAGTAGCACCACCACCTGAGATTTTTTAATGGTATTTAAGTTGCTTTGGGACTATAGACACTCCCGCTCCTCTGCTTTCCTCTCCCAGAAGATGGATGTGTTGAAATGATCCATTTTGACCTTTCCATTTTCCCCCTCTTCAACTGAAACACTTTGCTGAAACTGACACATTCTCACTGTTTTCATCATTCTGGATCTTCACTTGTCGGTGAAAAAAGATGTGTTTGAAAAATTTCACCCAGCTCTAGTGTCATTGACTTCAATGTATCAGACCACAGCTGAGGATCTGACCCCAGATTTTCACTCTATGCTACTACTGTGGCAAAATGCAAAGCATGTTCTGGCTATAAAGAAAACTTTGACCGAGAGTGTTGGGCTCAGCTCCCTAATATAGAACTAGATAAACCGTTGGAGTCAACCAAGAGAAGGCGGGCACTAGGGAGAAGAGGACACACAGCAACACAACGTTGGAACAGACCTTGTGCCAAATAAGATCACTTGCTCTAAATGCACACACACACAGTAATGCCTGTGATCCAGACTTAATTCTTCATTCAGTTAGTTACTATGTTCTCAATGGAAATGATCTGAAAACATTTTTATTTCAATGAGACTCTTGCACTGGCAAAATCATCATGTTAGAAATGTTACTACTTGTGTTATGAATGTGCAGTAGTTGCTTTTCACAGGAACAGTTCCCAGTCATTTACATTTGAACAATACTGCAATGTAAAGCACCAACTCATCTTAAGGGCTTAAATGCATGCAAAATCTTAGCTTGTAAAATTCTCATCTTTTTAAAGATAGACACAGTCAAAAAGTCTACTAGAGTTTCTAAACTCCTCTGTTCAACTAATTTCAATCATATTTTACAACTAAAGTTTTAGAAGGAAAATTGCTCCTGAGCTGTGGCCATGAATGGCAAGTTTCCGCTGTGGGTGTAATAAAATGGCTGAGTTATAAATCCTTGAAAAGTGGTGTTTAGAATAAGCACATTAACTCAGATTTAACTATGTGGTCATAAACAGGATTCTGTACTACATAACGGGTTCCACTGTTTCATAACTTAGTAAATCTTGGTTTAGTCTTGAGTAAATGGCAGTGCTCATATTCATGTGCTTATTTAGCTCTAGATTTATAATTTGTTAAATTGTTTTAATAAAACCCTATGTTTAGTATGGCTGGTTAATTTTGCAGGCAATATAAATCTTGGGTGGAATTTCTACGGCAGGCTCACTTAGCCTAAACACTAATGGCTATGTCGCACTAATCTTTGATGTCTTACGTTATTTTTATTTATCTAGATGTCTATAAAATGCACCTTTTCAAAGCTCTCAGCATTTTTAGATGCATGGAAAGAAATAGTTTATACATTAATTGTATAGAATGATTTCTCAAGAAGTTATACTTCTGCTGGTAATATTGACCAAACAGGTGGGGAGGGGGAAAAGAACAGTGGCTGTGCTCTTGCTTTGGGGTAAACCTATGAAAGTCAACATGAGTACCTAGGAAAAAAATCTAGGCTAGTAGTAAGTATGGGAGTTGACTGAGATTGGGAGTTAGGGTGCCCAGGTTTTATGCCCAGCTCTGCCATGGATTTTGACACTTTGGCCAGTCACTTGACATTTGCAGTACTGCCAAACCTGAGTATTAAAAACTCATTAGTCAGGCCCAACCAAAACTCTATGTGTGTATGTGGGGGAGAGGCTAGTTGTGTCACAGGACAGGGCTTCTCCCCAATTTCCAAGCCCTTGCTAGCATATTTAATTCATCCTAAAGGGTTCTGCTGTGGCAAAGCTACTTATCAACAAGGCAGACAACTCCAGAAGGTAGCTAGTGAAGAAGTGGGTATTTCTTTCCCAGAGGGCAAGTAATGAACTGGTGTACATCTCTCACAGGCAGGACGGCACCAACATCCCTCAAATGGGTGAAGAAGGTTTATTCTCTTAATACAGCCAAGTAAATCAACAGAACAGTCTTCTAAGTCGCTCCTTTTCTGTCTTTAGGGCCACCCTTTATCCTGACACTCCTATTCCTGGCAGCTTCCCAGTTCTAGTCAACTCTGCTCCCTTCCTGGAGCAGTAGCCCCATGGTGCCTTGCTTCATTGACAAATCACAAGAGTTAGCTCCACTCCACTATGGTTTTGCTTCTCCAGGCGCAGACTGTCCACTCACTCCCTGCCCTCTGACAATCTTTTATTAGCCCAGGTGTAGTCCACCCCCTTTAATGGGCTGGATTGGGGTCACCACAGGGACCAGCTGTCCTGTGGCACTGTTTTATTTGTCTCTGGCTTTTGAGCCTTTAGGATTCATTTTCAAGCTTTCTTTTTCTCGACAACCATGAGGCCTAGAAACTTATACCTTATCTATAGAATAAGGCACAGTCTGTGTCACTTTGAAGCCTAGAATGTCCGAGTTAGTGTGAGTGATGGCAACAGATGCATGTGTGGTAGAGAGCTCTTCTTGTTCAGAATATCACCAGGTTAAATCATCACTTGGATTCACGGTCTGTTACCATCCAATTTTAAGTTCAGACTCATTTTCATTTTTTTTCGCACTTTATGAATTACAGCCATATGACAACATGGGCTTTCCGTTAGTTTTTGAACAAAAGGACAAGATTCTTATGTAGTCACTTGAATTCAGGAGCTGGGGCTTTAAGGAAAAACACCTCCCAAAGATCCTGAGATTAGCAGTAAAGTTGACAATAGTGTGTCTGTGTCCTATTTGTAACATGAAACTAATACTTCACTTACTGCATTTGCTTTCCCTTGGTTTTTGGTGGTTCAATTCATATGTGTAGCACTTGGAGTTAACCAAACGAAAGATGGTATATTAGTGTAGTGTACAAAATGTTAGTTTCTAGTTTTGATGTCTCCTCAACTTTTGGCCACATAGCTGATCACTGTCCGAGCTCTTGAGCACTTCATCAGTTTTACAGAACTGCTCTATAAATGAGATCTCTCTGTGCATGTAAATAGTTAATGGATAAGATGCCAATAGATAGCTACCCTAAATACTCTCCAGCGTGCCTGGTTTTTATAGGATCTATAAAAACTTGTTGTGTGCTGCAAATGGCTTCCTCTCTGCAGTTGTTTACAATCTGGGGTCTGATTCTTTGCTCACTTACAGTGGCACATACCGGAAATAACTCCATGGAATGCAATTTCGTTGTATTGGTGTGAAAGGAGAATCTAGCCCAATGCTGTGTGGAGATGGACAAGGAAATTATGGCAAGGCATTTAGAGTTGTCAAGACTGACTTGCATTGGAAACACTTCTACATAAGAGTATTTTTACGGAATCACAGTTTGCATTCAGTATATTTGAAATACTGTCAAATTTAACTGAATGCAGTGCAACAGTTCATCCTTGTTCAAGTAATCAAGTTTTTGTAAAGAACATCATGAATAGCTTTTGGACACGGTAGGCCCTGATTCTCATCTCGCTTATAGCCATTTGATGCTGGTGTAGTGTCAGTGACTTAGTTACACTGATGTAAGAGATCAGAATCAGGTCCAATGTAAGATGAAATTCTATATGATAATTTTGTAATGAGAGCAACAATATTGTTTGAAGTGTGGGGTTGAGGAAGGAAATGGTTCTCTAGTGTGCTCTTCTGTAACAGCAAAAGAATATGAAAATGGTAGAAAGTAATTTAATGTTTTGAACTTTCTTGATTCCTTCCTAAAGTGCTTCCATGTGCTATAAGAGCTCACCTTTGACCCATGCTAGTGATTTGAATTCTTTAATCTGTTCCCATTACTCCTCCAGATGAAAGTTTCAATAAAGGAAGGGATTAAGAAAGGGGAAATCTGACCCCACCAAAACAAGATTTGTGTAATATTAAAGAGTTGAAGAGAGAAACTGTGAACTCCTTTTAACTAGAAGTAAATCCTGAAATCCAGAAACTACCTCAGAGCTGGGGAAAAGGAAGGGCATGTGACACAGGGGCTGAGTCCAATTTCACTGACCCTGATTTAGATCAAGAGTAACTCTACTGAAATAAATGGTACAGTGGTATAAGATGAGGGCCACTGAGATCAGAATCAGGCTATGTATTTTTCAATTGACAGTCTCTTCTACAATAGAATTGTGGACACAACTTACATTTTATTGTTGTAGACCTATTACTCTTCCTGCAGTACTTAGTCAGCTAGTAAACATTGTACAAGGCAGCTGGAACCCATGAGAAGCAAGTAATAACACAGCCATTAAGGCATTTAGACCAGTTACAAATACTGCAGACTACTTAACTCCTTCCATGACTTACTGAAATGTAAAAACTTTTAGTGTGATCCGTGGAGTGTCATAGTATAATATCACACAGTGACTCTCAAACTTCTTGAGCCCATGAATGCTTTACTGTTTTGCCAGAAACGTAGGCCTCAGTCTTGTAAGAAGATCTATACAGGCCAATCCTTGTTCCCATACAAACTTGAAGCACATTGAAATCAATGGAGATTTGTAATGGCCTACCCATGTGGAGCTATTCCCAAAATTGGGGTACAGCTGAGTGAATAATTCGTGAGTTTGTGAGGGTTTTTTGCAAAACCTAAAAATCTCCCCCTCTTCCCCCAAATTTGATTGGCTTTGAACCAAAACTGATTTTTTTTCTTGACAAAATGAAGAACTGGGGGGAAAAATCATTTTGTTTGGGGGGAAAAAGGTCTAAACCGCTTGTTTTGACATTTGACACCACAGGGTTATGCTAGCATAGCTATGCTGGTAAAGTCTCTTTAATATAGACACAGCAAGTGCTTACTCTTAGAGGAATTTAAAGTTGGGGTGGGAGGGAGCTCCATTTCCAATAGTTACCCTACACACAGGTTTCCTCCTGCAGGACACCCACATTGTCCTTTCTAATACATTCAAAATGTAAATGCTAACTAAATTCATCTTCTTTGCCCATTCTCAGGCCTGGTCTACGCTGCCGGTGGAGTTCTCTTCTTGCAGGGGTGGATTAACAGCGCCAACTTCCGTGTTCAGTTGAGTAGGTCTCCACTGGCGCTCAATCGATCCCACGGAATTGATCCTGCACTGCCGACAATGCCGCCAGCAGTGTAGACGTACTCTCAGTTTCAGCTTTTCCCTCCTTTCCCTTAAATTTTTCTATTGTCTGTTTTCCAAATTCGTGACGTTTAAAATGTGTCCTCACCTCTAAAGACAACGTGTGTGTTAAATTATTTTTATTACTTCTTTCCAGCGTTTATTAGCCACTTATGCCCAGATTAGATGGGAACAAGAACTGTGGACCAGATCATTTGGTTCAGGCAAGCAGCCTTGAGGCCGGGAAGAGTGTGGAGGGGCCAAGATGGCTTTCCACTGGGCTAATTCCCAAGTCCTGGGTAGCTGATATGGCCCCACTACAATTTAATGTAGCCTTGGATCAGCTCTAAATAGTATCCAGCTGGTCACATCCTCTGTATGCTCACCAAGACCCCTATGTTGGGTGCTAGAAGAAGGGGCAGGATGGAGCTGCTACACCATCTCTACTCCCAGCTGGCGATTACCCCCACAGTTTAATTGAAACTCTATTGTAAATCTAATTGTACCTGACCTAATCCTCTTGTCACTAGCACTAATGTAAATCAGAAGAACTCTGCTGAAGCCAATGGCCTTACCTGTGAATTCAGCCAAGCTGTGGTAGGCACAGGGCTCAGTGGATAAGGACAGATCTAGCTTCATACTCTCTCTCTGCTCTGGGGATCTTTGGGTAAACTGGGGTTCAATTCCCAGAACAATTTTAAAGCAGACCCATGGGTCTCTTATTTCAACCTGGAATTGCTGGAGCACAGCAGCACCCTCTCACCAGCTCTATCTCCTACAAGCAACTGGCTGATCAAACCAGCATTACTGTACTTTTGTATCACTGTAGTGGTTTGAAGGCTCTGGCATGGGGCTGAGGATCTGGCCCAATGGATTTACATTGGTTAAATAGGAGAAAGTCAGGCTAAATTGTGAAGTGCTTTGGAATTCTTCAGAATGATGTGCAGTGTGCTGCACACCTAATATGCATGCAGCCATGTTCATATTTCTGTTGGAACCTCAAGTTTTGGACTTGCAGATTTGCACAAACTGTGCAACCCTAGTGCTGCAGTAACAATTTTACCACTTAATACAGAAATAAGTAGATTAATATTAATGTCATGGACAAGGGTGGCATTGCTTCTCGCTGTTCTGGACTAGGAATTAAGAGCCCCATCCTGCAGCCTTTATTCATGTGGGTAAGCTTTATTGACACAAGTAATCCCTGTGAATCATTAGTCACATAGGATATGGTGGTAGGATTGGGGGCCCATAGAAGGCATCATTTGGATTTTGCTTGTTATCCTTTTTCGATAATCTATTCAGGTATCTTCACTGCATTTGGAACTTGGTAAACAACAAATGAATGTGTTGTACTTAACTTGGTCATTTAGTCTCTCAGGGTATTTGTCTACACTGCATTGTAAACCCAGGGCTAGCGGGACTCAAGCCAAAAAGCCCTGAGTTTGAAAGCCCAGGACTTGAGCATACATACTCTTTGGTGACCCTAGGTTAAGATTTTTTGAGTCTGGGCCACACAATGGGGCTCCAGTGTCCCCATTGTGTATACACACCCATGTCCAACCAACCATACCCCAGACTACCTAGCACCCTTCCAAATGTGGCCATCCTAGCCTTTTGTTCGTGGTGCAGCATGGGGGAGAACTGTACTGCCCACCCTCCATGTGACAGGAAGTTGTCTCAGCCTGTCCACACAGCCTTCTGAGCCAGCATTTGGGTCTGCACACTCCCAGCAACTGGAGCCAGCCCCAGGGAGGAGTCATCACTTGAAGAGCTTCTTTCGGTTGGAATTTCAGGAAATGGGCAGAGCTTCCATGAGACAGTGGTGGACACGTCACCGGTGTTTTCTGACCCATCGACAACGCCTGATTGAGTTAATGCCAGAACAGGAGGAGAAGGATGACAATACAGACAATGACTCAAACTGACTGATGCTGCTCATGTTCTCATTATAACCACCCCGGATCCTCCCTATGTAGACCTGTGCTTCTGGAGCAAAGTCACAACCACAGCCGGGTCCGATCATATTGGCATCCCAGGTACTCATGAGCAGCAGTAAGTCCAGAACTTTCTCCTGTAGAAAGCTACACTTCTGAAGCTTTGTGAGTAGCGTGCTCCAACCTTCCAGCATCACAACACATGCATGAGGATGGTCACATTAGTCCAGACGTAGTTGCTATAATAACCATTTAGAGACTGGCTACTTCAGACTGCTACAGGTCCAGTTTGGTGTTGGAAAGTCGACTGGGGGTGAAGAAGTGGTGAAGGTTTCCAAGGCAATCAGGTATGTGACTTAACCAATGGTGGTGGGCACAAACAATATTTCTGAACAAATTGCTGGCTTTGAGAGAATGGGGATTTCCAAATTGTATTCAGACGATGCTTGGGACTCATTTACCCATAGTTTCCCCTCCTTAAAGAGCAAATGAGTACATAAACTACAAAGGGTAACTACTCCATTCTTATGCCAGCCCTTGTGGATCACAGAGGCCAAGTTATGGATGCCAACATAGGCTGCACTGGAAAGGTTTATGATGGCAGGTTTTGTGCCAGGCAGAAGTCTATCTTCACTGACAGGTTGGGATACTATTTTCACCAAATGACATTGTCATAAAAGAGTTACTGTCCCTACTCTTGTTCTGGGGGACCTCTGCCTGCCCCCTTTAGCCTTTGCTTATGAATCAGCCTTTCCTGATCTTGGAGGCCTAGCAAAAAAAAGTTTAATTACATTCTCAGCAGGGGTAGAATGGTGGGGATTGAATGTGCATTTGGCAGACTGAAATCCCACTGGTGCTGTTTACAGATTCATTTGGTTTCCAGTGTCTGCATTATTGGGGCTTGCTGTGTTCGACTCAGTTTTGGCTTCACAAAGATTTTGAAACTTGCTCCTGAATGGGCCTATGACAATAGTGGATTGCTGAACCAGTACATTCAACCAGAAAATGCACCGATTACTGCTGGAGCAAGATGCACCTGGGCAACAGAAATCAGGGCTGCCCTGTGTTTCCACCTAGTGGACTTATAATGGGCCAAAGGAAGAAGGATAATAGTACATTTATGAATGGTTTTTCTACAGTAAATGAGATAATGCTGCATCACAAAATGAAATGGAGTGGGTGAGGGGGGAGGTTACTGTTGCTGTTCACAGTGAATGGAAGAAAGTATTGATATACATTTTTATTTGGCTAGCATGACTTTTTAATGTGGCAGGGAGTGGGGAAAGTACCATGCATTGACATTGAATTATAAAGCTAAAAACAGGGTAAGGTACAATGGGCAAGTCGTATCCAAACAATTTCTCATACACAAGTACATCCATCAAAGTACAGATAAGATGTGATATAGAGATGGCAATAAAGGCTTTTCTTGAAGTTTATTTGTATTACAAAAATAGTAGAGCATTGCCAGGTAGGCCAGCTGCCATTAGAACACCAAAAAAAAAATTGTAGTATGTCAACACTACAACCAGTAATAAAACAAAATGCATAAACCAAATGTTGAACAGCACCATTACAAAAATTCCCTAATTTTTCATGTCCTCTAGCATGTTCCGCTTTGCCTTGTTGTGCACTTGCACAAACGTGTTGCTACTGCACAGGTGTGAAGGCCTGCAGGCTGGTAGCAGACTGCAAGGGGGAAGAGTTCACATCAGGGTAGATGTATGTAGTGGGGTAGAAGTCAACACAGGGACTGAAGTATGCCTAGAGTAGACTTGCTCTGTCTAGCTGCTGTTAAGTCCCAGTTGCATGGGCCACCCAACCAGGGAACTGTCCAAAGTGTTCCTGTTATTCAGCACATAGAATCATGGAGGGGACTCTGGCCATGGGGTGGGCACAGCAGGAGCCCTCACTCTTGCAGCCATTAGTGAAAGCAGCTGACAAAAAATAAGTCTTTCTACTGTGCTCTGTCTTCCTCCCTCAACTGCCGTTCCTGTTCCAGGACCTGCAATGCAAACATCTGCTCCTGCACTGCAATTCTGTCCTCAAGTTCTGCAGCCTTCCTATGACTTTCTCCTTGTCTCTCCACTTGCCATGAATCCTTACCTCTTTGACAGTGCCCCTGCTTGTTGGCCCTATGCAACATCAACCATAGGTTCATCACAGAAACACTCCCTCTTGGAACACTCTACGATGGTATGGAGAACTAGTCTACTGGTGTATGTGCGAACTGCTGAGGTACAATGGCCACTAGAGGTGCCTGCAAATAGACATAAAAGAATATTATTGCCTCAATGATTTGCAGACAAATCACTGTGGAATCTCAAGGACAAAAAAATTATACTTTCAAATTCAGATTTACAATCTATTGTGAGAGGAATGCTTCATATCCTAAAAGCTTGTGGACACAACTGAGTTAAACCGCATGAGAAGAGTATGCAAAAAAGGTAAGTTTAAAAATTGCAATGACCTTGAGGAAATGGGGTGGCTATGGTGTAGTATGTAAACCTTCTCTATCCTCAGGCATTCCGCATTTTGAAGGACGTGACAATTCTGGTGGTTCCTGAAGCAAAGAGAATTTTATTCCAAACTTCCAGTGGCAAGGCAGCCATGTATGTCACTGGAGTAGTCAAACTTATGTGTCTGAACAGCACATCTTTGGAGTAGACTGTTCAGCTACTGTGGTGGCCGTAGAAAATACACTCTTCCCCAAAATGTGAATGCCCATCAGGAGTTCCTGCTACAGGAAGTTTGCCAATGTCAGCATCTGGGATTGGAGCAAAAACATATGTAGGAAAACAGGATGCGGAGGCAGCATCTGCATGGATTACTGCCTCCCCATTGCTTTTGGTACACCTTTTATAACTGCATGCAAACACATACACTAATAGTAATACTACACACACTAATACTGGCTCACAAAGAACTCACTGGCCCCTCTTCCCTAGCACACTTCTGAACTGCATACAAGCCTCCAGCTCTACTTTGGACAAATGACTGTCATCCATGAACTTTCTTAATTTATATAGACTACATTTCAACTTTCTCCAGGCAGTTCACTGTTTACCAGCACCTCATTACACTATTGGGTTAGTATGGAGTGGCGTACTAACAGGAAAGGCAATGTAAGGGTCTTATTTTAACACCCTGGCATATCTCAGCAAGAATGTGGAAGTTCCTAGTAAAACTTCACTTTCAAATTCTCCATTCTGAATTCCAGGGTGTGGGGTGTAGAAGGGAGGATGTCAACGTGCTGGTGTGCAATCTGCCATTAGTGGTAGCTGCTGCACACAGCTTGTAATAATTTTTGCATTGGTTCAGAACCTGAGAATCTCTCCCTTTCGTCTGTATTAATAAAAACTAATATGGAGCCAGAAATTTACCAGGCTGTGGGGCGTCTTCTGTCTCTTCTGTTGGTTCTGCAGCAGGCTTCTCCTCAAGGGAGGGCATCAAAAATCTCCTCTGCATACGCATCCAGCAAGTGCTGCAGCTGTTGTGGTAGCAGAGCCTCTTCAGGGACCAGTTCCAGTACCACAGTAACTTTGGTAGCCTGATCTGGTGCCTGCTGGTTACCCTCCCATTCCATTCTGGTTTGAGGATCAGAAGGTTTCCATCCTGGCTGAAGAGGCCCTCACGGAGCACTGTTTGCTTGGTGCGGTACCCACCACTTGGTCAAATTCCTCCAAAAGGCTGAATGATCCTGAGGAACTGTTTTCGTAGGCTTTAAGCTAGAGGAGACCATCACGATCATCTAGTCTGACCTGCACATCACAGGACCCAGAATCTCATCGACCCACTCCTGTAATAGACCCATAATATCTGGCTAAGTTACGGAAGTCTTCAAATCATGACTTACGTCAAGTTACAGGAAATGCACCATTGACTCTAGTTCAAACCAGCATGTGACCTGTGTCCCATGCTGTAGAGGAAGATGAAAATCCCCCATGGTGCCTGGCATTCTAGCCTGGGAGAAATTACTTCCCAATTCCAAATTTGATGATCAGTTAGACCCTGAGCAGGTCAGCCAGACGCCCCCCCCCCAGCCAGACACCTGGGAAAGAATTCATTGTAGTATCTCTGAGCCTTCCCCATCTCGTGTCCCACCTATGGCCATTGGAGATATTTGCCACTAGCAGTTGCAGATGGATCACTTGCCATTGTAGATAATCTCATCATACCATCCCCTTCATAAACTTATCAAGATCAGGTGAGCTTGATAAATTCTCATCCCTGACTTTCCCGTAGTCAGTCTTGAACTGCTTAATCTATTCCCTGCTCTGGTCCAGTGAATCCCTAGTTCTGCCAGTTTCTTGACTAGTTCCTGCTCTGTGTGGTCTTTCCTGGTACTGTTACTAAAACTGAACTTCTTGTTTGCCTCTCAGCCTTCTACAACAACACCAGGGAGAGGAGGTTGGCTGAGGAGGCGCTCTGCAACTCTGGGGCCTACGTCCGTTCCTCCAGTTGATCACACGTCCGGGCAGAGTTCCTCTGGGCCACGTCTGCTGACTCCTTAGATATTTTTGAGGAGCAGTGGGTGCTGTCTGGGCTCTCTGCTCGGTGTCCCCCTCAGGTTCCCTCTGTTTAACCCTTTGACCTTCACGCCTATTCCTGTTTTCTCATTTGTTGTCCCCCGCATTCAGTGGAGTCCTGGGCTCAGTAGCTCTTCCCCTTAGGCTGAGGGATGGGTGTTTAGACATGGGGGGGCTTGTGCCCACTAGGGATGTAAAAGCCTAATATTTAAATGTTTAAATGGTAATCAGCTATTTAAATGTTTTAAACAGCTGATTACATTTAAACTAGCTGTAGCTAGGTTCTACTCCTTGCAAGCCAGAGCAGTTGGGCAGCTCGGGCTGACCGGGAGGCAGGGGAGGCGTGGAGCCCTGTGGTGGGGTGGGAGGAGAGCTGCAGCTGGGCTCACGGGGAGGTGCAGAGCCCCGCGCAGTTTCCCCTGCAAGTGCAGAGTGGGGGAAGCTACAGTTGGGCTCTGATCAGCTCCTCACCAGCCGGAGCTGCCCAGAGATGGCTCTGCAGCAGAGGAGCTAAAGCTAGGCAACTCTCACTTGGCAGTGAGGAGCAGAGTCCAGCACAGATCCCCCGCCACCTTTAACCATTTAAATGTTCTATTTCTGGAATGTTTAAACCAGGGGCCTGGCTATGTCTGGGCTTGGCTGGGCTAGGGCCCACCCACTTAGACAACAGACCCACCAAAGAGCAGCTTAAACTACCTGGCCAACTTGGGCTTTCTTAGTCTTTGGCTTCCTGAACTTCCTGATTCTGGTCATGTGGCTGGAATCAGGAAGTTCGGGTTTTTTGGCAAGTCCACCAGTGTCAGCCAGAGGTCCTGCCAGGAGATCAGATCTGGCTATGCCTCTGGTTTAAACGGATTTTTTTAAAACAAACTTTTACACCCCCAGTGTCCACTCACGTCCCAGAATAGAACCACAGATTCACCAAATTCTGGCTGTGCTCCCACAATCAGGAAGTGGTATGAGAAGGTTCACAGTGTTTGCACCTCAACAATCAGAATAAGATGGAAGGGTTAAACACCAAGCTGCTGTACAAGAACAACATGCACAGCTACAGACTGGGGACTGATGAGCTAGGCAGCAGTTCTGCAGAAAAGGATCTGGGGGTTACAGTGGATAAGAAACTGGATATGAGTCAGCAGTGTGCCCTGGATGCCAAGAAGGCTAAGAGCATATTGGGCTGCATTAGTAGGACCATTGCCAGCAGATCAAGGAAGTTATTGTTCCCCTCTATTCAGCATTGGTGAGGCCGTATTTGGAGTACTGTGTCCAGTTTGGGGCCCCCCACTACAAAAAGGATGTGGACAAGTTGGAGAGAGTCCAGCGGAGGACAACAAAATGATTAGGGGGCTGGAGCACAAGATTTATGAGGAGAGGCTGAGGAAACTAGTCTTGTTTAATCTGTAGAAGAGAAGAATGAGGGGGGATTTGATAGCAGCCTTTAACTACCTGAAAGGGGGTTCCAGGGAGGATGGAGATAGGCTGTTCTCAGTGGTGACAGATGACAGAACAAGGAGCAATGGTCTTAAGTGACAGTGGAGGAGGTCTAGGTTGGATATTAGGAAAAAGATTTTCACTAGGAGGGTGGTGAGGCACTGGAATGGGTTACCTAGGGAGGTGGTGGAATCCCCATCTTTAGAGATTTTTAAGCTGCGGCTTGACAAAACCCTCGCTGAGATTAGTTAGCTGAGGTTAGTCCTGCTTTGAGCAGGGGGTTGGACTAGATACCTCCTGAGATCCCTTCCAACTCTAATATTCTATGATGCTATGAACATTTCCTGGAAGTTGGTTTGCTCCACTTGGGACAGAAAGGACGCAGAAAAGAGCCTCTAGGACTGTGGGACAGCACTGGTGGACTCTCAGGACCTGAGTCTGGCTGGCCTGGAGCCTAAGCTGCATCCACACTTCAAAATTGGGGAGTTTGGACCTGAGTACCAGGAGGACTCAGGCTTTAACCCACCTGACTTGTGAGGTCCTGGGGCTCAGGTCTGAGTCAGACAGAACTGTGAGTAGACAAATGGGGGTTTTGGGCTCAAGCCTGAGAGTGGGCTTACATAGCCATGTAGACATACCCATATCTCTTGTCTACATTGGCAGTGGCATGTAGGGTACGTGTAGCTAGGTGCTACAGTGAAAAACAGGCTTTTCCCACTGTAGTAGATACATGTAGATGCATACTGCAGGGAAAGATTCAGGCTGTGGGAAGCAGTGGAAAAAGCTCCAAGAACTTTTCCCCACTGCCAGAGCCTTTTCCCACCACCAGAGCCTTTCCCTGCAAAAGGGAAAGGCTCTGTCAGAAAGGAGTCAGCAGGCCGCTACACTACCAAAAATAGTAAAGTAGCAGTGGGAGGCACTGCTTGGATTTATAGGAGATATAGAAAGTCTTGTAGGCTATATATACCTGATGTTCTAGTGTGTCTTTATTCATTTAAGCAGTGCCTCACCATCTACACTGCTATTTATATGCATGTCAGGGGTGTGTGCAGTGCATGTACTTTTCATGCTGCCATAAGAGTAGACATAGCATCAGTGTATATACTAGGGCCCAGCAGAGAGCCATTTTTGCTCTCAGAGAAGCCAGAGGCTTCTCTCTGACTGTAGTCTGCCAATGGCAGTGCATTGAAATATGGACACTGAGTGTTCAGCACCTATGTGGACATTAAATTGCAATAACAGGCAGTCCCCAACCCCCCGTTCCAATTATTTTCATTAATAGTAGTTTCAGCACAATAAAACCATGTTAAGTAAAATAGAGAAATTACTTCAATTGTAGTTGGAGCTGATGCCTGAATCTTCCAAATTACTCCCTTGAATTTATCTTTTGAGTAGAGAATTTTTGTCCCCAGCCCTGCCAGAGAGTGATGTGTTCCTCATTCCAATTAAAAAGAAACCTGCCTCTAAGAAAAGAATAATTTGGTAGAGAGATTCCACTCCATGGAGCCATGCCGCCCCACTTATATCCATTTCAAACACTAACGTGAAGATTGCTTCCCTGCTTCATCTGCAGCTCCCCCAACAACAGCCCTTGCTTCTAACACCACATCAAACACAGGCTCTTTGAAGCCCTTCACAGCCTATTCCCAACCTATCCATCCTCTCTTACATAATAGAAGATATCAACTCCCACCTCTGCTCCTCCGATAAAGCCAGTCCTGAACTGTCTATTTGCCAACTTTTTCCACCAAACACCTTTGCGCTTTCTCTCATGTCACCTCCTTATACATGGGAGGAGCTCCCCGCTAAGTATTCAGAAAGCCATCATATTGTTCTCTTCCAATCCTTCCCTTAAAACTCCTTCACTGCAATATTTACAAAGCACTGGACAGCGTTAGTCTGCTGGCATGCAGTATCATGCTGTTCATGGTCCCACTGTTACCGGGGGCTCCCCTGTCAATTTGCTTCATCCAGCTGTTTTTCCTCCCTGCCTTATATGTAGACTGGAAGCGCTTCAGTACAGGATCCATTAGTTTGTTCTATGTTTGTACAGTGCCTAGAATAACAAGGACCGGTCCACCCCAATACCAGCAATAAATAATAGTCTCCCCATCTTTAGGATCAGTCGTTTCGTTCTCCCCTTTTTTGCTACAGTACTTGTTCCTGCAGAAACAAAGATCCAGTTGCCTAAAAACAAGAACATCTGCTAGCGGTAGGTATCAATTCTCTGACTGCTTCACTGTTGGAGATTTAGTGTTGTGTAAACAGTAGGAATTTCAGCATGAGATTACAGAAGTCATGAGGTCAACAAGACTAATCATCAGCATTTTATTAATGCACATGTTTTCATTTGTACTGGTTTTTTGACACACGGGTAGACAGGTGTATTATCTGCAGAGTAATCATCAAAAGAAAAATTCAGTCATGTTCCAAGTTCTGTGCTGCATTTGATGAGTGTGTTGTTCTGCACGTGCTTCAGTCATGAGACCATTTGTTGACTGCAGGAGCCCTAACTCGATCTCATTAATACGTTTCATATGCTACAGCCAAGGTCCATCCTGTGTACTTCATTAAAAGATGGATCTAAATTCTGTGGCAAACCTTCTGGATTCTGCAGCACACTGTTGCAAATTCTGTGGCAGCCTCAGATAATTTTTTCTGAGTTTGGATTACTTATTTTTAGTTACTCAGTAAAGTAGGGTTCTGCATTTGTTCAGGGATATGCAAATTAACTGGATGTTTCTGCCAAAGTGACTAGCAGTGAAATATTTAGTGCTGAGATTAAATTTGTCATCCCTAGGTTACAGAGGTAATGCTCCAGATGTCCCAGTTTCATTAGATGTCCCAGTTTCCCAAGAACATCTCTTGGGGGGCCTAAAGTGACCTGATTTTCTATTTCATCCATCAAAACTTCTGATGTTTTTCTAACAGTGAAATGTTTGTCTGTGATGTGTTGCTGCCCTGCTATAAAGTGTTCTGTGCCTCTTTTTCACTCTCAGCACATAGGGAATGTGTTTCATGCCAGCATTATTCAAAACCAGAGCTTAGCAGGAAACAGCTTTGCAGTAGCAGACCAGGGAGTAGATGACCTGATCTAGCCATGCAAAACCCCTGCTTGAGCCCTTTTAGAAGAGGGGCAGGATGGGGACCTGATGATCTGTCCTTTGCTCTCCTTCTCTCTACAGTCAGTGATATAAAGAGGAGGGAAGTGAGGGATAGAGGGATTCAGAAAGAGGAGGCAGAGCGTAGCTTGTCTTTGTTCTGCTCTGCTGCTCCAGGGGGAGATTTTCTGTCTCTGGCTGAGCCAATGAATGAGAGGAGAGAGAATGAGTGCTGGGCACATGAGTATTTCACATCGCTTTAAAAAAAATAGAGCCATAAAAAAGTGTGCTGATTTTTGTTTTTGAAAATATCAAAATGATACAGTCTGTGCGTCTCAGAGCTATTGTTTCTATGCTGTCTGTAAACTCAGTCACACATTGCTGCATTGGTTACACTTTGTTCATACATTCAAGCTTTCCTTTGCAACCTGTGCTAGAAACACAGGGCCAGACTCTCAGCTTTGTCATCTCCCACTCTGCTCAGCTGAGGCCGGGGGTAGAAGGTGTGGGGAGAAGAAGGCGACTAAGCCACATTTCCTCTCTTCTAGTTCCATGCCCAAGGCCTGTTTTAAACTATAACTGCAGTGGACCCACCCTCTCATGCTCCAACACATCTCCTACAGGAAGTCAAGAAGAGTAGTGTTGCAAAGCCTTCTAAAGGCTCTATATTACCCAAGAATTCCTCGGCTGCCCCTTTTAGGACAGCAATATAGCTGATTTCCACTATTAAAATACTGCAAAAGAAGTCTCACAGGTGGCCATAATTTTATTGATGAAAGCTGAGATTGTGGAGCACAATTCTGTACCAAGAGGGGAATTTGGTCAGCCAATTCCTCAGATACAAAAATCACAGAATAACTAGGTCCCTGATTATACCTGCAGAGTGTCAGCTCACAGTAGATACTAGCAAAACATGTATCATTTTACACTGTGCATTCCGATATACCAATATTACAGTCCTGAACACTGTTGTCTCTGTATCCTATGCAGTGAGTTAAACTACACTCAGAGCATATATACTAGGAGTGTCATATACTAGGATAATTTCAATTACAAAGAGACAGAATAGTGAAACTCTTGACTCCAGTCAGACACTAGAAGTGGCTTCCTTACACGGGAGTCTTGATATGTGAACCAGAAACATGTTCACTGTAACAAAGCCTGGAACCTACATAATGAGGCACAGAGGGGTGTTAACCATAGAAGCAGAATTGTCCACAAGTGCTTATTCGGATGTTTTGTTTTGTTTTGTTTTACAGGGTATGTCTACACAGCAGGCCCAGTGGTGATTGAAGCAGCGGGATCAATTGAGCAGGTCATGTAGATCCTGGTAACCAATGCTGGTAATCCACCTCCCCGAAAGGAGTAAGGCTGTGTCAATGAGGAGGTGTCTCCCGCCAATGCAGCGCCATGAAGGCACCAAGGCACGTAAGTATGTTGACGCTACCTCCCATTGTTGGCTGGCGGCCATGTAGACCAGGTCTAAGAGGCAGTACATTGAAACTCATATTAGGTTCTGTTACTTGGAGAGGCACAGTGTGAAGTGGGGGCTGGGGCCTGGTAGCTGCAGATGTAGAGTAAGGAGCTGAGTAGAACACGGGCAGCTTCTTGGGAGGAGTGACTGCACGGAGACATTGGAGGGGATCAGATGTCACAACTATTGAAGAAGGATGAAGTATACAAGGAGTGGGCTGACTGTGCAAGGGAAGGGATGGGAAAAGGTGAGGAGCAGCCAGTGTAACAGAAGGCTGGGGGGACTGAGGCAGAGTGCGAAACAGGGGAAGATAAGGTTGAATAGTGAGGTGCTGGGAGACAGGAAAATTTGGAAGGCAGGACCAGGGAGGTCCAAAGAGTAGTCAGTGCTGAAGTGGTCTGCCAGAACTCGACTGAATAACATTGGCAGGGTGTACCTACAGCCTGTTCTTCAAGGTGAGGAACGTTTAGATTTCTTTTTCTTATTAAGAAAAAAACCAAGCTGTTCTCTCAACAGGGAAGCCTTTTCTATATATTAGAGAAAGAAGTGTCTTCCAGGAACCAGACTGGCACAAGTGGTTGGTCTGTAAGTGATGCATACTCACTAGATTAGTTTTAATGAAAAAAATATTTCTTTTCACTTCTCTTCTTGTCTCAAGCTATGTCTACACTACAGAACCTATACTAGCTGTGCTGGTATATCCCCCAATGTAGATGCAATGTGCACCCACAGAAAGAATTTTTCTGCTTGTGGAGGAACATCATCTTCTTTAATGATGTTGTCTATGATGACAAAAGCACTCTTGCTGACAGAAGCACATAGCTATGACCTTATCTACACTACAAACTTAGGTCAATGGAAACCGCTTTAAGTCGGCCTAGTAATGTATGTGTCTACATTACCAGGTCTCTTCTGCCAACCTAACTCACCTGTAACATTCACTTAATTAGTCCACCTCCATAGAGGCATAGCACTTAAATCGATGTTGATGAGTCGACTGAGGCAGTGTAAATGCAGCATTGTGTAAGTCAACCTCAGTTGGCTTCCAGGAGGTGTCCAACAATGCTCTGCTGTGACCGCTCTGGAGATCATTTTCAACTTTGTTGCACAGCAACCAACTACACAGGAAATAGCCCCTCCCCTGTTAAAGCCCTGGGAAATTTTGAATCCTCATTTACAGTGTGATCAGTGTGGAGAGCTTGCCAGCCCAGCCCATCATGGTAACTCAATGCCCCAAACGTGCTGCAGCCTGGAGTACACAGGAGGTGGTGGATCTTATCAGTCTGTGGGGAGAAGAGTCTGTGCAGGCACAACTCTGGTCCAGCCAAAGAAATGTAGACATCTATGGAAAGATTGCATGTAACATGGGGGAGGAAAGCTACACCAAGGACATGCAACAGTGCCGCATGAAAATCAAAGAGCTTTGGCAGGTGTACCAGAAGACAAGGGTGTCAAACAGTTGTTCTGGTTCTGCACCTCAGACACGCTGCTTCTATAATGAGTTGTATGTGATTCTTGGTGGTGACCCCATCACTACCCCCAAATGCAACATGGACATCTCCCTAGAGTCTGAGTCCTGAACCACCTCAGGCAGCAATGAAGAGGACATTATGGATGAGAGAGGAGAAAGAGGAGAATGGGAGACAGGCGACTGGGGGGGAACCATTCTCCCTGAGAGCCAAGAGCTATTTTTAACCCCAGAGCAGTCCAGTCAGTCGTAGGACAGCATGGTTGCCAAGCGTGATGCCGGGGAAGGTACCTCTGGTGAGTTTGCAATTCCAGTCAAACTGCAGATGTTAGGTGCTCTGATATTTTATGTGTAATAATAAGAAAAAGTGAGGTGCGTGGGTATCTGCTTCCCCAGTGGCTGCTCTGGGTACACAGAGTGTGCATCCACAGAAAAGACTGTATATGCACAGGGATGTCCTGGGAATCTTCCAGGGAGATCCCTAGGAAACTTTCCTGGACGTTCTCTGCAATCCTTTGCACAAGGTTTCTGGGGAGGGCTACCTTATTTCTTCCACTACAGTAGGACACTTTCCCACTCCACTCCAGTATTAATTCTGCTGGCATCATTGCATTACATACACAGCATAGAAGCCCATGGACTAGGTCTGTACCCAGACACTTGCAGCATCTGCTCCCTTGCCGCCTCTGTTATCCTCAGGAGACTAATATAACATAGGGTCACTTAAGGGAGATGGTGGAAGTTTTCATTACAAGTGATCACACCACAAACAGGAGACCATGTAATCCCTGTCCCCATGGCAATTTTCAGGTCCCTCAACCATGGTTTCACTAACATGCCAGTGGTTTGGTTGGCAGCCATCGGCATTGACCTCAGAATCTGCTAATCCAGGGCAACTACTACCAGATACATTAAGGGAAGGGGGGATGGGTTCCCTGTGTTTTCTCATGGTTGCAAACTACCCCCAACCTGAGCCACCTCGGACAAAGACCACAATTTGAGAGGCTTAATGCTCAAAGCAACATCCATGTTGCTCAAAGAGGAGCACTGTCCACCTGACCCCCTGTGCTCCCAATGCATTTTTCCCACAAGTTGCAATGTAAGTCCCATTGCCCAGGCCGCTGGGGCACACTCACCATGGCTGGAACAGCAAACCGGTTCATTGAATAGCTGGGGATTCTGATTATGTTCTGGCTTCCACTGGACTGTAAATAAGGAGAGTGATTTTTTAAAATATCAACCTTGCACTCGAGCCAGGATAATGACAATGGTGCCTTGTGCTTTGCATGCCTTAACAGTGGCATGCAAAGCACTTGATCTTCAGTGCATCCTCCCCACTGGCAGAGAGGCTTTCACAAATTAGAAGGTGGAAAAAGAGAAAGCGTGATGAAATGTTCATCGAGATAATGAATGCCTCTGGGACAGCTGACACGGACCTAAGAGCCTGGAGGATTTAATTGTCTGAAAAACTGGATATAGACATGGAGAGCAGGAAAGTATCCCAGGAGCATGAACATGCCACGCAGGATGAGATGCTGTGGATTATGAAGGACCAATCAGACTGTTGAGGCATCTGGTTGAGCTTCAAGAAAAGCAGCTTGAGGCTAGAGTCCCTCTGCAGCCCCTACAGAACAGCCTTCAAACACGCCCTGTTCCCAGTCCCCATCCCCCAAACATTCCAACGGGTGGGGGGGGAAGGTGCAGTATCCCTTCCACTCAACACTGGGGGAGGGGACTAAGACCAAAAGGCAACCATTCAAAGACCTTTGCTGTTCAAGACTTCTGTGCTTTCCCAAACAAGCTGCATTTGTTTCTCTGCTCTCAATTTTATCACACGATTTCCCCAAGGTTAAATTATTTTCCTGTTCTTTCAGATTCTTTGTTTGTGCAACAAAAGTCAACATTTTGAGACTGAATACTCTTTATTTATTCCATTCATTGAGGTTTTGGGAAGGGTAAGGGGAGATACAGGGAAACTGATGCAATAGAAGGGAAAGTATGGAAAGGCATAACGCAGATAAGCAGTGCACTTTATGGCAGCTCATTACTGAAATGGGTTTTCAAAGATTGCCGGAGATGAAGAGCTCCTTGGTGGGCTATTCCTATTGCCCTGGTTTCTGGCTGCTCAATATTAGCTGCCAACCTATCCGCCTCCATGCCCCGTTCCTGCAGAAACTTCTCTGACTCACAGATATTATGGCGCACACAGCATGCAGTGATAATAATGGGGATATTGTTTTCGCTAAGGTTGAACTTAGTAAACAAACTGCACCTGCAACCATTTAAATGTTTAAAGGCACGTTTACCACCATTCTGCATTTGCTCAGACTATTGTTGAATCACTCCTTACTGCTGTTCAGGTGGTCAGTGTATGGCTTCATGAGCCATGGGAGGAAGGGGTAGGCGGGGTCTCCCAGGTTTCCTATTGGCATTTCAACATCATCAATGGTTATTTTGTGATCTGGAAAGAAAGTGCCTGATTGCAACTTTCTGACCAGATCTGTGTTCCTAAAGATGTGCATGTCATGCACCTTTCCTGACCACCCCATGTTGATGTCAGTGAAATGCCCTGGGTGATCCACCAGCATTGCTACACCATTGAAAAATGGTTTCAGTTTTTATATACTCTTTGGCAAGGTCTGGTGCCAAAATAGGGATATACGTGCCATCTATCATCCCACTGCAGTTAGAGAACTCCATCGTGGTAAAATCATCCGCCATGTCCTTCAAGTTGCCCAGAGTCACTACTCTTCTTAGCAGACGTTGATTAATGGCCCTGCATACTTGGATCACAACAGCTCCCACAGCGGATTTACCAATTCCAAATTGATTCTCCACTGAGTCTGGCGTTGCAGGTTTCCACAGAGCGATCGTCTATCACTTCTCCACTGGCAGATCAGGTCTCATTCTAGTACTGCTGCAGTTCAGGGCTTGGGAAAGCTCTGAACAAAGTTCCTGGGAAGTGGCCTTCTGCATTTGAAAGTTCTGCAGCCACTGCTCATCATCCTATAACTGCATGACTATCCGATCCCACCAGTCAGCGCTTGTTTCCCAGGACCAGCAATGGCGCTCCACTGGATTCAGCTGCTGTGCAACTGCCAGCAGCAGCTGGGAATTGTTTTGTTCCATGGCGTGCAGCAAGACTGCTTGAATGACATGGCAATGTTCTGTGTGGTGGCTCCTGTCTTGGCTCTGAAAATACTGCAAGATCAGACGCGAGATTTTTGTAGTGCTCACAACAAGATTGCACAGCTGAGCAGGGTCTATGCTTCTCGGGCTATGGCATATGTATGGCTAAGCCAGGCTTTTGAATAAAGGTGTGAAAAGTATGGGTTGTTTGCCATTGATATCAGGATAGGGAGGGAGGGAAGAAACTGCATCATGGTTGGCCAAAGCCATGTTCCCATTCCTCCCTGTGACAATGTTTTGGTCCCATGAGACTTTGCAAGCCCTCCCAAAAACCCACTGTGGGGTAGCTACCCATGGTGGACTGCTCTGTGCTTTGATGCAAGTGCAACTAGTGAGGACAAACTCCACTGACCCAATGAGCATGGTGTGGACACACCTAACCAATTTAATTACTGTGGTGACTGGATGTTGATTTAAATTAAGTCAACTTAACTTTGTAGTGTAGGCATGCCCTATGTCTACCTGTTTTGTTTTTTTGGCATAGCTGTGTCAGTTAGCGTGTGTAGCTGTGCCAGTATAAGATCTGAGTGTAGACCAAGTCTGAGTCTCTCTGTCTCTGCATTTTATTCTACTTCATTTCTTTAACTCAAAAAAGACTTTTTCAGAGTCTCTCCTAGGAAAAGTGAAAACTAAATACTATTTATGACTGAGTGGAAATCTTGCCTCATGAGTGAGTTGGGAGTTAAACAAACCCTTTATAATACTTAACACGTATTTAGCATCTTTCAGCCCAGGATCCCAGAGTGATAGGCAATCATTATTTGCCACTCCTTTCCTCACCTCTAATCTCCCTCCGCACCCACTTCCTCCCCACAACAGGTGCACCAGAGTGTTTCATTATGAATGTGTTCTTATCCTCCCACACAGACACTCAGTCACTTTTACAATTAGTTAACTAAGGCCATTGACATTTTATCGACCGGTTTTGTAACCCATCAATGACTGAACTATGCTTGTCAATTTGCCTGGTATTCCAACAGTAGTAATCAAAGCCTATTCAGCACACAATTAGGACTGGTATTTTAAAGTATCTATCAAAAAAAGTGAAGATATTTTTAAATGGCAAATATCTGACGCAAGACTTTTGGCTTCTGTGATTCTTTATCCAAGAACACAGTTAAACCTGACAGTGTCCATCCGATAGGCCAAATATATAATCTACCAAAATTCTCTTTACACCTCTTTACAAAATTCTCTGACAGCTATCTTGAATGGTGGGGGAAGAGGGAACGACACTAAGCAAAAAAACTTTGAACTGTATCTTGAAAAGAATGGGTTGCTCCATTTCATCACAATCCAAGCACTCTCTGAAGCATTCCAGGATTTTTGTGGATTTTCCTATTTTAGAATCATAGACTATTAGAGTTGGAAGGGACCTCAGGAGGTCATCTAGTCCAACCCCCTGCTCAAAGCAGGACTAACCTCAGCTAAATAGTCCCGGCGAGGGTTTTGTCAAGCTGCAGCTTAAAAACCTCTAAAGATGGAGATTCCACCATTTCCCTAGGTAACCCATTCCAGTGCTTCACCACCCTCCTAGTGAAAAACCTTTTCCTAATGTCCAACCTAGACCTCCCCCACTGCAACTTGAAACCATTTCTCCTTGTTCTGTCATCTGCCTTCACTAAGAACAGCCTAGTTCCATCCTCCCTGGAACCCCCTTTCAGGTAGTTAAAGGCTGCTATCAAATCCCCCCTCATTCTTCTCTTCTACAGACTAAACAAGCGTAGTTCCCTCAGCCTTTTCTCATAAGTCTTGTGCTCCAGCCCCCTAATCATTTTCCTTGCCCCCCGCTGGACTCTCTCCAACTTGTCCACATCCTTTTTGTAGTGGGGAGCCCAAAACTGGACACAATACTCCAAATGCAGCCTCACCAATGCTGAATAGAGGGGAACAATAACTTCCCTTGATCTGCTGGCAATGGTCCTACTAATGCAGCCCAATATGTTGTTAGTCATCTTGGCAACCAGGGCACACTGCTGACTCATATCCAACTTCTTATCCACTGTAATCCCCAGATCCTTTTCTGCAGAACTGCTGCCTAGCTCGTCGGTCCCCAGTCTGTAGTTCTTCATGGGATTCTTCCATCTTAAGTGGAGGACTCTGCAGTTGTCCTTGTTGAATCTCATCAGATTTCTTTTGGCCCAATCCTCCAATTTGTTTAGGTCCTTTTGTATCCTATCCTTCCCTTCCAGGGTATCTACCACTCCACGTAGCTTAGTGTCATCTGCAAACTTGCTAAGGGTGCAATCTACCCCATCCTCCAGATCATTACTAGATCTGTGCAAAAATCAGAATTTCTTTTTGACATAAAAATTTGCATTGCTAAATTTTTATGTTCCAAATAGGAAAAGTCAGAAAAGCCTCTCTGCCTGGTTTGTATGAAAAGTTTACTTAGAATTAACATATTCCTCTGGAATGTGTTGATTCTGTCAAATAAGCATTTTCTTACAGAATCAGAATATTTTCAACCAGCTCTATTGTCTACTCACAAGAACAGAACAGGCAAGAGGAATGTATTTGTGTCTGAGATATGTGCCAAACAGAAGAGGGGTTTGCAGAGAGCCAGATATGCACATAGCACATGCGCCCACAAACAAAAATGCCACAGGTGGAACTCTTGTTAAATCACTCTACAGAGTAAAAACCTTGACAGTATCTACATGGTATCTCTGGTTATGGTCCCTGTAGCCGGAAGGTGTGGCTTCTCTCAGAGATAGACAGCAAGGGAAAGCCAAACCCCCTCTGGGAGGGCAGAGCCCACTGCAGTGATACCTGACTGGAAGCAGGTGGGCAGGGCAGAAGGCATAAGAGGCAGGCCTTCCCGCTCAGTCAGGGGAAGGTGGCTGAGGGAGAAAGACGTCTCTCCCTTGGTGCTGGGGCCTGAACCTGCTCCTGACTGTTACCTGGAGGAAGCCGCTGGAGCTGCCCATGGCCTGGGGCCCGGAGGACCTGGAGGAGCTTCCTGAGCCAAGCGAGCCAGAGGAGACCCCAGGACCCTGTGACCTGGAGGAGCTACCTGAGCTTCCAACCCCCTACGGGCCAGAGGAGGCCCCCGGATCCTGCGGCCTGGAGGAACTGCCCTCCGGGGATGATCCCAATGCGTTCCCGCATGTGCCATCGAGCGACAAGGCCGAGGGCTTCTGGAACGCCCCTGGGCAGGGTACCCCGAGGGACCAGAGTGAAACGTAAGGGACCAGGTACTAAAGGGAGAGGGTGGGAGGCAGTAGCCCGTGGTAGCCAACTACAGTCTGGCTGAACCTGCACTCACACCAAGGCAGTGTGTTTCAGCTGGAGCCCCACTGATCCAGTGACGGGACAACCTGCACTGATAGGGCCCTGGACTAGGACACAGTGGAGTCGGGTGGGCCTGCGTCCGCCTCCCCCTTCCTACCCTGACCTGGGGTGATCGCCCACTGAGGGCCAGAGCCTTTCCTCACTGCCTGCCACACCCTGTCTGAGGGCTGGGCCTTGGACCATTGCCTCGCCCTGCCCAGGGCTAGAGACTGCTTTCCTTGCTGCCTGCCCACCCTGATGGGGGACCAGCTTTGGACTATTGCCTCACCTGGTGAGGGCTAGAGATGGTTCCCACTGGCAGGCCCACCCTGCCTAAGGCTCGGGCCTCAGAACTACTTACTTGCCCTATGAAGGGCTAGAGACTGTACCCATTGCTACTCCTGTCCTGCTTAAGGGCCAGGGTCCAGAGCTGCTTACTCGCCCAAACAAGGGCTAGAGACTGTTCCTGTTTGCCAGCCCGCCCTGCCTAAGGGACGGGCCTTGGACAGCATGTGCACCCTACTAAAGGGCCAGAGGCTCCTCCCCCTTTGTTTGGCCCACACTTCTACGGGCCAGGGCTGGAAACCGGGGCTAACCCTGCTAATGGCAGGAGACAGCCCCTCTGTTTGGGACTCCCCACAGGGTGTAGGCACCAGGAGCTGAGGCCTCCCTCGGAGATACACGGCGAGGAGAGCCCCTGGCGCCACTCACAGCAGGGGACCTTTTACAGTCCCCTTTGACATAAGTGGAGTGGATTTAGTTGTCAAACCCTTTGCCCCAAAATTGTGCCAGGGCACAGATTGATCCTGGTAATAATGGGCTACGTACGCTGGGTGAAATCCCACTTTCGGTACCACACAAAGCTGGTTGGGAATTTTCTGAAGAAGTACTTTTTTCAAAGGAAATCGCAATTTCTACAACAATCAATTTTTCTTTCGGCCAAATGTTTCTATTTTTATAATCAGAAACCCTAAATGAAGTGTTTCAGGTTGCACTAACCTAAACTGAAATGTTTCCGTTTGTCAGAGCACGCCTGAGCAGCTCATTTCATGTCAGTCTGACATTAATCTGAGCTGCTGCAATGCCTCTCCTGAGTCACAGTTCTGGTGCCTCGTACCAATCCTTTCCTCTGGGCTGCGTTTCTTCCCTGGAGTCTATCTCCCATGGTGCACTGTGGCCCTCCTTCCGGCTGACCTGTTTCAGGGCACGTTGGGAGTCCATGACCATGTTGCAGGATGGAAGGTATAGCTCTGGCTTATAAAGGAGAATGAGGGCACGAGGCACCTGAACTACGATGCCCACGAGGCACTGCGGCACCGCAGGTAGACACAGTTCAGTGTTGAACCAGACCAAAATAAAACATTTTGATCGAAAGGGTTGGTGTTTGTTCATTTGTCATTTTCAAATGGAAATGGAGATATTTTTACTTTTCATCCTGATTTTGTACCAACAACCAAGTGTTAAATCATGAGACTCTTCCTCAGGACAGAAATTGTGAACCTTTCACAAGCTCTAACCACCTGTAAGCATGCTAAGTTTCCCAGGCACACCAGACCGTTTGTCTGATAGAGAATGAAGTCTCCTCTTCTTGGAGCACTAAGATTATTTTAGGCTTTTTACAAACTAATCTTAGAAGGTCTGGAGGCAGCAGAGCTCTAGCTGCCCCCTCCTTTCCTCTCCCTCAGCCATGTGAGGTCAGGAAGAAAAGAGAAATTGCTGTGAAAGGCCACCCAGAAATAGAGCCAGCAGGAGCAGAGACAAGCAGCTGTAACAGGGATCTTTAGATGCAGATGAGTTCATCAGGTCTGACTGTTTTTTACGGGTTTTACTCTGGACATTCTCTGCCTTCTGCCAATTGGCTTTTTGTTTTCAGCTTCTTCCCACATCCTCCTTCAGGGTCTCTTCACATCAACTTCACTCCACCTGTCCACCATGCTTCCTTTGCACCTGTCCTCCTTTCCCCCCACACCCTAATAATCCTTCCATGTTCCTTTCCCTTCCTTTGGCTCTGTTTTCAAGAATCACCATCCAATAAAGACCCACCCAAAAATTGAAAAATGCAACAATCACTCATGGAACGTATGTGACCTTTGTAGACCATTCATTATAGTCTTAACATCAGCAATTATTGAACAAATAGTTCAAAACATTCTCCTGGACGGCTTTCCTCTTGTATCACATCACTGATTTCTACATTTCCTTTCAGTCTCACCTGGTAAGGTCTGCAAGTTACATAGCCACAAATAGAAGTTAAAAAGGCCCATCTGTGAAATAAATGCCACTTCTTTAACCTTTGTCACTTTTTTAACCCCTGCTAGTCCTGAAAGAGCCACGATAATGGCAGGTAGATACTGGACTTTCTTCTCTGGAGACAGCTTAGAGTGAAGTGTCTGTTAGCCTGAAGGCATTCCTTCCTGAACCCTGAAAGGTAAATACCTCACCTCACCTCACAAAGTGTTAAATATTATTTATTTTTATGGATGCTAGCTTTGACAGTGTCCTTGCAAAGATACTCATGCAAATATATCAATACACAACACTTATTTATTTTTTCTTATTAACAGCTGTGATTCTGTGTCACATTGACTAAACATGATCAGATGCAGTTTGAACCAATCATGTCACATCAAGCACAAAGTAATGTGACATTTTTACTGTAATCTTATGTGATAGCATCCAGGAGAAGAAACCTCATCCAAAACCTGAAAAAAACCCCACATCTTTTAAAAAGGCACATTTTAAAAGCCTTACTGCTCTTAATTAAATTAAAAGAGTCTCTGTGCAACTTTAAAACAAAATGAAGTTAACTGATCAGGATTTTACTTTCCCTAAAGCTACAAGAGTATCCCTCGCCTACACTCCCATTTAACACAGCAGTCATGCAACAAGACCCTCACAGACACAGGGGTCTTCCTGCACAGAGATCATTGCATGATCGGGTTTAAATCAATAGTAATTGCATATCATATCTGAAGGCAGAATGTGGGCTTAGGCAATCAGTGAGGAACAGTTATTTTGTATTCGGGCAGCACATCTGCCTCCTGACACAGGGACTGCAGATAACCACGTTTTTTTCATGGATGGATTTAAGTGCCAAGAGATGTTACTGTAGTAGTAATCAATAACTGAAACAAATAATATTGTAAATTCCAATTTATGATAAACCTATCATCAAAAATTTGTACCACAAATCTGACCTGCAGTGAATGGAATACCACAGTTGTGTTGACTTTTTGTGATTTAAAGCCATCTGTTTGCACAGTTCTAGAATGCTGTACGCAGTTAAATATCCACATCCTTAGAATTTTAATTTCCAATGAGGTGGGCAACATAAAAATGCAATTAGTTTGAAATGATGATTTTGGATATGCTGTGTTAACTACCTATATGAAAATAATTCTGGACTTTTAAAAAACGGGCTCCAGCTTAACAGTGTTTTGTGACAGGGATCCTTTCCGTCTTTTGTGTTTGGAAAGCACCTAATGCATGATGGGTGTTACCAGAAACAAGTAATAAATAAATTAAAGGGAATAAGAAAAACAACAGAACCGTGATAAAATCTGAACATCTCTTTCCATTCCCTGGGACGACTCCTCAGTTGGTATCAGCTGGTGTAGCTCCACGTAAATCAATGAAGTTGTGCTGATTTATGCCAACTGAGGATCTGGCCCTGGCTATTTTTTCAGAGTTATGCAGAAAACAAGCAAAGTCAGTAAATAAGAAATCAAAGCCTTTTCCTTGGAAAATTAAACTCTGCCATTACTGACGTTCTGAGGGCTGATTCACCATAGCATTACACCAGTTTGACACTGGCATAGCTCCACTGGTTTCAGTGGAATTACACCAGCATAAAACTGGGGATCCTTAATGGGGAATCAAATCCTGCACTACTAAATCTTGCATAGTGCACTACCAGTGTGCTGATGTTTACATAACAGGTGACAATGTCACCAAACATGGTGTTTGATGTAGTGAAAACAACATGCAGGAACATTCCCTTCCCAAGGCAGCAAGACACTACACATATTTCTAGGCCACCTCCACTGTGTACCGAGGAATTATACCTGTGACTGGGCTTGGGCACTGTAAGTTACTCTAATGTAGCCAATGGGATGGGGAGAGGTGGTTTCCTGCCTGAAGAATCTTCATGGAGAAAACTAGGTCAGGATTTGCCCTCTCTGCTGTATTGGTTCTGCAGCCTTTTAACCTGACACACTCTCACCCATTGCTGCTGGCACAAAGTGGTTGCAGACACAGCATCCAGTCTCAGCATGTAATGGGGTTCTGCCATTGCTGGCTTTGTTTAGAATGAAATATGCAAGCCCGGGTAGTTCAAACACAAAAGGTGGCCCATCCTGATCTCCCATAGAACTGATGTTGATAAATGAGGCAGATCTAATCAGAAGCAAGGCCCAGGGATCAGCTCCAACCTCAGTTAATTCAGACTCCTGTTACAAAGCAAGTCCAGTGGGCTCTTTCATCACTGGGATGGAACACCTGAAGTTTAAAGAAACTCCTTTGATTACACCCCATGTGGATGTGCTTAAAAAGGCAACTGTTTTAATGGAGAATTTGGCCAAACAGTAGCAGCCAATTAAAAAATGTACTAATTAATCATGATTTCCATTTTATTTGTATGTGTTCAGTTAAGGGGAGGGAAGGCACCTGCTAATCCTGTTGGAACCGTAGGGATCCCTGAATTTTTCTGTCTTTGCACCTTTTAACCTAAGGGCATTTCTACACTACAGGTGCTACAGCAACACAGCTGGAGCAGCAATGTAATATACATGCTTCCTATATTGATAGGGGTTTTTCAATTGATGCAGGTAATCCACCTCCCCAAACGGTGGTAGCTATATCGACGGACAAATTCTACAACAGGCTAAGCTCTGATGCTCAGGGATGTGAAAAATTTTTTTCACACCCCTGAGCGATGTAGCCAGGTTGATTTAAATTGTAAATATAAACCAGGGCTAAGAACTCCTGCATTGCAGCCACTACCATTCTGGTCAGAGCTGATGTTTGAGGCTGGCAAAGTCCGTGTGGTGCTCCCAGCTCCTTCCTGTAGATTTCACCAGGAGTTTGGCATTGAAGTGCATAGGATTCAGACTATTTAGCACCTCAAAGGATTGGACCTTATAACAGCAGCAAAAGTTTAAACTCATCTTTCCATCCTCCTGCTCACAGCAACGGAGGTGTGAAATTAAATGCCAATGGGTCATCCAAATGCTACCATTATTATGGTTCATCTCTACTGTGGCAGGACCAACTCTGCAAGTTATTATAAGGTTGTTCAGTCTCCTCCTTGGCCTCTTGTGGGACTTCCAGCATGCACATTAATTGAGGGGGTGGGTTTCTGATGTAGACGTGTCTATTCAGAACTGATCTGATACTTAGAGCTTGTCTACACGTGGTTATTCAGGAACAGCTATGCCTGATTAACTCTTTGTGCGGACATTCATGGTTTGGAGTAAGAGCGCCTTGCTTCTGGTTAGCTTCAAGTGTTGTGAAAGTGGATTGCTGTTACTAAATAAGTCCCTTTGTAGACAAGCCTTTAGTCTTATATTGTAGAACTAGGAGGGGACATCCCCCATAATTAGCCAGATCAGCCGAATCAACCCTGGAGATCAAGAGGGTGACAGATGTCAGTCGCAGCCAGGTCACCCTCACATCCAATCCAAAATAAGTCACTGTTAAACAGAAATAAGAGTAACCACACAGGGGGTTGTACTGGCTTAATGAAAATCGGTTTAGAAACTACTTTAAGTTAACCTGGTGAAGCTTCTCCATGTAGACAAGACCTTAAACTGATGCAGAAGTTGTGTGTGGACACTTTCTTAAATTAATATAAATTTGGCTTATATCAATTTAGCTTAAACTGATTGGAACAAGGTTAAACTGAACTGAAATGAGTGTCTTACACAGGGCTTTGCAACGACTAACTTAAATCAGTTTAAGTAAGTCAATGCAAAGCCCTGTGTATTCATTTCAGTTCAGTTTAATCTTGTTCCTAATCAGTTTAATGATGAGAACTTGACCCCACAGGCCCAGTCACCCCTGCGCAACTCATTTCTGCCCCATCATGAATTGCCAAAACTTCTCAAAAGACAGTTTAAAAACTGATTTAGGTTACACTTGTGCAACTTCAGTGTTCAGGCCCAAGCCATCATTATTCACATGAGCCCTTCCTGAGCAAAACGAGGCAGAGATACACACTAATGAAAAAACAACGGAGTTCCACCATGGCCAAAGACTGAGCATGCACTCCTCTCCCTCAAGGCATGTTGACACTACAAGTTTTGCCACCACCATTAGTATATTTTTTGTGTGCGTGCACACTTGGCTCCTTGTGTACTCACCAGGAGCGTGTGTCGTGATGCACTGTGTAGTACTCCATGGCAGTGCTTGGTAGTGCTTGTGCCTGGTGGCCACTCACAGCACCCGCCATGGTGAGCATGACCCACCAGGAGTGAGGGACAGTAAGAGGGAATTGCTCGGTTCCATGAAACTGAGTATAGGGCAATGGAACTGAACACCGGCACCATTTTCCACAGGTGCTGGTGATTTTAGCTGATATCTCACTCCTGAGAGTGACAGAGGCACAGAGATCACAGTTGCTGCTGGCATCCCAAAGATGCCCAGGCCCATACACTGTTATCCTGTGTACGGCAATGGTGCCTGCTGAAGTTATCATCAGCTGGCATGGGAAAGTGTCCTACCGCGGAGGAAGAAATAAGGCTGCCATCCCTAGAAACCTTTCAGAGAGGCTTGCAGAGTACCTCCATGGAAGTTTTATCTAGATCTCTCAGGAGGATTCAGGGACAACCCTGGTGTATGTAAACAAACTGCTTCTGCATGGTCCTCCCACTTAACTGGACAGAGGAATGAAAAGCAGATGATAACACTACCTCTCTTTGTTGTAGTGGTACCTCTTGTTGTGTGAGTAAACTAATGAAGAGTTGATAGCTGTGTCCTGTTTAAGGGGGGGCGCCCTAATTATAATGGGAAATAAATTTACACAGAGGAGTCTCAAACAGGTTCTGGCATGTGGCATAGCTGGACCTCCCTGTCGCATGTCCCCAATCCTCTTTCATCTCCTACTTCCTGTACATGTTAGGGTCCTGTGGCTCAGGCTCCTGGGAGGTATCCATGGTGGCAAGCAGGAGGGTGATGGGGTCTCAACCAAGTATGGCATGCAGCTTGTTATAAAAGCAGCAGGACTGCAGCTTGGCACCGGATTGATGGCTGGCCTCTCTGATCCTGTGATACACCTGCCACAGCTCCTTGGAAGCCAAGGCACTGCTGCTGGTCCCTGTTATACTCCATCTCCTGTATCCCTATGAAGTCTGCTCATCAATGTCCATGTTTCTGTGACTGGTCTGTAGCCGTGTTTGCACAGCCTCTTCTCCCCACAGGCCCAGAAGATCCAATCTCTCCTGTCTACTCCAGGCTGGAGTGTGCCTGGGGCGTGTAGCCAGCATTATCAGCTGGGCAGTTGCACACAACAGTGGAGAGCTGCTAGGTGTGCTCACCAACATGGGTAATCAGGAAAAGGCATTTCAAAAATTCACAGAGTTTTAAAGATATTGTGGGGAGAGGGGTCCAATGGACAGTGGAGTTCACAAATGTCAGGCATTGTGGGACAGCTGCTGAAGGTCTATTAGGCCAACACAGATATTTGTGCTGTGTCAACCTCAGCACATTGACCCTGGCTCAATGCCAATTAGGGAGGTGGTGTTAGTACATCAGTGTAATGGAGAGCTTACATCAGATGGAGAGAAATCATAGAATCATAGGACTGGAAAGGACTTTGAGAGGTCATCTGGTCCAGTCCCCTGCACTCATGACAGGACTAAGTAATATCTAGACCATCTCTGACAGGTATTTGTCTAACCTGCTCTTAAATATCTCCAGTGATGGAGATTCCACAAGCTCCTTAGGCAATTTATTCCAGTGATTAACCACACTGACAGTTAGGAAGTTTTTCCTAATGTCCAACCTAAACCTCCCTTGTTGCAGTTTAAGCCCATTGCTTCTTGTCCTGTCTTCAGAGGTTAAGAAGAACAATTTTCTAAATTATCTAAATCATTGATGAAAGTATTGAATAGAACCGGACCCAGAACTGATCTCTGTGGAACCCCACTCGCTATGCCCTTCCAGCATGACTGTGAACCATTGATAACTACTCTCTGGGAACGGTTTTCCAACCAGTTTTGCACTCACCTTATAGTAGCTCCATCTAGGTTGTATTTCCCTAGTTTGTTTAAGAGAAGGTCATGCAGATTTTATCAAAAGTCTTACTAAAGTCAAGATATACCACATCTACTGCCTCCCTCCATCCATGAGGCTTGTTACCCTGTCAAAGAAAACTATCAGGTTGGTTTAACATGATATGTTCTTGACAAATCCATTCTGACTGTTACTTATTACCTTATTATCTTCTAGATGTTTGCAAATTGGTTGCTTAATTATTTGCTCCATTATATTTCCAGGTACAGAAGTTAAGCTGACTGGTCTGTAATTTCCCAGGTTGTCCTTATTTCCCTTTTTGTAGATGGGCACTATATTTGCCCTTTTCCAGTATTCCGGAATCTCTCCTGTCTTTCAAGACTTTTCAAGAATAATAGCTAATGGCTTAGATATCTCCTCAGTCAGTTCCCTGAGTATTCTAGGATGCATTTCATCAGGCCCTGGTGACTTGAAGACATCTAACTTGCCTAAGTTATTTTTAACTTGTTCTTTCCCTATTTTAGCTTCTGCTCCTGCCTCATTTTCACTGGCATTCACTATGTTAGACGTCTAATTGCCACCAGCCTTCTTGGTGGAAAACAGAAACAAAGACATCATTTAGCACCCCTGCCATTTCCACATTTTCTGTTATTGTCCCCTCCTTACCTCCCCCGATTGAGTAACAGGCCTACCCTATCCTTGGTCTTCCTCCAAATGTAAGTGTAGGCACATGCATTACTAGGTAACACAAGGCAGCTTACATCAACCTTTGTAATGTAATGTAGCTCAGGTTTCAGTACATGGGATTAGCGTGGGAAGGGGCAGTGGAAGACCAGGAACTTTGGATCCATAGGATCAAGGTTCACAACCTGTAGTTCTTGTCCAGCTGGGTGGAAGGATTCTCCTTTGTATTCCACTGAAAACCTTTGTCATCTAAGGCATCACAGCAAGGCCAGGCTTGTCTCTGGATCTGTAACACTGCTGAATGCACATACCGCCACTGGTTCCAGTGCATTTCCACATTTTTTCCTGTGGCCATCTGGCTCTTCCCTGCCTCAGTTTTGGCCTGCTTACTTCTTATGCATAGTTGAGGAACCAAACAGATGCTGCTTAGATCTTAAGCTTTTCTTAGATTCTTAGATCTTTGGGGCAGGGACTGTGCCTTCCTGTGTGTTTACACAGCACCTCACCCAATGGGATCCTGATAAGAATTGGGGACACTGAGATATTGCAGTGTACTGCATAATAAAAAGGGGTAACAACAGGTTACCCAACAGGTGGTTAGACTGAAGAGGTAGCAACCAGCAAACGCTCTGCTTGGCATTACTGTGGCCTTTTCCTTGATTTTGTTCCATTAAATCCTTAGTAGCACGTGGGAAGCATATTGGCTAATGTATTTTTAAATCAAATAATTAATTCTTATGGCCTAAAGAAGCAAAAATAATCCTCTAAAATTCCTAATTTTATTTGTTACACTGTCTGATTGATAGCTGTGAAAGAGTGGTTTCTGGAAAGGCTGTTAATATTTGGATAATCTCTGTGGCCAGCATGTACTATGTATCTTCATAAACTCAGAAACCTAGCTGCAACTCAGCGCTCGTTTTTCTTCCTCTCTATTGAATATATAGTTAGCAAGGAAATCTCAGGAAAGAGTGCAGAATAAAGATTAATTATAGCAGAGCTCTCACACTGCAATGGTGAGAGTTGTGCCAGGACTGCTGGATAGTGATATGATTGAAAAGCAGAATTATCAGAAGGTTCAGAGTCTCTTTTGGAAATAATGGGCAATGTGTCTTCAAAGGAAGACCTCAAACATATCAAGTGTTCCCCGTGGGGTTCCTCATAGATTTCTCCATGAAGGCCAAAACTTAGTGAGATCATTTGACTCAGTTATACCATATGGATGCTGATATTTGTAGGGTAACATGAACATGAGGAGTTGATTAGGTATTGATCTACCACATCAAACAATAATCTGAAGAATACAGAGGTAGGGCTCGCAAGGCTGGTATAATACCATCCAAGGGAGCACTACATAACCCTACATGCTTTACTCTGTAAATGTAAAAAGGGATTTGCATCTATTAATTTTAATTGTGGTGTTGGCAGTGGAGGGAAGGAGAAGGGTTTGCAAGGGAAGGAAAGAGATAAATGTGGGACACTGAGGAAGACTGAGGTAATACTGAAGTACAGAAATCAGTGTGGTATTGAATGAACTTGGGTTCAGATTAAAACAGGCTAAGCCTTTGTTCAATATCAGAGAAATACAATAAATTTTTTTTTGATAGCTATGTGAACATTGAGCATGGGAGAATGCGTGGCATGATATATTCTTATGGACCAAGCAAAGTAGCTCTGTCCATAAGAAAATTAAACACAAAAATACAATTAAAATAGATAGACTTTTACAGGATGTGATGTTGATTTCTTACATTTCAAAGCAAACCCTTTCCTAAAAAATCCAGCAAGAATCTGCTTTTTGGAGGGTTGAATGTTTGGGCCTCCAAATGTTATGTCAATGGCAGGAGCACCACATAAATGCCAGTAATTAAATAGACACAATGGCGCACACAACTATAATACAGGGTGTTTAGGCAGGTTCTAGCTATCCATCCCAGAGAAATAACAAAAAGTACATTTGTTTTCTACGGAGTATGCTGCACAACCAAACAATCTGAATGACAGTGTTTTCTGACATTCTTATGTTCATATCCTTTTCAGCACCTTACACAAATTGGATGAATAGGAGATTAAACTAGCAGAGAGCTCTGCTGAATTTGCAGAAACAAAAGAGATTTGTTGCCATAAAGTTGGAATGCAATTCCCCATATAATATGTAGTCACCCTGTATCTCAGAGGGCATTTAGCAGAAGCCAGCACATCATCCTGCAAGCACCTAGAAACTGTCAGTGTCTGTTGAAATAAACAGTAGTTAGTTTTAGTTCCTTGATAGCAATTCAATTGGCTGAAGTTGCTAATTTTTGCCAAATGCAGGCATCCAGTATTTCAGTGGTAGAAATTTGCTCATTAGTTGCAATTTGATTTGATCTTTGCCAGTACAGAATTAGAATGAGAGATGAATGCACTCTAATTGTCTTTTAGCTCTGTCAATGCAAACTAATATTGACTAATATTGATTGAGTTGGATGAAACCCTCTTCTTCCTCCTAATTTTTCTCCTTAGGAGAGAGTAAATCTGTTCAGTCATGAAATAACACACTGCAGAGGATCCTGCTTCTAAACCACTGACAGTTCAGACAATGATGATTTTTCCTAATTTAGAATATTCATTTATTTTGTCTTCTTCTACTGAAACAGCCTTAAAAAAGCAAATCTGTTTTTTTGGTTTTTTAACCCTCCATATGGTATCTACCTAAGGCAATGCATTTAGACTCTCTTTGTCTCAGTTAAATATTCTAGTGGGCATTTTGATTTTGTGAGCATTTTGGAAGCCTTTGCCCATTGAGTGGGGGAAGACAGCATGTATAGGAACATGGATTCATTTGAACTGATTACACTGTGGACAAGGGAGTGAAAATTGGCCATGGTACCATATTGATAATTAACAAATACTACTTAAGCATCATTGTCTTTAATGATTCCTCACTGCCAACTAAGTAAAACAATCTTCCAGCAGCACTTCCCCTGTCCCCCGGTCTTATGTATTAAGCTCTTGTTATCCTCCAAGGTCTTCATTTGCTGTGCATTAAATCAGGTCATCTAAAAGAGATGAAAGAACTGATCATTTCTTTATGGTCCGTTCACTGTGAGCAAATTGAAATATTGTCACCTTATTGCTTTATTGTTAGTTGTGATGCAAGAGGCGAACAGGGCTTAATGTGCTCAGAATAACAATTTCCAAACTATCTCTTCACCGATGAGGATGGACCAGTTCCATTTTAGTTGGTATAGAAACGTAATGGTGAATCATAGGCCTTATCTACATGGAGGAAATAGACCAGCATAGCTATTCTGTAATAAATATTACTCTATAGCTCTGCTGGTCTATTCCCTCATGTGGACAAACCCATATACTTACATTTTAACAAGAAATGATCATTAACAGGAAAGTTTCCCAGGCTGACACTGTATTTTGTACAAAATTTACTTTTACTCACGAGAAGCTTGGCCTTAAATAAAAACTGACTTTGTGGTTGAGAAATTGTGCGTACAATTAAATACAAAACACATACTAAAATGAAGCTGAGGTCAGACATAAATCTGCAAAAGTAGGGAAATCATCAGTGGAAGCAGTATAGGATCCCTTACTGAAGACCCTATGGGTGAAATCCTGAGCCCATTGAAGTCAGTGGCAAAATTCTATTGACTCTATTGACAAATTGAGACACGCAGATTCACTAGTTACTTTTGAAAATATAGGCTTTAATGAAATTTACATTAAATGCCAGAGTCCAGGGAATAAACTCAGCTCTATATAATGCCATAGAAATATTGAACCTTCCACAGGTATTCCTTTAATAATAATTATTTTGCTGATAGATATAGATAAATTCATCTATATGAAGTGACCATAAATACAATAAAGTATTGTAGTAAGTAATAGCAAATCAATGGAATTTTCCTTTGAGGCTGACAGAGAGAATCCTAAACTATGAGCTTGTTTACAAATGGACTTTTTCCTGTTTAACTATTACTGATAAGAGTGCCTTGTTCCTGTTTAGTTTGATGGTTGTTGAAAGAGTGTTAAGTTTAACAGGAACGTGGCAGACTTATTGCGGAATAAGAGGTTCCACATGTTGAGTTAATCAGGAATGACTCCATGTGTAGACAAGCCCTAATTTTGTTGTGTTAAGCGTTACACTATCTAACCTTTCTCTCTAAAACTTTTCTCACTGTAGAGTCTGCCAAGATGCTTGTTCAGGCCCTCATTATCTCACATCTCAACTACCGTAATGTCCTCCTCTTTGGCCTCGATGCCAGTCACATTGCCGTTAGTCAACTCTATTTGAAACATTTCTGGGTAGGAACATCTTCTTTGCTCACTGCTCTGAACACACTACTCCCTTCTTTGTGTCCCTTCACTGGCTCTCCACACTATCGCCTCAAACACAAGCATCTGCCTTTGTCCTTAACGCCCTTCACCCTTTAGCCTCCTCCTATCTATCAGAACCACCAACTTCTCCAGATGCTGAACTCCATCTCTGCTCTGCCAGTGATGGAAGCCGCAGTCTCCCATTTGTCTGATTCTCTCTCAAGCACCTCTGTGCATTTAGTTCCATACCTCTTGCCATGCATGAGACAGTTTTCCCCATCCATGTTTCTAGCCCCCACTCCCTATACCCCACCATCCTCTTTTAGAAAATCCCTCCTCAAAACCTACTTCTGCTGGGATGCCTACACAACTCCAATCTGGAGTGGCTAGGTAAATGACGAGTCATGACTTCTACTTTTCTGTTAAATTCCATTGTTTCACTGCTTCCCCATACTCCCAATCCACCCCTGCTGAATTTGTCTGTTTTGTTCACCAGTTGAGTCTCCTGACTGGTAGATTGGGAGCGCCCTGAGATGGGGACTGTCTCTGACATTTATCCATACTGTCTCTGATATTTATCCATACTGTCTCTGACATTTATCCTAGCACAATAGAGCCCTGATCCTTGAATAAGGTTCCTAGGCACTACTGTAATACAAATATGTGAATAATAATTATAAGTTTTGAAGCCCCTTCCATGAAACTCTGGCACGCTTGTGTGAATTAGGAATCTTGTGGTAGCCTTTGTTGGGCGTTTCCTTGCTTTCTTGGAGTTATGGGACCTTGCGGCTGATCATTTTTAATTGCTTTTTTGTCATCAGTTTAGCATTTAAATTCTGTTTTAGTGATACAGACCCACTGTTTAAATGGTAGAATACCACAAGAGATTTTCAAAGTGGCAGTGGTTAGCAAGCTGCAATAAGCAATACAAAGCTGTGAAGTTTGATTGCTGACTGGTGCCAAAGTATAGTAACAGGCCCATCTAGCAGAATGTGCTCCCAGAGTGTTCCAATTTCATATTTACCACTAGAATTAGCACAGCAAGTGGGGTAGTGGAACAGCAGCAGAGCAGTTTGAGCACAGAAATATAGATATCAGAGATGGAAAAGACATACTACTGTCATTTAGTACACTCCCTGCCAATGCAGAAATTTTCCTGGTAGTACATTGTTTGTGCTTTGCACTGTATCGTCTGATTTTCCATATATTTAATGGAATTAAAAAGATTTCATGTATTTGCAATGTATTAAAAAGATTTCAATGTAGCAATGATGTGCTGATTCTAGACCCTCTCGCTAGACCTTCTCAAGATCTAATTGAGTACAGCAATCACAGCTCTGTAATCATTCTTGCACCTGAAGTATCTCAGCAATTTAATAAGGCAGGCTGCAGCAATAACCAGGGATCCATGGCTAGAGTTGGGCAAAACAGGGGAAAATATTTCCTTGGCTATATCAGATATGATGAATCCTGCCCAAATGAAACCTCCTCTCCAGATTCTGCATCAGGGGCAAGAGGACCCAGAGGTCTTTCTTCCCCCAGCTGAGCAAAACCAGTCCCTAGGACCAGCTCCTTCCTCACCAAGGAGTAGCAGTGGGAGGACAGATGGACAGACACACGTGTATGTAGGGGCTCAGTGTGTGTGTGTGGATGAGAGAGAGCAGATGGGGCTTAACCATTTAAACTAGGGACACTTGCCAATTGGTGTACCTCTTTCCCCTACATTCTATTTTATATCTTTTTAGGTTATAAGATCTTCAGGGCATGGATCTCGTTTTCTTATGTGTTGTACAGACCCTAGCACAAAGATCTGATGTGAGGGAGGGGGTATTACCACAATATAAATAAACAGCAATCACAACAAATCTGCATCAGTCTCTGCATGGACAAACTGTGCCCCTATCCTCTGGCCTGAAAACATATCCCCAGTCCCTGATTGTTTGCTAATTCTAGACGAATTAGCCAGACATTTCTCTGCAGCAGCTTTCCATGTCTGCTAGAATGGGACGTGACCTGTGATCAGAAAGCTATGCTGCCGATGTTACCTTTGCACCCCGCTGTGTCCCCCATGATTACTTGACGTGTGCCTGTTTTGAAGATGTGCTGTACCTCTCCTTTTTTTTCTCTTGGCCAATGCTGTTGCTGCTGCAAAAGTGCCTCTTTGCTATGTGGAAAGGTGGCCTTTCTGTGACTCGACCTCAGTGTGGGTGAGGTACTATCTTTTACTGACCAACTTTTTTTGGTGAGCGAGACAAGATTTCAGGTCCAAAGAAGAACTTTGTGGGGGCTCAAAAGCTTGTCTCTATCACCAACAGGAGTTGGTCCAATAAAAGAAGACCCACCTTGTCTCCCTAATATCTTGGGACCGACACAGCTACAACTACACTGCACAGATCCCAACGAGCCTTTCCCATTAGAACACAAAATAAAGACTGTGATGCAAGCGGATGGACTATAACAAAGCCATTGTTGATGCCATACACTCTTGTCAGATCAAAGTTGATGAAGGATGAGGAAAATATCAACATATATAGCAAACATTTCACAGACAGGAAAATACAGTCAGTTTATAAACAATGAAAAGGTATACACTACATAAATGTGACACATCAAACACCCATCTGGCATAGTAGGTATTGGTAATGAAGGGAAAACGTGGTAAAATGAGAATCAAATCAATCAGTTCCCACTTCTGCTTTGATGTAAAAAAAGATGAACTGATTTTAGCTTTATTATTTGGAAGGAAGACTCCTAATTCTGGCCTATCCTTCCCAAATGCATAGTCAGAATGGTTTCTGCCACTCTTCTGAATACAAAGGGTTGGCTCAACCAATCAGGGAGCAAAAAATAATACCATGTGACCTGGCCAATCATAACCAATCAACCCAACTAAAAATTTTAAAAAGCCAAGCAGATATTTGCTGCAAAATTTTCAGTGAAAATATGTCATAAAATGTCAATTTTTAAAAATGTGAAACATTTTGCAGAAATACAATTTTACAGAAGTTTTGCTATTGGGAAAACAGGCAAAAGTCAGTGACCAGTGTTTTGCAAATATTCCACCCAGCTGTCTATTATGCAGTAACCAGACCATCCTGATATGTCAGTTTTCAAAACACAACAAGCTAGTTCTACTGTGCTGGCAAGCTGGTGGCAAGACACTAGAGCACAGTATAATATAATATAACAGTGAAACCCCCTTTTTCAGGATTGAACTTGTTTGGCCAAATACTCTGCTGGTTTATGTAGGTGAAAATCCAGTGGGGCTGTTGGAGATGAGTCCATTTACAGTAGCGGAATATTTAGCCTGTTTGAGGATGTATCAATGTTATGGCAGCTGATAATTGGACCAGGACCTTTGTAGTTTACAGGCAGCAGCTGTATCATAATCCAAAAGAGAACTTGTTGCTGGACCAGTCAGAGAATTTGTGCTAAACCTGTCTCAGCTGGAAACTTCTCTTTGCATATCTTTCAGTCCACATGAAAGAGCTGCAATACCTGTTGCTCTGCAGATTGATCATGAAGAAAGCTTTATATTGCAAATATTGGGTCTGATCCTTCTTCCCTTTGAAGTCAAAATAAAAAATCTTAGACTCCGAGGGTAGCAGCATCAGAGCCATCATTAGTAACTTTCTCTTTTTGCAGCATCCAATTTAAAGGCTGCCGTCATGGTAATTTTTATACATGTGCTTTGAAATTATTTTTATACTTTTTTTATACTCATCCTTAGAGGCCTTGATACAATTCATTTGCAACTCACACAATGTAGCCTTCCTCATTTCGGAGTCTGAGATTTTGTCTTGTCTACATTATAGACTAACTCACTGTAACATTTTATGAGTGAAAAGTGATCTGTTTTTGGTCTAGCAAGGTAAAATAAAAGTATTGCAAAGCCTTGAGATTTTTTTCCCCCTCTTGCTACAGCTCTATAAATCAAAAACTGATTAAGTTGTTTCTTAACGTGATGCTACTGGTACCTTCTGCTCAAGGAGGCAGTGTGTTTGCCTTTTTGCATTTATGCACTTTTCTATTTACTCTGTGGCTTGCTTTCTTTATCCCTTAATTCCTTGGCTGTTTCATTTTTGGTTCTCTCTTTATTTTACTATTTGGACATGTTAATAGTGTCAGGAGACCCTCCAAATGTTAGAGATTCCATTCAATTTGGATTAGCACCCATACGTTTGGATTATTTGAAGTTTATCCAAATCAAGTCTGTAATATTTGGCTGGAAATATCATGAGAAAACCTGTTCCTGTAAGATTTCCAGCTAAACTTTGCAGACTCAAGGGCTTTTTGATAAGCTCTGGATAATCCTCCAGGCTATTAGGTGTTTATCTGAACAGAACCCAAAGTCTAAACCTTTTGCAGCCTGTCCATTGCTGATTTTTACCCCCATTCTATAAGTATAACTTAATGGGCTTTTTGACCACTCAAGCCACCTCACCAAGAACCTTGTGTAGTGCCATTCAACTATTAAATGCTAAAGGTCTCTGATTGTGAGTCAACAGGAGCTGTGGATGGAAAGTGGTCACAAACTACTATCCTTTAACTCTTAAATCTTGTCTACACTTACAGCACTGAATCAGCACAGCTCCCTGCACCGCTGTAGTGCTAAGTGAAGACGCTACTTATCCTGACAGGAGAGCTTCTCCCATCAGCATAGTTAATCCATCTCCCCGAAAGGCAGTAGCTATGTTGATGAGAGATGTGTTCCTGCAGGCACAGAGCTGTCTGCACCGGAGGCTAGGTTGGTATAATTACGTAGCTCAGGGGTGTGGCCATAGTTATACCGAAATAAATTGCTAGTGTAGACCAAGCCATTCTGAAAGTTTTGTTATCGTTTCTTGTCTGTTTTTCTGTGTTTGCACAAGCTGCCCTTGTTACACCATTTGCTTGGTTTCACATGTTCGTTAAATTAACTCTTCTTTTGGGATGAATTGTGTATTTTGTTACTCTCCTCTATATGTTACCTTTAAAAACAAAATAACATAAAGGAACCTTTTGTTGGACTTTGGCCATGCCAGTGCCACAACCAGGATTATTTTTCATCAGAAAGGTCGACAAGGTTCACAGATGATAATGATCATTTCCGATAAGTTGATGCATAACGAGAACTGCTCACCCATCCCCAAGATTAGCATTTACTGGAATTCTTTTTGAAAGACTCAGTGCAGGTACTAAGGGCTGAAGAGATGTGCATGGATACTAACCTACCTTTTTCAGCCTGGAGGTACCCTTTGGGTCAGTCTTGAGGCAAGCAGGTGGAAGGATGTGAAGGAAGCTTGAACTGCTACTCTCTACGTTGTCCCTGATCTGTGGATAAACAGAGAAGTCCAGGGATGCTAATCTGGCAATTTTCCACAGCACTACATTGACTTTTCAATATAGTATAAAGTTTAAGGATATTTAATATGTATTTTAATGATTCCCAGAAAAATGGGTCCCTAAATATAGCTCATAAGAAGGGATCATAGTACCCATTGGGAAAGATCAAACAAGTGTGTAGACACTTCACTGTATTATTGTCACATAAGTTAGAATAGGGAAGCTAGACGGATAGAGGCAAACAAGGATGGAGAGAAGACCATCCATTAATGGCAACATTGCAATTTCTTTTTCACTCACGTCCGATAGCGAAATAGGGAAGAGGAATGTATAAAGCATGAGAGAAGCCACCAATAGGCATGACACCCAGAACAAAACTATGAGAGTGAACTATAATAGTCAAGCAGAGAGGACCCTTTTAGAGGCAACAAGAAATAAAACCACTGATGATATTACTGTTAAACTAGATTCTGCAGCAGGTTTTGGCTATGAGAAACCATCAAAAATCACTACACTTCAAAGCCAAATAAAGTTTATCATTTTAAAAGTCCATTCATGAGGTGTGCAAGAGGCAAGGTGCTAGTCAGTGCCAGTAAAGTTATTAGGAACTGGTCCATTTAAACTCAGGGGCTACTCATACAGCAATGTACTACTCAGCAAGTACATGTAGCTGCAAAACGGTGTAGAATCTGGCTCTGACACAGTAAATGTTGCCTTGCTCTCCGCTGCCTTCCCGCATGGATAGGACTCCCCTGCTTCCTCCATGCTGCTTTAGGTTTTGATTCAGCAAAGGAAAGACAGACTAGGGGCCTGGTAAAACCAAGCTCCACTATACCTGATCTGCTGTGGGGGACAGCTCTTGAACAACAGTGGCAGAGGTTGGAGTTGGCTCTTTGCTGATCTAATTTCCAGTAGGGCCAAGCAGCAAAGGCTTAGGTAGCCACAGCACGCCTCCTGTGGCATCCGCTGCCCATTATGTCTGAATGCAGCTTGGATGTAGTGAAGAATCAGGACCACACTCTCACCTCTCAGTGCGTGCTCTTCCCAAGCACCCCAGATGGCCTCTGGGATGTCCTGCAAGCAGCCTTTGCCTCCAGTTCCCTATCCAGGGACTTTCTCAATAATTCACAAACTTTTGTCCATTCCCATCCTTTCTCGTGTTCCACTTTATTATATCAACAAACATTCTCCATCCATTCTCCCAGGCCTGTCCTGCCTGTCATCTCACTCCCCACATTCCAGGTTCCTCTGCTGGAGCCTACTCACTCCCAGCAGCTTCTGTATTTCACTCAGTCCCAATTCACTCTGCTGGAAGCTACTCTCTCAACAACCTCAGTTCTCCCAGAGAACTCTCTCTGGAAGTCCAGTAGCCTGATGTCTTCCTGCTGCTCTTGCAGCGGAATCAGTTAACTCCTCGTCATGTGTGCCTCTTTTGTAATCAGGGCTGGCAGACCCCCTTGCCATTAAAGGGCAAACCACCCTATCACACTACCCGAAACTGTGTAGCATTATACACTTTCCAATACCCAGACTGCACATTTAACAATATCCTCCATTCTTTGTTGGACAATGACCCCATCCCCACCCCATGAAAGAATCCTTTTACTTCCCTTATGCAACGTTTAATTTTTCTTATAATCGTCTTCCTGTGTTAACAAAAAAATGATAGTGAGAGACCAACAACGCAGGGGTAATTACAGTAAAGGAATCTGATGATCTCAGAAATCATGGACTAAAAATAGCTGATAAACTAAAATCAGTAGTTCCCAAACTTTTTACTAAGGCAACCCACTGTGACTCAGGGACCACCTGTTGTCCGCTGGCAGAGAGCACAGGAAATGCGTAAAGTTGGCAGGATCCCCTAGGTTGGCTATCTGCATAATAGTTCAGCACAGGATGGCGTGAGCTTGGTAGAGCCAGTTGCCCATTGGTTGTCATAATAATTATAAAATGCATAATAATTATAAAATGCATGGATAATATTTAAGGAGTTATGTATCTCTGCTGAAAATAAGCTCTTAAATTCTTGGAGTTAAGCCAGGTCACCAGGAGGTGACATACTTCAAAGATGTACCATTCAGGAAGGAGGTAACTGACACCTCTCTCCCTGCTGGCCAATTTGTGCATTGTGTACTATACTGTGAGTGTCCAGTAGACACCTGTGGATGGTGGGGTAGGAAGCTGATCCACATAGACACAGAGAAGGCTTCTTCACACTGGGGGGCTGGTGATGGGGAGGTGCCTCAGAGCCCTGGGCATCCCCAGGAAGCATTACTCCCAGCAGCTGAATTTTGTCTCTTTTTGCAAGCTACCATTAAATGTGTGCACCCTATTCCCTAGCGCCGCAATGCTAATCACAGTCTGGTGGGAGGCCTTGGGAGTAGAGGGGATTAGAGAAAGATATTGTCCTGTGCTCACTCCACAGTGGTGGTTGCTGTCCTACAGGGCTGGGCCTGGTTCACCACTCCTGGCATTGCAACCTGGTGCACAGTCACAGCCCCACTCACTCAAATATGGCCCATGACAGAAGGGTAGCCAAATGCGCAGTGCTGGGCTGTGTGCCAGGTTGCAATATCTGAAGTGGGGAGTTGGGCCCAAACTCATGGGACAGGAGCTGCCACTGCAGGATGAGTACAGGGTGGGCTTGCTCTCCAACACCCTTTGTCCTGGGGCCTCTCCTCTGTACTGGGCCAGGAGAAGCATATGTTTATCTCAGGCCCCACTACCCATCTAGAACCTTCCTGCGACCCACGGATGGATCAGGACCTGCTGTTTGGGAAACATTGAACTACATAAGCATAGGTTCTCAGCAGAACTAATATTTGTTTCAAAATACTGTGGGCCTAATAGTAGAAAAAGATGTGAAAAAAGCTAACAGACTGTTCGGAACCATTAGGAAAGGGATAAATAATAAGACAGAAAATTTCAAACTGCCACTCTATAAATCCCTGGTACACCCACATCTTGAATACTGCTCGCATTTCAGATTGCCCCATCTCAAAAAAGATGTATTAGAATTGGAAAAGGTACAGAGAAGGGCAACAAAAATGATTAAGGGTATGGAACAGCTTCCGTATGAGGAGAGATTAAAAAGACTGGGACTTTTCAGCCTGGAAAGGAGATGACTAAGAGGGGAGATGATAGAGAGCTATAAAATCGTGACTGGTGTGGAGAAAGTGAATAAGGTGTTATTTACTCTGTCACATAACACAAGAATCTGAAGTCACCAATTAAATTAATAGGCAGCAGGTTTAAAACAAACAAAAGGAAGTACTTCTTCACACAACGCACAGTCAACCTGTGGAACTTGTAGCCAGGGATGTTGTGAAGGCCAAAACTATAAGAGGGTTTGAAAAAGAACTAGAAAAGTTCCTGGATGATAGGTCCTCAATGGCTATTAGCTAAGGTGGTCAGGGATGCAACACCATGCTCTAGTTGTCCCTAGCCTCTGTTTGCCAGAATCTGGGTGTGGACAATCTCTTGATGATTACCTATTCTGTTCATTCCCTCTGAAGCACCTGACATTGGCCACTGTCGGAAGACAGAACACGGGGCTAGATGGGCCATTGGTCTGACCCCATAAGGCCGTTCTGATGGTCTTATGTAATTATGCCTCCACCTGTCTAGCACTTGATCCAAAGCCCATTGGAGTCAGTGGGGATCTTCCCATTGACTTCACTGGGCTTTGGATAGAACCACAGAATATTAGATGGTATTGAATATCTTAACAGCCTTATTCTCCTTTTGTTGGCTATATTGAGGAGCTCAGGGTGTGTGAGATGGTCGCATCTGAATCAGTGCCCCTGACTTCTATACATTGTCTGGGCAGAACAAAGCTGCCAGGAGCATCAAGAACTGCTTCCCACCAGGCCAGCCCCCACGTACTGCTGCTTGGATGTTTCGCTGTTTCCCCATTCAAACCGCACCATTGCTCCACCACAGTATGGCACTTTGATATTTGTAAGACTACATAGATTTAACCTGCTCCTCACTCAGCTCCAAGGGTCCATGAACCCGCGTGGGATAAATATATTTTAATAACAAAGGTGATCTTTAATTTACTTTAATAAGAGCGTCTGTTCCCTCAGCCATACTAAATGGGAGAAGGTTTTTCTTTTTTTAGTCAAACATTGATTATAAAAACATGACAGGGAAGTGTCTTGATATGGAAAAGCCTGTCATCTTTATTTTTTCTGCTGGCACCAGCAGCCTGATGTCCTTTCTGAAACTTATAAGCATTTCACTAGTGGACGCAGCAGTGAAATATTTCTCTAGTTGAAACATAAGTAAAAAACCAGAGGTGGACTCAGCTAATTATATTTGTGGCAGATTCTTAAAATACTTGATTGTCTTCATCTTTATTGTTTATGTCACAGCAATACAACTTATGCATGGCCTTTTCTCTATAGCTCCATCAGTGAAGATGAAGGACATGTTCTTTGATAGGATAAAAGGTTTCTGGAGTGCTCTTTACAGATAAGTACTTTAACCAAAGCCTTGAAAAGGCTGTATTTCATTCTTTTGAAAGTGATCTTTTAAAAACTTTCCCCCTTCAGGCCTACTGCAGAGATTTTGTTAGTTAGTGCCTGAGAGAAAACATGCCTCATGATCAAACCTGATTTTTCTTTTCAAGAAATAAAGGTTAAAAGATGCTCACCCCTTGAACTACTGAAATAGAGGAGATTTTTAAAATGAGACTAAAGAGCCATTTGAAATAGTTAAAAGAGAAATATATCAGTTTGAAAATCATTTTGGAGAAACTGCAGGGGGCCCAAGTGCCAATTTTTATGCATTTATGAGATGGAGTGCATCAAAAAGATTATATTTTTTGCAGGAACTCCAGTTGGGCAAATCACAGAATCATAGAAGTTTAGGGTTAGAAGGGACCTCAGGAAGTCATCAGTCCAAACACCTGCTCAAATAACCACCCCCAACTAAATCATCCCAGCCATGGCTTTGTCAAGCCACGCCTTAAAACCTTAAGGATGGGGATTCCATCCAAATGTGAAGAAAAAATTCAGTTTACTCTCCTATAGCTCTGTTGACTGCAGAGGGGCAATTGAAATAACAAACACTACAATCTTAGTTTTGTACACAGACCTGTTGAGTAAGAAGGGGCTGTTTTTCACACAGTTGTTCTTTATACTAGAATTGCATTTTAAAAATTATTTGCTATCTCATATTTCAAGATAATATATCTTCATATTATATATAATTACTATCATATTGACTAACTTTTCGATCATAACTAAAAAAAATAATGTGATATTCACAATGTTGGAATATTTTAATCTATTTTGATCTCCCTTTAGGACACATCCTGAATTTTTATTCCCTCTCTCCCCTTGCCCTCCGCCCTGCCTCCGGCACCCTCATCTTCCTTCCTCTCATGGGAAATTTATGTCTGTTCTTGGCATCTTTCCCCATCCTTCCCAAAAAATGGTTGCGGAGATAAAGGATTCATTCTGGTGTTTTTGCACTGTCTAGTGTATCTCTTACATCAGTAAATTACCCTTCTTTCTAGAAGAGGCCCTACCGTATCCTGCACTGACCTCTTGATCCTTATGTGCTTCAAACATTTATTAGTTATCTTTCCCTCTCGAGCAACCTGCTTTCCATTTTCCACCTATTTTCCCCTGTTCCTTTTTAACAGTGTCTTGAGTTCATGCTTTAGTTTTTCCAGTCCCCTTCAGTTACAGCTGTCTGTAGAGGTCACCATATAAAAGTCTACATTTGGCAAGAGTATAATAATTAATAATTTGCATTACAGTAGCATCCAACAAAGATCAAGTTCTCATTGTGCTAACTGCTATACATACACATACAATCTGAAGAGTTTATAGTCTGAATAGCTAAGGAAAACAAAGGGTATACACAGGAATTTGTGCCTGCCTGAGTGTTTTTTAATATAAGCACAACAGAATTTCAGATAATCCTTTATGTTCTTGATTCCCATCAGGACCAAACCAAACCTCCAAACCCCTTGGGATTTGGTTATCAGTTCTATAATTACATAAATAACTACATGTTAACATACTACAGATTCAGCTCAGGAAATGTTGGTTTCATATACTTCTGGAAGAATGCCAGTAGATATTGGCTAATACAGCATGTCTTAATTCCATGTTCTACTTAAAGTGAAGCAGCAAAACTAGAAAGCCTGCCTCAGCAATTCTCAGGGACAGTAAACACAAACACACATACAAGGCCTAACCTTCAGAAGGAAGAAACTGGGCATAATCTCATCAGATCTCCGAGATGAAATTTTTTTTGGCATTTTCTTACTTGGCTTGTGGCAAGGACAGGCTGAAGAGACTAATAGCAAGTGTGTGTGTTGGAAAAATATCATGGTGTTTTAAGGAATTTCTGGTGATAATGGTTTCAGCCCAGTTGAATACATTATGTGCAATTTGTTAACTTTGCCTTTTTGGATATGATCAGAAGCATTTTGACAAGGAAAATGGAGAAAATTTCTTGAAGAAACAGGAAAAAATAATGAACCAAGGGGTATTACCATGTTGCTAAAACTTTAGGGATAAAAAGATATTTTTAATTTTATTTTCAGGAAGTTATCCAAACTTTATTTATCCAAGCGTTCTGTCTCTTGAATGCTTTGATGGGCACAATAGAAAAAAAATTGCCACTGCCAACAAAACAAGCAAAATCAGACACCCACATTGTAGTGTTTTCACAAAATCTACAATGGAATTTGTAATTTCAAATGGAATTTGTAACAAAACCTAACATCCATTTTTAACTATTTAAAACCAGCTTTTTGCATGGCTGAAAGGCTTTTTTCATTCTCATGGCATTTCTGCAGGCCTAGGCCTGAAGAAAATCTGTCCAATAAAAACAAAGCTGTCTTTGATGGCAAAAGTGGACGCAGTCTTGAACCCTGTGTGTTGATGTTCATCTTTCTCAGGGTGTTCGCCTTTTCTCACAGAAAGACAGGATACTGGAGGTGGTGAGGGCCACCAGAAGTGTATGTATTATTATTTACTTGTATTATATTACTGCCCAGAGGCCCCAACAGAGATCAGAGCCCCACTGTGCAAGGGGCTATATAAACCAGTAAGAGTCCTTGCCCTGAATAACTTACAATCTAAATAAACAAGACCAAATTGTGGGAGAAAAGAAATATTATCTTCATTTTACAGATGGGCAACTGAGGCACAGAGAGATCATGGGACTTACCCAACATCACACAGGAAGGCTGTGGCAGAGTCAGGAATTGAGCACAGACCTCCTATGTCCCACTCCAGTGCCTTACCTTTTTCTTTTCTTTTGTTTTTTTAAACTTTCTTTGGGTCTCCAAGGCTTAATAGGTCAAGACCTCATACAGTTTTTCACATGGAAATCCCAACAAAACTGAATTTGTAATCTAAAATGATGAAAATTATCATTTGACTAATGTGCAAATTCATTCAAAAACAAAAATGGAGAGCAGCGCAGCATTTCTAGAGGGTAACTGGGAAATGGTTTTCATTGTTGGGAAATGGTTGATGTGCTACATATAGGCTGGTACAGGTGTGACGGGGAGTTAAATTTTCATGAAATGGATGAGAGAAAATAAATGGATTTTTGTTCTGAGTAATACAATGAAGGCAGAGTCATGAAGCATAATGTTGGTAAAGGAATCCAACAAAATCATAAATTGGATAAATAACAGAATGTGTTTCAAATTCAAAGAAAGACTACGTAGGGTCACAAATGGCATATTGCTTACAGTTTAGATCACACACTATAGGAAAGGGTATCCAGGGTTTAGAGAAGTCTCAAAAGGAAAGGAAATTGGTCTGTGATATGAAAGGGCTATTTTGCCAAACGAGGAAAGGCTCAAGAACGAAAGAACCTATCTATCTAGCTTAGGTATTGCTAGCAACCTTCCTGGTAGTATTTCAACAAGTTTGTCACATATAAAAGGCAGCTGAAAAAAGGAAGATTTTTTTGTAGTTTTCAGATACTTGAAGAGAGATCTATAGCAGAAAATGATCTGTTCTATTTACAGTGGCAGGGGGATAGTACATAGTCTCAAACGAAAGCAGCAGAAAATTAAAACTAAAAAGAATTTTTTCTGATGAGAATGATGAGTGGAAAGTTGTACAGTTTGTGATATTTCAGCAAGAATGGATATAAACTTGGAATCCTCAGTGAATGTCTGTTTGTTGAGTAGCAAGGCACACTTGCCCAAAAGTGAAGGAGGACTGACTAGACCTTTGGTTTCTTCCATTCACAAATTCTAAGTTTGTCTCTCAGAAGGGATCTTAAATTTCTCCCAACAAAGGATATCTTCTGGATACATCAAAGTCATAAACAGCAACAAAGAGTGGACCGGTCTAGATTCTGATGCAGAAGAGGACATAGAGAAAGATATGACTCTGGAAAAGGCAGAAAAGGGTGATACGGGCTCGTTACATGGAGAGGGGGAAAGAGGCCTGAAAAGATTATAACAATCAAGATAATAAGATGATTAAGAGTAAAACTCAGAGACGACAATGAATTTATTACATTTTTTTTTGTTTCCTAGAAAGAGTGAACACAACTACCTTAACACCTACCCCATTCTGCAAAAACCCAGAGCTTTACAGAAAGACATCATTTGCAGCTATCAGATCAGGCATGCCATTAGGTATCACAAACAGGACGTTTCTCTGGAATACCATCTGTCTTCTTTCCTATTCTACTTTAACGCTGATTCCATTTTGGTAGCCTCAGATTTCAGATAACAAACAGAGGGAAAAAAGTGTATGATGGAACATGGGCAAGGCAGATGCAGAGCAAAAATAAAATTAAATGGCTGCTATTATATCCTAGAGAAGTAGTAATAATGAAATAGCCCTAACTACGCTGCCAGTGACCTCCTGAGTTCAGTTCAGTTTATACAACCCACTCCTCAATACGGCTCATGTAGCTTTCAAGATGTGCTCCCTACTCATAGAGAAATAAAGGCACACTGCACAAATACTGCTCCATGTATAGCATGTATGGAAAGTGCCAGCATGGTTCTCTAAGAGCACAGTCGTGTTGTTAAGGGTTAGCTTAAGTTTTCCATGTCAGTTGTACAGGAAGCTAATGACAATGCAGCTGAATTGTGAATCGCTTCAAACTCACCACTGAAAATGGAAAATGACTGCTTCATTTTTGTAAATCAAACTTGAGCTTTACTTCTTTTCTTACCCTTAGGAGCTCATTAGTTGCTATGGAGAGCTTCTACACAAATATAATATTGTATGTACAGAAACACTACTCTAGCTGAGAACTCTAGGACAAATCAAACACTTCAAAGGTTTCAGAAGGAAATGCGAGTTTGATTTCAATGATGACTTCATAGTAAATATGTACATGAGGTTTTAAAATTGAAAATATGAGGTTACCAAGATTTGATTTCATAGACACTAGCTTTACCTTGCAAGATAGAGATGTCAGTTATGTTACTTCATATTCTTTTCATTTATTATGGTTCAGCTAGAACAGTATATCATGAACGTAAAAAATGCACAAAAGCAGATTCAGCAACATTGGCTTAATCGTCTTATCATGTCTGATAACAAAGCAATCAAAATGTTCAGTTGCCTAATGACACATAGCAGAATAGGTGTTTGTAAACCACCAAGATAGTATGAAATTGACAACTTCAAAAGAAAAAAAATGGCTATTTAAGTTCTTTATCTTTATTTACTAAAGTTTTCCTCCTAATCTCCAACCTGATTCTTATGAGCCAAGGTTATTATTGTTATATAGTCCCAGACTATCCTGGCAGCCAAGTGGTTCACCATATGGAATACTGCATTCCAATCATCTTACGGTAAACCTGTGGGTAATTCAAGTCTGAAACCTCCACAGACCAATTACACTTGTATGCTAAGAATTGCTCATGGTTTAGTGGCTAAATCAGCTAACAGCTGGACAAGAGTTCTTTGTACAGTTTTAATCATTTTTATAGTCTCTAATAGCATGGTCAGATTAATTGTGGTGGCTTCACAAGAAACTAATTCCCTTTTCTGGGGAGAAGATACCTATGCTGTCGGATGGCTGAAGAATAGTTAGTTTCAGTAAGCTCAGACCACAGGATTTAATGATTTGCTTAACCAGAAATGTGTAGTAATCAGCTGGCTGTATCCTGAAGCCTAAGAAAATAGGGGATAGCATGCATGTGCATGTAGGACAAGATGGAATGTGTGTCCAAGCACAATCCCTCTGCCCAAAATCCAGTTGTTATATGGACTATGGGGACATTACATACTGCCATTTGTTGTCCTTAAATCTTTCCCCAGCACATAAATAAATATATAAATATAAATATAAATAAATAAATAAATACAGACAGAATATACTTCCTGCAGATTGATAAATATCTATCCACAAGTTCCTCACAAAATATTATGTAGTGTGCAAAAACTAGAGCTCTGTGAAATTCAGCCATTTTGCTCTGCAAGGATATATGTGGTTATTCTGTTTTTATTCACACGAGTTTGCACCTTATGAGTTTTGCTTTGCATTTCAGACTCAACGTAACTCCAAATCTCCAAGCAAAACTGAATCAAAACTTAGCTGCATCTAGCTTATGTGGTGAAACTGAAAAACAGCTTAAGAAAACAGTAATAATGGGTGCCTTCACTTACCCACATACAGACATTTGGGGTGGCCAAATTTGCAGATGACACAAAATCATTTGACGTAGATGAGACTAGAGAAGCATATGAAGAATTCCAGAGGGACTGAACAAAGTAATGGGCAATGTAATGACAGATGACATTCAATGTTGACAAATACAGGGTAATAAGTATTGAGGGGGATCATGTGAAATAGGAATGATTTTGTGATGGAGTGTTCAACCAGTACTAGCATGGAAAGGGGTACTGTGGCTTTTATGGAGGAGAGTAAGGAGGGAGTTTGGCTGGATAAGCAAATACTCATTGAGGCTGGAACCCAGCTAGGCAGGACCAGAGGGGGTTGGAGACAGGAAGTGAGGACAGAAGGGGGCTTCAGTGAGAAAGAGGCTTAGAAAGGGAAAGAAGGAAACCTAGGGGGACAGTAGAAGCCCTGGGATCCAGGCCCTGAAGGAGTTTCCCCAGAGGGGTGTTGGAGAAAGACACCTATAGTGGTAAAATAGGAAGAAGCCCAGGAAAATGGCAGCAAGGTTTGAGACGGTGCATACCTCGGCTGCTGATTCAAGGGTCCCTGGACTGGAACCCAGAGTAGCAGGGTGGCCCAAATTCTCCTACCAGCCACTGGGGGAAGCAGCATCACTTTGAATTAAAGGACTGCTGGGAATGATACTCAAACAGGAAGTCCAATGCGACTTTGACACCCCGGAAGGGGGCAACTAGACAGTGACTTTGCTGGGGAGCAAAGCCAAGAAGAGAGAGCACAGCACTACAACTCCTGGAGAACGAGAGGGGATGCAGCGCGAATGAAAAATGGAAGGAGGCATCAGACTGGGCAGAGCTATTCCCCAGATGCAGCAATAAGGAGGTGCCCTTGTGGAGAGCAGAGAACCCCGCAACAGGCTCATGCATATTGCTGGGTTACAAGTTACATGTAACTGCCCAGGAAGCAAATCTGGGCATTATTATGGAAAACTCCCTGAAAACTTCTGTTCAATATCCAGTCATCAAAGCAAACAATGTGGCAGGATGCATAAAGAATGGAAAAGTCACTGGTAGGAGCCAACCTCACTTGACGGGGGCCTCTGGCTACTATTGTAATTCATATAATAAATAATAATATAAACCTCCCTATTCCATAAATGGTGGGGTTTCTGTGAATGTTCTCTGAAGTAGCTGGTAGTGGCCACTATCAGAGACCAGATTCTGGCCTAGATAGACTAATGATCAGATATAGAAATTCTGATGTAAAGTTTACCAAATTTCAATGAAAAAAATGTAGGTCTGACCTAATACACTTAAAAATGGTCCCAGCTTTTTGAAAAAGCCATTGATTCTTAGTGAATTTTGATGAGCCTGGTGTGAGTTTGTTATAAATCCTGAAACCAAATATGGTTTTCATGCTTTCATATTTGTCTCAAACATGTTTCCCAGCACTAATACAAACTTTTGATTTGTACTGGGGGGAAATCCACTTAATTTACACAGATGGGCCCTGGCCACAGAATAAAGTAAAAGAGTCAATTTTGAATATGTAGGAAAATAAATCAGAGAAACCACTACGATGCTCCAAAGCCCTCCAAATTTTTTCTAATTCTATGTATTTTCAAAAGGGATGAAAGAGAGGAATTGACTGAATTAACCTTGGATGAAAATGGAAAACTTTACTGAAAGGGTTGCCAGAAATAACAGGTGTAAAATTATTGCCAGATAATACTTTAAAATCATTTTACACAATGAAGATGATGGATGTGGCCTATTGGCCTCATTACTCCACCAAGTCCGTTCATATTATGGATAATATTAATCAGTTCAAGAGCACTTCTGAGGAAAGTTATTTGGAGTAATAATTTGTGATTTCCTAAATCTCCACCCATCTTTGTCCAAGGAAAAAATATAATCACTGGCAATTTTATTGTCTGTCTCTTCTCCTACCCAAAGTAAAAAAAAAAAAAAAATAGTTATTTTGAGTATTATCCAACTACAATACCAAAAACAGGAGACAAAATATATCTATATTACACACAAGTAACTATGTTACAATTGTTAAAGTTGTAAAGTCAAGCACTGAAAAGTTAAGAAATGCCAGAATTAAGGTTGCTTGTGAAATCTAGGCATTATGATACAGTCTTTAATCACATGAGCACATACTATTTTTTCCACAGGACTGACAGCAGTAGTAGGTGGTCATTCTTGGTGAGGACCAGCATTAGAGGGGAATGGGACATTGTACAGATGGGCTTCACAGATATTTTCTGTCGACAAAGATCTGGTGAGACTCAGGAACTTTGGGTTCCATTCTAGGGTCTGCCATTGAGAGTGCTCCAGTGGGCACAGATTCTTCTGCCTGTTCCCCACAAATGTCACTCCTTCTGCTTCATCCCTCCAACCTGTCCTTGAACCAGTTCTGTTGCTTCTCTATCCCCAGTCCCTTATCCCAATCCCATTCTCCACACCTACCCAGCCCCAGTCTCCACACCTCAATCTTCTCATCCCAGTCTCAATTGCTTTGCCTGACAAATCCTTGTCTCATCACCCTTCCCACACCCAGTCCTTTCCACTCCCACTCCCAGTTCCTTCTCTCCCTCCAGCTCCTTATCTGATCAGTCTCTCTTTTCCATGACCCTGTGCCCACTTTCCCCATTCCCACTGGTTTTGAGGCTCAGATTATTAAAGATATTTAAGCACCATTGCACTCAATGTTGCAAGACCTAACTGATTTTGAAGACCAACAAATATTGTTTTCAAAAGGGATTTAGGGATTTAGGAGCCCAAATCCCCCACACTCCAGTGCCTCATCAGATGTCTCTTCTCATCTCTTTTCCCCCCAACCCTATGTGTTCTCAGTCCAAATCTTTCCCTTTCCCTTCCAGCTCCTCATCTGATCTCAGTGCCTCCTATTCACTGGCTTTTAGTCTTTCCCACTCCATTTCCCTCCCCAGCTCCCAGTCCCAACCTCCTTGCTCAGCCTGTCCCAATCTCCCCACGTCCTAACACCTAATTTCGCTCTGTCCTGGCTAACCTCCAGTCCCAGTTTCCACACTAGGGTTGCCAACTTTCTAACTGCTGAAAACCGAACACTCCTGCCCTGCCCCTTCCCCTGAGGCCCCTCCTCTTGCCCTACCTCTTCCACCCAGTTGCTCGCTCTCCCCCCCCCGTCTCTCACTCTCCCACCCTGGGACTCACCTGTCACCTGCAGGAGGAGCTGACGCAAAGGCTGTCTGCCTGCCCAATCAGGGCACAGTGAGGCATAAAAGGGTTCAGTCCCCAGAGCAAAGGTCTGGGGGAATTTGGGACACAGCAGGGAGGTGTACCCTGGAGCAAAGGGCCAGGTCCGGGGGGGTTGGTCCCTGGAGCAAGGGGCTGGGGTGGGGAAATCAGGGCACAGTGGGGCAGAGGGTTCCATCTCTGGATTGAGGGGAAAGGGCAGGAAATTGGGCCACAGCAGGGTGGAGGAGGCAGGCAGGATTCCTTGCCTCATCCCTCTCCATCTCCCCCGACAGCGGCAGCTCCACTAGTACCTCCGTTTGGAGCCTGGTTTAGGAGCCAGCCAGTTCTCTCCATCAGGCTGGGGGGTGGGAATTGCAGCTGCTGCTAAGCGGAGCAGTTCCTCCAGGCTCCAGCAGCAGCAGCTGCTGCTTTTCCCACCCCTCATTGGCGGAGGCCAGTTACTGCATGTAACCAGACTTCCAGACGTTCCGGTAAGAAACCGGACACCTAGCAATCCTATTTCCACCCTCTTCCCCCAGGTTCCCTGTCCTGATCTACTTCCCTGCCCCTCTGCAGCTCCAAGTCTTCTCCCCTTTGCATTTTAATCAGGCCTGGGCCCAGCAGGTTTGGGATTGGGGATGTCATTGAGAGCACAGGAGAAACAAACTCCTGGTTCTCAGTTCAGAGTCTGGCCCTGGCATGGCCCCCAGATGACCACATCCACAGTCACAATGAAAGTCCTGCTCTGCCCCAGTTTGGAGCATACCCAGTGCAGACAGAATCTTTGGGGAATTTAGCTGTTAAAATCTAAGTAGTCTTTATGAAGCATAAGTGAATTGTGTTTTTAAAACTTGCAACTTGGCCAAATTTGGAAGGATTTTCATAGGGACGGCAAAAGGGACAGCCCTGGCACATAGACCACACACCTCTGCCAAATTTCAACTTCCTGTTCCAAAGACTGGTGGTGCCAGAGCTACTCAAAGAAAAGGCTGACAGAAATTTTTTTGACATGGATGAAAACATTGTATTTTTCCCTAGCCATATTCTCAAAATGGCTGAACCATTCTGGCCAAAAATTTCCTAAAAGTCAGTGCAAGGCAGACACCTAGTATGGAAAATTTCAGCCTGAAGGTTTAAAGTTGGGCACAGTTGTAAGCAACTGAAAAGAGGGTCTTATAATGGGAAACATTGGGCAACCTTAATAATAGGTGGTGCTAACAGCCCTGTCAATAACAAACACCACACACATATATGTCAGCCTGACTGTAAAGTACTATTTCCACCATGAAACAACTGTGCCGCTGGGTGGAATATGAATGACCAGTCCTAATATTGATATCAATATTGCAAAATGACAATAATATCCGAGATATGCCATATCAGGTATTAATGGAAAGGTGATAATTCACTAAGATTGATAAGCACATTGTTGTACTGAGTTCTAAATATGTAATATGTATAATATATCTGTAGCCAAACACTTGCGCTGTGTTTCTGGGTGATGCCCCAGACAGAATGGCAACAGCACCAAGCCTGCTTAATGGCCTGCCAACGAAATTCAAAGGTAATGAGAGAACCCAGGGCTGCGCCTTATGAGTCACCAGGGCATGTAAGAACATGCCTAGGGACAAGGGACTGTGAGGCATTTCCATGACATGTGCTGTGTTGCTGTGTTTAGGACAAGCCACATGACAAAGGAACATAAAAGACAGCTGCACCATCCCCATCTTGTCTTCATTCCTGCTTCCTACCTTTGGATCAACTCATCTAAAACTGAAGCTGTAAAGCAAAGGACTAAGACCCATCCAGGTACTGGATGGACACCAAAGAAACTGTACAAATCTACAAACTCCATAATTCTGCTGAGAATCTGATATATATGTACTTTACAGTCATTTGTATGTGTGTGATTGCTTTGACCATTTAACATTTCTCTTCTGATTTGTTTCTTTCCTTTCACAATAAACCTTTAGTTTTAGTTACTAAAGGATTGGCTGGCAGCATGGTATTTTGGGTAAGCTCCACACTTATATTGATCTGGTAATGTGGCTGACAATTTGGGATCAGGAGAACATTTTGGTAAAGGGAATAAAGTTTTAAATAACCTATCTCTTTACTGGACCTAGGCTGGGAGCCAGAAACTGAAATGCAGTAAAGGGGGCTGTGTAATTTTTTGGTTTTAGCTTCTTGATAATCAGTGTGGGGAATCAGAAGCACTGTTTGTGATTGTTTGGGAAATCTCACTGCAGTGTTAGCCACCAGTTTGGGAGAATCTGCTCGCCCTTTGCAGCCTGCCCTGACCTTGGCATTTTCAGGTGGGCTACCCTAGGCACAGATGGGTCACAACAACTTTCTGAGCAATAAGACCAGAAAGAAGATGCGAACATCCTGACAATATGAAAGGAGGTATGAAGCAAATAAGATGGAAAAAAAGGATGCCTACAATAAATAGCTGTATCAACATGTAATTCTGTTTGATTACTCATTGTGTCTTTTCTCAGCAGGTGTACATCAGGGTATATCCATTGATTTGGATAGTGGCATGTCAGTGGCGTGCAGAGGATCTCCAGCACCTGGAGGCCAAGCCTACACTTGCGTCCCCTTTCTGCTTGCCCCCCAACCCCTCCCCATGTAGGGAAGGTGGGGTCCCAGCGCTGGCTCCCAGCTGCCCCAGGCAGGTGGGGTCTGTACCTGTGGGGTGGGTGAGACACAGGGGGGCACAAATGCAGGCTTGGCTCCACCCCCCCCCACTCCCCTCACCTACCCGGTGCCTGGCACCTGCCTCTCCTGCTGCAGCCCCACAGCCTGGCACTGGCTCGGACAGGAGGGGGCGCTGGAGCCTGAGGGGCGGTTGCTCCCACTTCTGCTCCTGTGTGCCCCCCTTCATGTCGTGAAGGGTCTGCCTGGCTCCCTCCCCCCCAGATGGGGGGTGAGGCCACCCCATCTGAGCTGGCGGTGGGCTGCGGGGCTGGCGGCGGCAGGTGGCGGGTTAGTGCGCTCTGGGCCAGCCCTTCATGATGGGCAAAGGGTGAGGGGCGCAGGGGGCTTTGTGTCCCTCAGAGCCTCCTGTTCCCCCTTCCCCCTGCGCGTCATTAAGGGCCAACCCGGTGCTCCCCCCCAGAGGCTGGCACCTGGGGGAACCTAGTCCCCCTCCCCTCCACTCCCTGTCCTCGGTATGCCAGTAACCTATGTTGATTTTACTACCTGATGATCTGGCCTGAGAACCTTAAGTCCTCTTCTTTCTGTGGGTTCAGGTTTGTTTCTTTCTTTATTATTATCAGGAAAGGTTTCCAACAGTTTGTGGTGTTTCCTTACAACAGCTCAGGATTAGGTTTGGTGGGATTGTTGTTATTCTGCAATTGTATCCTCAGAGTCAAAAGTCAATCCAGACACAGATGCCTTTTATAATTCAACACATGGTGACTGGAGCTGTGTGTTGTCTGTCATTGTGGCTACTTGTTTAATACCACTAGAGACAAGGTGGGTGAGGTGATATCAACTTCTGTTGGTGGAAGGTACAAGCTTTTGAGCTGCACAGACCTAGTATCTCACCGACTTGCCTCTTTTATGTCCTGGGACCAATGCTGCTGCAACAACAACATTGCAAACAACTATGTTTAATACCACTGTATTTACATCGTTTCCACAAATTTTTTAAGTTGGCACCTCATTACACTGTTGGGAATGTCACAGCACTGGCAGTGCTCCTTAACAAGATTAACAACCACTATAGTGACTTGAAAATCAATTAATAAAACATTCCCTTTGCATATATCCAACTTTTAGGTACAAAGTGAATTGTAAGTCAAAATATATTTTCAAATCAAAATGCTAGTAATGAATTAAGAATTTCTCCAATCTGAAACATTTGCAATGGTTCTTAGACCTTGTGTAGACTAAAAAGTTGTACTGCTTTAACTATACCAGTATGGTGAAGCAGTACAATCCCCCTTGTGTGGACACAGTTACACCAGTGTAAAAGTGCTTTATACCAGTATAGCTGTCCTCATATGGGAAGAGGAATAAGCTATACTGTATAAGCCACCTTTATACAGATATAACTGCATCCACACTAGGGGTTTTACCACTATAAACATATCAATTTAAAAAAATCACACTCCTAAATGACATAGTTATACTGTATAAAAATCTTTGCGGACCAAGCCGTAGTTACATTAGAATTGTTGGGGTTCACAAAGTTAATAGTTTTCTGCAGTACCTTGGTGAGATACCAGTTTTATTTTCCATTCTCTGTTTTGCTTGTCAGTAACCACCTTAAGCACTAGGTTTATCCAGCTTCACACAGCTGCCGCTTTGCACTGCTCCACCTTCTATCAGCTGGAGCAATTCAGTGCAAAAGGAACCTGGCTGCATCATAAAATCCTGGTGCTCAACAGAAAGAGTCATGGGTTGAACTTGGCTATTCCAGAAGGCCTCATTTCTCCTTTAATTTGTTTGCAAGTGATTTTATTGCTCATGAAAGCTGCAGTTCAAAGCTCTCTCTGTATCCACAAAAGAGAGGCTGTATGGGCAGCACTAGGCTTCCTGCTTGTGTGTGTCTACTACCAACCTATGCAGACATGAACCAGAAACTTAGTGGTGAAATTCTCTGGGTCTGAGTCTGATCTCAGTTACACTGAGTGTAACTACACTGAATTCAGCAGAGATAGAGTAAAGGAGACCAGAACAATTTCCCATTACCAATTTCCTGTGCTAACCTGTTATCTCTTACCTTGTGGGATTACAAGCTGTGTACACAGGTCAAGATATCCTCCAACCAAGAGGATCAAAGTGCCATTAGCAATCTGATTTTGAAGGTATTAGTGTGAGGAACAAAGTTAGCCAGCCATTTCAGAACTGAGGGCATCACTTCCTCACCGTTTCTAGCCCCTGTTCAGCCCTGTATTTTCCAACATATGTATTTTCCAGCATACATTTTGGAATAAATGTGGCACACACAAGAGTGCTGCTAAGCATTCTGGGTGCCTTCAAGAAAGACAACTATAATCCTTGATTTTGCTTAAGCATCTTTACATTCTCCTGTTGAGAAAGTCCGGAGGGATGGTCATGCCAACATATATAACCTTGGTAAAAATGGCATTGATACTTCCTGTTTGGAATCTAACAGTTTCTTTTACTTGTTATGGAGTATTTATTTGGCATTCTTGACATATTTTCTTGTTCTATTTTTTTCTGGCATACAGGTCCTCTCAACCAATTTCAGTGTTAATTGCCTTTGGTTGAAGAAGCTTGTTCAAAGATGCTGCTATAGATTTTGTCTTTCTGCCTATGAGTCTCTGAACTGGTGATCCTAACAAAGCATTGTGAAGTCTGCTGCCATATTCTAACAATGCTGAATGTGGATATAAGTATTCAAGATGCTAAGTATTTAATTCAGACGGTGCCATCCACAGCCTACGGGTGATCAGGAATTATATATGGTTTCAGAGATTCTTTCACATTCCATTCCCTGGATATATTGCAAATTTCAAGTTTGGAAACTGCATCTTTAATTATAGTCTTCATGCCTGGCCAGAATTCTATTCAAGTCCTCATATTATAACCAACACTGGATACCTTGAGTTCTATTCTTGTGCTTCTTAGGATGTTATGTAGATTATATTTAACATTTCTGACCTCATAGTACGTACTATTGTGACTCATTTTTATATATGCAGCAATTTCATCTCAATAGTCCCAATAATATAATGGTACCTGGACACTTTTTGTTAGCCTGCATCTGGAATAACTCTTTCAACCTCTTATAAAGTTGGAACATTTTGCATTTCTTGTCTGTGTTTGTGAAATTTTGTTTTGGCAATGGGTAGTACTTGAATTACATTTAGTTCAAATTCCTCCTGCAGCTTCTTGCTTTCACTTTTTATAGGTGCTCTTGAAAGCATGTCTGGTATAAGAAGCTCTTTATTGGGCCAGTATTTCACATTTAATGAGTAGTTTTGCAATTTCATGATCATTTTCTGAAGTCTTGGTGGTGCTTTGCAGAATGGCTTCTTTAATATGGCTTCTGCAGGTTTATGATCTGTGTCTACTCTGCCCTATATCTCTCCATAAACATATTTATGAAACCATTCACAAACAAGAACAATTGCTAGCATCACATTCCCAGTCACAGCATAGTTTTTTTGTATTATAGTCAGTCCTTTAGAAGTACATGCCACTAAGGCAAACATCATGTGGGAGGACGGCATGTGCTGATTAAGGATAGATCTTTATTTTCTGGCACCAGTCACATGACATATGTCTTACTCCAATCATATGGTATTGGTCACTATCCACCAACTATGGTGGCTACTGTTATATGCCCTAGCCAGTTGGCTTAGGATCCTCCAATCACCCATCCCAGACTATATATTTTATTTAGTCATATATTTTACAATGTTTAAATTTTTCAAGTTTGGGAAGTGACCTATTAATTTAGTTCATTACAATGACTGAACAGTTGCATTTTAAAGTTAAACTGAAAGGGTGTGATAGAATATGTCCCTCACATCCTACACACCATTATAATAATGTTTGTACAAAGTGAATTTCATTTAAAAACTCATCATTTACTGATCAGTATTGTCCTGGTAAAATATGTGTGGCCATGCTGTATGTAAAGTTATAAGATTCCCCTGAATGGTATTATTAACACATGTTCCAAATTCCACAAACATCCCAATGGACCCTTTTCTCCCTGCACATCACATTCACTGCATCCAAAGAGACAAAGGAAAAGTTACTAGACTCTGGGAGAGTGCTTCTGACCTAAAGAGTTTGGCCAGTAAGACTGCTGAAAGCATGTGGTGAGAAACCTTTGCTTTGAATCTAATGTTTGTTAAATTAGGCATCAGTAAGCATTTTATCTTTAAATTTCATGTAACCATTTCTGACTTTTATTCCTCATTACTTGTACTCATTTACAATCTTTCTCTTTGTAATTAATTAACTTGTTTTATTGTGTTATCTAATCCAGTGTGTTCGGATTGAAGGGCATGAGTAACTCCATTTGGAGCAACAAATTATGTATATATTATTCCCTTAAAAGAATAATGAACACCAGTATTGTCCAGGAGAGGGCTGGGAAGTACAGGACATATGTTTCTGGGGGGAAATCTGGGCCTAGAAGTATGTTGGAATCACCCTGAAGTATAACTGAAACTGGTAAGAGCCAAAATGTAGCTGGCTGTCTATAGCACACACAGAAATAGCTGGGAATGACTTAATACTGGAGGCTGTTTATGAGCAGTCCAGGTCGGCGGCTACAACAACAGTGCATTTTAAAGGGCAGAAGTGACATAGATACTCATTAGTCTGGATTGTATCCTGGTGTGTCAGAAGGGGAAACTTTCTTAACTTTAGTAACATAATTTTGCTTAGTCACTGGCCTCTTTTTAATCCTATAGTCTGTTCTGTTCATATGATTCCCTCTAATGCAAGTACAGTATACCCTCAGGGCACCATATAGGCCATGCTCCAGTATTGATTGATGCACCTGCCTAACTTTAAGCACGTGAGTAGCCCCATTAACTTTACATTAAATATGTGCATCAATCTTTGGCGGATCAGAGCCTAAATTAATAACATTTATAACCTTTTATTGCAGCTGTGATTGTCATAAACATCATAAGTACAGAGAGCTAGACTGTGTCTAGACCGTGGTGTGCAGATCTATCACCCCAAGGGGAACACTGGAAGGCACACTGCCTCAGAGTCAACTCTCCAGGGCCCTACAGGTTGGGAGTGGGGGAGGGATGGGATGAGGGGAATGTGGCAGAACTCCCCAGGGTAATAATGATGTATGACCTTGAACACGCCCTTTCTGACAAGCTGTGCCAGCGGGGTAGTTATTCAGTAGCAGCCCCTACACTTCTGTGATAGTCCAGGCAGCCTTGTGCAGGGTGCAGAGTCCTCATTATTTCCTCCATTCTTCCCAAGCCCTATCCACTACCTGGATGAATTAGGTCTGGTCAGCGCACAGCTATTGCACCAGTTTAAATCGGTTTCTAAATCAACCTTGAGACTATGCCACAATCCAGCTCGTACTGACTATATAATAGATAGGCCATAATAAGAAGCTGACATTGCAGCTTAATTCATAAGGAAGCTTGAAAAGCTACTGTTACTATATATTAATTTTCACAATCGTACCTCACATTCATCTGACATAGCTTTAATTAACTTTAGCTTAACTCCTGCAGTGCTGTGTACCACTTGGATGTTGCATATTTTTGTAGGTGCAGTCACCATACAGTAATAAATGGATAGGAAGTTCTATTTGTAAAAAGTACATAGACAGATGCAATAGACAGGTACTGGAAAGAGAGGTGCTATGATGATTTCAAGATTTTAATATCAGATCTCAAACTAGTGTGACCATTTTGCAACAGGATATTTTAATGCACTCTGTACCACGTTTTTAGAGGGCAGACTTCTATTTCATATTCGGGAAAATGGTTCTTTGTATGGTAAATTGATTTGCTTATGAAATTATATCCAAACTGGTACATTTAACATCTATTACTTTTCTCTGCCTAATTGACTCAAACCACAGATTTATTCTGCTGCTGCACAATAATAATAATAAAAATATATACTCTGTACTAGAAACAAACATCTAAATCCAAGGAACCTTAAAAAGAAACCAGCAAATGGCTTAATGCAGATTTTGGTAAATCAACCCAGCTGCATTAGTTATGAGTACCAAACTGTTTATATTCCCAAATTCAATGAAAGGGGAAATAAAGCTTTCAGTAGAAGACAACTTGTAGCTCACGCAACATTAGGCATATTCAGAGTAAATTTCATTTGACACAGCTACTTCATGTTGGCACAGACCAGTGTGAAACCTGTCCATCATATTAATAAGCAAAGGAAATTCAGATATGTTCAGAGCAATTTAAGCTTGAAAGTTACTCACAGCAACAAAGCCTCTATGAGTCAGCCAGATATTCCAGAATGAATTATTCAAAAAAGGATTTTCAAGTTAATTCTGTGAAATTAGTTTTTCTATTTTCTCCAAAAAAACAAGGTGTAAAGTATGTGATGGTAAAAAAACCAAACCTTTTGTCCCTGATACAGCCATGATGGATGTAAATAATCTTGTCTCTTCAGGAAAGGCCAAAATGTGCAGCATTCTGGACTATGATGTTATTATAGGTTACAAACATTTCTTCAGAATGCTATCAAGTACAACGTGTTGAAAATATTTAAAATATTGATGACCCCAGAGAAATGCAGTCCAACTACTGCTATTTAAATGGCTAATAAAATGTGACCTAGTCCGTCAAGAACCTCATTTATGGTACATTTAACAGACTCTAATCCGTTCATGTTGCAAATAACATAAGGATTTAAGAGCAGAGACTACATTTGAGGCTGGGCCTTATAATCCTTATTTTGAAGGATTTTTACAAACAGTCCCTAACGTAGAGTGGGCTTGAGGATTAAAGGTTCACAATGGTAGATGGATTAACCTGAGATATAAAATACACATTAGGCTGCACTTGGCTGATTTTCCTCCAAAAGGAGTTGATTATTTCAGATTCTCTGTCCTTGATAATTTTTCTAGCCTTCAGGGTGCTGGATTAGTGTCTTTGATGAAGAAAATACATTTTGCAGGGAAAATAGCAGGCATTACTGACTTAAAATATGTAGAAAATGATGTATGTTCTCAATTTTAAAATGTTTAATTGTTCTCACCATTACATTTCACAATAAATCCAGCATTGGAACTGACGGAGGACAAATCTGAGAGTATTAAAATGTCATCTGAACCAATCACTGGAATGAAATATAGACATTGTAAAAAGTCTATGAGCAATAGACTCCCTTGTCCTTCCACAAGGAGAGAAAAGCCACAGTCAACAGAAATAGGGGCATTGAAAAGGGAGATGCACCAGTCACATTTTATGCTTCTGCCCCAGTACCCTACAGGAGCTCCTCCTACAGAGCTGTGTGGGGTGGATCTCCCCAGATTATGAGGGGCAGGAGGAGAGGTCAGAGGAGAGATCTGTAACAGCCATAAACCTCCATTTGCAACTGTACTGGAGCCGTTGAGGTATTGTCAGCCAATAGTGACATGACTTTTGAGGTATCATGCTGTCAGAGAAAGAAGGCAAGTAGTGGGGGGAACAACAGGACAGTGATACACAGGTACTAAGATTATGTATTTTGAAAAGGGACCACTCAGTGCAACAAAAAAATAGCCTACTCAGAAGCCTGCAAGCTGGGAACTTTCTGCTTCATTTGGCTACATCACAACACTTTGCTGTCAGGGAGAGGAGAACTGCCATTAGCTGAACGGGAAATAGGGGAGAAGTGATGCATGGCTCCATCCCATAATACTCTAGGTAATCCAGCTAACCTTCTCAGGCCCACTGTGCTACACTATAGGGACCAGGACATCTGCTAAATCAATGGGTTAAAGTCCCACCTCAAGGATGGGCGGATGATTTGGAAACTCACAAGCTGTTGTATGTGTGATAGAGCAGTTCTATAATATGGTTTTGAGTCAGAGAACATAATGTTTGGATAACTGAATTAGAGGGTACATAATCACCTCTATGCTTTCTTTCACAGGGTGCTGGTGTTTGTTATAACTTTTCTGAGCTACACTGCAAAGCTTCTACCTGGTCCACATTTAAATTTGTGTTATAAGTTTTGTCTACATTGGAGGTGTAATTTCCAGCTTCAGTAGATATACCCAAACTAGTTTTGATCAAGCTCTTATGCTAAAAATAGCAGTGTAACCACAATGGCACCAATGGCCCAGGAGGGGGCGGGGCTAGCCATCCTGAGTGTGATCCCTCCTGAAACCTTAGGTACAAACTTGGCTGGCTAACCTGTTCTGCCACTCATTTCATCACAGCTACACTTGCTATATTTGGCATGCTATCTCACATCAAGCTAGTGTGGGCATGTCTTCCTGAGCTGGAACTTACACCTCCAGCTCCAGTGTAGACACACCCATCGACCTACTTCTGCCATGTTGCCAACTATGAATCTAGCTGACTTTTATTGCAACAAAAATATGAATCTCTATTTCTTGTTCCCCTTCCCTTAACCTCTGACTGCTTGCCTGTCTGATCTTGGAATGTGATCTCCTCAGATCAGAGTCCATCCATTCTTAAGTGCCTGGAAAGCATCTAGCATGCTAAGGGGAGCTTTAATAAACAGCAATAATATCAGGGCATTTCTGTGCCATTTGAAGATAGAACAAACACACAGAAAATGCAAGAAGAGGACTGGGAAAAAAACTTTGAGGGGACAGATTAAAAGCAAGTCAGAATCGCTAGCAGGGCATCCCTTCATTTGCTTTTAGAGGAAATACAGCATCCAAAGTTTGTGTCTAACAGGAGGACTCTAAACAGATAGAGTGCTGTAAATGGGACCGAGGAAACTTTGAGGAAGCTGGGAACTGAATCAAAGGGGGTTGGTATTGAATCCTGATTTGGATTCAGGGAATTAAGAATTGGTCCTTTTGTAAAACTCAAACTGGAGTTGTCAATGTATAAGTGTCAGCCAAGGAAGATGATTATAGCTGAACAAAAGCTGGATTATTCAAAAGCAAAAGGATTATAAATATTCGAAAGTAAAATTGCATCAGCAACTGATTAACTGTTCTTACTTCCAAGTATTTTATGACGAAGGCCAAATGTAGGGTGCTGAATTCCTAGTGTAGATATTTGCTTTTAATCAACAAAAGGTACAATTTGGGTCTGATCCTTATCTGGTGGAAACTGGCCTTGCTCTGTTGGCTTCAATGGAGCTAGGCTGAGTTCCCAAGCTGAGGATCTGGGCCTATCTGTAGGCGCTCATGTGCTATATTCCATGACTAGCAGAAATAGGTTGTGATTCAAATATTCTAACTTGAAAATCCTATTAACTTTACTTCAGCCTTTGTTATCTTTCAATTACATGATAAAATTTAAGATGGAATCTGAGATTAATTCAGTAGAAATGTGACAAAGCACTTAAACAAATAATAAGGAGCACAGAGGGTAGCTACATATTGATTCACTAGAAAGACCATAATCTTCATACAATATCTTCACGATAGCCTAAGCAGAGATGTAAACCCATGGCTGAGACTTGCCCCTGGTCTCAAATCCCTATAAACTCCAGAGCACAGTTGAAATTTGCAAATGAAAGAGCAATACAGAAAAGGCAAGAAATCCTCACGGCATTCAGAGACGGGAGATATTTTATCTTCGGAGGACCCCACTCCCGCCTTCCAGGCAACAAAGAGCTTTCTCTCAAGTCTTCCAGCTCATTTCCAAAAAAAAAAAAAGATATACCAAGAAGTCTATTTTGCTAACTCAGTTTGAATGTTGCTAAGAGGCAGGTCTTTAGTTCTGGACTCTAGTCAGCTGCCATGAGTTAGGTTTAGAAAAAGTTTATATCCTGACTCCAGTGGTTATTGTTACATGTTCCCAATTTAAAAAAAAACAAAATCACATACAACATAAGTTAGAAATAAATACCACATATACAACCAATTACTAAAGCACACAAATTAAGGTGACTAGGCTGCAGACTGGGGTAGATGACCTGGCAAATGAGAATGACTCTTATTGGACATCTGTCTCTAATCATTACTGCTGCACCTTGACAGCTTTTGGATGGCATGACCGCATTCTTGCTGTGAAAACAATTCCTCCTGTTGAGGTCTGTTCAGCCACAGAAGTGTGTTTGACATAAGAAGGCTGGAACAGGTGTTTACATCCCCTAGACGCTTTTGAAAAATCTCAGTATAGTTCTCTACCAGCATTTCTGTATGTCACATATTTTATTATATGATGTCAGAGATAAACTATTGTGTAGGCCAAAAGGAAAATAAGTCTACACATCCCAAGGGATAACTTTGAAAGCCTCAACCCTGCTCCCTATTTCCTGGCATTGGTCACACAACATGGGTCAAGGTTATATAAAGTCAATAGCCCTGCCACATGAAAGGAGTCAGTATCCACTGATTCAAGTAGCTATTGTGAGAGACCCAGGTTGTTCACAAACGTGAAATACAACTAAATAAAATGGAAAGCAATGCACAAAAAGAAATAAAATGAAACACTCAAACCTCAGCCTGTGGTTCCTGTCCCAAGGGGCTGGGCCCAGCACCCTGCTCCAGGCATTGTGACCTGGTGCTGAGGTCACAACGGCACTGCCATTTAGCCCAATCACCCTCCCTCCCTGTCATAAAAAGGGAGCCAGCTGGGCCAAATTTGAGTGACTGGCATCGCAGCCTGGTGCGCAGGGTCACAGCACTGTGAAAGATTGTGCTGGCCGCCTCTTTGTCATAACGGGGAGAGGCAATTGGGCCGAACCTGAGTAAGTCTGCAGCACTTTGGGCCAGGACGCAATGCCCCATGGGACAGAAGCCACCACTATGGGGCAAATGCAGAGTCGGCTTATTCTGTAACCTGCCCCCTCTCCTCAGGCCTCCCACTCGCCTGGGGGCAGGGACTGGACGCCCCCTACGGATAAAATGGAATAAAACACAATTCTCCAAAAAATAAATAAAACAAACATTTACAAAAATCAAACAGAATTTCCCACGGCTCCAGATACTGTTGCACCTGCTCCTGCTGAAGGGCACATCAGCTTTTCAATTGACTTCAGTGGAGCAGGGCTGGCCCCTACATCTTCCATTATCAGCTCATTCATTTGATAAATAATAGTGACCGTGCCTTGTTAAGTTATGTGCAGACCATATTCATTAGTCATTTTCATTCATGCAAGGATGAATTCATTAGTTTCTGATGCTGATTCAGATTCATAACTGTTAGTTATAATTAATTGCTAAAGAAGGCTATTAGTGCCTTGTTGGCACTTTTCCCTTTCCCATAAAATGCTAACAAGTTCTAGCACAGGAAAAGGGGACGTCTCATCTTAAGGAGAAATTGACTCACATTAACAAATGAGCCTAAATGGTGCAATTAGCCTTCTAGAGAACAGGATCTTAGGAAAAGAGAATGTCATCTCTCTGCAGGTGAAACTGAAGAAATAGAAAGAGTGATTTTGTTTTTTTAGGATTGTCTGTTCACCACACAGTCTAGACAATCCACCTTAGCCAAGAAAAGGGGCTTCTAGGAGTATACACTGGGATGGCAGATGTATTGGCAAGGCATCAGCTATAGTCTGATCTATGTTACACTGATTTGAAGGCAAAAGCATTCCACTGAATTCAATGGAGTTACTCCAGATTTAAGCCAGAGTAACTAAAATCACCTAAAATTGGTCTTATACAAGTGTAGTATGTGTGCTCCTACTACCAGCATACCATTCAAATATGACGGTTTCGTGGGACCACCCTTCAGGAAGGATCAGGGCCTCACTGGCCTAAGACACCCGATGGGGAATACCTGGGAGCAAACCGGTGCTACCTGTGGCACCCCTTTACCTAATCAGAAATGGAGTGTCTGAGTTAGAAGACTGCTAGAGCAATATAAAGAGGAACATGTCCACAGAAGAGGGAAGCTCTCTCTAGAGAAGCTCTGCAGCTGTTGCAGCCTGGAGGAACCCACAGGAGGTGAAATAGGCCTCTGTGTAGGCAATCTCTGAATGAGGATTTAGGCCCTGTCTACACTAGCACTCAGGCCAGCAAAATTTTTGTCGCTCAGGGGTGTGAAAAAAGTATCTGTCAGTAAGTTCCAGACAGAAAGATGGTGTTTGCCTCTTGCCCAAAGGAGCTTACAGTTGGAACCTGGCTCCTGGGAAGGGAGAAAGAAGATGAAGAGTGTGCTGACAAAGAGAGAGAGCTTGGAGAGACAGCAAGTAACTAAATTAGCTCTCCGAGGAGCAGAAGCAGAGTAAGAGAGTGAACCCCGGTGTGTATGGGGGTGAAGTAGCCAAGTCTGAGAGGCAAAAGGGACTGCTGGAGATCCATTGACAAGAGGAGATGAGAAAAAGAATGTCTCCTGTGAGGAGAAAACTGAAGCCTGGGTCTATTTCTTCATGTTAATTTATTGATTATGAATTACTAAAGCCCCCCCAAACAAGAGGTAATTGAAGGTAAAATCTGAGTCAGCACTGATTTATATGGTCAAAAGGGGATTGTGTTACAGATAGAAATACTGATATTAGCTAAATTCAATGGACCTGTAAACCACTTGGCTAGTTCAACAGCCAGGAATGGGAAGCAAATGCCACACCTTAGTCCTTCAAAGTTCCTTGCCTCAGGGCATAATTTATTGTTTGAACACAATAGAAAGCGACTCAACTAGCAAATGCAGGTTATAGTCCCCCAAGGTGTTTCCCTTGCCACCACAAGCCAAAGGAAAAAAGACATTCCCTTCCCCTCTCCCCCTTAGGCCAACCTTTCTCTTCTTTGTCTATCCCACTCAGACATGTGATAGGCAGGGGTACTTTAACCTTTGTTTGGCTGCTGCTTCACCATGGGGGCCCATTCCTGGCTATATTTTGAAAATCCTGCAGAGCATGAACAGCAGTGTGTACCGTCATAAGAAAAAAGAGATCATAACTTGGGGGCTGTGGGGAGAGGAAGAAATTGTTCCCCACAATCTGGGTGCAGAGTGGATCTTACATAAACAAAGAGGAATCTGTGGATTTTGCAGCAACATCCCCAGTGTCCCCAGACCTTGCTGGGGGCACTCAAAGACATGTGAGATCCACATATGGGAAGGGAGCATGCCAGGGGGCACAGAAAGGGGAATGGATGTTGCGCACACATCTTCTCCCAGCAACCATGAGGAGCCTTGTGTTACCTTTTGTGGTCCCGCCTTGCCATGGACCCACCCTGAGAGGAGCATTCCTAGAGCAACTCAGTCTATGGCGTCTCAGAAAGCCAAAGGGGGTAGTAGGTTACAGGGCCAGTATGGTAGGAAAGGCTTCTGCACAGATGGAAATAAAAATTCTTTCTTGGGGGAAACTTGGCATCCCAAGATCTTAGTTTACAGGAGAGAAGCTTTTGGTACATGTTTATTTCACAAATTAGAACATAATGTGTTAAGTTTATTCATTTTAGTAATTTGCGTAGCTCCTATCAAATGAGACAACCACCTCCAACAAGTAGCATTAGAATAAATCCCTTCTGTTGCTGGGAAAAAAGGCAGTAATCAAACTGGAATCAAATAAAAGCAAAACAATAATTGTAACCAAATAAAAATAGCTACATCATGCCCTGAAGGACACTAAATCTGGGCTTTTGTGGCCCACCAGTGTGAGATTGCTCCTAAAAGGGATGGAGAAAGTCAACATTTGCTTGCGTAATTGCAACTTAAATGTATACATTTAATTGTCTCTCTCTCCCCCTCCAATGTTACTCATTTTCTTGGCCTCAGTTCACCTGAACAAGGATATTGTAGTCTCTCTATGTGGACAGTACCCAACACAGTATAAACCAGATCCCACTGGGACCTCCAGGGACTGCTGTAAAATTAATTATTAATAAAAATTCACAACTGCACCACTAGAATATATTCACAATTCAAGGACGTTGGACTATCGTTGCTGCCCAGCTTCAGATTTCCATTGTGTTTACCCAACGTCTGGATATTTCAAAGTCAAGGTCATCATCTTGATGATTAATTAAAATGGAAGCTATCAACAAAGAGAAAAGAGAAGCTTTGGGGTTGACTGTCAGGACATGCACTGCCAGTAAAGACACTTCACCAAGGATAATGCACTCGACGGAGAAGATCAATGATGTGCATCTGAATACTACGAGCGCTACATAGACAGCACATCATGGACGACTAGATAGGTAGTGCAGGCTGTTAGGTTTAGAGAGGGTCTATATTCTCCATTTAGAGTTCTATTTTCCAGGGGGACTGTTGTTATATGAAAGCTATGCTGACAGTAGGACATGAGTAACTATGGCATAAAAAATCCCAAAACATTCTATTGTGCAGTGGAGCAGGCCATGGACAGATCATGTAAGAAGACTGTGTGTGAGCCCTATGCACACCAAGGAGCTGTACTTCAGGGTGTCTTTCTCTTCATCAGTTTAGGGGAGAGGTCTGAGGACATGACAGAGACACACTAAGTTGTGGCCAAAGGATCTCCACAGGTCAAGCAGCTCCACAGGTGTAAATCTTATGCACAGTGGCAGCCGCTAATTATGAAGCCATGGACTAAAGTAGCAGCACACAGACTGTAAAAGCACTCTGTGCCAACTCATAGAAGAATACTTCTAACCCATAAACCTTCTCAGATACCCTGTGCAAAGCCCATTTCCTTGGGCTCTGCACTAAACACAGAGGGCCCTGATCTAACGCCCATTAAAGTCAATGGAAAGGATCACACTGACTTTAACGGTCTTTGGATTAAGACCTATATGTATACGGTACTTTAGAAAAGACAGTAGACAAACATAACTAGATATTTTAAATGCCCTGAGCACTGTTGCAGCATCTGAACATTGAATCGTTTAGAGAGCTAGATAAGTTAACCATTGAAAATTGTTGTAAATAAACCAAAACCAAAACCAAAACACAAAGTTCATTCCCATTATAAATTAATAACTTACCAGAATTCATTAAAAAGGGGTTTTAATAACAGCAGGAGTGCCATAAACAAAAATTAAAAAACCCTCTCATTCAAACCAATTAATATTTCTGAATTTTTTTATATAGAAAAGACAAAGAACAGAACAGCTTCAAAACATTCATGTTGGTATTGGAGTGTTTAAATAGATTATGAACATGTAATAAAACTACAGTAAATACATACAGGAGCTGGGGCTTTTAAAAAAATACCAACTATCATGAGACTTGTGATAACATAAAATATGTGGCATACAATGAAAACAGAGTCAAGTTATTCACAATCTGGTCTCCACCCAACTATGAACTAGATTTGCCTCTGGATTTGTAAATAGCTAGGTAAGTGTAATACAAAGTGATTCAATATGACCCACGATGCAAGGCCATCTTCCCACACGTCCTCTAGTTAACATTCTCTTCAGCTGCTACATTTTTTTTCCCTATTTAAAAATGATTAAAAACCCAAATGATTGACATTCTTCCTGATTTTTATTCTGTCTGTTATTTATTTATTTATTCTCTGCCCTTTCATAATTATGAAAATGTAACACATTAAAAAAATGTCCATGTCACTTTGGAAGGCCATTTCCCCCTGGGAAATATAGTGCCAAACACTTAAACCAGGTGCCCTGGGCATCCCTCATCTCACTGAAAACACACTTTCATTTTAAACCCTTATTTGCAATTACCTTTGTATTGATGTTTCTCATTAGCACTCTTCCAATTACCTTTGTATTGATGTTTCTCATTATTGTTTTCCTCCCATAAGTAATTTTGAGGGATAAGTCTGAAGAAAATCCGTTCAGTCATTTCAGTTATCTAAGCAGGAAAGAACTGATTTTTTTCACTAGTTCAGAAATTTTTCAGAGGTTTTCCCTACTTCCTTATGCAGTGAAAATGGTTTGGATCTAAAACTTCACATACCATCTTATGGGCCAGATCTTCATTTGGGGTCCATCACTGAAGCTGTAGTGCCATGCCATCAGTGGAGCTATGCTGATTTACTCTAAGTGGAACTAGTCGTGTGTTTGCCTCAATGAAGAGTGGTGCTTTGCTATGTTAGGGGGCAAATGTTAGGGGGAGTGAAAATAGCATGTTACATGTGTTCAGGATATTATTTTTCCATAGTGATTTAAACGTGCCTCCTCAAATCCTGCCTAATCTCTTCCTTCCACCCTGCCCCCCAAATGGCAGAGAAGGACCTTGATTGGGTACCATGGGAGTGGTAGGGTTTATAGAGCATGTGTGTGGGAACAAACATGGTCTGTGGATTTATGTTAGAGTTTTGGGTCTTTCAATTCCTAGAGGGGACTAGGATGCATTGTATGGAGGACTTAATAAACCAAGATCATTCTCCAATATGCCACTGAAGCATATTGAACCTGTCTGTTCTCTTGAGAATATACCCCTAAAAACATGAAACCTTCCTCTGATGATATGACTCCTTCTTTGATTGTTTCCAACGCTATTGAAAAATTTCCTTTTTTGTCATGTTTTTTTTTTCTTCCAAAGAACTGGAGGGCAATTAACTGAGTTTAATTTAATTCCATGGGGTTCCCAGCCCCCAGGTGCTTTGGAGAACAGCTGTGCATTTGCTCCGGGAATCCAGCAGTACAAGGGGAATTTTGGAGCAGGGTGATCGCAGCTCACAGGAGAGACAGGGGATGGCAGATGGGTGACTGTATGAATTCACAAGCTTGTTGCCAACTCTCATGATCTTTGGTGTTTTTTTTAAAAACCCCAGCTCTTGGAGGCAAGTTATCAGGTCAGAATGTCAGCTTTCATTTTTTTTTTTTAAATGTGGTTTGTGTCCCTCATACTGCCAGAGCAAAGATCAAAAACATGAACCCTAAAGGCTAAGAAGTCTGAAGGCAAAAAAAAAGAGCCAAAAGGCTATTAAAAACCCCCGACGTTATCATTTTCCAACCAATCTCATGATGTTTTGGGGGCCTGACTCATGCTTCTGCAGTGCTAGGCTTGGCAATATTGCATCAGCTAAGACCAAAGCAGCCATGAAGCTGCAGTAGAGACTACTGAACTGTTCTGATGGGTTGCCTGCTGGGGGAGATTTCTTTCCTTCTCAACCCCATACTCCTCATCTCCCAACTGCAAAGGCCTTTTACTCAGACCGTGAGCTAAGGATTTTCTGCTTGAGTTCAGTTAGTGAGTTACATGTATGTACTTGGGTGCTTGTGTCTATGTGTAAGCAGGTTCTGAATGAGCTCTCCCCGGCCGAGCTAGCTGTGGGTGGGGGACAAAAGGCTTCAGGACCAGACTGTATTTGCATGAGCAGACCTGCCCCGTCTACGTGTGTAGTGTGATGAGACTGCTTTGCCCAAACGGTCAGTTTGGCTGGTGGCGTGTTACAAATCACTTTAATGTTAAATGCAGGGGTAATGAAATGTTGTCTCCTTTATCGTATGAGCAAAGGGCAGCAGAACTGTGCGTATCTTATTCTGATGGTAGAGCCGCTCTTAGCTGAACAGAACTGTCTAAGAAGGGGCTCAGATGCCAGAGCCCTGTGAAGGTTGATAGGGGATGGGGGCAGGTATTTCTGTCTGGAAGTTCGGGCTTTGCATAAGCTCCAGGCCTGGTTTAACCTTCCCTTCCCCTGTTCAAAGTTAAAGCTAACTAAATCCCATCAGGAGTTTCTGTTTTGTTACGTGCTCACTAGAGCTGAAAACATCTACTGTGGGACAGCGTGCCCACCCAGCTTCAGCACTGAGGCTCACCCACTAAGAACTGACAATCATTAAGAGCCGAGACTGCTCAGAATCAGCTGGGTGGAACCTCAAAAGCTTGACTCACAGAGATCAGGGTGAAGAAGCAGAAGGGATGGTGTGCAGCAGAGCGGCTGGTGGGGAGGTTAGTGGGTGACTGGTGGAGTGGCCAGAGGAGCAATGAGCAGCCAGCAGGGCAGCCGGCAGAGCAGCGAGTGGGGTGGCGGTGATGGCTGGCGAAGCAAGCAAGGCGCCTTCTCTCTCCTCCTCCCCCGCACCCATGGTGGGAGGTGAATTCACACAGATGCACCCCTGAACTCTGGGTCATCGCTGATCAAGGACAACTACTGAGTGGGGTTTGGGGAAAAAGGAAAGGAGAGGCAAAGGACACTGCCCAAAGTACTCTGGGATGGGGGTTTTGCTTATGGTCTCATATTTATAAATCTGGCTTGCTCTGTTTTCCCAAATTAATGCTCACTTACTTCCCTCCTTTTATTAAACTGTCTTCTTTCAACACTCAGATTCTGTGCTTGCGAGAGGGGAAGTATTGCCCTTTGGGGGCACCCAGGGAATTGTGTGTAATTTCCCAGGTGACTGGGTGGGGCTTGTTTGGTTTTGTATTGTTGAAAAGAACCCCTAGATGTTGAACCTGGCCCTTCTTGCTGCCAACTCCAACTGGCAGAAGGATTACATATGCATTGCCAGCCAGAGCCCTTGGTCCTCTGGATCTTTTCCAAACCCTAGCAAGCCATCCCGCCCCTGCAATTCACTTTGAATTCTCTGTCTCAAATGAAGCAGCATTTTGGCTGAGTCACATTGCAGTGTTGGTCTGTACAAACTCAAATTAATGTGTTAGCACCCTTTTTCTTTTGTCAGGAAAATTAATGCAAGGAAATTAGGTTAATGTAACATTATAGCTAAGATATCACACACAAGCCAAAAAATTCGTAAGGCAAAAGACATGTTTAAGCAATATTGACGTAACTGAGGGTAGAATTTGGCCCAGAGTGGTGTTTTCCACAGTTCAAAGAGTTGGACTGATCCTGTGAAGTGCAAGTACCCAGAACTCCTTCTGAGGATGCATCCTTTTAGCCAGGCCCAGTACCCAAAATTTGAACACATTGCACATACAATACCATATAGTTAATGTGATCCAAAATGTTACAGGCTGGGTTCTGATCTCAGGCCTTCTTCTCTCAGTGGTTTTCTCCAGTGTTTCTTCCATTATCCCTCCTTTATTTTCTTCATTCATTTTCACTTCCCTTTTTCTTTCCTGCCCTATTCCTTTACTTGTATTAACTCCCCAGCTCCTGCCGTCCCTCCAGTCCTACTTCTGACCCATTTAAGGAAAACTTTCAGCAAACACCCATGTAACTAGTAAAATGTGCCAAAAATTGGTAGATTATTTATCAGTATGTTCTAATCCTGCCTGTCATGGGGTGGTTCCCTGTGAATCGCTGATACCTTAGGTACAAACCACTCACTCCAGCCTACCTTCACCACCATTATTATAGTATTCTAGCAGGTCATAGTTAAAAGTCCCAGTCAGCTCCTCTCTTACTTCTGGGAACGATGGGAGCATTACAAGCAGCAGCCAGTTCTGCCTTCCTGTAGGCCAGGCCAGGCCAACCTCGGCTTATCTTGGCTCTCTACTTTCCCACCCCCATTCCATGGCTTCCTATCTATCCGCTCCCAGCTGCTGGGGTTGCTTTTCCCACTGATTAGCCCTTCAGCTACTTGTTAATTGATCCTCTGTTAACCCATGCTGGTGAGGGTTTGAGTGACAGGATACTAAGTCTACTCCCGACTCAGAAACCTTGTCATGCTGCCCCACATACTACTTCGGTTCCTGTGTCTTTTGGCTTGCAATCCTTCAAGATAAGGGCTGAATTTTAGTACGTTTGTGGTCAGCCTAACAGGCCACCCAATCTTGATTGTGGTGCTGGTCACTACCTTAATATAAATGATAAACTACAGCAATCATAATTGGCACAGTGTAACTTTTTTAACATCACTGGAGTTAGAAACATAGAATTAGAAGGGACTGGAAGGGTCGTCTAGTCTAACCCCTGGCCAAGATGCAGGATTTGTTGTGTCCAAACCATCCAAAAAAGATGGCTATCCAGCCTCCTTTTGAAAACCTTCAGTGAAAGAACTTCCACACCCTCCCTAGGGTGTTTCATTGCCCTATTGTTCATACAGTCAGGAAGTCGCCCCCTGAGATTTAATCTAAATCTGCTGTGCTGTAGTTTGAACCCATTGCCTCTTCTCCTGCCCTCTGTGGCAAGACAGAACAACTTTTCTCTGTCTCTTTTATGGCAGCCTTTCAAGTATTTGAAGATTGCTATCATGTCCCTGGTTAATCTCCTCTTTTCCAGACTAAACATACCCAGTTCCTTCAGCCTTTTCTCATATGGCTCGCATACGATCATCTTTCTCGCTCGCTTCCGGAGATACTCTGAAGTTACACTGATGTAAATGAGAAGAGAATCCACCCCTGGGTACGCAGAAAAAAGTAAAGGGTGACACAGAAACCATGAATGACATTTCCACAAGAATAATTTCAGCCATAGTGTTACATTAACAGATTTTTGCATTTAATAATCATTAATCATAAGGCTAAAGGTCAGTGGAATTACACAGGGATGAAGCTGGCCCATTAATGCCATCGAAACCTGTAGTGTAATTTCCTAGGCTCCATAATATACAATCCAATCCCGAAAGAATGATTTGGGGTCCTTAGGCTCCTGCAATATTTGTACCAAATGTACACTAATAGCATCTTTGCATACATTTGACAGCAGAATATTCTTCAGACTTGGCTGAATCCAGTTCTGGTTAAAAAGACTATTGACTTTAATATACCTTTCAAAAATGACAGGGTCTTACAGAGTGGCGTGTCAGCATGGCTAAAAAGAATTCCATCAGATGGGCAGTGCTTGTCACCTTGTCCACACTGCTGTGAATCAAGCAGGATGACATTTAACAAAGCCACAGTGCTGGATCCCTGAAGACTTATGCAAGGACATTTGTCACTACTGCTTTGACAGCAGCTGTGGGAAGTGTAAATCATCATTAGTGGAATTTTGTGTGTATGTGGTAATGGATGTGTCACAAAGCTGAGGAGCATATTATTGCGACGGAGCTGAGGGCCTGATTCTGTAATTCTTATTTTTACCCTGACCCAAGGACGTGAACAGAACCACTCCAGTGAGCAAGGATTATTTGTGAGTCAGGTTTGCAAGATTTGACCCCAAGTCTGAAAAAACAATAACATGCAAGCTGCTTGGAGGTTTCTTTACTGTTGAGCTAGAAATACATAATTAGATTTCTACTACCAAGTGGACTGATTCTGATATCTCATTTTTCTAAAACACTACAATAATTCCATTGACTTCATAAGAGTTCATCTGATTTACGTTGGTGGGCCTACAGTCAGGACCCAAGAAAGAAATAATCTCACTCATCTGTTACAGATAGCTTTTCCAGTTTTGCTATTTCAGAAGACATCTTTTCATTCTAATGCTACTTTTTTTTTGTTTGCTATTTGTGATAGTCTCCTGATTTTGCCACTCTTATTTGAGTATTTAAGTTGAGTATTACGTATGTGACTAGTCCTAACATGACACGGGCTGGCAGAACTGGAGCCTCCATAGGGAAGTGTCTCAGAAAATGAGGGAAGCGCAAGGATAGCTTCTGCAATTCTAGAAATAATGGGCTGAGGATAACACAGATTGAGCTGGTAGGAAATTTTTAGATGGAAAGATTTTCAGTAGAAAAATGCAGTTTAGATGAAATCTAAATGTTTCAAGGGAAGATGATGGTTTCAACAGTTTTTGATGGGAAAACTGTTTCACGACAACAATATTGAAATGTTTAACTTCATTTTGATTTTAAAATTAATTTTAATATAATATAAATCTTATTTATATACATTTATTATGTAATATGTATATTATTTTAAATATAAAAATAAAGTTGAACCGAAACCTTTTGAGGTCAAAGCAAAATGTTTCGATGTTCTCAGATACAAGTTTCAGAATTTTCATTTCACAGAAAATTTTGAAATTTTGTTTTCTTGTTCCATTTCAGAAGAATTTTTTTTTTTTAATGCTGAAATTTTCCATAGTGTGGAATTCCGATTTCTGACTAGAGCGAAATACAGCTAGCTTATTGGCTTCTCTGCTTTGCTGAACTTGCAACATCATGGACTGGACTCAAATGAATGGGGGGTGTTCTGGTTGGGTAATATTCCTGATTTGATGGGGCAGCAGAAACACATCTTTTAGTTAGTAATTTCTTGAGCAGCAATGATATTTATTCCATTTGGACAATGATAAAAGGTGAAAGAAAAATCCAGACTTTTGGAGGGAAAAAATGAAGAATTCTTTGTAAAAAATTATAATCTATATTCTGCTGAGAACATCCTGCTGGAAAAGAGGGTTTGATAGTTACCAGTTGCTATAAAGATTAGCTACTCCTTATGGAGTTTGGGATAACAGCTGGAATAAAGGCATCATAGATGCTTCATTTGCTTGCACAGATTCCATCTGGAATTTGCTGTTAAACTATTTCCCTGTTACAGCCTTCCTGCTCCAGAATCTACTGATTGAAAAGATGTGCAAAGGTGCAGAGTAGTCAAGGAATATAGATGACACTTCAGTTTTCTGGTGTAAAAACAAATCAAAAAACGTGCTGCAGACTAATTATCCAAACTCAGTTCCTGTTTCTAGCTGAAGGGGAAAAATCTGAAGGAGTACAATAAATAGAAACAGTACCCTGCAAGCAGCATGAACTGAGTAATGTTCACTGCACAGTTAACATTCACAAGCAAAACTGCAGGCATACGTCCCCAAGTTTCAAAGCCACAGCATGTCAGTATGTCATAATCAGAGACAATCTTCCCACAGGTCAGAACAAATTGAAGTTCACCTTTTTAAAAATGCTATCTCAAAAAACCCAGTGTATAAAATAGGCTATTTAACAACAACAAAGTCAAGTGCTCATTTGAAATTAGACTGTTTTCAGCTTTACGAGTCCCTGACCTTACTAAAGACAAGACCAGACTTTGGAAGGGGAAAGAATTATTCAAAATCAGGTTGCTCCTGGGAGTAGAGGTGGGGAAAAACAGTATAAATCGTACTCTATTCACCCTTTAGAGTAGGCATCTTGGGATGGGGAAAAGTTTGGTGAGCTACCCATGAAGGGCATAAAACTTGGAGGACTTTCCCTATCTCCTCTTTTCCTCCAAATAGTAATGACAAACTGGCAGAGTCTGGGCAAGTTTGTGTGGCTCCAGGAGGTTCTGGGTGAGAACCTTGTCGCCCCCTTTCCTGTAATATTCCTTTCATTACAGTGAAGATTAACATGGGGAATGGCTGTCTTAGAGCGGTTCCCGAAGCAAAATCTACCCTGACGTGCTCCGTGCCCAAGACTGGGATTATTTGACCTAACTTCCCTTGCACACAACATATAACATTCCATTGGGAAACGTCCCACTGAAGTGCTGACCAGACAGCAGGGCACCAAGGTAACCTTTTTCTTAGGAATACAATGCTGCAAAGGAAGAGCAGGTGTTGCTATTAAAGAAGGAGACAACAGGCTCAGAGGTGGGGGGTGACAAGAGGGTGAAGAGGGAGGGAAAGATCTATAAGGCAGGCAACTCCCATTCAATCTGCCAAATGCTCACACCCAATCTCTCAGCTGACAAAATCTTCATACATCTAGTTACATATATTTTGACCTTTCCTCCACCAGTTGCCACAACTCACCTGTCTCCAACTCCTCCCCATGTCTCCCTTAATGTATCTGTGGCATCTGGTAATGTTGCAAAGGAATAAAATGATCCCAAGGTCATTTTGTTTTTGAAAGTTTGGGTGACAAAGTACATATCTTGTGTTTATACATAGAAATGCATACAGGATTAATGACAAACAGCACTCTGAAAAAACTCTGAAGCCACAATTTATGGGACCAAGAGACAACCAATATGATATGGAAAGTCACTGAATTCCTTAAACCTTGAGGATAAAATCCTGGCCCTATTGAAGTCAACAGGAGTTTTGTCTTTGACAGCAAGGGCGTTTGGATTTCACTCATAGCATCTTTTTCACAGTTATATATAATTGTCAGAATCTAATCTTTTAAGTGAGTAAATCAATGAACTTCTACCTTTTTCACTGCATTTCCTGGCAAAACAATGGGCCAGATTCATACAGAAAGCCAGAAATAAACAATTTCTGACACCGATTTTATTTATTTGTTCTCCCACACTCCTTCCCTCCTCTGCCCCCACCTTTTGATTAAGTACTTTTCAAATTTTGAAAAGCACTTAATGAATCACCCAGAGTCTGGTTAATAGTAATAGTAATGAGCTTTATTCTATTGGAATTGGCTCATTACCATGCAGCTGTCAGCTTTGTGATGCCAAATAGGCTTCTGCTGGCAAATCCACCATACACCAACTTGAGAGAGAGAGAGAGAGAGAGAGAGAGAGAGAGAGAGAGAATGAGGCCGGATTCACATTCACTTTACGGCCCATTCCCTTACAGAACTCTGGAAAAGGGTGATGTAAAAGAGGAGTATAAATGAGAATCAGGCCCTGACATTTTCAGCATGTGGGTATGTATGTACATATTACTGTATGGGCCTGGTCCAAAGCCCATGAAAGTCACTTGGTGTCTTTCTGTTGCCTTCAATGAGCTTGGAGTCATGAGCTTGGAGGTGGGGGTGCGATTCTCAGCTTGAGGAGAAATACCCACGCTAGCTTTGATTGAGCTAGCATGCTAAAAATAAAGCATGAGCATGGAGGCACGAGCAGCGGGAGGGGCTAGCCATCCCTAGTGTTTCGGATGGCTACTCACTCAGGGCAGCTAGCTCTTCCCACTGCTGGCACCACTGTGGTGATCCTTTTGTAAGTGCAATAGCTCATTGAGAGCTAGGGTGGTTATGTCTTCTTGAGCTGGGAATCACCTCTGCAACTCATAGTGTAGACGTATCCTAGGAATGTATTCACATATCATGGTCAGATTTGGACACACACATCTCTTTGGACCTAAGCTAAGAGAGGAGGGAAGGGCTGAAAAGGCCTGAGCTTTAGTTGGGAGTCTTGGGACTCTGAAACCAGAAAAAGATGAGCAGGCTGAAAGGATGAGGCACTTCTTATGTTGGCCTGAAGAACAGATTTCCTGGGATCTAAGGGGGGGTGTCATATTTCCTCTAAAAAGTAAAGTAAGATTTCTCAATCTAGGCCAAGTTAAATGGAAAGTGTGTCTGTGGCTAGACTCCTTTGAACTCTCTTAAATCACATCCGTGTATGGCAGGCTGTGTCTTTTTGGCCATGTCTGCGTCTCTGGGGTCCTCTGCTTCTTCACATGAGCTGCCCTGGAGTTAAATATGTATAAAGCCTGTGTCCATAGGATTGCCAGTGAGGCCTTGCATTTCCCTTCAGTGAAAGCAGCGACCACTCACATGTGAAAAGAGGGTATGGTGTGCTGCTGTCCGGAGCACAACTCTGTCTTTATTCATTTTTGAGCCAGAAAACCATATAAATACAGAAAATCATGGCTGAAACATGCAGAGTATTATTTGAATACGTGCTTGCCATGCTTTAAAGGTATGCTTGGGAGGGTTAGATTTTTATCAGTAAAATGTCAGGGAACATCAACTTCACCAGACACACAAGCTGACAAAAAATATTTCCATCTGTAACTGAAATTTATAGATGGGGCAAAGTAAAAAAAATGCTGCTTGAGAACTTTTGAGTTTAATAAAATTTACTTTGTATACTTTGACATGGGATATTGACTATTTGTGTTCTAACAGTTATGAAGTTTTAAGGTTTTGAAATCAATGTCAGTCATTAAATCATCACTGGACAACAAATTTTTTCAAAAGTGTTGCTTCCTCAGAAATTTTTTTGATTATGCTAGACTGCTTGAAGCCAAACAAATATATTTTCAGACTTCTTGTATCACGTAGGTATTTGGAGAAACAAGAAATTGACTTTTATTGAATGTAATGCGTTTAATCGCATAACGGTGCTGACGCTTTGCAATAGTTCAACTGAGCTAAAAAAGTTTTGTTGATGATTTTCATTTGTACTCAGGGTCTGAGGCTTCTCATTTAAGTGTCCAACAATAATCGGCCAGCATTGATGGATTCTAGTTGCCCTTATACCCTTTTTCCATGATCGCAATGTCCTGGTGAAACCTTTCACCATGCTTGTCACTGACTGCACCAAGATTTGCAGGGAAGAAGTCTAAATGCAAATGCAGAAAATGAATCTTTAGTGACATGTTGCACTTCATGGTTTTGTATGCTTGAAGCATGTTGTCAACCAGCTGCACGTAGTTTGGTGCTCTGTAGTTGCCAAGAAAATTTTCAACAACATCCTTGAATGCTTTCCATGCGATTTTCTCCGGCCCTACTAGAAGTTCTTCAAACTGCCTGTCATTGATGACCTGTTTGATTTGTGGACCAACAGAAATGCCTTCTTTAATCTTGGCATCAGTTATTCTGGGAAACATCTGTCTCAAGTATCAAAATCCTTCACCTTCCTTGTTCATCACTTTCACAAAAGTTTTCATCAGTCCGAGTTTTATGTGAAGAGGAGGCAAAAATATCTTTGTTGGGTCGACAAGTGGTTTATGTGCCACACTTTTCTTCCCTGGAACCAACTGCTTATGGAGTGGCCAGTCCTTTTTAATGTAATAAGACTCCTTAGCATGGCTGCCCCATTCACAAATGAAACAACAGTACTTGGTGCATCCGAGCTGCATTCCTAGTAGCAGCGTGACTACTTTAAGATCACCACAGATGTTCCAGTTGTAGTCGCTGTACTGTATGTGTTTCAACAAAACTTCCATATTTCCGTAGGTTTCTTTCATGTGTACTGTATAGCCGATTGGTATTGAAGGGTTTACATTGCTGTTGTGTAACAACACAGCTTTCAGGCTTAATACTGACGAATCAATAAAAAGACGCCATTGTTGTGGGTCTTGCTGGCAACCCAAAGCAGTGAACAGCCCATCAATGTCAGTGCAGAAACACAGATTATCAACCTGACCAAAGAATTGTGTCAAATCTTCTTGGCAGCTACGAAAGACAAATTTTCGTGCCTGTTGAGAGCAGACCCTATCCTTGCAGTCTTGAACCCAGTAATTCTGCTTTTGCCTTTGACAAACCCAAGTCCCTTACCAGGTCATTTACCTCAGAATGAGTTATCAGCTGAGGCTTACTCACCGTAAATGTTCAAAATCTGGATCAGTGTCATTTTCCATTCCTGGCTCGTGCATCATGGCATCTTCATCTGCCTCCTCTAGGCTCCATGTCTCTGGTGGCTTCGGTACTGGAAGACTGTCATTATGCAGCACAGGTCTCATGGCTGAAGGGAGATTGGGGTATTCAATGGATTTCTTGTTTTTAAGCAGAGAACCCAGACACATTGGTCAGACAGAAGTAACAGTCTGTCACATGATCCTTCTGCTCTTGCCATATCATTGGGAGAGCGAACGGCATTGACTTCTGAGTACCTCTGAGCCAAGCTCTAAGATCGATGGCGCATGTTGCGCAACAAATGTGAGGAGCCCAGGCTTTGTCCTGATCACCAATTTTACAGCCAAAGTAGAGCTCGTACGCTTTCTTAATACGTGCAGTCATGCTCCATCTTTGGGGTTTAAGCGTATATTTGCCACAAATGTAACAGAACGTATCGCGGCTGTTGTGACATTGGCAAGACATTTTGCTATCATGAATCCTCCTGAAAATACAATTGCTTTATTACTGTGAGTACACACAATATGCTAGGCACATAGAAAATGCACATCAACATGAATGCAAACTGATATAAACGCAATGCATAGAACGGTGTGTACGAAATGCTTTTATAGCCTTTCTAAAACCTGTCCTGCCAGCATCCGCCCTGCCTAAGCCTTAGCATTCCCACTGCATGTTGTGTGGCCTGCACTAGGTGCAGTGTCACTGCATGCCAGGCATGCTTGGACACAAGATAGAAAACTTTTCAGCTTACATTGTGGGCAACATTTTAATAGACTTAAATTATTAATTGAAATAACAAATATAGGCAATTTCAAAAAAATGGTACATGATAGGGAAATTTCATGGTGATTTTCCTAATCAGCAGCCCAAAATCCATAAGATACACCCAAAAGTATTCAGGAAGCAAAATCTTTGTTGTCCAGTGTAATCGATGGTGATGAGATTAAGTCAGACATTTCCCACAATTGTGAAAATTTCAACTGATAAAAATCTAAAAACACTTAAAAAATAAATATTGATATTATCTATAGAAACTATTTTTAAAAAATGAAATTCTGCCAAGCCTGTTTATAGGGTGTGACAGGGTGCTGAGCAAGAACGGCTAAGTCAGTCCTCTGTCACTCCAGAGCCCGTTTAGGGAGGTAAATTGGAGCTGGCTGGAGAAAACCTACACCTAATTAGAGAGCCAGAGACAGCTGTCAGCCCAATCAGCCTGGGGCTGTAAAAAGGTAGGAGCAGAAGGAAGCCAAAGGAAGGGAGCCAGGAAGTGGAAGTGGAGCAATAGCTCTTCCATCTTGGGTGCAGATGCCAGAAGGCAAACTGTGCATGGTGAAAAGGTGGTGGAAGCACAACCTGTAAATAAAAACTGCACCAGGGGTTGCTGAACACAAGAGTTTCTGACTGACTTTGTGAACACAGCAGAAGCAGAGTAGGCTCACTGATGCCCTGTTACATAGGGTCACCGCCTCTGAGACTTGAAACAGAAGAAACGCTAGGGCAAGAATGTGAAAGACTTACCCAATTGCAAGTGAGAGAGCACGTTAGATTTTAAACAGAAAGTGGCTGGCAATCTGCCAAGGTAAGAGCTATTTCATCTGCACCAAGGTCATGTGTCATAACCACCTCCGAGTGTCAGTCCCACAGGAGAAACAGAAGACATTAAACAAACCCAGCAGGACACTAGCTCTCTGCTTCCTGATGTGCAGACAGTGCTCCTGTATTGACAGAAGTAACACATGCCTATTCAGTCATTGCCAGTCAAAATCACCAGGGGCAGCAAACAAACTCCAGCTGGTGAATCCACTTCAGCAGGCCAAAGGGGCGATGGTAGAAGGGACCATTTTGAGAACAAAAGTGGTCAGATGATTGAAATTCAGGCAGTTATTGACTGGTATCAAAAAAGAATCAGAATGAATCTCCTGTCTATCAGGTTTCCCATCATTGCCCCTGATTCCATCCTAGACCTCTTTATACATTCTATTAATTAGCTGTATTCATGTGTCGTTGTTTGGGGTTATATGTTTTATTTTCATTTGCAAAGAAAAAAAGAAGGATAGGAGAATATTTGTCGCTCCACTAACTCACTATACTATGAGAGAATTTGTAGAGTTTGGCAAATTCCTGGGGACTATGCTACTTTTGAAATCCTTACTAAACATTTAAGCAATACATAAATTCAACAGTATACCCCAAACAGCATATTCTCAGGACTGAACAAAGCAGGCCGGCAATGGTGAAGACTCATGGGCATTGTAAGTCTGGTGGAGTGACTGGGAGTGGGTAGGGTTTTATGGCAATGGGGAGCAGATTGATTCCCATTCATTTCCAGACAGAATTTTTGTAAAAAGAAATGTAATCTTGTTCCAGGACTTTAGATGGACACACTTTTACCCTGAACTCCTTTAGGAAAGTATTTTGTTTGCAGGTCTAATATCATTAACCATGGAGCTTGGCTCACTACAAAATGAAACCTATTTCTATATCAATCCTGACAATTCAAGGTCCCTCCAGGTACAGAGACTCTTTGACTCCCTAACTCAGCAGAGAGCACTTCCAGAGCTAGTCAGGAAATCTCTTTTTTTTTCCCCTGTGAAAAATTCTGAAGAAACTAACATTTTTCACGTGTCAAAATTTCTTTGATTTTTTGTTGAAAAACTGATTTATTTCACCCAATTTTGGGGTTTGGATGTTTTTATTATATACATCTGAAAATTTGTTGTCAAAATTGGCATATCTTTCATGAAAAATTCTGGTTAATGAAGAACTGTTTTCTGAAAGGGGAAAAACAAAAAACAGACAACGTTTTTGACCAGCTGAACTGGGAGTACAGCACCAATCACATGATGTAGATACCAGTCTCAGATACTGTGGCGATGAGCGCAGTTTAAGAATCTGAACAGAATAGGATAGACACAACACATGTGATTCAGTTAATCACAACGATTGCACTTCAGCAATGGAACTGCACAATGAAAAGATGACTTTTTACAAATACTCCAGAAAGTGTACTTTATCTTCTGCATCTTCTACATAGGAAGAAGCATATTTCCTTTCCAGACGTCTAATTATTATGTAGATAATTGTTAGATGACAGCTCAATGTACTACACAAGAAAATAAAGTGAATGAATACCACAGACTTGCAATAAGGATAAACACTGTACTACTGGAGAGAATTAGCCAAAGTGTCAAATGACTCATAATCTTGGCTCTTGTTCAAACTGCAACATTTTTTTTCCTTTCAAACATGGTAGATACTATGTTGCTGTGCCCAAGATAAATTTTTGTTTATGTTCCTTGTAACGTTGTGTCAAAAATGTTTACTGCTTTGATGGTAGGGAGATCAGGAACAAATGGAAATAGTTGCGTATGTAGCTCACCAGATACTTAGCTCGTGAAGAGTATTTCTCTGAAAGTCTTTAGAGTCTGCAAAAGAAGTAGGCACAGAGCCTTTTGAAATACCTCTATGTATCTCTGCAGATATAGTAAACTGGTTTTGCTTAGTGAATAATTTTGCATGACAAAATTGAGGGTTCAAAGCCCTACATGGAAGAGGTTATGGCTACCTGACAGACTCTCTTCCCTCCGTCATCATGGCCATCCAGGACAGCATCTTTCTGCTGGAACAATGATACTGTCAACCGACAAGAGAAGGCTTATGACCGGTTGAGAGAAAACTTTCATGGGAGCCTGATCGAGAGTATGGAAATCACTGCCAGGAGAAGTCAGAACTGCCGTAACTTTGCTGCATTCAGAGCCAAATGTAATCCCCCCCCCCCGCCCACACACACACTTTCACTCAGGTTTTCTCACAATAGCACCCTCATTCTCACAGATGTGCTAATTTAAAACCTAAACTCTAAGCCAGCTTCTTGATGTTATGGGAGGAATAAAGAAAGCACTGTCATTTTTTAAGTAACGGCAGGTGCTCAACTGATATGGCAATGAGGCCTGTACAGTTACCTGGATCAAAAGCTTTTATAAAATTTCACACAAATGACAATTAACCTGAGGGGAGACTAAAAATCCACCCCTTTTCTGCAGGACAACTTTTTGCCATTTTAGCAGCAAAATGATGGCAATGCAGAGTGATCTGAGAATTGAAACAGCTGTCATTGCTTGTGAAATTCACCTTACTCTTATGTGGAAAAGTGTTAAAAGTTTGAGGGGGGAAATTATGCTCTCTATTATCATAGCTAAAAACATGATGTATTATCAGCCATGGGAATTGTTTTCAAAAGTCCGTGTATAGATCTTGGAGCAGAGCCTCAGCTGATGAAAATTGTCGTAGTTCTATTGATTTCAACGGAGCTAAGACAATTTGTACCAACTGGGACTTTACCCCTTTGAGCCAAACTTAGCTTCTTTATTCTTTATTTATTCAAATACCAGCAGTCTGATTTATTTTTGAAAGCACTTGTGTTATGTGTCACTAACCTCCTGCCCCATAACAAACAGTAGGGTACAAAACTATTTTAGATTTCAGAAACTTTATTATCTTTTGCATATTTTCATCAACTAAAAGGAACTGGGGTGATAAATCGTATTTTAACATTACAAATTCACTGTGAAACAATCACTGGGAAATAACTTATGGTAGCTCTTTCAGAATTCACCATTTTATTTTTTCTTATTGAGGATTGTCTCCCTGCAGCTGTGGTATGAGCCATTTGTCATTTGTTATCTTAGACACTCTGCCTGCTACCCATGCTCTGGAAATGTATTTCATCACAGAGCTGTCCAGCTAAATGGATGGTGTTTCTCTGTGCTAAATTTCTGGCTCAATTACAATCAATCTTATACTATCAGCTCCCAGTGCATGTATACAATTAATACAAACAAAATGGAGAACCATGACACTTCTTGTGTCATGCTGCTAAAAAGTGAACAAAGTTAAGTCAATGCCCTCTTTATAGGTAACGGGACTGAGCAAATGATTTTATAGTGTGATGCTATTTTCACCTAGGCTGATATAATACAGAAGGGTGCCATTTTTTCTAGTAAACGAGTAATTTATTCCAGTTTTGCAGGTTTATGACTGTCATCCATAGAAAAGCTTGCACACAGTGAAGATTTAGAAGTGTTGTTATTGGGAGGTTGGTATTTTTCTTTCCAGAGTAAGCTCATGAGCCTCATTTGGGGTAAGATTATTCAAGGCCTGCAGAGACCTGCTTGCCATAAGTGTTCTTTATATGGTACAATAAGAGGATCAGAATATTGTAGCATCCAGCGAAGCAGCAACGCATTGCATGTTTTATGAGAATGCCCGAGTCGGGGAAAATGAGTAGCCTTTGAGGTGACCAGTGGGGCACATCAAATCCATATCAATAAAACCGGGTCTGAGGATACAACTAGAAAACATAAAAACAAATATTTTGCAATTATTAACTCCTCCACAGAAAATATGCCTCAGATTGGGCCAGTGAGTTTGATGAGCTTCCTCAATGTATAACAAGTTACCATCACCTTGACGTGAATGACATGTCAAAAATGAACAGAACCTAATTCTGCAATGTGATGTGCTGCATCCAGGCTTGTATCATGCACAGTATAAATCTATGGATTAGAGCCAATTATATTTTACAAGCCACTCCATTAAGGCTAGGATTAAAGAACCTTGACAAAGTATTCAACTTGAAGACTGCAATTAACCATGCAGTGGGCCAGACTAATCACACTGCTGTTTAAAAAAAAAAACAACACCAAACCAGATTTTTCCATGGAAAGAATTTATGGCTATAAATTAATCCTGGCAACGTATTTAGCTGCTTTCAAGAAATCTCAATGTGTGTCTGTAGGATTAGAATAATACCTTCTCACAGATCCTTATGTATTTTCATTCTCTGGCCCTGCAAATAATTGAGCTGCATATCAAAGTTCACCCCTCTCCCCACCCTTAGGACAATAGGGAGTTGGTATAGCTAGGCAATATTCCACATTATTTGATAATAGATGTCAACACGATGCTTCACCAAAAGCTCATCTACTAATGTGTTTGCTCCTGAACTATAGTGCTCACATCAGTCTTAGGCCCTAGTTAGCATTACATTGATAAACCTTTTTTCAGCCAGAAAAGTGATTCTCCATAATGCTTTAATGCAGCTCTCAATGAAATGTTAACATGCTGCACTAATACACTGACACTCATAGCAGCAGATGAGGTCATGGAATGTACAGTGCAACCTATTGCACAAGCACTGGAATACATCAATTTAATGAAATCCTTCCTTTTTGCATGGAGGTCTAAGAGCCTTATTTTGATGAGCTTTTACAATAGTGTCCTCTCAGGTCAGACTAGATCATCATAATGGTCCCTTCTGGTCTTAAAATATGTGAATGTGAAATGTATTCATCTAGTTTTCCTCCCATCTTTCTGGCCATCTTTTTAATATCTTTTGTAAGGGCCTCCTCCTCTTTCCCAGTGTCATGTGGCTCTCAGAGGGCTCTGTCTTTGCTCCCACCTCTTCTTACTTTACACCCTTTCCTCATTCACTTTCATGGCTTCAGCTGCTACTGATGATTCACAAATCTACCCATCCCTTCCTCATCTGTCTCTGTCCATTCAGTCATAGCCCATCTCTCTCTCCGTGTCTTCCTGCCAACTCCAGCTTAGCAAAGCAAAACTGAACTCCTTACCTGCCTTCTCCATGCCACCATTCTGTGCGTGCGGACATCATCACCATTCTCCTTAGCGCTCCGGCTCAGAACCGGCTCATCCTCTTTAATGCTTTCCTCACCCTGGCCCCGTAAAACCAGGCCATGTTTAAATATTGTTCTTTCTACCTCCAAAACATTTCCAAAATTCAGCCTCTCTTCTCTATCCTTACAGCTAAACTCTTGTTCATGATCACATAATCACCCCTCCTCCCTCCCGGGCACCCCGGCATCCAGGCCATGCAAACATTAAGCACAGAAATGTACAACTGATTGTCTTGGGGAAATAAAGTACATTTTTAAAGTTCTAACTGAAAAATTAAACTGAGGCGAGGCACTGCAAGAGAGAGAAAAAAAGCACGTGCAGCAAGAAAGGTGAAGTGAAGGAAGATGAAGGGAAAGAACTCAATTAAAATATTACTTACATCAGCCTTATCTGTTTTATTAAATCTGAGATAAATGTATAACATACATAAATTCATAGATTTTTAAGATTAGGATGGATCATTATGATCACCTAGTCTGATTTAAATACAGGTCATAGAATTTCACCCATTGATTCATTTGTTTAGCCCATTAGTTTGGAGCTGAAATAGAGCATATCATTAAGAATGGCATTCAGTCTTGATTCAAACACTCCTAGTGATGCAGAATTTAGTCCTTTGGTACTTTTCTGGAATGGTTAATTGCCCTCACTATTACAAATGGATATTACCTAAATTCCAGCTTGAAGTTTGCCAACTTCAACTTCTGCACACTGGATCTTGTTATGCCTGGTATGTATGTACATACATATTGTTTCATTACGCTGTGTTATGTTCGTGCTGTAGCTGTACAGAAAACACTCACCTGATATTTCTTACATTTTCAAATGACACTATAGGAAAAAGAAGAGAAGGACTTGCTGTGTCTGCCAGTTTTTAAGCTATTTATGTACGTAAAATTTCAATGTTTCTCTTGTGCTTATTGTTGTTCCCATAAAATAGTTCACCAATTTTCATCCCAAATAACAAACTTTCTCTGGGTGGGATTATACTCCCAAAACTCTCCACAAATTTATGGGATGATATCCCGGCCCCACTGAAGACAATGGCAAAACTCTCAGCCACACTAGGATTTCACCCATTATATTTTTAAATATGCCCCCAAATCATCTTATATCCCAGTCTCCAAGGGTCAAGTTCCGCTATTCACACTGTTGTGACCTTTGCTCTTTACAGAAACGTAATATAAAGGAAGCACACAGATACAAGTGGGGTCCAAATAACCCTGTTTACTAGCTGTACCAAACATGCAAGGCCCAGCTACACATACGTAGCTCTGGAACATTTCTAAACACAGAACACAAACAGTGGCTCTAAAGGGCTCACAAACTATTTAAAGTTCTACCACCAGATTCTATACACTGTGGCAAATCGAGTCCCCTCCTGGGTCTCAGCGGCCAGCCACAGTCTCTTCTGGCCAGGGGTCTGAGGTGATTCCACCCCAACCCGGACAAGCTTTTGGCTTTCCCCTTCCCCCCGGCACCTCTCTCACAGAGCAGTGGGGTGCAGGCCTTACTTCAGGCCTGACAGGTAGCCCCAGTCCGTGTATCTGACCCCAGGCCCAGGGAGGTACCTCTCTGTGGGTCCCTCCAGGGGCTGCAGGGGTCATGGCAGAGCCTTGGAGGCCCAGAGGGCCACCGGTCCTTCCTGCAGGCTGGGGTCGGAGTCTCTCCTGCTCCGCTTCTCCCGCTGTAGGGGAAATACTACTACCGGTCCCGGGTGATCCTCCTCTAACTGCTACAACCTTCTAACTGCGCCTTCCTCTCCTTCTCCTATGCTCCTCCCAGTCTTTAGGGAAGGCAGGGTTTAAATACACCTGGGTTAGGCTCTTAATTGGGTCCAGGTGCCTCCAGTTGACCTGGAGTAACCTATCCCCCACCTGCAGGGAAAAGGGCTTTTAGCATCCTGGGGCTCACATATTGGCCCTGGCATACCCTTTTGTAGCCATCTGGCCTGACTTTACCACAACATTTTCAGAAATATTTGATAGAGGGTGCATGGGCCACATCCTCAGCCAGTGTAAATTGGTTTTAGACAAGACACCACTGGTGGTCACTAGTGGTTACCACTTTAGTAGGTACCCAAGAGAAGTGGGAAGAGGAGGAGGACAGGAATTTGAAGTGAAAACTTTAGCATCACCTATACATAGTCCATAACTCTGAAGACAAGTTGCAACCATTTTAAAATAGCTGCTTGATTTTTAGGGGCCTGATTCTCATTCACACTAAGCCCCCCAACAAAGTCATCCAGCAGTGGAAAGGGACCTTAATGTGGGTATATACGTAATTTATTGGGAAGGCTGCACTCCACATATCAGCAGCATACAAGGGTCCTCCTCAGAGCGCTAGCTGGCTGGCAGGACATCCCACTTCTACTTTTCTACTGGCAGCTCTCCTCTGATTGAAGGATTGTGTCATGTGACAAAACCCACAGGAATATACTTCCAACCAAAAGTGGCAACCCTACACTACACTCAAAAATCAGTCAGCGCCCAAAGGAAAAGAGGTGCAGTGATCTGCGAGTAAGCGACTCATGTTGGAGGGGCAATTGGACTATTTGTTTCCATAAAGGTCTTTGAGGTGAATGCAGTTTTCTTCAAAGGCTGAAAGATGGTTCTCCACCCAAGCAGAGAGGCAGGTGTTTGGGTTGACTGCCAGAGGAGGGCACGCCCATCATATTACACCTAATTTAAGGCCCTTTTACACCACTGTCGGTCCTGAGGATAATTGAGAATAAGGTCCTTTACTGTAGCTCTGAGCACATGTGCCATTTTAATCTGTATTCCAGGTTACCTGTGGAAAGTATAATGGTGATTCATGTACCATGTCTTAACTCTGAATTAAACGTATTTTAAGTAAAGTAGCAACATAAAGCATTTTGATATGACAGTGGAGCAGGGACTTGCCCCGTCCAGCTTTAGGAAACTGAGACAGCAGAGGGTCCTTTCTCAGGTAGTAGAATACCAGCTTCCAGTGCTGCTTGGTCATTGGCTGAGGCACAAAAATTCACCCCTTCCAGAGTTTAAATCGAACTCCAAAAAGGACAAAAAAATTCTTACCAAGCACAGCCCAGTTTCTCAGGGTCTGCCTTGCTTCCCAACAGCCTCTAGCCTTTCTGCTGGACTTAGCTTCCATCCCTCCTAGGCTCCAACCAGTCCTCTTTCCCCTTGGTTGATAGAGGTAGCTGTACCACTTCATAAGCTGGCAGTATGACGGGCTGCTCCCGCCCCCCACACCATCTACCATGGGTTCCTGTCTTTGGAGCCCTAACAATACGGCTATCTGCCCCCATAGCACAAATTGCCCCACTTTTCCTTCCTAAGTTCCTTCTCTTGGTAGGAACTTAGTCCAACCTCCTGCTTTTTAAAGGCAAACAGCTCACTCCTGACTTAAGTCAGGCTACCCTCATATCTTCCAGCAGGCCTGGTTCTGAATCTGGTCACATGCCCTTTGTTTTCACCTGATTTTCACAAAGTGACTGTAAGGCACAAAACATGTATCAATCTTTGGCCTCTAGCTTGGAAGTGTTGATTACATTCACCTAAAGAACTTAACTCATATTGGATGAAAACTCTGAAATGTTTGCTTTATAACTAGAGAATAATTTACAGTGAATAATGTACACCGTGAACTGGCCTCTTTCTCCTGGTTGACCATCCAGAAGCGGAGTACAATTTCCTCCAGTGAATACATTTTTCATATATACTTGACCAAAAAAACAAGTTGGTACATTTTTTGTTTTGTTTTTATGATAGTCAATACTCAAAATTCATGCTCTATTGGCTAATTATGTGACCAATTATAAAGTACATGGAATTTTCTGTTCCCTGTTGGATGAGTATAACTTTGGTAATAGAAGAAATCTTGAAGAATACACTAGGGCTTTAAATGTCTCAGGGATAGATAGCTATTAAGCAGGATTAGAGAATTTTTAGAACATTTTAAAAGCTTTTCATTTTAGGGGCACAAAAAGTTGCACACAGGTTTGTTTCTAGAAAAACTAGGCTGCTATAAGATTTATTGGCTAGGTGTAAACTAGTTTACATTTTAAACAGATATAGTAAACACTATTCCTATAAATATCCGAAATATATTAAAAAGGTAGTAATTTAATTTAATGGGCATGTTCCAGAGAATATTCTGTTGCCAGCAGGCCAGTTTCCAAGGAAACTCAGAGGGTACATCTTCTAGAAGTTTTGCTAAAGGAAAGAAAAAATTCAGTTGGGCATTCTGGGTGCATCCTTTACTGGGGGTGGGAATGAAGTACTATGCTTGTTTGGTGAATGAAGTGGAAAACTGACTACATTGTTAAAGGCCCAGTTGTCCCGCTCAGGGGGTGATTAGCAGGTCAGAATGGGAGTTTGCTGAAGCTACAGAGAGGAGAATTTGTCAATTGCCAAGACAGAGATTAAGAGTAAGAGGAACCTATTTTCTGATTATAGACAGAGTCATAGGGCAAGATTCTCTTCTGCTCTGTCCTTTTATTCTGGATAAAAGGATTAGAATGGAGTAAAGGGGCTGTAAGTCCTGTATCTGGCCTGAGGAGAATTCCCCAGGTGCAGGCACTGCGGATGACCGTCATAAGATGTCTTTCTGGGAACTCCCTCAGACCCTGGGAAAAGGTTGCATACTGGAGCTAGAGTTTGGGATGGGAAGCACATGGTTGCAAAACTACCGAGATTTTGGGAAGCACTGCAGCTCATTGGGCAACCTGAGGAAGCTGCCATAATTTCCATGGGCCCCCAGAGCTATCAATGTTATGCTGAAGGCCACTTTGTTTCCCAGGTCAGCCCAGGATTGGGAGAGTGAAAAAGTGGCTTAAAGCCTCTTTAGCCCCCATCCCTCTGGGCTATAAATTCTGTGCGGCATCTCTTGGGGGCACACACAGAACCTCTCCCGCAATTCTCATCGTTTACAAATTATCGTTATGTTTAGTTCGTTATTCTTGTGTATACTTGAAGTGTTCTCTCTTTAATCATTTATTTTATTATGGTTATACTTTCAGCCTGGTTTGATTTTCCTTTTCTATTACTGTACATTTATATGCTGCCCATTATTAATCTTCAAGGGGCTGATTTTCTTCTCCCGGACACTGTTTTTACCCTGGTGAAACTCTGTTGAATTGAGTGGAGTTACTCCTGATTTACACAGGTTCAAATGGAAGAACAAGGCCCACTATTTTTAAATATGTAAATAAATATTACAGTCCCGATAGTTTCTCCTACTTTAAATTACAGAAGTTAGATGCTAAATTGGGGAGCTGAGTCTAAAGTGACTATCTCCAAAACACTCTACTATATATCAGAAGATGGATCTAGGGAGATGGCCCTTAATATTGGTAGAATGAACATCTAAACAAGGGTTAATATGTTTAATATAGTAGCAACAAAGCCTAATTTATTTTACCTTCTCTGGCCAAGATCTGCTAAATTGCATCATGCATCCAGCTGTCTGATAGGAATCATTACTTGTCATAGTGATATGGAACATTTGGAGACAAATGTTGAAACCCTGGCATCTCATTTGCACCATTAAACAACATGTATTTCATTTGTGCATGCAAAATCCCACGTGATGATTTGGTAGATGCACATGAAAATTAGAATTGGCATGCAGGGGGACCTATTTACAAGTGCAATTACCCATTTTGCATGCACAAATTGAATATACAAGCTTAACATCTGCAGAAAGAAGTCAGCCACCAGAGTTTGGCAATGCACCTCATAGGATAACTGCATTTCCACTATCTGAATTCCTTCTTTTTAGTTGAAAATGGTATTTTTCACTTCCTGTTCTATTCTGGTGCACTTTTAAACAGTTGCTGATTTACATCCTGGCTATGCTGTGGACAAAGATTCTTATAAATCTGAACGATCAGATGGTCAAAAACTTGAGTTTGGGGTTCCATTAGACTAACGGCTGTATATCAAGGGCATCACCCTGATAAACACCCAGCCAGGGCTAGATTGACCCATCATTGGCCCTAGGCATGACGGAGAGGCAGCTAGGCCAAATTGAAGTGACTGGCATTCCGGCCTGGCCCATGGGGTCACAGCATCACTCAGGTTAGGGCTCCACCAATGACTATGGGCCCTAGTTTCCCTATGCATTGAACTGGCCCTGTAGCCAACCCAATTGATGGATATATGCGGCCTGCATGGCATAGACAGAGTCTCAGGCTCCCAGTATCAGTTAAAAAAAGTTTAGTCCTCCTGGTTGCAAACATAATCTTCCAAATGTAAACAGAATACAGTACTGTCAATCTGAAACAAGAGGTGTGAATCTCCCCACACACACACACATCCATTTCACTGGAGTGTTAACTCTAAAGCCTGATGAAGAGGCTTCAAATATCAGCAGTACCCATTTTCATTGGTGTTCATTTTTAGATGGAATGGGACAGAAGTGACTCTCAGGGCGCAGCAAATAGGGAGTTGCTGCAGGAAAGTTAATGCAGGGAAGAAGGGATGGGAGACTACTTGCAAAGTCAGGGAAGAAGGTGGGAAACAAAGAAAGGGGAATGGGGTGAATGAGAGGCAGAAATAGTAGTGCTCCCAAAGGGGAGCATATGCTCCTACTGAATGTTGCTGACAGCACTGGTGAGAAGCTGAATTAATAATAAACCCTCATAGCTAAAGGTTTAGCTACTGGTTAAAGGCCTGATTCTCCCTTGGCTCTTTGTGCAAACATCCTATTGACATTAGTGGGATATCCGCAGCGGTTTGAGGGTAGCATGGAGTCCTAAACATATACCCAGGTACTCATGCCATCATTAAAACTGGACACAACTATTAAATGAATTCGACACCCTTGCCCAGTATAAATAGGGGTAATTGAACAAGTCTGAGTAGTTCCAATCGTATACTGGATGTAAAGGAGCAACTACCTGTCCATTTCTGTTCAAAGCAGCCTACCGGCAAGGGTTTCAGGAAATGCTTTTTCCAATTTCATTGCTTACCTTCCCACTCTTTTAAGTGTGCATTGCAAAAGCTCCTTTGCACCAGTGTTAGAGTGTGTCTGCGTAGTACATAAATCACTCCTAATTAGGAAGGGATTACTATTTACATTCCCGAACTAATAATGTGGCTTCAACCTCTGAACAACTGGAAAAGGAGAGAGGTGGGTAATGGTTTCTAATTATCAAATTATAAACCAAGTGCAAAAGTAATCCATATTCCTGTGGGTAAACAAGAGCACGCTATTAGTTCATTCTAATAGCCAGTACTTGGGGCAGGAACAGACTACTGTACTAGCCCTTTCTATGTCTTGTAGTCATTAAACTTGCCACATCGATTGAACACTGGGGTAAGCTGGGCTGGTGAAAGAAGGTTCTAAAATATCACTTTAAAAAAAGAATTGAACTGAATGTATCCTAAGCAGAGAACAGAGCTAGGCTCGTTCAGGCTATGAATGCCCTCACCTCTATTGATTCAGCCCATTAAGCACATGGGTGAGCTATTAGGGAACATCTTTTATCTTCCTTTAATTGGTCAGTAGTCACTAACCTACTGGTACTTGCTTTTTGACTGGCTTGGTTAATTAGCTAACAGGTTTGGCTAAAGCCATCGTTAATGAAAGGAAGTTTGCTGTTTCACCAACCATTGTAGTTAAACTTCCAGATGTCTAAAGGTTACATTACCTTGCCATGGTGAAGGCTGAAAGGACAGATGAGCACCTGTCACAAATGTCAGAAACAACATTTGTCAGTGAATGCCATGGGTTTAAGATGATGGGTTATATAAATGTATATTTAAAGGGAATTTCCTCATCAGGTGTAGCTTATTAGCTATAATGGTGAATAGTGGTCTGTGGTTACATATCGTTCTGTCTGTTAGGGGAGATGGTGGTTTATAGGATAATATTCCATATTTTCAATCTAGGAATAAAATCATTAGACATCATCTCTAAACAATATAGTGATTATTTCAATGGTACAGATTCTTTGCCTTCCTGATATACTGTGGTAAGTGGACCACTTCAAGCTCAGATGTTTTCGTAGCAAATACATGTTGTCTATATCCTGAATGTATGCTAACAATCTGCTTTAACCCCGCCCCTCCAAAATCTTAATGGGATTATTAGCATGATATTAAGTGACCTGTGAAAATGGGATGTAGGCTTCTAAATCACACAGGCACTTTTGAAAAATTTACTTTTATGGTTGCTGCATGGCAGGAATCAGGCTTGCCTCATACCTGGCCAGCATCGGACTCCTGAAGAGATCCTGGCTTTTTGAGTGACCATCCTTCACTGGCCTCCTTGTGCTCATCCTCCAGCAAGTCTTGCTGGTTATCCTTGGTGAGGTGTGTGTTGGGGGGGAAAAGAGAGCAGGCAACAAGAACACGGCCTCCCTGGGTGTCAGAGACCAGGATGCGGGCAGTCAGGCCTAGGGGCTGGAGCAGGAGTTGGTAGCAGGTATAAGAGGCCTGGATCAGAGCTGGACTCCAAGGCCACCGTGCAGGAATCCGGACTGGTGATCAGCGCCGGGAGTGAAGCAAGGCTGGGTCCAAGGCAAAGGCAAGGGCAAGGAGGGCAGGGCAGGGCTGGGCTGGGCTGGGCCAGGAACAAACAGGTGCAGGGTTTATGCCAGTCATAGGCACATACTTTAAGTAGCCACTGAGTGTCTGCTGCTGGATTTAAGAGCTGGTCTGCTAGCCCTTCCCCCCAGTTAGGCAGTGTAGTCAATCAGGCAACCTACTGCAGGCCAGCTGCACTCGTTAGGTTGCCTGGAAACTGGTTTTGCTGCAGGCCCTGCTTCCAGTCTCTGGGTTGGGTTGTAATGTCATTGTACAAAATCCTTCCAGCCCCTCCAGGATTGGACAGGTCGCATTTCCACTGCTGCACTTTTTCCTGCCATCCCTGGTTTGAATGCAAGTCCTCCTGCACTGTTTGCACTTTATCCGGCACCGGTCAGCATTCCGTTGGTGGCTCCTCGTGGTCATCGGCTTAGCAGTGTCCACAAACGGATCTTTATTCGGGTAGCTGGCCACAAGAGCTTCTTGCACCAATGCTTCTCCCCAGATAGTGACCAGATCCAGGGTGTCAGAATGGCTCCAAGCTGCTGCTCAAAGCGTGTTGTCAGGCTGCTCGAGTAACAGCAGCAGTACTGATATCCTTGAATCCAGGGCAAATGGACAAATTCTGGCCCCACGCCAGCTTTTGAACAGGAAAAGGGACAGCCGGCCAACTTGACACAAGAGCAGCGGCGGGCACACAGGTAAACAGACAAGTCACTAATGGTTGCCTGCAAACCAATGTGGGATAGATAGCAGCTGGAGGACTGCCAAAGCAGGGCACAGAAGCATTATGTGCACACACGCAATGGAACTAATCAATTCACAGTGAACTCAGCTTGGGGGGGCAAAAGAAAGGGTACAGGGTTCAATATAAATCCGGAGTTAGTGAGCTATAATGAATTGTTAATGTGTAGGCAAGTGTTTTGAAACTGGTCTAACTCGACTTAATCAAGCTTACGATCCCATTGCAGACAAGCCCTTAATCTTGAAACCATCTCATAGCCCTTTTGTTTTAGTTTGTTGCCAGGAGAGTTTTCCAGGATGTGTCTAGCTTAAACGAAAGCTTTCAGAACATAAATGTCACTTGATAGAATTCTTCCACGTCTATTCACGGCAAGTATAAATCAAAGCTGGGATGGAGGCTAAATCATCTCAGTTTAGCTTTCCGTGCAAGTCAGGCTGCAGACGAGTAGTAGGAACTTGTGGGAAGCATACACCAAAGATGACCTATTGTTTTTAGATGAAGGACTTCGGTTAGCTGTGCAATTGCTTGTCTCTGCTCTCTGCTATAAAGAGTAAATAATGCATACTACACGCATACAAAACACTGACATTTTAAAAAAATCCCCTGGAAAATATTTAAATGTTGGCCTGGTGAGAATTAACCTAGCTGTCATCTTGAGTAGCCATGTAATCAGAAGAGGTGCATTTCCTAGCAAGTCATTGCCCTGGTAATTATATACTCTCCCATTTTATGAACAGCTTACTGTTTTGAAAAGCAGGTCAGATCCCAATAGTGAGCAATGGGAAATAGTCTGGGGGCAATTGAAACATTTGCATACAGTAAAATTCATTTAGCTGTGATTTCTGCTTTAATGATTAACTAGTACTGGGTTTTGTTCAAGTCTAGATTCAGGTCTGATCAGTTGAAATGGAGCTGGTAGGGAGCAGACTCAAAATTTAAATCCCCCAGAATTTCAGTTTCACAGGGGCTCCAGGTTTTCTAGTTCTAAATATTGAAGGTGACACTGCTTACAAAGCATATCGGGCAATTGCATTGAGTAAAAAAATAACCCCTTTTCATTTTGAGCCTGTGAGCCTGTACATCAGTGGTTCCCAACCTTTTTGGCTCGAGGGCCACAGATATAATTTTTACAACCCTGAAGGGCCACTGCAACCAGATGGAAGGAGTTCAGCGAGGAGGCTGATCTCCCATCCCTTTGGCTGCATCAGGGAAACCACAGTCCTGTAGCCCTGTGCACTCCACCTGGGTCCTGAGGCAATGGCTCCCTTCTGCAGCCAGGGGGATGGAAGATCAGTGCTCCTTACCTCTGGCTCCAGCAGGGACCCCAGCACCTAGGGACCCAGGCAGAGCGCTTTGCTCTCTACTGGAGCTAGGGGAGGGGAGTGCTGATTTCCTCTCCCTCTGGCTCCAGAAGGGACCCCAGTGCCTATGGACCTAGGTGGAGTGCTTTTCCGTACTCCCAGCTACAGTCCATGGGAGGGGAGAGCAGATCTCCTATCCCCTTGGCAGCAGCAAGAAGCCCTGGGGAAATGTGCTCTGCCTGGGACTTTAGGCAGCAGCTTCCTTCTGCAGCCAGCAGGAGGGGAGCCACGGGCCACTTTGAAAGCCCCTGGGAGCCACTTTTGGCCCCTGGGCCACAATTTGGGAACCACCGTTGTACACAGTTTGTCTAACAATGGTAATTAATTGTATGCCAGAAAACCACTGGAAAAGTATGCTAAAGTAAAGCTAAAAGCCTGACTTCAATGCTGGACAGCCATGAGATCTCCAGTTGGACTAAACCTCTATCTCTAATGTTCTGTGTTGACCGATTTGATTGAAGAACAGGCAGTAAATGCAGGATCAGTCATAATTCTTCAGAGGCCCACTGAAATTCCAAGGCAAAGTGGGATGAATTAAGACAGGACATTTAGGCTTAACTGAATTTTCTAGCATTTGTGGCTTTAAGTAAACCCTTCATTATGTTGACAGATTTTTTTTTGCTATTTTCCTTTTATTTCCTCTTTTTTGATAGTAGTGAAAATAGAACAAAAATAAGTCATCTTGATATGGGACCATTGATACCACTGGGGCTCTGTTGTTTCTTCAATCCAAATGTCCATAGTCCTATTAAGATTTGGTTGGATTTTCTGTATCATTGTTCACAATTTATTCACTTGCAGCATTCCCACTTTGAGGGGAAGAGCCTTAGCTCATAGAAACTGGCATAGCTTTTTGACTGCAATGGAGCTAGGCTGATTTAGCTGAGGATCTGACCCCCCATATTTCTTTTCTGTTACTTTATTCCACTGTGTAATTATCCCTTTCTTTCTTCCCTAGAATCACTGCACTCGAATCTGCACAGTACGTTCTATTATACTGCCTCTGGAAAGCATGGAGAGAAGGCATGTGGTAAGCCTCATGGTATGACATGAGTAAAAGTTTATTAAAATCATTCTGAAAAATAACTACAGCATATGGAAAGAAAGTACCTTATAAACTTCAATGTCTTTCCTACTTTTTTTCTCTGAAAGCACCCTAGGGCTACAGGTTTAATTTGCAGATAAATTATAGGTTTCCATGAGCAGTTTTGATCCACTATTTTTCTATTTAGGAAGAATTATGGAACAAATCCTGTTGTAATGTCTTTCCTGAACCCAGCTGACCCATATGTGTGAAATGTCCTGTCCCCATTGAAAGTGGGTCTGTTACACTGTGAGTGGAGAGGGACAGGCTATGGGACACTTATATGGTCATGGATCAGCACCTAAATATCACAGACACCCTCTTTGTCCCACTGCTAAGTGTCTTAGGGAGAAGCCTGGTGCATTTACCACAGTGTGAATCCTCCAGTCATTTCACGCCTCCCCCCCAGTGGAGGGAAATACAGGGGGGTAGATAGGCCCCTGCATCCAGGAGAAGTCATTCTGGTAGCACTATATGGGATTGTGTAAGATTTCTTCTCCCAACTCACAAGGAAATTCCTTGTGCAGAGGCCACTTGTTCTGGCAGTGCAATGAGGAAAATATTTGCGATACTTGTTTTATTTAATGTGTTTATGACTATTATTATATGCTTATTAACAATTTGTACCAAAACCAAAATAAATATGAATTTAAAATATTTCTCTTTAAACTGCACCCCAACCCCAGCATTTCTTGCTGTAAATTCTTTATTGCTTGCGTTCCAGGAGTTTAAAATGAAAGCACGTTCCTATGGAAAGATGTGTAAAAGCTAATTACTCTTGCCTAAAAACACTGCACAGAGAAATTTGTAAAGCTGAGTTCTGAACTTTTAAATATAAAAGGCCAAATCCTTTCTCCATTTCTGCCCAATCCTTGAAGTCAAACTCCAGTGGTAGTTTTGTCTCAGTAAGGAAGGACTGAGTTACTGAGTAAGAACATCAAGCTTTGTTCCAAAGCTTTTCAGTAGAATTGCTGACGTACCCTAACTATAGCGATGCACGCCGCTGTAATTAGTCTTTGCTCGTATTCAGCACTTAAAGTATCATTTGGGTGTCTGATCTCACGTATCAGATCTGGCAAGCTTTCTCCTTTGATCCCACTGAAGTAGTGTTGTCTTCATGGTCACAGTGGTAAAACTATACTTCTCAGCTGGGAAAGGAAAATAAATGCAATGCAAGGGCTCAGGTTTTGCCCTTTTGAAGATATGCAAACTCAAACATTGGCATGCAGGGGCTGGGCGTAGAAGTGGTTTGTGGTGCTGTTCATGCGAACATGCCAGCATAAGCATTGTCATGCTCCGATCCATGTTGCCCACCACTCCTTGGGTTGCTCGTGAGCCAAACAATTAAATACCTACATGCACTGGGGAGTCACAGCCAGGTTAGGGTAACGTCAATGAAAAGGCTTCTGCTCGTCCCAGTCTAGGACTCTTATACTGCTCATGTGACATATCTCCCAACAGCATTTTGCAGCACAGTGGTAAACAGCAGCATGCTTGTGTTGTATGCAAGACGATCTCTCTCTGTGCTGCCTTACATATCTCTGTTCCCGTGCAGTTTGAACATTTCCCCTTTCTCTTTGCCTCCCCCTTGTTAATCACTATTTGCTAGTTGAGAGGAGAGGGTCCATTGACTTTAAATTACCCTGTCTCTCTTACTACCTGTAGACCTGCCATCTAGTCTCTTTCCCACACTATGCTATTGCGACTATCACCTGTTCGTACTTTAGACTTTCAATTAATGGCCCTCTCCAGCCTGTCTTGAACCTCTTCAATTTCCCTCCCCGTCTGTTCCTAACATCATTTCTGATACACCAGCCTGTTTCAATATCTCTGCCTCACTCTCTTCCATCCTGTCTCCCTTGCTGAGGACCTGCAAAATCAAGGACAGTTAGGGCCTGATCCGAAGCCTGTTGAAGTGAAAGCGCTTTCTAGGGAAGTCGTGGAAGCTCCTTCCCCGAAGGGTTCCCAGAGGAGGCTGGATAGCCTTTGGTCTTGGATGGTTTCAACTCAACAAATCTGCATCTTGGCCGGGATTTAGATGAGATGACCCGGGTGGTCCCTTCTCACCCTTTGGTTTTAGGATTCTAAATGGAACAGAAGGACTCCAATTGATTTCAGGGCGCTTTGGTTCAGGCACTAAACCGTCCTTGATTTTACCTTTACAGATCTTTTCCTAAAGGCTGTGACATTTCAAACGTGAAACAACTACCTGTTTTTACGACCCATTTGGTCTCATAAAACTATTCCCTATGATCAGCAAGCATGCTGGATGGAGGTGTTTGGAAATGTGAGATTAAAAGCACTTTCTAGCCCTCAGATATGTCAAATGCAGACACACTGTTTCCACAGACTTTTGCCACACTTTCAGTGGACTCCTGCTGGGCTTGATTCAGGGGATATATTACAGTCTTCCAAATGTCAGTGGTTGTGCTCACAATTCTGCCATTTTATGTTTGTGCCAGGTACAATTACATTCTAGTACAGGAAACAGAAAAGCCCATATTTTTTTTTTAAAAATGTAAACCATTTCTGAGTCTCAGCCGAAGCTTTAAGTTAGCTTCAAATGTGTATCCCAGACTATTGTCGCCACCACTCTACTAACGCACTCAGCAGGGAACAGACGCTTGTCACACTAGGCTGCAGACATAGAAAGGAGTAGGTGTGGATTTGCTGAGGGCTCCCTGAAGTCTGCAGAAGCACTTCTTCAGCAAGTCTGCCAAGGTGGGGCTTTGAGGATGACAAGGAGGCATCCTCAGAAGCAAGTATGCTGTGCGGCTTGCTCCTTTGAGAGCCCAGTGGATATTCTCCCTGGAAGCTCTTGGGAGGAGAGGCTCAGACAGGGGAGAAGCCAATGCTGTAAGCAATTCTTTTGGAGCCGTGATGTGATGTGAAAGGGTGGGGAACTGATGACCTTGCTCTCAAAGCTGGCAGTCAGTGGGTGTGCAGTTTCATTTACCCACAGATCTCTTCGATCAATGGGGTCTGCAGGCCACACACGCTCCCTTCTAGCATCCAGAAAAAATAAAGTTCAATGTAACAGGTGCTGAGAACAAGGGTAGAGGTTGCCTTGCTCCAGAGGCAGCACATGGCAGGGGTTGGTGCCATCCCACTGCCAGTGTCCCTCCCTCCCCTGCCCTTTGCATTGCAGAGGTGCTGGCAGGACCTAGGTGTGCAGCCACGGGCAAAGCTTGGGCCGCATCGTTGAACAGGCTGTGGCCCTTTAAAACATCTCCAGAGCGCAGCATGCAGGCAGCAGCTCAGAGTCTGGCTCCCACTCCAGCTCCAGGCCTGGCTTTGGCTGCAACAGCAGCAGCTCGGTAGCTCCTTGTGACAGGCTGCCTCTTCTTTCCTGGCTGCTTGTCCCTCTTCTAACAGAGGGTAGTGGTGAAAACCGCTGCCCCCTCCCAGTGGGGTGGGGCAGGGGTGTGTGAAACAGCACCTTTGGCCTACAGGAAACGCCTCAGAACTCAAACTGCTTCTGTTCTGCATGCCAACCGTTTAAGTATAGTACTGTGTTTGTGTTCTTTTTTGTCCCCCTCCGCTGCTGCCTGATTGCTTACTTCCGGTGCCAGGTGCCACATGTGTTCGGTTGGCCGGTCAGTTCGTAATTCTGGTGTTCGTATCTCTGAGATTCTACGGGATAAGATTTTCCCCTCAAGTTGCTGATAACTAGTTAAACTTTTAACTTTGGATTTAAAAATCGATTTTGTCGGAGAACATATGGAAGGTTATTTATTATATTTTTCATGAGAGGACCATGTTTGCCACTCGAAACATGTTTCTGAAGCAACTTTAACTCAGAATTTCTTTGCTTCAGGAGGAAAAGAGGATACTGATCGTTAGCAAGATTCCTACATTATTTTGAATACATTTATTATTATTTGTTGTACAGAGAATCTTGCAGGATATGCAGAATTTAGCTCACCCCATCTACTAGATAATAGCGTTGGGCGTTCATCTGTTAAGACTCATCTCTCTCAGGTTTTCTATATTTTCAAATAATTATTCCATATTTCACACTTACTCTCAAGTTTGCACCTAAATCTATTTCTCTGTGTGTGTGTGTGTGTGTATGTGTGCGTGAGTGTTTTAGGAACATTGTAAAGATAACCTTAAATCTAACTGCCTCAGTGACAGGGACGATGAAATATTGGAAGGTTTAACCACATCTGTGAGATAAGTATTTCTTCCAAGAGCTGGCATGCTCATATAGAAACTCAAACGCCTGTGCCATGTTGACATACTATTTCCTGCTGTTTGGAATTAATCCATAAAATAGCAGAACTAGAATATTAGTGCACATCAACCTTTCCAGATGTTTTCACATTACAGTAGTCATTATGGGAGAGAAAACAAAAGAAAATTAAAAATGTAATATTCTTAAACACACAAAAGGTTTTTTTAGTTAAAGTCAATTGACTGGTTACAATCTCCTCTTGTGTTGTTGTTTTTTTTTTTCTAGTCAAGTTCACAGCAGAATATCAATGAGGCTTGTTGAAATGGAAACTTTTCACTGTGCATAATTAGAGTAAATGAAACGTGCAGCCATTCTCAATGTGCTTCTTTTATTTCTGTAAAATTTAATTTCTCAAATAATGGATGCAGAAAAAAGGGGGTAAATGTCAATGTCACTGAGAAGGAATTGGAATTCAAGACCAAGTGGTGTCATAAGAATAGGGTTTGAATCTTTAAATAAGGGATGCAAACACTTCTTTTGTTCGGCCTTATTTATGTCTCAGCTGTGTTTCTGGAGGGCTGAGTGCACTAATGAGAATCAGACATAGTGCAGTGTTGGCAAGGACAGCACATTTCCCCTCACAAGTCTGCCCATGTAGTTTGATCTGAAAACCTAGTGCCATGCTACAAACTTTCTAAGCACAGAGTACCATTCATACAACTAGTGCCAAACTGTGCTCTGCCATGGCCTTCCTGAGTTGGAGAAACATGTCTAGGAGGCATTAGACTGGGATTACCAACATTACTTCACTCATGACAGTATCAGATTGGAAACGTGACCTCAGAACGTTGACCACCATTCATCACCAGTCTTGTCTGACTTCATATTCAAGTTTTCCAGATCAGTCTACGTTAGAGTGACCAAATATCAAGGGAGAAAAATCAGGACCGGGGGGGGGGGTGATAATGGGTGCCAATATAAGAAAAAGCTCTGAATATATTGGGATTATCCCTACCAAATTGGGACATCTGGTCACCCTGGTCTAAATTGTATGTAGCACTTTCAGATAGGGGATTATTGTGACTCTCATGCTATGAACTGGTGAACAGCTGAATTAAAAGGAATGAAGGCTATTGTTTTATTATTTCTATTATAGTAGTGCCTAGATATGAGCCATATTATGCTAGATGCAGGGTATACAATCCCTGCCCCCGAGAAGCCTTCAATTTAAATAAGCAAGAGGCAATAGGCAAATGGGGGAAAGCACTATTGTTGTTCTTCCTGTTTTACAGATTGATAAATCAGACACAGAGAAATTAAGCAACTTGCCTAAGGCCACGCAGGGAAAAGTCTGTGGTAAAAACCAGGAGTTGAACTGTGAGTCCTTGCCTTACCTCAAGGCCATCCTTCCTCCATTAGGTTAAGCGCACTTGTACAAGAATTTGGAGCAGAAGCAATTTTTCTAACACAAATATAAATTTCTGATGAATTAAACAATTGCTTTTGAAGCAACTCATGTGAACCCCTTTTGATGCATCCCGAAGCACTGCCCTGCTGGTGTAGTTTCTAGGATGCCCTCAGAATCAATGGTGGAATGAGCACAACAGAAGTTATGAAAACATGATGGTGCCTCATCATGACACAGTGCTTCCCACAGCTAACAATAAACAAAGAGAAGGGGCAAAGTCTATTTCACTTTCCTAGGGAGCAGGTTTTCCTATTGGATTGTTGTTGAATTTCTGTATTATACACACAAAGCCATAGATGATCCCCTGTTTAAAATTTTTCAAGCTCGGCCACTCAGCTGTCTCAGTTGTGAAGGTTAAAATTTGCCAAGCTTGAAGCCACTAGTCAGTATTATTTAGTTGTGGTTCAGTATCACCCAGAGGCCCTAATGAAGGACTGGGCTCCACTGGACTAGGCACTAAACAAACACACAAGAGAAAGAGCTTGTTGTGAAGGGCTTACAACCTAAATAGACAAGGCAGATGGAAGGAGTACAATATCCCCATTTTATGGATGGAGAGCTGAGGGACACAGATGAAATGACTTGCCTATCATCATTCAGGAAGTCTGTGGCAGAGCTGAGAACTGAACCCTGCTCTACCAAGCCTAATTTAGTGCCTCGCCCACAAAAGCAGCCTTCCTCTCCAGTTCCAACAGATAGGTTAATTAAAATGTTGCTTTTTTTCCCCTTTAAATCAGACATTCTTTTTCCTGTTTCCTTTCACAAGGTAGAGAGTTGGTCCCCAGTATCTCTCTCCCTGTTTCCTAGCATTCCCATCTCACTGCACAATGAACAGCATCGTTTTCTAAATGAAAAACACTTGCCTTTGAAAGTGTGAAAAGTGATACTCTTTCATTTGATTTTTTCTTGAGGGGAAAAAAAAAGGTATAGTGCGAGGAGCTAAATATGACAGCACTGGAAATGTGAAATGCATATTCTTATTAATTTGTGTCCATATTAACCTTGGTTTGTCGCAGAAAACAGATCAACTATTTTTAGATTGCATTCATTCTTTTATTTTGTCTGCCAAGCATTTCCAATCTGAAACTCACAGAAAAAGCAATCTGTTATGCTCAGACTTCTGTGTGATGAGAGGAACTAACAGGTCCCATGGCAAACAAGACTTCTTGCTCTATTTTATATTCACATTCCTCCAGTACATCTTTTATTCACCTTCCTTACCCTGAACACTAAAAGTGGTGGCTATACTATAAACAAAAAAATAGTATAGTATATGTTTGGAGCTGACTTATCTGTGCTGTAGGGCAAACTCTATCCAAGTCTTTGTACATTAATTTTGTTATCATTCCTCTCTCAGCCTTTTTTGCCTGGCTGACCCTGAGCAAATTTGTCAGAGCAAGATGGTCATCTAGTTTTACAGGGTAGGACAGTGTAGTCAACACAAGCCCAAAAAATGAAAAGCAAACACTAGAATCAAAGTTCCAAAATAAGAGGAGCAAAACTTACATGGAGGAAGATTCACTGCTAAAGCAAACTGATGAGATGATTGCAAACTGATGAGATGATTGCCATTTAAATCCATATTGTAAAGAATCTCATCTGTATTGGTGCATGGGAACTGATGCCAGCTACTCACATTAAACCATTGCATGCTTTATAGGGTTTTATTTCTCGCAAGATTAGGAAGTTGCATACCTGTTTGGTTAGGTGGAAAAGGGAGATAAAAGAGAATTTCAATGATTCTCCTGAAACACTTGTTCAGGGAAGGTTTCTACAACAGCAGGAGCAAGTTCAAGATGTGCAGATGCAGTTGGTGTGGTGTGGTTCTACAGAGATCATTTTCTCATACATTTATACATTTTGTCAGGGGTAAGAAATCTGCAGAATTAAGCTAAGTAGTTCTGGCACTTCAACTGTGAATGAAAAGACACCCAGAGATGATAAACAGTATTCTCAACAGCATGCTGACACTAGTTGACGTATCAGCCAACTCTGATATGTGGATCACAAGGTGCTACTGCTCTGTCTATGTGTCCTGGTAGGAGTTGACATAATTGTACTAAAACAGCTAAGTTCATTCCTTTCTATCCATTACAATTGGTTATGAGGAGCTACAGCTTCTCTTTTCCAAGAGCTCTGACAAGCAGAGTTACTCAAGGCCCTGCCCTACTGTCACTCTTAGTTAACATCTTTGGGCAACCTTTAAGGGAAATCATGAAAATAACTCATGTGAAAGAATCATTGGACCTTACTCATCCACATGTCTGAGTTGTGGCTCCATTGGGATTACTGAGGGAAAAGACCGGGCTATTATTTTAGACACCTCAGTGAAAGCTCTCTACGCCATGGACTGTGGCAGTCAGAAAAGCAAACAAAATACTACGTTGTATAGTGACTGGGATAAACAACAACAAAAATATTATAAATATCTGTATAATTCATGGTTTGCCCTGAAATACTATGTTCAGTCCTGGTCACCCCTTATCACAAAAGACCCAGGAGAAATGGAAGGGGTCTAAAGATGGGTGATGACCGTGTCCAAAGGGATCAGGGATGAAGCAGGGCCATGCTCTTGGCACCTGCCTTCATGTGCCAGCAGCAGAGCTAGTTAAGCATTCATTGGTGAATGCGCTGCATCCCCTGAAGAGGTGCAGTGCTGAGCATTTTCTCTTTGCATACCGGAGAGAGCTAGGAAGAATATTCTGCTTGTCTGAGGCAGAATTCTTCCAGGAGCAACCCCTGGGGCCGATGTAGCTGTGCAATGCTTCTAATGCGAGGCTGTCTAACTGGCACAAGAAAGCCCTTAGAGAGGAATGACAACATTCCTAGATAGATATTTATATTTAAGGCATAACATTAGAAATGCTCCCTGGCATGAGAGCACTAGAGAATATTTCTAATTTTAAGCATAAAAAGTATATAAACTTAATCTGAGAGCTTTACAGGCTAAAGTGCTTTGCTGAGGAAAGATGTCTTCTGGGCAGCTGATGTGTGGGAACCTTCATTTGCCATTGTCAGTAAAATTAAATTGCACTACACCCATTGGGAAAAAAGTGTCCTAACTCCTTATAACAATATCATTTGGGTCAGGTTGTGTAGCAAGCATGGGATGTGTGAGAAGTGACCGGTTGGACACGGCTTTTGGAAAAGTGCTTTTGGTGTGTGTATATATATAGAAATTTTTATTGAAGGCAACAATGGTAACAACATCAGGCACTCAGAATTCCCCAGGCTGGAGTAAGTGTCACATAAAAACAGAGACGGCACGATGATAATGAATGACTTGTTTTCCCATATGATTTACACAGGTACAACCTGAAGGCTTTGAAGTGTATCCACTACCCAAAGGACACAGAAGGAAAACTAATCCTAATCCTTTCGGCTCCTCTCTTTTCATCTCAATTGTCATCTTTCCCTCCTGCTTCAGGGCATAAACCAACCTCTAATTGACAGTGGTTATACACGCTGTGGGGTGGTTATACCACAGCTGTACACTACAGGGTTTTCTTGCACCTTCCTCTGAAACATTTCATTCTGGTTGCTGTTAAAAACTGGATACTGGAAAAGATGGACCAAAGGTTTGATCCAATGTGACTATTCCTGTTAATATATTTTTCTCTCCTCTGTTATACTCTGTCTCTGTCTTGTCTATTCTCATCCTTTCCTGTCCAGTTCTTACTCACTTTTGTCACTCTTTTCAATTTTGTTTCTCTCTTATTTTCCCTCTCATCTGCTCCATCTTTAATGTAAGCACAGTGCTTACATGTTTTTTCTTACTGACTGTTACCAAAAGCCTACTGGTCATTCATTTGACTCCATCAGCTCGTCTAGATACAGCTCCCTCTGTCCAGTGGTAACCAATGGACTAGTGTTAGGAGTGGTGAATACAAGATAACTTTTCTAAAATATGGTACAGTACTGAACTTGCTCTGGTTCAAGGTACTTTAGTGAGATACCAAACATTTCACTTTATTTGTTGGGTAAAACTGGAGCGTGAAGCTATAAGCAAGATATGGGGAACTTGCACTCCAGTATTTTCCACACTTCTTTCCTTATGTACTGTAGCATTAGTTGAGACGAACTTATATGCTCATGCTGTATTTTAAAGTCTGAAGCTAATGATTCTTGTATTTGAATGTCTTTAACAGAGCATTGTCAGCAGAGGACTGTTGGCCCAAGAGTTCACTTCCTCTATTGGTTTGAGAGAGACCATGTTGGTTAACTTTCAAGGCCTGGTATATAGATCAGCTCGCACATTTAACTGACACTGTGAGGATGGGGCATGTTTTTGTTTACAATGCTAACAGATTAGTTTCAGTGTATTTATTTTTATCTAGTTAATATTAGATAATTACCACTGGCTTGTCAATATTCTGAGTGATCTACATCTCCCATGGATATCTCCTCATACTGTCACTACTCTATTAAACATATGGATATTTGTTATCTGTACAGGTGGAAAATTGTATAGATAATGACTTGAAATTACTCTGTTCCCGTTTCGTAACAGGATACAGTAGGACTCCAGAGTTATGAACATGAAAGTTACAAACTGACCAGTCAACCACCCACTTCATTTGGAACCGGAATCTGGTGGCAGCAGAGACCAAAAAAAAAACCCCCAAAACAAATACACTACAGTGCTATGACATGCGTAAACTACTAAAAAAAAAAAGGGGGGGGGCGGGAGGGGAGGGAAGTAGCATTTCTTTTCCATAGTAAAGTTTCAAAGCTGTATTAAGTCAAGGTTCAGTTGTAAACTTTTGAAAGAGCAACCATAATGTTTTGTTCAGAGTTACGAAGATTTCAGAGTTAACAACCTCCAGTTCTGATGTGTTCATAACTCTGAGGTTCTACTGTACATCAATGAATGAGTTTTGCTAATCATATTCATTCTGAGGCATCAGAACTCATTGGGAATGACAATTTATTGGACTTTGACACTGTTACATTAGTAATTGCTTTGCTTTTAACAAACAAGGTAGAAATTTGCATCCATGTAAAATTTGTATCTATGCATTGCCAAGGTAAAAGTACTCCTCTTTTTCAGCTACAGCTGATGCAAACTCACAACACAAGAGGATATAGGGTCCGGTTTGTCCCGTTATGCAAAAGTTCACAGAAAATTATGTCAAAAGGAAGTTATGTTGCCTGCACATTGCTGTGCCCCAGGGTCCCTAATCAATGGCTAGTGTGCAGTAGCAGATGGCAAGGGTCCATCTGCTACAAAGAGTGGTCCTGCTCAGCCATGACCAACCACAAGTGACACTCCGTACAAGCATAATAGTTGGCATAAAGATGGCCTCCATAGAAGTCTGCTGAAGGGGCAAGTGTTGAGGTGCAAGTGACAATGTCACTGAAATCATCCATTGTGTCAGGTGACTGAAGAGCCAAGAAGAAGCCACGTCACAGGATCAGCAGCAAAACACGTGCTCATGGCATGCTGGAGAATGATGGTTATGTCCGGTTGTTCATGGCACAGAACACACACCATGGCCAAGTGAGACGACAAGGAGGTAGAACCGATAAACCATCTATTGTGAAGGCCACAGCACAGCAGCAGTGGGAATGTCAGATGTAAGCCACACAGCACAGTCCCACACATGCAACGTGGCACATGAGAGCATGAGCAGCTAACAGAGCTACAAAAACACGCACTTGCAACACAACCAAATGGCGCTCAACGAATCTATTTAGCAGCTTGCCTTCAGTGCTGTACACATCATTGCCATCGGCATGACAGACCTCATTTACTTATGTTCCTTTTGCTGTATGCCATTTTGGGGAGCATATGGCACGTTTGCTTGGCCTCTGGCCACACTACCTTTTATTGACCCTGGACTGCTGATGCCACACTGTGCTGCAGAAACACCAGGGTGTTCTGGGGCAACGTGTTTTGGAAGGGGAATACATGTATCAGCCTGACTTCAGCATAAAAGTTTTATGGGCTTAACTGAGAAGACCCATGAAATAAATGTTTTTAAAACAGTGGGCTCTAAACATAGACTCTGGATGGGAACTTCGCCCATTGCCAGAGAAAAGCTGTCCCCATGTCCTTCAAATGAACTTGTGAGTGAAAGAAGCTTCAGCTGGTAGATCTGGCTGCTAAACATAGCCTAGAGGTGCAGCTACCCTGCATCAAGACAAGTGATGGCTCTTGTCTGTGGCAACAAGCAGTCTGGAAGTGAAACAGTAATAATGCAGAACAGTGGGGCTCACAGCGGTACGCACGTTAACCGCCGTGCACAACGTTAGCAGGGGCCCCACAGGGCTCGAGCTGCTGGAAGCGAAGCAAGACCCAGTGCAGGCCCAACGGCAGCGCAGCGATGAGGAGCAGCAGCACTAGCTGCTCATTTGCCCATTCTGGTTTGGCACCCGGGCCTCTCCGTCATGACAGAGGGTGGGGCCCAAAATGAGTGAGAGGCATTGTGACCTGGCACACGGGTTGCACCATGACTCATGTTTGGCCCCACAGCCTCTCCCTGTGTGGCGCCCCATGCACCCGGTTGCAACACCACCCACTCAGTTTTGGCCTCACTGCGTCTTCCGTCATCACAGAGGTGCTGGAGGGCCAAGCCTGTATGGCGCTGCCACTTCTGTTCACCAGGTTGCAGTGTCACTCACTGAATTTTGGCCCTGCTGCCCCCTGGCATGATGGAGGAGGGCTACAAGGCCAAGCTTGAGTGGGCAGTGGGGTGGCCATCACTGCTCCTCACTCCTGCTGACGTAAGGCCAGCTTCTCCTGCACCAGGGCTCCCACCCTGGAGGCCTGCCCATCTTTGCCCTGCTTCCAGCAGCCATGCCCACAGGACTTGTTCAGCGACAGCCACAAACAGAGGGAACTCAGGTGAGCGCCCACAAGGGGAGCCATCCAGGAGAAGTGAGCCCAGGGGAGTGGACACAAGGAAGTTTAGTTGTGTGTACTGTGTGAAAAATGTCTGGGCTGTCCCGAATACAGAAAGCTGTTACGTGGCTACACATTCAGCTGTTTCGCAGCAGTAGTGACAGAATGCTCTGCTTTTTAAATACACGCCTCAGATAACACAAGTATTTTTGAGGACTGCAGTTTTTCAAAAGGCCTGTCAACTCATCATAGTCATCGTATTCAGTAGCTTAATTTACAGAACCTGCATCTAACATTTTTTAAAATGTGAAAACTCTAAAAGTGCAGCAATTTTCCTCCAACAGGATTTAAAAAATAACAGAAGTGGAGCTACCTTCCAGTGACCTTGGTTACTAAAAATAACTCTTTTTCTATCTCAATATTTAGTATGCATTTAGTATTTTAGCCAGATGGGAATAAAATTATAATGCCTAAATGAGGCATCATTTTAGCTAATTATGCCTCATGAACTCATTTCTCACACTTCAAGGTCACAAAGGACATTACAACCAATGACCGAAAAATGATAGTGTAAAGATGCAGATTGATTTAGATTTTCAAAATTGTTTAGCAGTTTAAGACTATGACAGCAATTTGTGTGATGTTTTCAGTCTAGTAGGAGTTCAAATTGATTAGCACTTTTTGAAAAAGTATAGCAAATTGCTATGCTAATCAGGCTAAATTAAGTCATGAAATGACTTGATTCCTAGGCTATTTGCACTTTGGAGGGAAATCTTTAAATAAAACTAGTTTGGGAAATGTTTCCTGCCAGGAGATCTTCTAAAACTATTCTTTACAGTGGGAATAAGGTGATCATTTCTCTTTCATGCTTTTCCTCTTGTATTCTCGTGCGTCTTTTCAGAAGATAAACAAAGGTATCCTGTAATACCTGTCCGAATCCACATTGCTCTACCAGTTATTTTTTGTATTCTTCTTTTCAAGACTTAATTATATTCAATCTGATAAATAATGCTATATGTTATCCCCCTCCCTGATACTCTTGTAGGGTACAGTAGTATAATTTCTGAGCTACAATCTGGAAAACTGAGTCTGCCTCCTTTAGCGGACAGATATTCTAACAAATCATTCTTTGGACTCTTTTCTTATAGTTGGTATTTACAACTGTATAATTCTGTGCCCTGGACATACGTTTGGTTCATCTAAGGTTGACATTCACATATACACAGAATCTGCATTAAGCCAAAGTTAAATGGATTTTGCATGAGAAGCTCCACAAAGGTTGATAGAAATAAAGTCAAAACACCTCCTTACTCCATAAGGAAGTGTGCAATAATGCAATCTTGGGGCCACTCTTTCCATATAAACACTACTCCAGTAGGCTCTCCCGCACCCCAGTCTTCAGCTTTCCCTCACAGCCCTCTCCAAGCCACTCTATTTGCATTTGATGCAAAGGCAAGGAGTTCTCCAGCTGAAGGAGGAGTGACTACGTGACCCTTCAGGTTAAGTTTGTTGGTTGTTGTGTGCTTGCTTGCTATGTGCCTGCTTGATTGTAGTGTGGTGTGTAGGGGCGGCTGTGTGCTGAGCCCAGAGGCCTGCTAAGCAAGGCTGAGAGCTTCCTATTGAGGCTCTAGCCTGCCACTCTCTGATCTCTAATCCTTTTAGATTCAGGCAGGGCTAACTCAGGGAAAACAGGGGTTTAAAAAAACCAACTCCTAGATGACCAGAGGTGCTAGCACACAGGAGCAGCAAACGGGGAGGGTATATCAACTACCCCATATTGACTGGGTACATGTCACCTCAGGACAGGATACAGAGATAAAATTTCTAGACACCGTTAAAGACTGCTTTCTGAAGCAGCTAGTCCTGGCATCCACAAAGGGAGAGGCAATTCTTGATTTAGTCCTATGTGGCACAAAGGATCTGGTCCAAGCTGAGTGCTCAGTAATACCAACCCTAATATAATTAAATTTAACATCTTTGTCCGGGGGAAATACCAACGAAACCCAAAACAGGAGCATTTAACTTCAAAAAGGGGAAATACACAAAAAGGAAGAGTTCGGTTAAAAAGAAAGTAAAAGGAACAGTCACAAGTGGGAAATGCTTGTAAGCTGCATGGAGACTCTTTAAGAATATCACAACTGGGGCTCAAACTAAATGTATTCCCCAAATAAAAAATAAATAAAAGCATGAAGAGGACCAAAAAATGCCACTATGGCTAAGCAACAGTGTAAAAGGTGGCTAGAGACAAAAAGACATTCTTTGAAAACTGGAAGCCAAATCTTAACGTGGAAAATAGAAAGGAACATAAACGCTGGTAAGTCAAGTGTAAAAGTATAATTAGGCAGATCAAAAAGAAATCTGAACAGCAACTAGCAAAAGACACAAAAGCTGGCAGCAAAATTGTTTTAAGTACATCAGAAGCAGAAAACCTGCCAAACAATCAGCAGGGCCACTGGATGATCCAGGTGCTAAAGGAGAACTCATGGATGACAAGGCCGTTGCAAAGAATTAATTCTTTGCATTGGTCTTCACTGCACAGAATGTGAGGGAGATTCTCCCACCTGAGCCATTCTTTGACCAATCTGAGGAACTGTCCCAGAATGAGGTGTCAATAGAGGAGGTTTTGGAACAAATTGATAAAAAGTAATAATTCACAAGGGCCAGATGGTATCCACTCAAGAGTTCTGAAGGAACTCAAATATGAAATTGCAGCACTAACTGTTGTATGTAACCTCTTGTTTAAATCAGCCTCTGTACCAGATAACTGGAGGACAGATAATGCAAAACCGATTTTTTTAAAAAGCTCCAGAGACAATCCTGCAATAACAGGATGAGAAGCCTCACTTCAGTACCAGGCAAATTGGCTGAAACTATAGTAAAGAACAGAATTATTAGACAAATAGATGAACACAATAGGCGGGAGGAAAAGTTAACATGGCTTTTGCAAAGGAAAATCATGACTCATCAATCTATTAGAATTATCTGAGGGGGACAACAATCAGGTGGACAAGGGTGATCCAGTGGATATAGTGTATGTGTACTTTAAGAAAACCTTTGACAAGGTCCCTCACCAAAGGCTCTTAAGCAAAGTAAGCAGTCATGAGATAAGAGGGAAGGTCTTCTCCTGGATCAGTAACTGGTTAAAAGATAGGAAACAAAGGGTAGGAATAAGGGGTCAGTTTTCACAGTAGAGAGAGGTAAATAATGGGATACACCAAGAATCTGTACTGAAACCAGTGCCTTTCAACATATTCATAAGTGATCTGGAAACCAGGGATAAACAGTGAGGTGGCAAAGTTTACAGATGGGACAAAATTATTAAAGATAGGTAAGACCAAAGAAGGCTGCAAAGAATTACAAAGGGATCTTACAAAACTGGGTGACTGGACAACAAAATGGCAAATGAAATTCAAAGTCCATACATGCAAAGTAACACACATGGAAAACATCATCCCAACTATACATACAAACTGATGGGGTCTAAATTAGCTGTTACCATACAAGAAAGGGATCTTGGAGTCACTGTTTTCAGATAATTACCCACATCTGCTCAGAATGAAGCTGCAGTCAAAAAAAAACTAACATCACGTTAGGAATCATCTCAAAAAAGATATATTAGAAGTGGAAACAGTACAGAGAAGGGTGACAAATGATTAGGATTATAGAACAGTTTCTATATGACGAGAGATTCAAAATACTGGGACTTTTCAGCTCAAAGAGAGATAACTAAGGGTGGATCATGAAAGAGGTCTATCAAATCATGAATGGGGTAGAGGAAGTGAACAAGAAGTGTTATTTCCCCCTTCGTGTAACACAAGAACCTGGGGTCACCCAATGAAATGAATAGGCAGCAGGTTTAAAATGAACAAAAGGAAGTATTTCTTCACAAAAGGCACAGTTCACCTGTGGAACATTACCAGGGGATGTTGCGAAGGCCAAAAGTATACCTGGGTTCAAAAAAATTTTAGTTAAATTCATGGAGGATAGGTCCATCAATGGCTGTTAGCCAAGATGGTCAGAGACACAGCACTATGCTCTGGGTGTCCCTAAACCTCTGACTGCCAGAAGTTGGGGCTGGACACCAGGGGATGGATCACCCAATAATTGCCCTGTTGTGTTTGTTCCCTCTGAGACATTCAGCACCAGCCACTGAGGGAAGACAGGCTACTGGGCGAGGTGGACCATTGGTCTGACCCAATATGCTGTTTTTATGATAGTCTTTGGAAAGAGTACAAGCCCGGAAGCCTTCCCCCATGCAGCTGCTTCCTGTGGGTGCATGCACACCTGCACGCACTATTGATAGGCCCTTGCCTCAGTCCTCTACCTGGGATAATTTCTCCAGAAGTGAATCAAGATGTGTAGCAGCATGTCGCTACAACCCAGTGTCTACATATTCAAAGGTTTCCCTATCGGACAGCACAAATCCTCACCTGCAGTCTGTGGCATCTGAAAGGGCAGGAGCCACAGTTCTTCCCAAGCCCCTTTTGGCGATCTTGACAACACTGCATTGTACCTCCAAACAATCCAAGGGGCTGAAACAGGACGCGACGGAGCTACCCACCGAGAGCAGAGCAGTTCCCAAGTGCGGTGACTGACAAACCCAGCACCGAGGGAACAGGGGAGATGCCAGGCACCACTGCCAACCCCTGTGGAGCCATCCCCGCTGTAAATTCTGGCCCGATTGCTCCCCCTCCCACGTCCACACCGTACTCAGCCCCCACCTTCTAGCCTGGTGAAGCATCGCACCCCGCCCCATAGCCACTGAGCATGCCTGCCCTGAAGCAGCTGGAGCTAGTGCCCTCCCTAGTTTTGCACCTGTCCAGGGTATGCACTGTGCTTAACGTGTGCATGGCAGTGGGCACCACCGCATGTGGGAAATTGTCTATTTCAGCTGGGACAGAGTCAAAACAGGACAGTCCTGTGAACCCAGGACTGTTGGGAGGCCTGCTGTTTTGTAATATTTAAATCAAATGCTCTTTATTGAAGGAGACTGGAAACAAATGCGACTAAGGAAATCATGAAGAGCATCAAGGCTCTTCTCTTCCAGGCAAGGACTGTACACAGCCCTCTAGAACAGGCTAGAAGACCTGCCAGCTCAGGGGGCTTCCCACAGACTGCAGGTTTTCTTCCACCCCTCTTCAAGGAAAGGCTATCATCAGTCCGTGGGGAAATTCCCTGCTGTTTGGCTGCCTTCGCCAGGAGCCGGGATAATGGCAAAGGCAACCAATAAGAGATGTGGCAAGTGACGAGGGACAGTCTTGTCTCTTACCACTTTCAGCAGAGCTCGTAGGGCTGGGGCATCCTTTGGTATTTAGCTTTCCCTGAGCACTCAAAGCGGGCTGGGGAGGAAATGCTCCCTGTTGCTTCCTTTCAAGCTTAAAGGGGCTGGGGAAGGGATTCCACTTCCAGGAGGATCTTCATCTTTCTGCTTCTGTCCCCTTCCCAGACTGAGAAGAGGGGTGAGGACTTTCCCTAGGCTGACTCTTTCCCAGGCTGCTAAAGGTGAGAGGATTGGAATCCATCTAGGGTTTGGAAATTTGGAGTGAAATTGATCTGGTGGAAAGTGAGGGGGCCTGAGTGGGTTTTTTTGGATTATTTTAAAGAATTTTTATATTTTGTGAGGCAGGGGAGAAAGGTTGTGTGGGGAGTTTCTTTTCTGTAGCAAGGGGCGGGGATGTGTGTGTATTTTTGGGGATAGGGCTGTGTGGGTATTTACAGAATGAAATCAGTTTGTGGGTGCTGGATACGTTTTTCGAAGGAGGTGCTGATGCTATGTGGGGGGGAAAGGAATGAAGTAACAGGGTCTCTCTGTCCCCTCTTCTCTTTCTGTATGTCCAGCTACATTTCTGCCAATGCATTTCAATCTATGTCAAGTTATGCAGATTTGTGCAAATCTGCACTCCACTCGCTTCTGTTCTGTGGATGTTGCCAGGTATGCAGATCTCTTAGGCTATTTCTAGACTGACAGCAGCAAATTTGCCACTGTCAGTTCGATTTATCCGGATCGATTGAGCGGAAGTGGAGACTCGCTCAATCGACCCAGAAATCGATGCTATTAATCCACCTCTGCCAGGTGGAGTAACAGGAGGGCATTTCCCATCAGCACAGCGAACTGAAGACATCACGGTAAACAGAAGTTAGGAAGTTGACAGGAGATACGCAAGCTACTCTACACAGTTTGCGTATCTCCTGTCGATTGCCGCCGAGTTTGGTGGCAAGTGTAGACATAGTCTGAGTTACAAAAGTTAAATGTTGTTAGTGATACTCTTACATATTCCATATCTGCAGGTTTTTGCTGTCTCTCTTCTTTCTCCTTCCTTGTTCCTGAAAGACTGCCCAGAATGGAGACAACCTTCCTGTTCTTAAAAATCTGTTTCCATTTCCAGTAAGGAACTGCAGAGAAATCTCTGCCTCCTTTTACTCCTGAAACTCAAACTGTTCTTACCCCCCAAATTCTAATAAGTTGGCTTGTTACCTTCAATATATATTTCTTTATACATTCCCAGTCTTTGTTTATACTCAGCCCCCACTCCTTCCCTGGAGGAGTCTTCCAGTATCGAAAACCTATAATGTCTTCCTATGGGTGTTATAGTTCATGAAGGTTAGCATATATAGAAAATGATAATGTTTAGGAATAGTGATCTATCACACATTATATGGGAGAGATTTCAGACTGGATATTTTGCTTATGCTCATGTTGATTTCTGTTAGGAAATCTCTTTCCAATTAATTCCTCATAAATTACACAGCCTTACAAATTGCGCCAATTGACTTGTGAAATGTGCACCAGTGACCACTTGCAGAAACTTATCCACTAATGAAACAGTAACAGCTGGTGCTTCATTTCTTCATAGGGCGAGTCAAGGCAGGCAGGAACAATCCCACATAGAGTGTGTGTAATGCATTCAGCCATTAGCATAACCACATCTAATTACTCTTTTTAGATCAGAAAGCAGAGCAAACTGTTTTAATATTAAATTTCATACTTTTTCATTGAAAAAGTAATTTATTATCAGGAAGATGTTCCCCTTGCCACTTCCCCCGTGTGAAATGTATTATAGGCTTTTGTTTGACTTGTTTGTGTTTTGGCTTCCTCCAAAGCCAGATATCGGCCTCTGCTGGAAGTACGCTATTACAAATGTCAAAATTGATTTACACCTTCCTGCTAAAAGAAAACAAAGAAAGGAACCTGACATCTTTTTCTAACCTAATAATGACAATAAACAGTAACAGTTAGTTGAAAATAGCACAGACTAGAAAAACAAAAACAAAACCAGGGCCTGATGCAGTTAAACATTATTCATGCTAGCCCATGCTCATGAAGGCACATGAGTAACAAATATTCAAGGTTTGAAGGACTCGATCCTCACTCCTCATACAACCCCCCCTGTACAATGGAAAGGTAACATTAGAGCCCTAACATTTACACTGTAAAAGTGATAATTAGGTGTAAAATCAGAGGCCAAGTTTTTCAAAAATAAGAGTCTAAAGTTAGGTTCCTAAATCCATATTTAGTGCTCAGCACTTTGAAAATCAGATTGCTCATTTAGGTGCTGAAATATGCACTTAGTAACCTATTTTTGAAAAACTTGGCCACAATAGTTATTTTGCTCTGTACAGCTAAAATTGTCTTACTGTCTTTTTTTTTTAACAATGTAAAACCAAAAATGGTGATACTATAAGTACACAGTAAATCATACTGCATAATTTCAAACAATTCATATCCCATGTAAAGGAGCAATCCTGGATTGAAACACAAGAGCATTGTAATAAATCCGAGTTAAAAAATTTGAATCTAAATTCCTTTATATGTATTAACTCCACAAGTTTACATATAGGGCTCTATTATTCTTATATGATGAACTGAATCATGCATCTTCCCAGTAATAAAAACATCTATCCTGAAACTGCAAGTTCTACAAAAGGAGTGCGAATGCTAACGTTTTCTGAACCTATTTTTCAATGACTGGGACAGCAACATAATTTTCCACAAAATATAACCAAGACAAACTATCACTAACTGCCACACCCTCACTTTCAAGGCTTCCTAAATCCTCTAAATAAAAGATCACACATGATACTGTCAGGTCCAAATCTGACAATATGCTTTTCCTTGCAAAGCTAAATAGATTGATTTTTCATCCACTATAGGGATACAAATTCCCCGGGCTTAAACTGTTAGCACCTTATGGGTATTTTTGGTTCCTGATCCCAGTGGATAACTTCCTCAGATTCATCCTGATACTTTAGTATTTGGAGTGCACTGGGGTTGTTGAGTTCAAATCCATTTGGCTTGAATTGTACTGTCTGTAAAGTTATTTTAAAAATCCTGCTTTTGATTTTGGTGCTGTCTCATTACTGCCTTAGCTTTCAAACATTGTTTAGTACCCAGTGTCCTCTGCCTAGAGATTAATGAAAATAACAGTTTACATTTTGGTTGCTCTCTCTTAGTTAAATTGTAATAGGCTCTAATTAATTAAATCTATCCTTGTATATCTGCTTTCTTTTATAGTTAGTACGGAAAATGGATAATTTGCTCAGGGTGAACAGAAGAACAATGATCTATGCAAAAAACATTTATTAGGGATTTATTGTTTTCCTGGTGTAAACAATGTTCCTGTAGCATTTGTGTTACATCAACCTTCAGATGTTGTGGGCTTCAATATCCCCCATCTTACAATTTGTGTAAACTCTTCTGCTGGTGCATGGCATCACCAATGCTGCTAGGCAGCTCAAAAAGGGTAGAGGAGAAAGGTGTATGGACCCCCTGCCTTCTATATGGTGGTGTTGGTTTAGCATTGGAGTTAGCACATTCTGCATCTCCAAATGGAAAGTGTAAGAGCATCTCCTCCCTGCGCTCCCCTAGGGCCTGAATCAACTCCCATTAAGGGCAATGAGAAGACACGTTAATTTTGCTTATCTTTAGACCAGGCCACAAGTGCTCGAAAGACATCCTGCACTTCACGCCTGCAAGCAGGAGGCTTCCTGGAGCTGCTAATTGTGTGGTGCCCTCCCACCCCTATCCTTAACCAATTCTGGCTTTAAAGTCTACAATATAGCTCAGTATGTTTGAAATACTATGTTAGAGGCCCTGAGTAGTTGGCAGCCTGTTAAGCTGTAGAAATCAGATCTCCCCTTGCCAGGTGCAAATATGCCAAAGGAATGGATAATTCCAAAGCCATCTCACATAGCTTTGCTGACTCACTGGTTGCTTTACATGCCTCAACATTTTACCCTCATCTTAGCTAAATTTAAAAAAAAAAACAAACAGTAAAGGCATCCAGCACTACTCAGTCTGTCTAAGAAGGCCCCTCAAGAAAACATGAAGGTTATGTGGGGAGTGCTCATGACGGCTACCAGCATGAGAACCTGTTCCCCAGTGACAAGAGGGTGAGTGGGAAATGGGATTCAAGTTTACCCAAAGCTTCCTACAGGATATGCTAACCTGTTTCAGTGGGCACAATTAGGCTTCCATAACAAGGGAGAACAGAGAGCAATTTAGTGGAGCACAGGGCTGGAAGAAACAGTTACCCCCATAAATTGGGGTGGCGAGGAAACCTGTGCATGATTCTGTATCCTTCCTTATCAATGTGAAACGCTTGTTTCAGCAGATTATTTTACCTGGCTTTGAGTGGACTATCTTCAAATGCCTGAAAAACAATATATTTTTCTTCCTTTTCCTCTTCCTCCTTCTGTGGATACTGCTAAAACATTCCTTCTAGAGACGACTTATCGCTGGGACTCAAAAATACCTTCTGACGAGCATTTTCTCCCCTTTTTGACTTTTATAATGGACTGGATTACACCTACCATCAGGTATTTTCAAATACTAATTTCCATGTGAAGAGACTTCCAGACCTTCCCCTTCTTGCAGTCATACAAAAAGAAAAACTGTTTTATAATACTAATCTATTTAACAATCACACACACACTTTAAAAGAACATGATTAAGGTTTCCAGAGTCAAGCACTCAGAAGTTAAGAAATGCCAGAATTTATGTTGCTAGTGCAATTCTTCCCCTTGCTTAGCCAGTGCTAGTCTTCCCCTCTCCCACTGGCCTTGTTCAGCCCTCCAACTTCTCTCCTCCCTTCCAGCTCTTTGTCCTCAGTGTCCTTGCCCAGCCAGTCCCATTTGCCTCCCTCCCAGCTCTTCATCTGATCCATTTCTCTCCTCTAACCCTGAAATCCTAGGCTCTAGTCACCTCTCCTTCTGCCCATGTTCCCTTTCCACACAAGCTACCAGTTCCAGTCTCCCTCCCTGGGCTCCTCATCCAATCCATGTGGGTTTCCCCACAACCTAACCCCAGTTCCTTGTCCTAGTCTCTTTACCCAGCCAGTTCCAGTTTTGTCCCCTGCACACCCCTCCTCATCAGAAATGTCTGACCCACCCCCTTGGTGCCTCCTGAAATCAGGACCTTATAAATGAAAGTATTGGTCAACCTTAATAACAGGCAACATACCCAGACCCACCTATGAAAATCATCCATAATATAAGAAATTCAGGCCAGAGTCTTTGGCCTCATCCTTGCCTGTAAGGCACCAGCAATGTATCAAAAAGGCATTTATTTGCCAAGCTGTTCCACTTCCTACCTTGACTATGGTCATGAAAAAGTGGTTTTTCTTTAAGAAAATAATTGAAAAACTAGGTCTTGGTCCTTCTTCTACTGAAGTCAATAGCAAAACTTCCACTGATGTCAGTGGATCAGGATCAGGCCCCTAATGAGCAGCTTTCTATGTCTCTCAGCCCTCTTTGCCTCATATGCACCCCTGCCCAAGGAGTTTCTTGCAGAGTAAGGAAAAGAATGTTTGTAGGAACAGCAAATCTGTGCTCTGTCAGGCAATTAAGCAGCTGAGTGTCTCTGCTGAGTTCCAGCAGAAAAGGCTCACCACTAGAAGCTCCTCCAGTCATTCTGCTGGCCTGTCGTGGGGCCTGCTTGGTCCAAAGAACCTGCTTGGGCAAATGGGCCTAACTAGGAAATTTTCCCATGAAACAGAATTTCATCAGAAAACGCCAGTTTGTCAAACCTGAAATTTCTTGCAGAAGCAAGCCGAGTTTAATAAACTGTCACCAAACTTCAGGAAGGTACCCTGCTGCAACCCCTGCCAGAGTTCCAGTGGAAACCTGTCTGGTTCCTTGCTAGTTCTCCTGATAGGGAATTCACCATAAATACCACCCCATGCTAGGGACTTGGGCTTCCAGGATCTGTGGCTCCAGGACATTCCCACCATGCAGACTGCCACTAGGCTGGAGACCCAGGGCTTTCAATCTCCCAGGCCAGTTGGCTCCCGACGTTACCCCACTCCTGAGCAGGGAGCCATGGCCAGCCACAGACTGAAATTGATGTTCTTGTCAATTCACTAAATTACTAAAAAGTTAATAGTTGCTGTGAAAGTGGTAAGAATGTCAATTTCAGGCAACACTTGTTGGTCTAGGAGGCATATTTGGTTTTGGAAAGACCATGTGTTGATGATTACAAAATGATGTTTTGGAGGGATTTCTGACGTGAAAAATTTCAAAGTGTCAAAAATTCTTGCAAAAGCAGAAATCCCAAATTTCAGCTAGCTTTAGCCTCGCGTTGCCCCTTCCCCCCACCCCCCACTTTTCAGGTCTCAGACAGAGTGTACTGTATTTTATAGTACTATTTACTGAATTGAAAAAGATAAGCGTAAAACATTTAGTTGTATCAGTATCCAGTCATTATTTGTGCTGTAAATCTGAACGATAGGTGTGAACATCACAGTAACATCAATAACAGTAATATTTTTTCTTGTGAAATCATTGTTAAAAGTCACAGCTGCTTCTAACTGGACGTGATGGCCCATTGAGTGATCTCATATGGCATCTCTTATGCTATTACTGTATTTAAAATATTTGTGCAGTAATATTTTACACTGAGGAGTGGGAGTGATTGTGCATGCGAATGTGTGATTTTCATTCTAGGTGACAGCTATTTTAAAACCAAAGGGACTGCTAGCTCTTAGTGAGAGAGCAAAAAGCTCACTGTCACCAGAGAGAAATTGAGAACCCCAAAAGCTCTGTTGCCCAGTGTCATGTTTTGTCCAAATGGAAAATATGAGCAAATGACAATTTTCACACTGCTATGCTCACTCTATGATGAATCTCTCTCCCTATCACATAACTGTAAAGTGACCCCCTTTGGGTTGATAATCCAGATGGAAAATTGCTGATTTCCCAGATCTTAAATGAGAGAGACGAGTAAAGCAGCTTACTTGTTTAAATTACTCAAAAATCCGAATTATGTGCCACATGTATCACCTTAAGTAAGTTGTGTGAGCAATTTCTCTCCTACGAAGACAGGCCAAATGCCTTAGTAACCACAGAGCTGAAAAGAAAGGACATTGTTGTAAACAGTGTTTTGATTTCGTCTGATTTAGTGGAATCAAATTTTAGGACAAAATAACTGCAGATGTGATTGTCCTTAGATTTATCCTTTGAGTGTCACTGATTTGTGCAGACTACACAAGGCTGTGGCTCATGCATTTCTATGATCTGGAGCCATTTATTCTGATATGCTTTCAGTTCAGACTTTTTAAAAATAAAAAATGACAGAGTTGGAATCAAATGCAGGTGTTCTGAGTTTGCATGAGAATTACTGTGGGGCACAGCTGACAATGGGTACTTACAGAGATAGCTATATATGTATTTATACCGGAAACTACATCCTAGCAACATCCTAGCACTGAAAATCCAAAAATTTTGGGTAAAATCAGATCCAGATTAGAATTTTGCAATTCTGCCTCATCTTTAATAATTAACATGCAATAACACTCATTAATTATGTTTGATATGTAAGGGCCTCTACTCAAAAGAGCATATGTATCTGGCTAGGATCAGGGCCCAAAGCATAATTTTTTCGGGACCAATACAAACCTGTAACATGGGCCCCCTCCTACACACATACCACAATCCCTCATCCCATACATACAATCTCATGAGCCATGACAAAGTTTGAATTCTGAAATTACCATTACATGTACCATTACATTTCTGAAAAATGCCCCCCTTTGCTATTTTTATTTAACTTAACACCCAGCCTGAGAGTCCTACAAGTTTGCTGACTATTTTGTAACTTTTTGGTCATTATAAAGGTATTATATCCTGTCAGTGTCTTGATTTTTTTATTCTAATGGACCAATGTGACTGCAAACATTTTATAATTAGGCCAATTTGAAAAGACCAGAATCAGATCATGTAGCACTGCTCTCTCCTGCTTGTAAACCTTCTGAACATGGTGGTGTTAATGGTGATGCTCCCTATCTTCAAGCATTAGATCGGAGTCACATGAGGCCTGTTCTGGCAGCTTTTCTCTGTCCTCAATTGCTAGTGCCACAGACACAGTCTCTATATTGAAATCATTTTCATCTTGATTTTGTTCATCTGCTTCCCTAGTTCGTATATTGCCTGACTGCAGAAAGGCCGTGTCTGATCTGAAAAACTGGAGGATAGGTTGGTGTCCTTTAGCTTCTTTTAGTTCCCTTTCTTGTACCTCCTTACGTTTCTGGTTGCCTGCTTTGTATTTATAGCCACCACCAGATACAGCAGTATGGGGCAGGAGGGCAGGGGTGGGGTAGGTGTGAGTGAATTAGACACTCACATTTCTTGGACCTGCAAATCCTATAGTTCATCCTGTTCCAGTTCCTGCTTCAATTCCTGATGAGGCTAATAGGAGGAGCAGTGAAGGTGGAAGAAGTCAGAAGCTTATATTGTTTATTTGTGGGAATGCTATGTCTGGTGCGCTAATTATTATTGGAACTAATCAGTTTCCAAATCCTCCAATTATTACAGGTATAACTATAAAGAAGATTATAATAAAGGCATGGATTGTAACGATAACATTATATACTTGGTCGTCCCCTATAAGTGGTCCTGGCTGGCTTAATTCTGTTCGAATTAATAAACTAAGGGCTGTCCCAATTATTCCAGCTCAGGCACCAAAGATTAAATACAGGGTGCCAATGTCTTTATGATTAGGAGAATTCTAAGTCATTGGTAAGGTAGCTGAGTGTTTAGTGTTAGGCTGAAGACCTTTTTATCGAGGTTCAATTCCTCTTCTTATCAGAGCTCTGTGGTGAAGTTCATATCAGATTGCAAATCTGAAGATATACCTTAAGTTGGTATCAGTGCTTAAAAGTAATGTTTAGGGTATTAGATAAAACCTCTTGGATTAGGTATTTAGCTGTTAACTAAAATGTCCATGGGATCGAAGCCCATTTATGCACAAGGAACTCTGGGACTGGTAGTTCTTGATCTTGCTGTGATAGCCCATGTCACAGAGGGAGCGCAAATCTCTCTGTCTCTCGGTCTCAGACTACAAGTCCTAGTTTAACTGCACAAGCACACACTCTGTTCTAGGGAAGGGCCTGGGCTGAGCCAGCAGGCCCAGCAACTCGCTGTTCAGAATGTGGCTTGAGACTGCTCGAACACTGCTTCTGAGTGGCTCCAGCAAATCTCACAAGATCTGGACAATAGACACAGGGAAGTAAGTTTCTATAAATATCCTGATCTACAATTTAGCCTAATTCTTTTCCTTGTGGTAATGGGGGTTGCAGCCTGGGCCGGGCCCTGGTAAAGCGTACCCTTCCATCCCCTGCCCCCCCTGCATCCCGCAGTGTGGGGGCCATGCCTAGGGTAGACACTTGTTAGGAAAAAGTAAGCCTCTTGCCTCCAATAACTCTGTTCTCTGCAGTGTATGCTGTGAACTGAACTATTAGGGCATGCGGAAATTACAGGTACAGTTGATCTGATTGATGCTTGAGGAAAGAGTGGAGCACAGGTTTTCTAACTTAGATGTTTGTGATAGTCATTGTCCTTATCTTGCAAGCTGCAATGTTCCAAATGTTGGAATGTTCCAAATGTTCCAATGTTCCAAAAATTGTACAGGTGGTGAAAGACCGATGGCTTTTTTAAAAGGTATATCTGTCGTGTAATAGAATTGAAGTGCTACCGGCAACAATTAAATGAATGGGATAAGCTCCTCTGCCCACTGTTCCCTGGAGCAGATCTCCCTTTTGTTCAGCTATCGTCCCAACCCTTGCACAGTGGAATCAGGAAAATGTATGAGGGTCCTTATTTGTGTCTTTTAGTTTGCTGTTATTACTAACCCCCTCAGGGGATGTCAAACGAGAAAGGTGGCAGTTAGCCGAATGAGAGCAGTGCTGTGCTCCTGGTTCAGAATTGTAGAGTGGCAGGATATTCAACTTGAAAAATGTGCCCAAAAGGATTCAAGGGAGCCCTGTAATGAGAGTGAGACTGCAATTCACATTTGTGTCACTGTCTGGAGTCGCTTTAGAAGTGTAACACAATGGTGCTTTCCAATGAACAAAGCAGAGCTTGAATGCTTGTCTGCACTGCATGCTGCTCTCATACTAAAATCAGGTTTTCAGTTTTTATTTCAAAATGTAACATTGCACTTCTTTGCAAATGTAAGGCTAAGTGCTGCTGTTTGCTGACGTGAACAACTGATTCTGTAAATTTTACTTCAGGAACTGCAGGCAATGGCTATGAGGAATTCTATCAATACGTAAGTTCTCTCTTCATTGCTGAGCTATTTCTCCACTAAATGACTGTTTAAGTCTTTCAAGGCAGCTAACTGTACTCTGTCATGGGGTTGGGAGGGAACTTGAATCTGAAAGCCGTGAGCAGTAGAGAACCATTCAGTATAACTATTTCCCTGGAGATCTATCAGAGTGTTTGTGGATAACCACAGATGCAAGGGAGACTTCTGCAAGTGTGTAATCTGTAGAAAGATTGAAGAAGAGCAAGAAAAGCATTTCAGCTCTGTGATGGGGTGGATAGACATATCTATACCACGTGTGATTTCTGACTCACACCTGCTTAGTTAACTGTCAAAAACAAGTTTTTAATATTGTCAGTTCTGCGGCGCCAATATAACTGTCAAAGAAATCTGTATTCCTCAGGCATTGTCAATATCATCGTCACATATTTCCAGACTCTTTGATTCCAGAATTACAATTATTATTTGTTACTTTTGGAGCAGGGGTGGATTTTATTACTTGTCAAAGGTGTCAAATTAATAGGTGTGGAAACGGAAACCCTCGTCTACCTCTGAGCAGGTAGAGGCTGGGCAATAACCCCTGCCAAGCACGTGTTCATCTGCTCAGTGTTCTGGAGGGACCACTTCTAGAGGTGACTGGCGCCACTCAATCATTGGCTGAGGCTGCCAAGGATGTTCATGGCTGCTGCATGTGGAATTTATTATTTCTATTACAGTAGCACCTGCAGGCCTCAACCAAGATCAGGGCCTAACTATGTAAGGTGCTGTGAATACATAGGAAATAGTCTCTGCCCTGAAGAGTTTACAGCATAAGTAGACACAGATGAAGGGGGGGACAAAAGTTGTATTATTCATGATTTTGTGAACACTAGGAACTGAACCTGCAGGGTCCGACTCCCATAAAAGGTGTCATTTACCCATGTGTTACATTTGCAAGTAGCATTTTAAGACACTCCAAAGAAAGATGGGAATGGCTTTCCTCTGTATAAACTCCTAAGTTCTATGGCATTATACTAAAACATATTGCTTCTGAGTTTGTCAAGTATGATATGAAAGTGGCTAATGCTGCAGTCAAATGCATTTTCCCAAGGTAACAGCAGCTTTCTTACTGCATTTACCAAATATATCTACATGGAATGATATTTTGTAAGACATGAATCAACACAGCATATGCTACAATGCTGTAACTTTGTTTTCATAATTGAAAGAAGCTGCTTCACAAGCATCTGTTATAGTCCTGGGGATGTATCTTGCCATAGGTCCTCATTGAAAACTCCAACTGAAATCACTGAGATTTTTCTAGATAAAAAAGGATGGCAGGCTATGGCTTGTAGTCTTTTAGAGATGGTTGTGCTCCTTGAAACTAATGATGCATCTCATTCCTATTTCAATTTATTTTGAAGTAAGTGAGCTTCACCAGTTTAAAACTATGAATACAAAGCTGAGGCTAAGGGAATGTGCAGTCACTACATTGTTGTTTCCTGGTGCAGGTCTCATTTTTGTTTCTGTATTTTTGAGCAAGACGGTCTTGTTTTCTGGGATAGCGAGTGCACGTAGGCCCTGTGCTGTAGCTGTGTTCTAAAATGTTCCCCATATCCTTGCAGAATATGTAAAGTGAAAATATGTTAGAAGAAAATCTTGGAAAACGGTTTCTAACCCGACACGCCCTATGCATTTCTGATGCAGCCATTGGGATTTTTGAGAGTCTAGGCACAACACACACAAAAGTCACCCCACACCATGAATACCTTTTTAAAAACAGCTGCTTGTCATAGTCATAGAATCATAGAGTTTAAGACCAGAAGGGATCACCAGATCATCCAGTCTGGCTTCCTGTAACTCACAGGCCACTAACAGCCCCCAGCCAGCACCAACTAAACCCAGCAATTGGAATTAGACCAAAGTATTACAGACCCCAGGGGACTAAATGCTGATGTGCAGCCAGCAGAAAACTTGAGGCACTGAGATGCATCAGTGGACCAAGGTTTCTGCAGTGGGAGGGAGTTGATTAAGTGCCCAGATAACCCTGGCAAGTGACCCACACCTCTTGCAGCATAGGAAGGCAAAAAATCCAAGATCCCTTCCACTCTGGCCCAGGGGGAATTCCTTCCTGACCCACATATGGGTCTGAGCACACAAGCAAGCACCAGCCAGTCAAGCACCTCGGGCAGAGAGAGTCCAAGCTTCGTAAGTTTAAGGAGGGAATGCTAGGATACGGTTGCCTACAATGGCACATGGCCCAGCTGTGACAGCTAGTAGCAAATATCTCCGAAAGATGAAGAGGGGAAAACTAGATGGGGGAGGGCTCTGAGCTACTAGAGGATTCTGTCTCAGGTGTCTGGCTGATGGGTCTCATCGGCATGCTCAGGTCGAACTAATCAGCATAGTTGGGTTGGGGAAGAAATTTCCCCTAAGTCCGATTGGCAAAAACCCTGGAGGTTTTTTGCCTTTCTCTGCGGCATGGGGCACGGGTCACTTTCTGATGTGAACTAAAGTAAAGGGTGGATTCTCCGTAACTTGAAGTCTTTAAAATCAAGATTTGAGGACTTCAATAATGTCATGGGCCTATTACAGGAGTGAGTAGATGCACCAGAAAAAGGAAGAAAAAAAGTAAACCAACAAACAAACAAGAACGCAACAAGGAAAACATTCCCTTCCAGATTCCTGCAGGTGACTGGCTGAAGCTCTGTAGCAGGAGATTTTAGCCATGAGTTGGAAGGGACCCTCCAGGACTGCTGCCCCCTGTCCCATCATAAAATCCCACTCCTAAATTTGTCAAGCTCTATCTTAAAACTAATTAAGTTGTCCACTAGGAGTTGTGATGAGCACCCTGATAATAGCTAAGCAATGGGTCTCGAAATGCTTTGATAGATTCAATATATAAAAACAGAGGGGAGTAATGAAAATCTGTCATATAAATGGATAAAAAACTAGAAACAATTTAGAAGAGCTCTTTGCCAGTGCTTGAACAGCTGGCATTTTCTGCTTCATGAATTGTAATCTTTGATGAGGACGAGGGGAGGAGGGGCATTTCAAGCTGAAGACACAACCGAGGACATTTTTGATGAAAACCCAGGTTGGCTTGAAGGCGCGTTCAGCGCTCTGTGGCTTATGCTGGCTGTGTCTAAAGATTTTTGTATAGCATTAATGTTATAGGACAAGGGCCTATATTAGAAACTTGGGAGGTGCTTGACATTCATAGGCCCAGTCTACACTTACCTTTGGGATTCGGCGGTAGTCGACAGGAGATATGCAAGTGACGTAAATCACTTGTGTGTCTCCCGTCAACTTTGCTGCATCTCCTCTGCGCGCCGTCCACGCTGCGCTGCACTACGCCACTTACTGGGGTGGTTTTCCTGCGTCGATTGCTGGATCGACTGAGCAGGTCTACACAGACTGCTCAGTCGATTCTGAGCAATCGATCTGATGGCGGCAAATTTGCCGCTGTCAGTGTGGACTCAGCCCTAGATTCCAAGGCCAGAAGGGACTATTATTATTGGCTAGTCTGACCTCCTGTATAGCACCGGCCATAGAACTTCCCCCAAATAATTCCTAGAGTGTATCTTGAACATTGCTAGGAAATAGCCCAATGTTGTGGTTGGCAGATGGGTTAAACCTTTACCTACAATGGAATTCTTGTTTAATTCTGTTATACCAAGAGCGGGCCAAAATTTTCCAAATTTCAATTTTTTGATAATTCCCCCCCCCCAATTGATAATTCCTTGACCACCCCTTATAATAGAGGGGCAAAATGCCCTGCACAGCCCTGCATTGGAGGCAGTGTGCACCATCCATCCAAGGCTAGCTAAGACACAGGTGTGTGGGTGCAGAGGCTTTCCCAGCCTTTAGGATGTCTAACCCAGTTTCTCAAATATACCTAGCCCACTCTGTGAGAAGGTCTGACACCATAACACCACTTCCTGTCGGCCTCTTCCCACCTGCTTTGGGGCAATGTGAAATACCAAATCACATGGAGGGAGCATCACTTGTGCAGGGTTGGAGGTGGAGTAAGTCTCCTTGAGCTCTCATCCAATGGAAAATACAGAATGTCTGGATCAGTCAAGGCTCAATTCTGCCACCCTTACCTACACTGGGTAGCACCTTACTCTCCAAAGAGAGACACTGAAATCATTGGACTGCTCACATTGGGCTGCTCAGCAGGCGTAAGGGCTTCAAATCTGGCCCCAGTAAATGAGAGAATTCTTTTCCTCCACAAGCCTGTTTTACATTAGGCTGGTTTGAGGTTCATGCTCATTGTTACATGGCCAAAAGGGACAATAGCAAAATCACCCAGTTAACAGGAACAAGCTCAAGAATAAAGTCAGTGCTCAGGACCAGATGTACCAATAGATTGACCTCTCTGGTCCTCTACTGTCCCTAATTCCCTTTGTGCTGAAATTCTTTGTCATTACAGTCATTTTACTCTCATACACGTCCATAACGCTGGCCCACAAAAGCAAAATGAACCTTAGAAAAGGCACTGTGCAATTGTATTCAGCAATGCTGGAAGTTATACATAAATGCAAGGAAAAATGTACTCTGCTTCCATTATTTTTACCTTATCTATTGCTCCACTCTAATATGTTTAATGCACTAAATGTCCTAGGCAATGATGCAATTTTAGCAACAATTTAGTTTGCTATTGACAGGGTAATGCTGGATCTCAAAACCTGGAACACATGGCACATAAGTATTCCCATTTATAAATTCTATAGCAACTAGTTATACAAGCTCACTTATCAATTCCCTTGCTCAGTCTGTCAGCCTGTACCCTTCAGAATGATTCCTCTATCAATCTAATGTGAAATTACTGAGCTTGAGGAAGCAGCACTTATTTTGTACTTTGCCAATGAGCTGAGTTGTGTTCTTATATTAGTTTATAAAAGTTGCTCCTTAAACACGAAAGATAAAATCAACTGGAAAAAAATCAATATGATCTCTTTGCCCTGGACAGGGAAAGTAAATATACCCACACTGTCTTGAAAATAACCATTGCAGACTTAAAACCTAATCCTTAGATCTAACGTGTTTGTTCAGGGGCAGAGAAAGTGATAACTCTAGGACACTAAGAGGGAGTTAAAATTTTCACTATATATTTTCTAGATATAAGGATCAGCCTTCCTGACAGTTATAAATACAGCTGTGTCATCTATATGATCCAATGCACAGCTGTATCCAGAGATCTGGCCTGGACTGACAGTAACTGATTAGTCCGCAGTACCGTGTCCTGATACAAATAAATCCAATCCAGCAGCATCAGTAAGGGAAGTAAACTTAGATTCCGTTTGGAGCCAATCATTTTGTTATTTCCTGCATTTAATCAACAGCCTCTAGCCCATCACGAATGCATCTCGTTAATACCTTCTGAATCAAAATGTTCAAGGCTTGAGTTTACTGAAAAGCTGTAATAACCGTACAATTCAAATCTATCGTTCAAATTATCCTTGTTCTCTTAGGGCAGGAGAGCCATGACCCGACCTCTCAGCTAGGTGCTATCATTTCCTCTTGAGTCTAATGAACATGATCACGGTGTCTTGGTAAATAAAAATGCATGTCTGTGACTCTGTGTGTGTGTGTATATATATATATATTTAAATGAACTACTTGGACAGCACCACTTATCAGCCAGATGACTAATAATACGCGATAAGCATACTTAACAAGCATACAATCAGCAACCTGAGCAGTAGATGTGCATTCCTTAGTTCTTTAGACTTTTCTTGAGCACAGTAAAACTGCATGGTAAGCATTAGAAGCAGGTAAGATAATGTGTATGCAAATAATCCCCCCTTCCCCTACGCATTTCTCCTCTATCTCATTAGCTATCAGCCCTGTTCGGTTAAAAGTTCCACATTTTGAAAGCCATCCATCAGCAAGATGACCAGTTTTGTTATTCTAAGCCTTTTAACACATCCAGTACAATAAACAGAAAAAAAGCAGGATGAAAGTGAAGGATAAAAGAATCTTCTTGCAATTCTGAGTAGCATTACCAATCTCATCTCTAGTAATTTTTTCAGCTCTGTTTTAAGCACTCCTGAATTTATTTAACATTACTCTTGAGCACATAGAACACTGCGAATAATTTTCTTTATCACAATGATACAGAAAAGATCTAAAACATTGAATAAAGAAATCTTTGAACTCTAATTGATATCAAGCAGCACACAAGATCTTCCCCCGCCCTCTTCCTTTTGCTGAGTTAATGTGCAGCTCTGTCATCATAGGAGAGACTTACCTTCGATGGGAGAACGCAGTTAGGTTCTCTTACACACTGGAATAGCTGCTACTCAGTAATGAAGCAGGAGCTGAGAAGTCTCACTCTTTCAATAGCTATTCAGATAGTGCAGCCAGCTTTCTCTAGCCCTCTGCATGTACACACACACAGGCGCAGAGAGGGGGGGAGAGAGAGATGCAATAAATTGAGCATAATTAAGAGAGCTCCTTTCTACAAATTACAGAAGCAAATGGTCCCTGTTGCAGGGTGGTTTCTTTAAAAAGGAGTCTCTTCCCAGAAACCCTGCACTCTTTACTTTTTTGAAAAAACAAAAACAAAAAACACCTTTCTTGGAAACAAAGTTAGTGAGTTACCGTGAGGTTATTTTTCTTTTTTATGATGAAAGTTTCATTCTGAAATGCAGTCTAGTTTGCAGTCAAATGAGAACCATCTCTGCTTTTTACAGTGGAAGCAGCCTCTCAGCAAAGCAGCTGAGTCTCATGCATTTAATGACAGTATTTATGAAAGAAAGCATCTGCTCTAATAAGTTCACCAGTTAGGGAGGTAATGGTATTTTGTTATATAAGCACTCTGGGGAAAAACAATACAAAATTAACATGACGATTTGTAATATACCTGGTGCACTTGAAAGGATTTTGAAGGAGGAAAATAAATAATGCTCAGCTAGGTAACCTACCTGGGTAATAAATGTCCAGTGTGCATGATATAGGTGTTGGCTACTTGTCTCTAATACACATTGAGTACAAAGTGTCAGGAAATTTCAGAATGTTATTGTATTTGGCAAGGCGATTTGAGGGATTTAAGAAAAAAATCCCCTACAGAGATCTTTTCTTTATTAAAGAATTCACTTTCTCTGTCGCTTTAAAAATTATTCCTTGTTATTTGTGGTATAACCTTAGCTAGAAAGCAGATAAAAAGTGTCCTGCCCACAACTAAAATAAAAAAGCATGTGTCTGTGTCATGCACATGCAAAAAAAAAATTTAAAAAAATCATTGATTTCCTTTAATTTAGTAATATCTGATCTTTACTGAGTAACAGCTTTTGGGATCTTGAAACACACTATAGTATAGGGTCATAGTTTGGACAGATGCCACCTGGAGTGTGGGGGGAAAAACAAGCAAAACCAAAAAGCAAAAAAAAAAAAACCACATCCCCAAGCAGGGCATATTAATGCAACTTTGCCCTGTTGAGCTCTCAAAGCAGCCAGCATTACATTGCAGGATCTTCGTGTGAGGATGCCATCAAGGACTGCTGCTTGGCACCAGTGGATGGATGCTATTGTTGGAGGTAACTTTGTAATAAAGATGGAGGTGGAAAGAAAAGGAGAGACAAAATTATTAACAAAAGCCTACCGAAATAAGTCACAAACTCCTCTATTGATAGTTCAATCTAAAACAGTTTAAAGCCCCATTTCTGAGAATCTCCCTGACACTTTTATTCAGCTAGCTAATAGTTTGAGAGTGGAATTTTTCCCCCACACACAGCTGTACAGCTCATGTTAATCTCGGAAGCATTAATTTGGTATTTAATTACTTTCCACAAAAGACAGATTCACTGGCTTTATTGTGAGATCAAAGGTAAACTGGGCAGCAAGAGGATATCTCGGTGTTTTGGCCCACTCTTAGGGTAGGCTGGGCCTGGAATAGGACCTGATGTGAGTTCCCCACAATCAGGGTGCCTAGGCTATACCCAAAGAGAAGGAATGGCATTGTTTTTAAAGCAGGTGACTGCACTTCCTGAATGAACTTGAATTTAGGGCCCTATTTTCGAAAGGGGCCTCCAGTTGGAGGTTGGGGAGGGTAAGTACTCAAAATTTGACACTGTTGAAAATATGGGCCTTAACTTATATGCCTCAGTTTTCCTCCCAACTGAAAAATGGAGGTAATGATATCTAGAATACGTACATCTGACAGAGCTCTCTATGCACTAGTTACTGCATGGAAACCTGTCCGTGCGAATCACACTACATTTCTGGAGGATCAATGCTCAAATCAGTCTGATAGGCAAACCAGAAGGCGGATGGCTTGAAGGACCTGTGATCTCAGATATGGCCAGAGGACTGCCCTTAAGGTCAGAACTACTCCTTTCTACATGTGCCTCACCGCACCATGTCAAAGACCACAAAGAAAGTTCCCGGGTCCTCAGAGACTTCTGTGGGCCCACCTCACAAGCACCCAGGCTGGATGGCAGTGGAGGATGCCCCCTCACAATGCTAACCCAACATGGCTGGACTCTGAACACACTACCACACTGAAGGGACCCTGCTGGGCCATAGGAAGGTGAAGAGTAGCAAATGACTGCCTCAGTAAGGTCCACCCATCACAGAACTTGTCAAGCAATACCATGAAAATAAAAGCCAGTGCTGGACGCTAAAATCACTCATTTCTAAAATGAAATTTTGGTCTGTGAAAAACTGTTGACAGAAAGGGGGCAGCTTGAACTACTGACACTTGACATCTTTTCATGTTCGAAAATTAACTGTCCAACCATCCAGCTACTTCTCCATCCTGAGGTACAGGTGCAATGCCTCACAGAAGGAAAAGAAAACAAATGGGAAGAAGAAACTTTCATGGTCTTTTTAGAAAGATCACAGGGGTCTGGGAATATATGAATTCACTCTTCAGTTGGCTAGCATGTGAAAAAAATGCAGTTTACATCACACAGAGTCATTTTAGTGTAAATGAAGGGGCTTGGAGAGCTCTCCCATAAATTATTATTGTACAACTTTGAAAGAACTAACAAGTCATCTTGAAATTGTGAATCAAATTTTACTGTGCAATGATCTCCGCCTACAGGGCTGTTTTCCTGATTCATTTATTCAGTTGGTCATACTTCATTGATATAAACAACATTTCTTTGGCTTACCTGTTAATACCTATGCTTTACATTTTAATATATATTATTAAAGCCATTGATCTTATGTATATGCAGAAAGAATGATTCCCACTTTGTCTGGGATGTGCAAAAAAGTGTTTACAAAAGCCACTAAAATGAAAAGCATATTTAATATGTTAGAGGATGTCACTGCTGTATCGTCTTTGTGTTCCTAGTGAAGATGCAGAGAGGTTGCATTATTTAGTTACCTTTGGAAGGTAAGTAAATAAAAATACTTCACAATTATGAACTGTGAATTTCTTCCCATTTGATATTGCTAAAAGAAATCTCATTCCCTGGCGATGCAAAGAGGTAGCAGGTCTTAAAGCTTCAAGAATTGGTTTGAAGGGTAAATGCAGATATCTACAGTATTGTGATCCCTCCAACAAGAAAGCACCTGATTAACTGTGAAGAGAACAGATGATGACTGACTATCCGCCCAACTGAAATGTGTGTCTTGTAATTCTCATGCCCATTAGTACTAGCACTCCCTAATTCTCTTTAACTCTGGTCCTTTATATCTTTCTCTTCAAACCCAAACAGGAGATTGATTAGCAGGAGAGGTTACCCTGAGAAGCAGATTATTTATTGTTGCTCCTCACATTATTCCTCGACAACAAGCAAAAACAAAACAAACAAAACCACTCTGTTAACATGAAGCTGAGGCTGAGAGTATATTTTGATAATTTTCACCTCAGAGGGATGTTGAAATTATCTCAACACCAAAAATTCAAAGAGCTATGGTTATAATTAAAAGAAGTCAAAATGTCAAGGTATGGAAAGGCAGTTACAGAACTCAAACAACTTAATTCTGCCCTGTAGAGATACTATGCAATAGCCATACAATTCTGACTAAGGCATGTTTGGGTTTGCTACCTGGATAAAGCTGATTTTTAGAGATACAGGTTAAGACCCCACGGGTCTAGAACACAGGCCGGTGGAGCTGCCACCCTGAAGCCACTGTAACCTGCTTGTGTGCCATCGCACCACAACCTGCTGTGCACACAGACCGTGTGATGTCCCTCCTCACAAGTTCTGATAGGCGGCAGCAGTCTTATGGCTCCTGATTGTTCCCCACCCTGTGTAAACCCAAAAGGCATTCCAGGAAATGTCCAGGCAACAGTTTGGATCGCCTATACCTGCCATGACCATTTCTACCTCCAAACTCCGGGCTTTGACCTTGACAGAGTTTACCTCCTGATCCAGATCCTAAAACATGACTTGGACCCAATCTTTAATATCAACTCTGGCCTGGAACCTGACTATGAACTCCATTACTCCAGTCTCAGGCTTGCTCCCTGGTACTGGCTGCCTTTGTTGCAATCCTGACACATTTTTTCTCTCATCATTATACATAAGAACGTAAGAGACTCTTCAGTCTTGCACAGCTATGCAGCGGACTGGACACAGTCTAGCCTTTAATAATATTTTCTTTACTGCACATGCCAGACAGTATTTAAAAAAATGCAGGTGGCTTTCAAGGTACAACGGAGATGATTTTATACAGCTGAGTAAATAATTTGTGGCAGGGCGCTTTTCTTTGTATGACATTTAAAAAGACTGTGGGCAGAAGGTGTTCGCATTTACAAATATGTAGTGGGGGGTGTGGCCTCACTCAGAGACGGACAGAGAGGGACAGCCCGAGCCTCGATGGGTGGAGCCGAAACAACCCTGCCCTCCCCATCGGAAGTTGAGGGGCATGATACGAAGTATAAAAGCTGAGCCAGCTAGCTCAGTTGGGAGGGAGCTGCCAGAGGGGAAGGACGTCTCTCCACTGTTGCCTCCGATGGACTACGGCCCTGCTGGTGAGCTGCTCACTGTCTGGGATGCAGAGGAGCAGCCAGAGAACCCTGCCAACGATCTGGAGGAGCTACTACCTGCCTGCTACTGGGAGGAGTTGCCTGCTGGGGATAACCTAGAGCAGCTGCTGTTGGGCTCTGACATGGAGGGCCTGTGGGCACTACCCCTGGCTATCTACCCTGAGGAGACTGAAGGTGTGGCTGAGGCCCAGGTACTCCAGGGAGAGAGGGAAGGAAGTAGCCCAGGGGAGCTGGATGACTGTCCAGGTGTCTTGTGTCCTGCAGCTGTCCCTGCTGACCCAGTAGCAGATCCCTCTGCCACTGGTAGGGCCTTGGGCTGGGACGCAATGGACTCGAGTGGGCCTGTGGCCCCCACCCCCCTTTCCACGCAATCCTTGGGGTGGTTGACTCATCCTGGCCTGTGAAGCTGTGGAGACCCACAGACTATTTGCCAGCCCTGCCCTGCCTGAAGGGAAAGGGCTAGAGATTATTTGTTTGCCCTGACCAGGGCTAGAGACTGCTAGCCTTGCCTGCCCCACCCTGCCTGAGGGCTGGGGCTACAGACTGCTGGGATATCTGTGACCTGCACAAGGGACCAGGACCCATGGCCCAAACGCTAATTCCACTTCTTGACGCTGCACCCACAGGAGTGCAGTGGTGAGGGGCGTGGCCTCCCACCCAGATAGAGAGGGAGGGCCTGATGCCTTACAACATATAAGCCTGACAGTGGCATTATTCCAGTTATACACATGCAAATGAGAACAGGATCTAGCCCACAGTGCAAAACTAATCAAACTATTGCTGTCAAATGTAGACTAGTGTATTAAAGGGTTTCATTCCTAACACACACAGCTCTCTATCTATAAATATTGATTTGTGGCTTTTGTAACTTCAAGACTGAGTGCCCCATCATGATGAACTTTGAAAATATCACAATCTCTAAGCCTCAAGGTCAATCTGTATCATTCTCGAGGTTTCCAGGGTCATATTTGGGTGCATTAGCATTTTGCAATTGATGTCCATGCAGGCTTTTTTTCTAAAGCAGGCGAGGAGCCCCTGGTAAATGACAATCTTTTAATCATAAATCATCACTAATGCCCTGCTAATGGCAAAACATCATTCCCAGCAAAGGTTATTGAACTAAATAAAGTTTAATATTTTTCTTTTCAAGTGTCTAATAAGGCTATATCTTCACATGGTGAAGGACTCTAAGAACAACATGGAGATATAAAGAATGCGTTTGAAGACTCTAACATTGTGGCTTTTCCCTTTCCTAGTGCCAGTTCTACTTAACCCTTTGCAGATTAGATATACAACACGGAGCAAGGACACAGTCTGCAGAAAGTTGGAGAAGGGAAGGGGAGAATCCTCCCAAGAACATGCTGAAGGAACACTTAGAGGTAGGAAGCGAACCAGAAGAGAACAGTTACGTAAGCCAAAGGAAGACTTTAAGAAAAGAACATGCATGATTAGCAAAGTCATCTGACAGGTCAAGGGGGAGGATTGTCATGGGGTGCTCTCCTTACCACTGGAACGCTTCCTTGTGACCACATCTGGGGATTAACTCTGCCAGTCAGACACCTCGTCCTGCAGGTGCTCATTCCATCCCTCTCAAGACTCAGTTGATCCCTTTTGGTGGCTTGGCCCTCCAGCCAGGTTACTGTAGCTTTTTCTCTTCAGAGTGGTTTGCATACCACGGTCTCTGAGCTAGTGGTTTTATACAAGTCCTGCCTGTTCCTCCAGATGAGCTTCATGCTTTAATTAGTCCTCATTGCTCCCGGCCTTCTCCCCCAGGTGCAGTCTAGGCAGGTTATTTGACCCACCTAGCACCTTAACCCCTTCAGGAGCTGGTGTGTGGTGAACATCCCATCACAAGGATGGTGTACTGTTTCTGAGATTTGTCTAGAAAAAAGACATTAGAGGCTTTGGTGAGAGCAGTTAGTAGAGTGCAAGGGACAGAAGCTGGATTGGAGAGGGCCTAGGATGGAATTTGGTACAAAGAACTCCAGACACTGAGTGTAAACAATGTGTTCAAGGATCCTGGTGATGAAAGTAAGAAAGGAGGTGGAGTGGAAGTTGGAGAGGCAAGCTGGTGTAGGCTGAAAAAATTTAAGATGGGAAAGACTACCACATACATGTATTGTGAGGGGAAAGAGCCAAAGGAGAGTGAGGTTAAGGACAAAAGTAGGAAAATGTCTTTCTCCTGCCTCATCAAGCATGGACTTCGCAGTTGTTTATAAATGCATGATTTTGTTGTTGCTATTGGATCAGGCTAAGTAAACATGAAAGGGAAGACTGAAGAAATGAGTTTTACAGTTTGTTCTGAAAGTGCTGAAATTCATGGTCATTCTGTTTTCTTCCAGACATGAGCTCCATACTTGTGTGCCTCTTGCTGAGAAGGCTTGGGTGAGCCTGAGACAAAGCCATTTAGTACAGTGCTTTGCAGATGTCGGCATTCACTGATGCTTTAGCCTTTAAGAAGTGTTTTACTTAAAACATCTGTCTATATGAAGTTTAACTAACCTTGAACAATGTGCTAGCCCACCAGGAAATTGGACACCTATGGAACAGACAAACTACAGTAGATCCAAGGAGCTGTTATTTTGGACTATGGGAGGGGAGGGGGAATCAGAGCTATCTTCATGGGCTCTCATCCACTTTCTTATTCTTGTCCTTAACCTCTCACTTTCCATTGTCTATTTCTCCTTAAAATACAGGCATGCTTTAGTCTGTCCTATTTTTAAAACAACCCCCCCACCCTTGACCTTCCTTGCTTCTTCAACAGCCACTCCAACTCCCTTTCATCTCTAAATTCACTGAACACTCTGTTAAGAATTATTGTCTATCCTCTAATTCCATCCTACACCCTCTCAAATCCAGCTTCCACCCATTGCACTCAACTGAAACCATTCTCACTAAGTCTTTTCCTAGCTAAACCTCAAAACCAGTACTCCATCCTCAACCTCCTTGATCAGTCAGCCATCTCTTTTCCTTCATTTGCTTCCATGATTCTGTCCTCTCTTGATTCTCCTCCGACTTCTTTCCTTGTCCCCTCAATTGTTCAGAGGATCCTCTTCAACACCCTTCCAACTCTTTGTAGTGGTTCCATGGGGCTTTATCCTTGATACCCTTCCCCACTCCCTCTACACTTTATTTCTGGGTATCCTCATTCATAAATAAATTCAGCTACCCTGTCTACACTGACGACTCACACATCTACCTCTCTACGACAGACCTGTCTCCTTCTATCCAAACTAAAATCTCAGCCTGTCTCTTTGAGAGCTCATGGATGTCTAGTTGACAGCTGGAGCGCAGCATGACTAAATCAGAGCTCTAATCTTCTGTCCACCTCACTTCCTTTCTTAGTCACTGTAGAAGCCACCATAAACCTGCCTGCCTCTCAGGACCAAAATCTGAGCATCATCTTTTGACTCTGACTTCTCTCTAGGTCCTTACATACAGTTTATGTCTAGATCCTGCAGATTCTTTCTGCATAATCTCTAAAATGCAACCTTTCTTATCCCTCCAAACAGCTAAAATATTTGTCCATGCTCTCATTTCAACTCATGCAACATCGTTCCCTGTGGCCCTGACAAATTCAAGCTCTCTGGTTGTATCCATTCCAAATGCTGCTGCAAAAATCATTCTCTTAGCCCATTATTTTGACCCTATCATCCCTCTCTTTGCATCCTTTCACTTGCTCCCCATCTCTGTCACACAAAACATAGGCTACTTAGCTTCACTTTCAAGGCCCTTTGATGTCCATCTCCACCCTTCCGATCATCTCTCACTCTCAGGATGTCAGCTCCTTCCTCCTATTGGCCCATGATGTAACCCTACATGATCCACTTGTTATATTTTCAAACCAGCACCTTCATGTTTCCCCCCCCAACATGCTGCCTCTCATGTCTGGGAGTAGCTCCCTGTAAATATATGCAAAGCCACCTCATTATCATTCTTCAAATCCCTCCTTAAAACTCTCCTCTGCCAGAAAAGCTACAAAAAAAATCTTGATAGTGGTTAGACTGCTGGTGTGCTGAAACCACTGCCTATTAAGCTGACCACATTTTCTCATTTTTTCCTTGTTATCCCTCTTGTTGTTAGATGGATGCAAGCAGACCGAGAAAAAGGCAAAGAGGGGATATAATTGCTGTCTATAAAGACACCAAAGAGGGTGAAGAGTTATTTAAGCTAAAGGACCATGTTTGTTCAAGAACAAATGGGTATAAACTGGCATGAATAAATTTAGTCTAGAAATTAGAAGAAGATTTTGGAACAGCCTCCAAATAAGAGGAGTGGGGCAAAAAGCCTAACTAATTCTAAGATGTAGCTTGACAAGGTGAGGGGCTTACATGATAGGGTTGTGTGCACTAGTAGGGGACTATGTTTCCTTGTTGTCTCTTGTTCTTATAAGCATCTGTTCTAGCTGCTGTACAAACAATGGGGTCCGAGTCCATGACTGGGGATCCTAGGTTCTCTGGTAATACAACTCATTTTAGGATGTGAAAGCCAAGAGCTGTGCTTTCTAGCTCACGTGCCACCACCTGGGGGTGTCAATTCTGCAAGAGAAGATTTAACAATTCTGTTGATGCACAGTTAGGCATTGCATTCCCTTCCCTCTTCTTTAGCTGTGTGGGCTCAATAGGGCTATCTTGAGGAGAAATATTAAATATCATATATTCTTTTCTAAAATCTCCGGCAGTGACCCCCCAAATATACACAGGGAGACCATCTCTTCAGTCAGAAGCTCTATTTGTATAGAGCCACTTTCCTGACAACGAAGCAGAGCAAAGTTTATTGCTCTCAGAAATAGCAATAACTCCTTTCTGCAGGATCTCACCATTGCAGAGTGGGCTTGTCTGTATGAGACTGGGGTGAGTTTGACATAAAGCAGTTCCATAGATTTGGAATCAGGGCCACAACTAGCTGCTGCCCAAGAGGTCTGCCATTCACAAACATCTGCTTTGCCAATGCCTACCTCAGCAGTCAGCACCTCCTTTTTGGCCATTCTACTGCCTGCCCCTTTCAAGGTGTGGAGGGAAGGATGGTGCAGAGAAAGAGAAGAAAGAATTCCTTGGAAACAGAAAGATGAAGTCCTGGTGGGCAGAAAAAGAGTACCACCTAGAAAGCAGATGGAGCGTTGAAGAAAGCAAGCTAAGGATAAGAAATAGAGATAAGGGACCCAACTCTCAGAAATCCATTTATTACTACGTATCTATTAATGGCATCCAAAGGCCCAAATCAGGACTGAGGTCCCATTGTCCTTGGCAATGTACAAATGTATAGTAAGATATGGGTGTGATGCTGCCAGACTAGCTGCCAGCTCATGCCAAAACCCCAGGCCACTTCACTTGTGTATTAGTATAGCTCAAAGTGATTTGTTAAATAGGTAAGAGTGGATTTGGAGTTTGAACTTCATGAAAACTAGTGGGATGTCACTTCCTTTTTTCACTTATTTGTATCCTGTTATAATGTAGTAGCAAACATTTACATTGTGTACACCCCTCTCACCAAATAACCCAAAACGGGAGAAAGAAGCCTTGTGGAATGCAAATGAAATACTCTATCAAAAAAGAGCTCATTTCAAAGCTTGTGATCGTTGTATGTGATGATTAAAGACTCACTCTCTGTCATCAGAGAAAAAGCCCATGTGGGTAATGACACTGTTAGGTTCTTTTCTGTGAGAAGAACCGATAAGAATGGATTCAAGAAAAGATCTGGCATATACAGAGAAGGGACAATCTGGGTACCATGAAAAGACTTTTGGGAAACTGGCAGCTGATTACATCACTGCCACCATTTGGAATTACAAACTGTAACTGACTGGCACATATATCTTACCTGCTTTAACCGCTCAATAATTCTCATTTGTTTTTCTTTGTTAATAAACCATTAGTTAGTTTACTATAGAATTGGCTACCAGCGTTGTCTCTGGTATAAGATCTAGAGTACCAATTGATCTAGGGTAAATGACTGGTCTCTTGGGACTGGGAGCAACCTAAAAGTCATTCTGATAAAATGATCACTTACACCAAAAATCAAAATTCCCATTTGTCTGGGTGGCAAGATAGAGGAGAGCGTCTAAGGGGACTCTAAGGTAAAACTGATATAGTGATTCAGGAGTTCACATTTGTCACTGGCTTGGTGAACTCTAATTAAAGAACATACCACCAGTTTGGGGTCTCTGCCCTATTTCTGACAATCTGCCCTGAAGTAGGCACTCAGCATTGTGAGCCACTCCAGACAGCGTGACAATGGTCTTTGCCTGAACAGCTTACAATCCAAGGCCCCAACTCCGCAGAGACTTACATACATGCTTAAAGCTTAGCAGATGTATGAATGTTTGCAGGACGGGGGCCTACAGCCTCAAAACTGCAACTGATTCATCCAGGACACAGGTGTCCCCATGCTTGGAGCCAACTCAGGACCTAATTTAAAACAAGATTCAACATTTGGGTACAGCAAACAATCAGGGGCAAGGGCAGGGAGTGGAAAGATTAAGGTAAATTGATTAGATGAGGCAGTAGCATAAACTAGTTAGTGCACAACTTCATTTTAAGCTCTGTAAAATTTGTATATATTTACCTCAACATCTGCCTCTTAGTACATTTTTCTACAGAACTTCCTGTTTCTTTCAAACAACATATCTCCGCCTCTGTCTATTTCCATATTTGCACATTATTTATCGTAACAAATGGATCAATTAAGGAACTCGAAACAGAAGTATATTTACTTTGGATGAGATTTTTCCAGATCATGAACATAAGTTAAGAGCACAATATGACATACGTAGGGTACAATCTAGTCTAGACTAGTGAGTGAATAGTGTCATTCCTGCCCTCTAACCACATGGGCCCATTACACTGCTTTGCTGTTTTTGTGTCCACTGCAGGCTTGCTCACAATCAGCCTCTAGCATAAAGTCACTGTCAGCTATGTCTGTGTGAACTTGCAACCTACCAGTCACACCTAGACTTTTATCATCCTGAACTATACTATAGGGTGATCCCAGAGCACTCCCAGTCCTAGATTTTGTTCCAGAAAGATACATATTGTACTGCCCACCTCTTTCCTGGACAGTACAAGCTCTCATAAAAGCTGCCATTTTATTAATAGAAATGATATGCACAAATCCTGCTATCCAAAATGCAGTTTCCCAAACACTTCAGTTCAAACACACTGGTGTAGATCAAACAAGTTTATTAACTACAGAAAGAGATTTTTCATGAATACAAATAAGGAGGCACACAAGTCAGAAATGGTTGCAAAAGAAATAAAGATAAAACACAATTAATTCCTAATTTAACAAACGATGTTAAATTCAAAGCAAAGTTTCTCTCACCACATGCCCTCATTAGTCCTACTGGCCAAACTTCTAGGCCAGAACCCTGTCTTCTGTATAAGGGCTGCTTCCTTTGTTTCTGCTGGTACAGTGAGTCGATGGACAGAGAGTGAGAGAGGAGGAGGAGGGGTCCTTTGGGGAGTTTGTCTCCTTTTTTATAGTATCAGTCTTTCCCTGGGAAAACTTTCTAGCTGAGATTCAGGAGATAGAGAGTCCACAGGAGATGTTTCCTGCTGTTTTTCCTCACCTGTTTGAGGGTGCTTTGTCTCCTTTTCCTGCTTGATGATTTCCTTTACTGCTTCAATACAAATTAAGCAGAGCACACCTTCTTTTGTTTCAGACAGACCTGTTTGACAACTTCTGTTTGAACAGGGCTATGGTTTGGGCTAACAGCATCATACAATGGAGATTTATACCTTTACTTAAAATGTTGCCACACAAATTTTATCAGGACAATATTGAACAGCAAATTATCAGTTTTCAAATGATACCGCACAAGGCATACATTGTAAAAAGATTATTACTGTAGTGTGCAAGGGATGAATACAGGGGTACAGTCTGTCACACATATCACACTAAGTTTCAAAGGTTTGAAAATCCTGACCTTTAATTTTTTAATGCTACAAACTGTAAACTAAGCTATTTACTTAAAGGCATTTTAATTATATTCCGATTAAGTAAAGTTTTAAAGATATTTTAATTGATATGTAAAACATTTTCCCAAAAGTTCTAAAGTCATTGTAAAACTCAAAAGTCTTGAGCTGCTCCTAACTACACCAGTAGGACACCCTAGGAAATTTAATCTTTTATTTATTATTTAGTAACAGTTCAAATAACTTCTCACATGGTTTACTCACCAGTAAAGCGCCTCCTCCTGGCTGCTCAGAGGATTAGCTTTGTCCGGGTCTGACACCTCCTTCTATCATTTGCTATTACTATGGGCCCTCTCGCTTTCTGAAACTCAGCATGGTCTGTCTTCATGACTTGGTGCTCCCTCTTTGTGGCTGATGATCTGGCCAGGTCACTACATGTGCTTTCTCCTCTGAGGGTACCAAAGGCTCTCTTCATTAACTGTCCAGTTGTCTTTCCAGGCTATCCTCTAATTCAAGTATATGCCACTTTCTTCAATGGTGGGTAGGGAATCTCGCCACCCTGCCCTCTACTCTGGGTTCCAGCATAAGGATCCTCTGTACAGCAACCAGGGTCTGCTTAACTCTTTCAGGTGAGGTGTGGAGTGAATATCCCACCTGTCACCTACAGAGAGTAAAGAGAAAAATCAGTCTGAATATTTGGGCCACCTCTTCAGTTGATGAAACTCAACCTAACTGTATGAGCTGATCCAGTTTATACCAGCAGATCTGTATATATGAACCAAAAGGTAACATAGAAAAAGAACACTGGTAAATCAGTTGGCTCCTTTTGTTTTCAATTAATTCCCCTAACACTGCCTGTGCATGCTCTAGGCATTTTTGTAGGATATTGGGTTTAAATTTACTGTGCTGCTATGTGCTTAACTATAGGTACTTACATCCATTCAGAGAATTAATGTGTAGGGTTCCTGTTTTTATCAGAGACCGAGTCCACTGAGGAATAAAAGGCATAGAAATGTCAGGTAATAAGAACATTTAGAAAACAATAGTAAATGCCAGCAACATAACTGAAAATATGGTAAACTTGATAGATATATAAATAATTTACAGCTGATTCTTTCCTCCTTCTCTCCCCATAAAAGCACACCGCAGTGAAGAATTTGTAATGCCATGTGCTATTAAAATGGCGTTTATAACTTGAACATGACTAAATCTCTTGGATTTCCAACGCCTTTAGTACTGTAGTAAAACTAATGCAAACCATCAACTAACATGCAACAGAGCTCGGTTTAAGTGTCAGGATTAAACCCTTTCCTGAACACTTTTTCACAGTCAGCCCATTGAGAAAAGACAGAACTAAATTTTACCTTTGGGTGTGCAGGGACACATGAAGGGAAAAGGAGTTTGTGAGCATTAGTAGATGCAGTGTGCATATGAATCTGCCATGCCATGATGACATACAATGGTGCACCATCTAATGGGGTGGAAGTACACAGTCTAACAAAAGGGACATGGATAGCAGCCAAAAGGGACATGAAATGTGGGCATGTGACATTGCCCAGGGTACAGTTTGGACTCCTGAACGGCTGTGTCTTCTCTATTCTTCAGCCTGTGGTGCCTTTTACATTGTTTTGCCATGAAAGCGATGACTCCTGGTCTGCTCACACACAGCCTCCAGCATGTAAATTACTCCCAGGTGAATCACATGAGTGCTATAACTAGCCACTCTTGAATTATATTGCAGAGCAACACTGACAAATTGCCAGTCTCAGGCTTGTCCCCAGAAATGTGCATCTTGTACTGCCCAACTCTTTCCTTCTGGACAATATAAGTTCATAGAAAGTCCGTCATTACATTCATAGAAAATGTTATCCACAAATCCTGTTATCTCAAATGGAGATTCCCAAATTCTTCAATCCAAACACTTTGGTTTAGATAAAAGACTAAAACAAGTTTATTAACTACAGAAAGAAAGGAAGATTTTAAGTGATTACAAGTAATGAGCAGGGATCTTAGAAATTTGTTTGCTGTGGAAAAACATGGAGTTTGCATTTTTACAGAGAGTCTTTAACTGATACATTTTGTGAAAAAATAAAAACCTAAACAGTGGAACCCCTTTTATCTGACACTCCATTATCTGCTCTCCATGTTAACCAAACCACCAGCCACCTGGGGCTGACAGTGGCAGCCAGGCCCACTGACAGCAATTCTGGGATCCAGTGCAGAACAGTCTCGTCCTGCCTCTTCTGCCTGTGGCTCCAGCTACAGTCCACCCCCACTCCACCCCAGGCCCCACTGCATATCCACCAAAGGCCCTGCCCACTATCCTGCTCAGCCCACTCACTGCCACATCCCTCCACCTCCCCCCACTCAAAAGGATTGATTCAGCAAGAGTGTGGCCAAGCAATGGGGTGGAGTGGGGGTGAGGTCATGGGTAGAAGAGGCCTGGGCCCTTTTAAATTTCCATGCCCCTGGGAAATTTTCCCCTTTGCCCCCCTCCTATCAGTGGGCCTGGCGGCAGGGCTCAGGCAGTCCTCTGGAGCCCCAGCCACGTGGGGCTCAGGTGGTTAGCCCTGGGTAGTTGGCGGTTCGGTTAATAGGGACAGCCAGATCATGGAGGCTTGGATAAAAGGGATTCTGCTGTATAGCAACAAAACACTGTGTTGAACTGACACCTATATGTATTGTGGATAGGGAAATTAAAGTTCATTGTTTCATTTAAATTGTGGAAAAACATAGATTTTGGGGTTTTTATTGGAGAATATTGTTTTTTTTATCATGGAAACCTAGGATCTCTGGTAATGAAGCATAAAAGTCAGAACTGGTTACAAAAAAATAAAAGATAAAACGCAACTCATATCTAACTTAGTTAAGTGAATTAAAAAGAAAATGTCTCTCTTGCCACATGCTTTTGCAGTCTTGCTGTCTGGAATCCCTTCAGCCAGGACCCCGCCCCCAGTTTATAGCTGTCCCTTAGTCCTTCAGGTGTTGATGCTGTGAGCAGAAAGAAAGGGAAGAGTCTTTGGGGGCATCTGTTCCTCTTTCTTATAGTTTTCCTTTTTCTTTGAAAATCATCTCCAGCTGAGATTCAGGTGACAGACAGTCCATGGGACAAAGCCTCCAGCTGTTTCTTCGCCAATATGTAAATGTCATGCTCACATCATCCTTCCTGCCAAAGAATGGCCACTTAGCCGGGAGAGAGTCCATTTGATTTTGTTGACATCTGTCTGAGGCATCAGTGTACCTTTCGTCTTTGAAGAGCTGGTTTGTTCCTGCCTTTCTAAATTTGGATTGTATCTCAGTAATGTTATACAGTAGAATCCTATACCCTTACATATAATGTTGCTACTCATATTATACTAGGACCACACTGATCAGTGGATTCTGAGTTTTCAGATGATACCTCACAGGGCATACTTTGTACAAATTTAATATAGTCCTGTAAAAGGGGTGAACATAAGGACATAGACTGTCACATGATGTACATATATTAGCTAAAATTTGAATGGCATATAATCCTGCTAGAATATCAGCAGCAAACTCTGGGCGATATTCATGGAGCTCCTGTTGGGAGGTACAGTACAGAACTCCCTACCAGGTGTTGTATTGGTTCAGTGTGAAACTGTGCTATTTCCTGTGGTTACCCAGCATTGTGATGCACATAGCTACCAACTGCCCTTAGCATGAGGAAGCCTGGTCTCTGCCTGCTGGAGGTCAGCTGCCCAACTCCACCATCCCTGAGCAACACAGTGACCAAAAGCCCCCCTCTGTATTCACACCCTACACACCCTTTTAATAATCTTTGTATAAAATATGCCATGTATGGTATCATTTGAAAACTAATAACTCACTAGTTAATAATATCACGGTGAAATGTATGTAGCAACATTATATGTAAAGTTATGAAATCCCCCTGTTTGATGTTGTTAGCCAATGTTCAGAACCACAGCCCTGCCTAGACAGAAGTTGTTAAACAGGTCTATCCTAAACAAAGCGATGCATGTTTACCTACATTTACATATAAGTAGTAAACAGGGTCCTCTAGACAGCAGGGCAGGGAGATGATAGAAGACAAAGCAAATCTGCATTTCAGCAACCACAGCTGGGGAGAAAGAGAGCACTGTGCCTCCTTCACCACCAGACTCCAGGTTGCCTTCTTTTCTGCTTGCATAAGCTTTCTTTAAAGGGAAACTCTCAGAGGAATCCATTTCAAAGGTTCACTGGACTATAAAAGAAAAGGACAGAGAACACCAAGTCTCTCTCTTTCATCTAAGAAGATAAAGGCACCAGTATCTTTGCACCATTGGGAGAGATCTTGACCGAGGGAAGGATCCATCACCTGCTGGAAGACAGTGGACGAGAAAAGCCATTTTAAACAAAGCCTTGAACCAAACATTGCTAGATTAAGTTTTAGACTCTTAATTGCATTCTCACTTTTATTTGCTTGTAACCATTTCTAACTCGGGATGCAAAACTTTGTTTCATTACAATTCATTTAAACTTCTAGAAATACAGCATTTAAACAGTTGAACGTGCGCGGGGGGAAGGAGAGAAGGTGTAGCCACGCTGGGCTCAGCGGAAGGCTCCCTCTCTCCTGTGCATGCAGAGCAGCAGCTGGGTAGCTCTTGTTCGGCAGGAAGCCGCACTGGGATATGTGTCTCCGCCCCTCCCCCCCATGGCAACATTTAAATTAATTAGTAAACAGAAAGACCACTGCTTACCGTTTAAACGTTGAACGGCTTACATCCCTATTTCTATCTTTAGCTTTTATACTCCAATTCACTTAAAATCCTCTCTTCTTGTGTTCAAAAACTTGTTTTATATTTGAATCTAAACCAATCCCGTGCTGCGTGTAAACCGAACTGTTTTGTAACTCCGGTTAAAGTAGCAAACTGTTGAATATTGGCCCCTTACAGGGGCAAAGGATCTTAATATTTGTACTGTCCAGGAGAAGGCTGGACAGTGCAGAACACATGTTTTGGGGAAAACTTGGGACAGGAAGCAGGCTGGGGTCACCCTGAAAGTATTAACCAAGGCTGGCAGAAGCCAGAGTGTGCCTGGTGTGTTGCTGAGAGGTTGTTGGGGTCAGAACTGCTGGCCCAGGGCTGTGCCTATACATAGACATTCAGGGTGTGGCCTGTATTCTGTCTGGCTGCTTGTGAGCAGTCTGGGCTGGAAGCTACAGCAGAAAATCATTGAGAGGCACCCAGGGTTGCTGGGCAGGTGGTGACACAACCCCTTACTGGTCTGAATTGCACTCTGGAGTGTGACACTCACCTCTAGGTCTTGCAAGCCCCACTGTCACACTACAGGTTAGCGTTAGGGACACTGCAATCCCCATCCCCTCCAAACTTGTGTCTGAAGTGTCCAGCCCCTGTTTCACTGGACACTCAGAGTATTCATCGATCTACTGCTTCCAACGAAACAGACAACCCCAGCTTACCTGTTTCACCTCAGATCATCACTCCAATTAACACACAGTGCTTAGCTTTGTTTATAGTGAAATCAGATATGAACTTATTTAACAAAGCATAGAGATTCCAGTTGAAGCACTGGAAACAAATGGGTACATATACAATTATAACACACATGCTAGAGCTAGACTTAATTAACGAGATGCTCTCGTATCTAATAAATTATTGCTCACCCAAAATCCATGCAGCACTGTGCAACCAGGCAGACTGTGATCTGTCTCTCAAGTGACACACACACTTTCAGTTTGCCTCCAAGGTGAATGATTGAGTGTGTCTCTTTGCATTCCAAGATACAGCTGAACAATCCTTTGTCTTTATTCATAAACAGGATGCTCCCCTGATGTTTATTTCATCCTGTAGATTTCCTTTCTTGTATGTTTCTCAGTCTGTCAATTTGCACCTGGCTCTGTATCAAATAGATACATAGTGTGAGGCATACAATACATGAATGGCCAGACAGGGACATGTATGTCAGTTGTCTCCTGTGAGTGAAAGGGACATTTCCAAGGTATGTGACTTCCTAGTGATCTGTCTTAACTTCAAGACCTTAAGAGCATAATTTTCAGTACAGATACATAACTCCGTACATATTACCTGCCCATACATTTCAAAATGATTATGATGGCCAATGGACTACTGGCTCTCGGTAGAGACATGCCATCCTTCAATGAATTATTATGCAGATAGCTGATCCAGGGGATCCCAATACAACCCTGTGCACCCCCTGTGTCTTCTGCCAGTTAGTCTCTGGATGCAGAGACAACTTGCCTTGCCATGCCTGCTAGCTGGCTGTGAGTTTCCACAACAGGTGCGCCACTATCCTTCCTGCACTGAATTTTCACATGCAGCCTGTGTTTGGCTCAGAGGGAATGGGGACAGGCCTTCTGTAGCACATGGTCTGGTATCAAGAATGATTCTAAAATCCTCTTACAATTCATCCTCTTTATCCCTGGAATGGGGGGCAGGGAGGGGATGTCACAGAGATGAAGAGGTCCTAGTTTGTGACGCAGAACACAGTGAATCAAAACACTGACTCAGAAGAGATCAAGTAGGATTTATCAGATGATCTGACATGTCTGCTTTTAATCACCAGTGTTCAAAGAGATCAAAAGCCAGAGCTACAGGATGGCCTCCTCTTGCATCCAGTAATCTGCTTGCAATTACAAGAGGAATTTTCACAATACAGGTTGCTTGATATTCACTGCATTTCCCCTCATTATTCATTGCCTAGTAGAAGAGCCAGACAGTGCTCATAAGAAAGTAGAGAGAGAGAGAGAGCTTCAGAAAGGAAGCACAGAAGGTAAAACGTTAATACCACTAATTATTGCTTCTTTAAGTATATAACACAATAGTTTTAGATGCACTTACCTGTAAAACTGTTTTATAGTTGTTATTCAAGCACCAAGCCGTACATCCAATCAACATCAATCTCATTAGCAGTACGGAGAGTAACACTGAATGAATGAATGAATGAATGAATGAATGAATGAATGAATACTTATTTTACTGCCGAATGAGGCGGACAGCGACAACTGATGGCCTGATCCTGCAAACTCTTATTCAAATAAGATGTCCTATTGATTTCGATGGGACAGTGATTTGCATGAGAAATACTCATGAGTGAGGTTGTACAGAGTCAGCCCTTGTGATTGGTTATGAAGATATTTTTGGCACAGTGTTGATTATATAAAAACCAAAATTATCCCTTCAGACATAAAAAAAATCAATTCCAGTTTTATTGTTATGCTCATCAATACACAAAAAGGATAGGTCCAGATTCTAGCCATTGACACAATTCTCTTTGTTGAGTCAACTAATTTTTACCCACCTTGCACTGGCATCAGTGACTATACACTACACAAGGCAATGGGGAATCTGGTCCATACTTCCAGAAAAGTGTACACAACACATTTGTACTTAATTATGTTTTTGCTTTTGAATCTGTCATGGGTTGAAATATAATTGAGCTCCATTGAGTAAAATAGCGAAAAAGAGTAATTACACCACCGTGTTAAGTGCTAGTTCTCTAAAAAGCAAGAGATTATTGTGCTACAGTCACTATTTAATATTTCAGTCCCAATCCTGCAATGAGAAGGGAGCAGGAAGATGCCCTGCACCCGTGCAGACCCCGAGTTTTTTCAGTGGGGCTCTGAGCAAACACAAGGTTCTGACTGGGTACAAGACATTGCAGGATCCTAAGAGTCAATGCAGGAGCCAGGGGGGCCAGATGTAACCCCTTCACAGGGGAACCAGGATATGACTATATATATAGATATATAGGTGAAGTCTTAGGTCTGGGAAACTTGTCTCACTATGGAGGGAAAAAACTACTCCTTAGGAAGCTGTTGCTAACGCTGAGTACTGTAACAACACATCTGGTAGGGTGCTGCATTACAGAGAAGTCTGCATGCAGTTGTTACTTATAATTATTGTTCATATTGTGCCAACAATGTACTGGACACTTAGCTTACACTCTAAATAGACAATATATAGATGGGGGAAAGAGTGCAACTGAAAGCCAGTGGCTGCAAGGTATGTTATTGCTTCTGTTTACTTTTACATTGGTTGTTCGTTGATTGGGCTATGCTACAACGAAAAAATAAAATCCACAGCCTGGTGAGCAGAAAAGTGCTTGAATATAGTTCCTTTTGGACTCTGTGATTAAATTCGTATTTTGGTTGGCTCACTTCAGTAAAGTAATAGTTGAATACATTGATTTTCCCCACTAGGCTAGTTGTCTCTGGACTGTCCAACTTTTAAGAAGTGTTTATAATTGTGTATCATAACTATGAACCTCCTTTAGGCCAAGAAACACGCACTGAATTCTGGGATGCACAAGAATGTGCACTGGGCTACACTGGGCTAACTGACCAAAAAGAAAATAAATATCCCCCTTTGCCCAGCACCACCCCAAAATTCTCTCACAGAGGGAACTGATATACTAAAGAACATTTTTCCTGAGGCCGGTTAGACAAAACTCATATAAGAATTCTGTGGTGGAATGGGGTGGTAACAGAGGCTTCGTCTACACTTACCTCCATGATTCAGTGGCAGTTGACGGGAGTTACGCAAAGTACGCAAAGAATTTGCGTAACTCCTGTCGACTGCTGTGCTTCTTTTCTGCGCGCCGTCTTCACTGAGCTGTGCCACGTGCGGGGGTGGATTAATAACGTCGACTTCTGGATCGACTGAGCGGGTCTTCACTGACCGCTCAGTCCATCCAGATAAGTCAGTCTGACGGTGGTGACTTTGCCGCCGTCAGCGTAGACATAGCCAGAGTGAACGCACTGGCCAGCACGTGCCCTTGCAGATGGGCATGGAGTTACAGTGAGTCCACCTCAGTTCTCCCCATCAGACAGCTGTTTACCACTGTGGCAGTCGGTCTCTTCTCAATCCCTCTGGCCAGGTCATTCATAATCTCACCTGTAATGCTGAGCCAGCGAAGGTTAAACAATCAGCAAGGTGGGTGACTTGGAAGCAACCCTTAAGGACAGATCAAAAGGATATTGAAATGGCGAACAGAGCTATTCCTTGTAGATAGTTATCAAAGCCATGTTAAGTAGACTAGAGTCTTAAACATGTTTGCCTGTATTGTTGGCAAATCAAGAACAGATGCTAAGTGTATTTGTCTGTGTTTACCTGTATCTTGTTAGAAGCTGAACAATGTGATCTAATTAGCTTGTAGATGCTAATCCGGTTTCTGTCTCATCATGCTTCATTACTGTATTCTGTTGATTCAGACCTCAAAAGGGGATATTATCATTTAGATGGGATTTGTGGTGTAATAATTCTTTTGTCCTCATTTATCTTTGAAACTTGTACTTTCACATAGCAAACTACCTGTGAATTGTCTTGATGGTTTGAATGACTATTGCTAACTGCATTGTCTGAGAAAGGATCCACTGAGTAGAGATCAAACTGTCCTCTCGCTTTTATCAAAGCCCACGTGGTGGAGTAACCTGTGAGTGCCCAGCTTGCTTCAGCTATAAAGGAAGCTTCGGGTGTGACCCTTTTCATCTCAGGTCTGCTTAAACTTTTATAGGGAAGGTCTAAAACATAAAGCTGAGGTCTCCAAGTACACATCTGGATTACCCTGGAATTCTCATGGAGAAATTCTAACAGACTCTACATCTGAACTGCCTATTGGACTATAATCTTTTAAATTGATTCCAGGAAGATTTTTACCAATCAACAGTCTCACCATCTCTGCTATAAAACTGACCTAAGGACTTTACCCATATTTGTATGCATATTGTGCTCTTAACTATATATAATTCTCCCTCTTTTTTCTTTTTTTAAGGAACCTTAGATTTAGTTAATAAGGATTGACTTTAAGCATGTATTTGGGTGAGATCTGAAATATTCATTGACCTGGTGGGAAATGTGTCTGGTCCTTTTTGATTAGCAGAACTTTAAGCATGGGTGAATAAGTTTTTCAGTAACCGCTCACTATAACAGGCTTGCTGTCTAGCTGGGAATCAAGGGCTGGGATGCATAAAGGGGACTGTATTCTGACTTCTTGGTAACCAGTGTGGTATTACAGAAACTGTTTAGTTATTGGCTTGATGAATCTAATTATAGAAAAAAACATCAGTTTTGGGGATTGTCTGCCCTATTCCTTGCAGTTTGCTTTGAGTAAGCATTCTCAGTGTGGGCCCTCTATGCACCCTGTCACTTCACCTCTTCTGGGACAGGAAAGAGTCTCAGAGGCCAAAAGTCCTATGACCCTCTATTGGGTCCACAGCCCCAGCCTGGGGTGTGTTGTCCGTGCTCCCTCTTCCTCAGGGAGAATTTCCTATCCCCTTTTTTGAGGATGGCAGGGAAACACAACCTCACCCTGTCCGCTGGGTCCCAGACCAGAAATCCTGTGTTTAAGCAGTTAGGACCTGCTCCTTATAAGCCCTTGCTGCTTCTCTGGGCTGCATCCAGTTCCTACCACTGCCTATCCACAGGTGCTTTTCCTAGGAATAAACATCTTCCTGTTCTCGCCCTCTCTCAGTAAGTATGACTCTTTCTGCAACTTCTTGCTGGTCTGTTGCTGAGGAGCCTCTTCCTGGCAGTTCCTGGCGTCTCTGGCAGCTCTCAGGAAACCACTTCTTCCCTTCTGCCCTTTCCCCTCCGCATCACTCCCAGGGTATAAGCTCCCTACTCCAGTCCTCCTCTGTCAGTCCTCCATTCTTTACTTTATAAAAGCCACTCAGTCTAGTTCTTCTCAGCCAAGTCTAACCCTTAGGGTGTGCTAAAACTACACCTAGGAGCATGCCTCCTCAGACACGTGCTAGTGCTGTTTGAGCTAAAAATAACAGTGCGGACATTGCAGCATAAGCCATGGCATGAACTGGCTGCCCAAATGTGGACCCTGGGCTTGTATGTGGGTGGTTAGCCCATGCTTCTGCCTGTGCAATGTCCACACTGATATTTTTAATGAGCTAGCACAAGTTTGTCTACTTGGGCTGGGCAGCATGCTCCCAGCTGCAGTGTAAACATAACCTTATGTACCTGTCTCCACTCCAGATGCCAGAATGCACTGATTATGCTTTCTGGCTCCCCTTAATGCTGTCATTTCCAGTGTGGGCTTTGTACACCTCCATCATCGGTGCTTTGTATAACACCACAGTGCTTATTTTAAGCCCATCCCAGGACTCTCAAATGAAGTGAAAACATTTGTTCAAATGGAGTTGGCCAACGCTTGCTTTTGAAGTCAGACACAAAAAACATAGCAACTAATCATCTCCAGCCTTACACTATTTAAACTCCTATTGCACCAATTATCTGTCTCGGAGCAATAAGGGACCCCAGCCACCATCCATGCAGGTCTCATTTTACAAAATCAGGGTATTATTCTTGAATCAGTCAGGGATGGGGATCCCATGATTAGCAACTGGCCTTACTTATACAAAACACCTGATGCAAACAAAATGTCCCTCTTCCTCAGTACCATAATGGTGCCATGATTGCATCACAAACACTGCCCAGCAGTGTCTCCATCTAAGCAACAAGCTGGTTTCTTGATATTTGTTTTAAATTCCAATAGAAGCATTTGAATTGAGCATAGCTTTTCTCTATGGCAAACCTAATTTCTGGGTCTATATCAACCTGACATTCTTTTTAAGCATGAGGAAATCCATCTTTTTGACACAGTAGCACTGATTGAGTCCATGTTCACAGATGGATTTTTTTATGGGCTCTTATTGGCTGACGTTCCAGAAACTATTGGTTGGTTGTATTCCCACAGCTCCAATAAAATGGTGGCAACAAGAGGGAGCTGCCACATTTACTGTAACGCCACAGACAAATTACCATTCTTTAAGCTACCTTACTTCCTTTTTACTTTTCCAAAAATGTGTTACATTTCTAAAGAGGGCAATCTCGGGAGAAGTGAACATTATGCCTTATAAAGAAAAATGAGAGACTACAGACTGAGCAAAGTATGGGAATATTTCTGGTTATTGTGAAACTTTTTATTCCCCCACAGTGAAATGTTGTTTGAAAGTATCCAAAGTTCATGATGGCTGAGTCTTTCCTAAGGGCCCAGTCCTCCAAGCCCTAACTCACTGAGGAATTCTTTCTCATGTGAGTGCTCCGTGAAGGTCAGTGGGACCATTGTAATTCTGGAAGGGGCCTTGAGAAGTCAACTAGTCCAGTTCCCTGCACTTATAGCAGGACTAAGGCTGGGTCTACACTGACGGTGGCAAATTTGCCGCCGTCAGATCGATTGCTCTGGATCGACTGAGCGGTCTGTGTAGACTGGCTCAGTCGATCCAGCAAGTGACACAGGAAAAACACCCTGGTAAGTGGCGTAGCGCTGCGTTGAAGGGAATGCAGTGTGGACAGCGCTCAGAGGAGATGCTGCAAAGTCGATGGGAGATACGCAAGTGATTTACGTCACTTGCGTATCTCCCGTCGACTGCCGCTGAATCGCAAAGGTAAGTGTAGACCGGGCCTAAGTATTATCTAGACAATCACTGACAGGTGTTTGTCTAATCTGCTTTTAAAAATCTCCAATGAGGGAGATTCTACAACTTCCCAAGGTAGTTTATTCTAGTACTTAACTACCCTGACAGTTAAGAAAGTTTTTCCTAATGTCCTATCTAATCAGCCCTTGCTTAATTTTAAGTCCATTGCTTCTTGTCCTATTCTCAGAGGTTAATGAGAACAATTTTTCTCCCTCCTCCTTGTAAGAACCATTTATGTATTTGAAAATTTTTATCATGTTCTCTTTCTGTCCTCTCTTCTCCAGACTAAACAAACCCATTTTTTTAAATCTTCCCTCATAGGTCATGTTTTGTAGGACTTTAATCATTTTTGTTGCTCATCTCTGGACTTTCTCCAATTTGTCCACATCTTTCCTGAAATCTGGCACTCAGAATGGGACACAATACTCCAGTTGAGGCCTTATCAGCATGGAATAAAGCGGAAAAATTAGTTTTTGTGTCTTGCTTACAACACTCCTGCTAATACAGCCCAGAATTAGGTTTGCTTTTTTTGCAGCCATATTACAGTTGACTCATATTTACCTTGTGACCCACTATGACCCCCTGCTCCCTTTTCATAGTACTCCTTCCTCGGCAGCCATTTCCCATTTTCTATGTGTGCAACATATTGTTCCTTCCTTAGTGGAGCACTTTGCATTTGTCCTTGTTGAATTTCATCCTATTTACTTCAGACCATTTCTCCAGTTTATCCAGATCATTTTGAATTTTAATCCTATCCTCCAAAACATTTGCAATCCCTCCCAGCTTGGTATCAACTGCAAACATTAGAGAGTGTACTCTCTATGCTATTATCCAAATAATTGCTGAAGATATTGAACAGAACCAGACCCAGAACCAATCCCTGTGGGACCCCAGTCAATATGCCCTTTGAACCACTGATAACTACTAACATTTTTCCAACCAGTTATGTACCCACCTTATAGTAGCTCCATATAGTTTGTATTTTCCTAGTTTGTTTATGAGGTCATGCAAGACAGTATGAAAAGCCATACTAAAGTCAAGATATGCTACATTTACTGCCTCCCTCCATCCACAAGGCTTATTCTCTGTCAAAGAAAACTATCAGGTTGGTTTGACACAATTTGTTCTTGACAAATCCATGCTGACTGTTACTTATCACCTTGTTATCGTCTAGGTGTTTGTAAATTGATTGCTTAATTATTTGCTCCATTATCTTTCTGAGTACTGAAATTAAGATGACTGGTCTGTAATCCCCCGGGTTGTCCTTATTTCCCTTTTTATAGATTGGCACTATATTTGCTCTTTTCCAGTCCTCTGGAATCTCTCCCATCTTCCATGATTTTTCAAAGATAATTGCTAATGACTCAGAAATCTTTTCAGTCAGCTCCTTTAGTATTCTAGGATGTATTCCATCAGGCTGTGGTAACTTGAAGACATCTAACTTGTCTAAGTAACTTTTAACTTGTTCTTTCCCTATTTTAGCCTCATCATCTACCTCATTTTCACTGGCATTTGCTATGTTAGACGTACAATCGCTAGTAATTTTTTCAGTGAAAACTGAAACAAAAAAGTCATTTAACACATCTCCATTTCCACATTTTCTGATACTATTTTTCCCCCTCAGATAATAATGGACTTGTTCTGTCCTTGGTCTTCCTCTTGCTTCTAATGTATTTTTAGAATGTTTTCTTGTTACCCTTTATGTCTCTAGCTAAACTCATTTTGTGCCTTGGTCTTTCTAATTTTGTACCTACATGCTTGTGTTATTTGTTTATATTCATCCTATGTCATTTGATTTAGTTTCCACTTTTATAGGAACCTTTTTTGAGTTTTAGATCATTGACGATCTCCTGGTTATGCCAAGGTGGTCTCTTTCCATATTTCCTATCTTTCCTGTGTACTGGGATAGTTTGCTCTTGTGTCCTTAATAATGTCTCTGAAAAGCTACCAAGTCTCTTGAACTCTTTTCCCTTTTTGACTTGCTTCCCATGGGCTCTTACCTAACAATTCCCTGAATTTACTAAAATGTGCCTTCTTGAAAACCATAATCTTTATTGTGCTGTTTTTCTTCCTACCATTCCTTAGAATCATGAACTCTACCATTTCATGATCACTTCTCAACACACTGAAATCAGATGGAGTTGAGGGTATTCAGTGCCTCACAGGATGGGGCTGAAAGAGAATACAGACCCACTCCTGCTCTGGCCAACACTAATGGCAAAATTCTTGCTGACTTTAACAGGAAAGGAGCCAGTCTTCAGTGCATAGACAAGTATTACACACACACAATTCCTCCTGCACTTATCTGCAGAGACTGGACTTCAGCTACTCTCCTCCACAACATACTAGAACAACTAGAGCAATGTAAGGACAGCAGCTCCCATGTCTGTTTTTAAAGTTTTAGTTATGTTAGCAACCATTGAAAGGGAAACACAGAGACCCAAACTCAGAACTTGAGAATAGAAGGTTTTATGCAACTAAGCTCAGAACGAGATTGAGAGGTTCCCTACATTTCAGTGGAGTTCAGATGTGTGGATATGGTTCAGCCCCAGTCTTGACAAGTGAAGGGCCTGTCGGCTCATTTTTATAAATGTTCACAAAGCAAAATACATAAAGCACTGGCAATTTATCGTGAACTATGTAAAAATAGATTGAGGTTCACTATTTCTTTGGACAGGTTATAATGCAGTTGGGCAGGGGAACAGAGGTAAAGAATAATGCTAATGTAATAGTAAGATAACTGTAGTGTAATTGGTTATTCCAGGTAAAGATAAACTGTTTTCTTCTGTATAACTCCTGTCCTCAATTTAAAACTGCTGGAACAAATGTATTATTTTGCCAAAGTCATCAGCAGATGTCAGACATCCAGCAGGTTATGTGAGTGATGATACAAGTGCAAAGGGAACATGGACTGGTATCAGTAATAACAAAATGGCATTTCCTGGAATGGTGAGAGCATCAAAAAGTGGGGGGTGGGGACGGGGGACGACGACGACGACATTTAGTCCTGTTCATATTTACATACACAACAAACAAATGGCTTTTAGATTCCTTTTCCAAGTTGTTGATGTAATGTGAATACCTCTAAATAGTGGGGATGAAGTTTTAAGACTCACCCAAGCAAAAATGCATCAGCCGTTATGCTCAAATTAAAGCAATATTAGAGTTAGGCGATATGTCCAGGGGATGTCATCACTGAGGTAATTCTCATCAGGCAATGGTCCACATAACGATGGCAAGTCTTGAGAAGCCTACAGGCCTCATTTCTCACCCACCTCACCAGTGCCAAAATGGGTGAGTTGGCTTATTTTGCTATTTAAGCTATACTGGAGAAAATCTGGGAAATCAATTCAAAAATTAAACAGTTTTTTTACAATGGAACAAAGTTAATTTGAAGAACACTGCACTTCAAGTGGAAATGAAGAATTTCTTCTTGGCCCGTAGTTCTAAGGAAGCATTAAATATTGTACCTTAGGATAGCTACTGTTTCAAGTTCAAGTTGCCCTTTCTTCCAATAGGAATGTCTCTTGCCTGTTTACATAAACAGGTCCTGTCCAGGATACTGGGCCAGGAGGCTTTCCCATTTCTTTTTTCTCCTCCCCAGGAATGACTATAACACAGCAGTGGGAGGTTATTATTCCTTCTTCTGTTTGTGGGTCATCTATTTTCATGCTGCATTATGTAGATTTATATTTATTATCTGATGCAATTTAAGACCTAATATTTGATGCCTGATGAATCCAGAAAAAGTCCATTCACCTCAATGCTATAATTAAGGAAACATCAGGTGAATTAAAAACCCTAACAGGCTCTATGAGTGATCACAAGCCTCAAACCCAGTCCTACCAGTCCTCAGACCATGGCTGACACCCCACAGCTCACCTCATACCCCTGGAGTAGAGTTCTAGCAAAGCTCTAGCTCACAAGGGGCCGCACCCATGAACTTCCGAGTGGTGCGGAGATGGCCAGCTCCACTAAGTGACTGAGATGCACTACTTAGAACCAGAAAGAAGCAAGGAAATTGTCTGATCAGGTAGGTGAATCACTGGTGGATTACTACGATGGACCCTACCTACCTCCCAGCTTTTTCCTGCCTTCTTTTATCCCAGACCCCAGTCTGTTCCTGGTTCCCACTTTCCTGCCTTGCTCCAAGTCCCTGCTCCTTGTTTGCCTCCTCTTTCTAGCTGTGAATTTTGGCTTGGCACCTGACTCTCATCCTGACTTTAACCCTCAGTGTGGGTCCTGAGTCTGTCTCCAACTCGGACCTTTAGCTTCGTACCTGACTCTGACCCTGGCATTGGTTCCAGGCTCCTGACTCTAACCATTACCATTACCATCACAGCTTGGTACCTATAGTTTCTTACCTTAGAGATATATTTGTTTCCTTTTTTTCTGCTCCCTTCCATATCATTCACTTGCTCTCTTGCACTCTTATTCCATGGTTTCATTTCCATTTCTCTTTCTTTCCTTCCATCTCTATACTTTTTCTCTCTCCCTTCCCCCCAACTTCCTTTTGGATTTCTTTTGGCTTTTTTGTTTGTTGTTTCCTTCCCTCTGTCCCCTTCTTTGTTCCATTGCCCTGCTCCAAGTCCCCATCGCTTTTTCTCCCTGTCTCTTTGTTTCCACTTTCTTTTCCCCAACTACTTTCCTAAATTCCTTTCTTTCATGAGCCCCCCGCTTCTCTTTCCTCAGGCCTTTTCTTGCCACCAGCATACTAAAATACAGACAGGCATTTGTTGTTTGCTGTACCCAGGCTGCAGGACCTGACCTACTCCTAAGGTGGGCTCATCAGAATCTGCAGGTCCCCTTCATCAGTGCTGGCCAAGATGTGACACATTTTCCACACACAGCATGCAGGTACTTTGGAACCACAGCTTGAGAACACCTGTGTTGGTGCTTAACTGGTAATAATGGACAATTAATTTTATTTCTCAAACAAAAAATGTTTTGATAGATCCATTTTCATTTGCCAATTTGCTTCCAGTAATATCTTCTTCACAGAAGCATGTTTGTGTATGGAGAAAATAGGTCAACAATTGGGCTATTTAAACTGCGGCCATTGATCTCCTGCCATCATCATAAAAATATTGTGTTGAGTTCTTTTCCAATTGATTTCTTTCAACAATATGTTAATTTCCTTCTCTGGGTTTTAAGATGCCATTGACTTTAACAAGCAAATAGATGCTTTTAACATGTTAGCCCAGGCATAATTAATATACTTTCCCCCCTTTTCCTTGCTGACTTAAGATATCTCAGTGACAGATAACACTTACAATACTTCTTTTTTAATTGATAACCCAACACCACCTCAGGGATGATGCCCTGAGATGTCATGTGTCTTGTCCCACATAAACAGAAGTGTGCATTTTAATGCAATGCATGACATGAGAAATCCAGTGTGACTGTTGACTACAGATTCATAACTAAGTAGGACATTTCCTGGTGGAATTTATTTTGACTACAATTGCACCGAATCACTTAATTAGACGTTATTTGTGAAACATTTATGAATACAATTGTCTGCTAACAATATTCTTTCTTCCCTCTTCCCTTGCCCCATCTTAATTGTGTATCAGTTTGTTTGTACTTATAAAGATTAAGAGTTTACCATGAAATATATTGATTTATTCTGAGGTATTGTAGTTGTGCCACTATAATCTAAGTTTCCTTATACAGCTCCACTGATGACCTCAACCCTGATTTCTAGGTCTGCTATGTAATTTAGTTTCTCTGCCAGCTGAGAGCTTCATGCTTTTTTTCAGACTACTGTAGCCTAGACACCGTCTGCAGGGGGATGATTGTATTATTTTCTACTGCAGCCTGGACTAAAACAGCAAACATCACCTCAGATAAAATTCAGTGTACCTAGATGTGAAAGGTCCTCTGGCTTGTCCCTCCCCAAACCTCAGATTTCAATTTTAACAGTCATGTGCTAGGCCTGTTGCAATGAACAGGGTGGTTGCCGTGTCAGCAGTCAGTGCTCTGACAAAAGTTTATCAGGAGTGAGTGGGAGAGAGAGACCAGCAAGCACAATTAATTATTCATAATATGCTTTTTAGAAAATGGATTTCAGTTTTAAAAAAATAGTTTTATGTTAGTGTTGTTTTGGTACTTTGTAGCGACACATCTCTGTTAGGTGAAAGCTCTGAAAAATGAAGCTTCCATGTCCCAGTAGGACAACACCGGTATAGTGAAAATAAATATGCAGCAGAACACTCTCCCTAAAGGAGAGACACTGTCAGCAAATAAAGATCTGCCTTCGGCTGCACAGCAACTGGATGTTTATTTCTGCAAATTTCACATCTAACTTGAGTCGTTTCCTCTCTTCTTCTTTACTTTTGCTGCGTTTTCATGTTTTTTTTCCCCCACTTGTCCCAATTTGGGACGTTTCCAGGAGTTACTAGCAATATTGAATCTGCAATTTCCATTATTTATTTAGATGCTGCTAATGGCACGATGTTTCAGCTGTCAAGAAAACCTCGTGTTTAGACTTTCTCCGACTTCCTTTTAATCTGCATGACAAACACGTTGTATCTAGTGGATATTAAAAAAAAAAGAGGGGGAAAAAAGGGCTAAATAATGATTTGTTGAACAGCTTAGCATATCTGCCATAGAGGAAGAACCATGCTTCAATCTGTTTCCTGTGGTGTGAAGAGAGGTGTCCTCCAGATAATGTAAGTTCCTTTCTTTAAGCATTTTTAGCTGGAAAACAGGAGGACTGAGTGACAGGGCGTAGTCACAGCCCAAGCATCGAGGCCCACCCAAATCTGAGCTTGTGTGAAACTGTACCACCACGGCTGTCATGGCTACTGATTCCTCACAGGAGGAGCCACTGCTTCCATCATTACTGCTTCCACCACGGCTGCTGCTGGGGCTGTGGAAGGAAAGCTGGCTCCCACTCATTCTGCTGACCTGTGGCAGAAGGGGGCTTGAGGACAGGGGCTGGTGCAGGGCATGTGCCCTGGAGTAGCCTTGCCTCTGCCTTATGTTGGGGCTGCCATGTGTTCTGTGCTGTGGGCGCCTTCCTGGGAAGTTCCCGAGAAGCTATGCCTCTGAGTCTGGTCAGTCCCCAGCACGTGAAGCCAAGCCACGTGCTGCTGCAGGGAACTGAGCCAGCGTGTGAGCAACACTGACCCCCGCAAGCCTCCCCAGCACCAGCGAGTGAGTGGTGTCCACTGCCTGGGGGGCTGTCGCCAGGCAGCCCGGGCGTGCGGGTAAGCAGGTGCTAAAGGGATCCATGTTGGGGGCAGGGCGGGGAAGCCATTTTGTCTGGGGCTGGAAAACAAGCAGCGCCCTGAAACAGGCACCTTGGGGTTGGGGGGGAAGTGAGCACTGAATCTCACAACCCTTGCCATGAGAGGTCCGCTGTTTCTGTGGCTTCCTCTGCAGTGCCTCAGTGCCTGCAAACAGTGTGCAGCTGCCTGGATAGGTACGTTGATCAGTGCAGACGTCCTCGATGAGAGGCAGGGCTGGTGTGATCGTACCTCTGTGGACGAGGGAGCCAGCAGGTGTCTGCGGATGTCGCCATGCTCCTGTGGTATCTCAGGGAGTGACTCCAGCTAATGTGATTGCCCTGCATCCACCATATCTGGGGGCACACCCGGATTTCCAATCCTAGCTGCACCACTGCATGAGTGGCTTGGCTTTTTTAATGTATCGATAGCACCAATTTTGAGGGCCATAAAGAGTTCTATAATCAGGAAAGCTCTTACTCTCCAAACCTCCAAATAGGGGGTTTGTCCTTTAAAGTAATGAACTAGAAAGGGCCTATCCTGCTCTGCCTGATGACAATACAAAACTCTCACTGATTTGCAGATTTCCAGGGCCAGGTCCGAAGTTATAATTGAATTGATCAATTAACAATGAAGACATCAGATCCTTTTTTTGATTAGGTCAGATCAGTATCCTCCCAGCAAATCACTGCAGTTCCTTCCAGCCAAATCCATTGTCCACCCCATGATTACCCTAGAGGGTATAATGAAAAATGAAACTAGTGCTGTTCTTATTGCTTTTCACATGGCCCATCCTGATTCTTGGGACTGTTATTATAGGACAGTGTGTGAACAGTACATTGTTCTTCAGGAGCCTCAAAGGAATTTGGTCTCTGCACTATATAGCTTTTTAGGAAATGCTTCAGGATTCAGCTGTTTGGGGAGAAAAATTCTTCTGTTGCTTCACTATCTAAAGGAACATCACTAGTCAGTAGGTCTTGACAGCCTCTATGTTTACCAAATTAGTCCATCACTCTAACTTTTTAGTATTATCACATGATAGAGCAGCATATATACATATTCAACAGGCCTCTGGAAATTCTGGCACTACAGTAGGCTTTTTTATGATTCTTAGGAGAACTTTTCCTCCCCACCTTTAGGTATCACCTGTATGGTCAAGAAAGACTATCTCTATGGGGAAATACTGCAGAACTTCAAGAAAGCAAAGCTTCTTTACTGACACATTAAAAGACCAGAAAATTATCCACACAATACAATAGCTGGGCCCAATTAAATTGACTCAGATTTTTACAATTCTCTTGACAGACTGTTCCCAGACTCCCTTCTTTTCTTCAGTTAAGGTTAGCTACTCAATGAAAGTATCTCTGTCAATATCACACTAATTTGTTACTATGTTTAAAGTAGCCAGTGTCTCACTAAAAATTGCCATTTCTCAGAGGGTTAAATTATAGCCACATTTTTTAACTTAGTTAAATATCCGTACTTGTCTTCAGTTAACATTCATAAATGTTCATTGTAAGTTATTATTGCTTTATTAGGGTTAACAGAGTAATTTGCATTTAAAATTATTTGAATGTTGCCTCTTTTCGTGTTTGTAATAGCTGCCTTAAACCTTATTCATACATATTTAGGACTACAAAGGGTCATAGAAATCGCCAGCAGATCCACAGTTTTGCAGGTTCATTGGCCTAACTTCATGCAAGGGTACCTGATGTCTTGAGGGCCCAGATATTGGAACAAAGAAGCTGCTGAAGTGGTTACTGAAAAGTTGTGTGAGTGCTCTGCAAAATATCAGTGGGCTGGAAGTGTGCTGCCGTCCTGCATTCCCATAGCCCATTGATTCTGGCTGTGTTGAAGGGTCAGGATTTGACTCACAGGGAGTGGGGGAAGTTATCTCATTTATTTCCACAATTTATCACTTTATTTGGTTTTCATTTTCCAGGGCAAATTTTTCAATAATCTCATTCCCCGCATGTTTTAATTTGGGAGAGGGTGTATCTGCATTCCATTTTCTCCTGCCTCAGATGCCTTAGTTGTACATCTCTTCAGAGGATATGACATGCCATGTTTCCTGTCTGGATTTGTCTTGATACTTTAGATCTACCACCTTTTTTGCAGAAAATGTTTGAAGTTGCCTTAAAAGCAACTAAAATAACCCACTGCTTACTGATTAGTGCTAAAAAGACTCATACTTGAAAGAATGCCTGACTAGCTGCTGTTCTTATGGGACCTAATTAAGAAAATGTAAATTTCATTCTTATTCAAACCCCAGTTTCAAAGCAGTGGTAAATAAAACTATTGCGGCAAATGCAAACTGGCTGTAAGAACAGGAATTGTGTTATGGATAGTATAATGCATGTGAATGTACTTGTGCATGCACAGTTGTATTCATTATTCAGTGTGGAATCAACAGGTTCATAAATAATTTTCCTAGGTAACTCAGAGAAAGTGATCCCCAGTCAATCTTATTGGCCTAACAGTTAAACATTAAAAGATATAATGCATTTTGTTACATTCTCCTGGGGCTGTATTATGCAAATTCCAACTATATATTTAAAAACAGTTTTCCAAGTGGTTGCTGGAATAGGGTACTGAATAAATGAAGCCATAAATTCATATGTAATAGAGTCAGAGGCCTTTCCTGCATTTCTTTGTCATAGCCCTCCTCCACGTAAACCAACAAATTGCAGGCTCGAGAGGCAATGTAGAAAAATTCCTCTCTCTGACACAATCTAATCTGAGCCTCTCATTACTGCAGCTGTCAAAGTATGAGCATATTGAAGACTTCTCTCTTTTTTCGATAAACACAAGCACAGCCCTGGGGTACACTGGTCACAACATTTTCCTCTTAGCTTCAGAAATTAATGATTTCCCCTCTTTTATCTTGTCTTGAATTGGGATTCATCAGGAATGGAAAGACTGTTCAACTGCCTCTTCAGCCCAGTTTTCTAGGACTTGTGTTGCATTTCTTACCAGAAGGGATTGATGCCAAGGGTATAGAAATATTGTACATCTGCCTCCTGGTTTTCAAGAACCCTCCAAACAAAACCCCTCCCCGCATGGAATTTATCTGCTATTCTCAAACACATCTTCAGTTTTACCTTAATATCTCCTCCCCTGATTCCCTTTTTTTTTTCTTTTCCCTTCCAGCTCCACCATAAAATAACTTTTTACAGTCGGCAGGTGCCAGGGACACGATATTAGATTTGACCAGGTAGCTGCAAATTTATGATAACATAACAGATCAAAGCAAGGTAGTCCCAAAGACACCAGTGAGAAAGGAGGCGGCAACAGCTACTCTTAACTGGTATTATCCTGTACCCACTCTTGATGATCTAATCCACGGGAGCCTGATTAGCCTCTCTGCAACAAATATCTGGATGGACCCAACAATTCTTAGTTCTAGCTAAGCTCTGCAACCTGTATTTATTGGAGCAGGGAGACTAAAATCTGTGTCTCCTATTGCCCTGCTGAGTGTCCCAAACACGGGACTGTAGAGTCATTCTCTCTCACACCTGCTTTCCCTCTGGCACAGTGTATATTTAATACAAAGTGGAACACTTTCAACAGGAGAGATTGAATGCTTCCTGCCCCCAGACTATCCCATACTTCAGTGCTTCAGGCATGCTCTTGAGAGAACCATCCCATTTCAGATCTCTTCTCCACATCAGGCAGAGGGCGAAATTGAACGCTGGGTCTCCTACATCCCTGCTGAGTGCGCTAATAAGTGGGCTACAAGTTACGCAGGGGCACCACCATTTCTTCTGGCAGTTTTGTGACAGGTTAAACACGCTCTGTGATTTCCCACTTTATTGGGCCCCCGAGGCAAGATAGGCAGCAGAAAGCCTAAGCTTAGGATCCCACTAGGACTTAAGTGTGAGATAGGTTGCCAGGCACCTAAACTGAGGTTTTGTGAATGCTCACTGTCAGACACCTGGGCAACTAGGTGACCTTAATGATAGAAATTTAGGCACCTATGGGGCTAGGCAGTACCTGAGCATGGTTTGTGGGATCTTAGTGGTGCCTACATTGCACTTGAGCACCTAAAGTGTCAGTTTAAGTGCCTAAATCCTTTTGTGGCTCTAGCTCCTATGGGTGGACCTGTATTGAGCCCCTTTGAAAATCCAGCCTATACTATATAAAGGCAGGTCACCCTTTTCAAAAGTCACAAAGACCCACTCAAGCACAGAGCAATGAATATCATCAGAAGTCTGAAAAGACACTCCAGGGGAGAAGAAAAGAGGAATTGGTCTGCTAGATTCCCTCGCTATGGCTAACTGCAGGTATTTTAACTCTAGTCGACTTCCATTTTATTAGTTGACCAACTTTTTGGAAGAAAGCTGAATGACTTTTCCATCTAGTCAGCAAAGAAGCTCATTGTTTTGTTCTAAGTCACACTATGAAAGGACAAAATAATGTAAAGAACTATTGACCTTGTTGCTTGAGCTATTGCTTTTCTTCATTCTGCATGTTGTGCAGCCATGGAGGAGGGGAGAGAAAAGTGAAATCTATATTTCTGATCTCACTGGAATAGTACAGTAACAGTATCTCATATATTTGCCTGCAGAGAAAATACGTTGCTGTTCTTCATGAAAGGAATGAAGATTTATATGTCTTGTCTTTCTGCTGTGCACGTTAATTCCAGCTCCTGGCTTCAATAAGCTACATGAGTTAGAACTCTTTGAAATGGTCAGCTGGAGGCCATAGATGATTCCCGAATTCAATCAAAAAGGAACCAGTGAGAAGCACTCCAAATTCAGGGTTGCTTCCTCCGTCTATACTGTGCTGCTAAGGAAATTAGTTTATCAATGGGATAAAGCTGATCCTCTCTAGTTCCAGACGATGTTTGCCTCTATTCAGTCCAGCAATCAGGTAACTCAGATCAAACTACATAGCTAATTTGCAAATGAACACAGAGTCTAAAGTGCAATGTAAATGCTGCCAACTAACTCTGATCAAACTGTGCTGTTTGAAAGGAGAGAAGTAACGATTTAGTTAGCTGAAGGCAAATTCTTAGCAGGAGACTTCATCATGTGCATTCAGGTTTTTATGTCATGGATTTGATAATCAGGCCTTTTGTTTTAGCAACTTTCTCATGTTAAAACAATCAATCAGTCATTTTTCTTCATTTTTCAGACTGACGTTTATTGATACCTTGAATAAGCAGTTTCCATGAATAGCCCTACATCCAGACAAAGGGAATAGCTGATTTGAGTTTCTGGGTCACTAACTATTCACAGATTAGTGCTGTCAGCACCTGATGGATGAAGGGGGCAATCTATCAGAATGGATGTAAGTGGTTTTCCTTCTGCTTTGTAAATCAGGTAGGAAATCCCAATGTAAACTAAACTTCTGCCTGATACAGCAGGTAAAACATCACATGAAGAGCTGTATCCCTAAGCTACGTTGTCCTGCTATTGTTGTTGATCAGATTTCACATGATGTTTCCATTTGTTTCTCTGACATTGCACTAGTGATGAGAGATCCCAGCATTTATTAATTAAAAACCCCACACTCAAGAAGACCAGGAAATACAGTTACAAAAAAGGGTGAAGTGCTCCCATTGAAGTCATTTGGAGTTAGAGGTACTCAGCCCCTCTCTGGTTCAAGCCCTCTCTTTGGGTGCTTGCCACCAGCAAACTGAAAAGTTATACAAACTGCTGTGGAGTTTTTCCATTGCAAAAAGTTGCAGCCATGAATTTGAAATTAGCTATGAGAATTTCACTGTCCCCATTCCCTCAATCAGTCTCCTTCTCCCTCCCTAAAGAAAAAATGCCTTTTCATATTTTGTATTGTATTTTCATACAATATATATTTTATTTTCATGCAATAACTCTAATATTGAATGATGCTGTGGCAGTATCTGCACCAGCACTTCAAGTATTTGGGCAGTATGACTATAAGGAATACTGAGCATCATTTAGCAAGCCAACATAGAATTGGACTTGGGGTTGCTGCTCTAGTAATATTCAGCTACATACGGAGAAGCAAAATTATTACCATGAAATGTAAAATGAAGTTGCTGCAATCTCTTGTGTTCAACATCTTGCTATATGCATGCAAGACATAGATGTTAAGGAAGCAGGACATTAAGATGCTTTCCTCCTTTGAAATGAAATGCTACAGGAGATTGTTATGCATTAGCTATATCTCACAAACAACTAATAAGATAATTTCCCATGTTTATAGCATAACTAAAGTGACACCTGATATCATCAAGATGATTGGACAATGAAATTTGAACTTGCAGGACACCTGGGGTTGCATGAGCGGAGGAAAATTGCTGAAGCAAGTTTTGCAAGGACTGGCGCCAAGAGCAAGGGGTGCCTGTGGTATGATGTGGCTGACTGGACGGGATGGGATATGTTGTGCTTCTCAAGGGTGTATGAAAACTGCAAAACATGAAGGAAGATTGCTGGCCAATGATGCCTTGAATTATGTTTACCGTTCATTATGACATAATTCTGTGGTGTTTTGCACTACCATAGAATCATAGAAGTGTAGGACTGGAAGAGACTTCAGGGGGTCTTCTAGTCCACTCAAGGAAGAAATAAGTATTATCTAGACCATCCCTGACAGATGTTGTCTAACCTGCTCTCAAAAATTTCCAATGAGGGAGATTCAGGTAATATATTCCAGTGTTTAACTACCCTGACAGTTAGAAAGTTTTCCTAATGTCCAATCTAATGTGCCCATGCTACAATTTAAGCCAATTGCTTCTTCTCCTATCCTCAAAGGTTAATGAGAACAATTTTTCTCCCTTCTCCTTGTAAGAACCATTTATGTACTTGAAAAGTGTTATCATGTCCCCCCTCAGTCTTCTCTTCTCCAGACTAAACAAACCCAGTTTTTTCAACCTTCCCTCATAGGTCATGTTTTCTAGACCTTTAATCATTTTTGTTGCTCTTCTCTGGATTTTCTCCAATTTGTCCACATCTTTCCTAAAATCTGGCACCCAGAACTAGGCACAATACTCCATTTGAGGCTTAATCAGCAAGGGTTAAAGCGGAAGAATTACTTCTCGTGCCTTGCTTACAACACTCCTGCTAATGCATCCCAGAATGATGTTTGCTTTTCTTGCCACCGTGTTATACTGTTGACTCATATTTAGCTTGTGATCAACTATGACCCCTCAGATTCCTTTCCACTGTACTCCTTCCTAGGCAGTCATTTCCCATTTTGTATGCATGCAAATCACTTTGCATTTGTCTTTATTGAATTTCATACTATTTACTTCAGACTCTTTTGCCAGTTTGTCCAGATCATTTTGAATTTTAAGCCTATCCTCCAAAGCACTTGCACCTCTCCCTGCTTGGTATCATCCACAAACTTTGTAAGTGTACTTTCAATGCCATTATCCGAATAATTGATGAAGATATTGAGCAGAACCAGACCCAGAACTGATCCCTGTGGGACCCCAGTCAATATGCCCTTTGAACTTGAATGTGAACCACTGATAACTACTCTCTGGAAATGGTTTTCCTACCAGTTATTTACCCACTTTATAGTAGTTCCATCTAGGTTGGATTTCCCTAGTTTGTTTAAGAGAAGGACGTGCAAGACAGTATTAAAAGCCTTACTAAAGTCAAGATATACCACACCTACCACTTTCCCCCATCCACAAAGCTTGCTACCCCATCAAATAAAGTTATTGAGAGGCATTGGAAAAAGGGATTTTATTATTAAGTGGTGCTTCTCAGCAGGTTTTACTTCCTCTTATGGGTTCCAGTGTCATCCCTAAACAGGCTAGTAGTTGGTTCCAGGATGTTATTAATATTTTTTAATTCTTTATGCACAGTAAATAAGAACAAAAGAAGGAATTCTTCTTTTTCTTAATTTATTGTTCAGATAGCTGTCTAAGAACTTATGTGGCTTTCATTACTACTCTCTGAGCGCTATACCATCAGGTTTCCAGCCAATGCCCATTGAAGTCAATAGGAACCTTTCAACTGAATTCAGTGGACATTGGATCAAGCCTTAAGTAATGGGCAATCTTATAAAAAATCTAGATTGATGAGCATGTCTAAAGATATGTCTATATTGCAGTTGGGAGGTGTAATTTCCAGCTCAGGCAGATATACATCCACTGGTATTGATCACACTTGTGTGCTGGAAACAGCAGTGTAGTCATTGTGGTGTGGGTGGTTTGTACCTTGGGTCCCAGACAGAATTATGTACCTACTGAAGTATATACCTAGGGTCCCAGACAGAATTAGAGTCAGGAGGCTGATCCATGCTGCCTTGGTCACACTGTTGTTTGTAGTGTGCTAGCTCCATCAAAGTTAGTGTGGAAATTACACTTCCAGATGCAATATACATGTATGGTAAATCAAAGCATCACTTCTCCCAGACCTATTTTGTTTATGAATAACCTAAGAGGAAATTCTGTTTATTTGGATTGCTTCTGTGTTTTTATTGTTATAATTCTCCATCAGTAGATACCAATATATATTGTCCTTTTAGGCACCATACACAGAACAATTATTCGTTGTAGAACTAATGTTACTACCTAAAAGGTGGGGCCCTGGGGGGAAAGAGAGAGAGCGAGAGCTCTATGCTACATATTGATTCTGAAATATAATTAGTTTTGGATTTAGAACATATATTTGTGGTAATGTTTGAGAGTCTTGCATTTTACATTCTTCTGAACTCTCCATGGATTTTACTCTAGCACTAACAAAGAAAAAGAAAAATTGATTAAATAACTTGAGTGTCTGATAAAAAAAACTAGCAGTCCCTGACAGTAAATGTTTACAACTGAAGCTCTGGAATGTGGATCATCTATAGCTCTATTTATGATTGCATGATACCTAATAACAATGAAAATCTTTCTCCTGTTTATAAGTCTAATTCTACGCAGAAGGAAAAGGTATCCAAAAATCTGGCACACAAAGATATTTGATGAATGGTGACAGCTGCTGGAAAAAATCAGTTTCAGAGTATGGAGGGTTTTATAAATGGTATATAGTGTGTTAGTTTAAGCCTGAGATAATTGCTCTGTCAAACTAGTTTCCATCTGTTATGGAACTCTCCTGGGGTATTTTAGCTGTTGTTGGATTGTTCCTTTTAGAATTGGTAGCAGATTTCAAACACAGAACATAGAAATGTAGGGCTGGAAGGAAACTTGAGAGGGCATCTAGTCCAGCCCTCTATGCTGAGGCAGGTCCAGATAAACCTGACCATCTTCACAAGTACTTGTCTAACCTGTTCTTAAAAACCTTCAAAGATGGGGCTTCCACAACCTCCCGTGGAAGCCTATTCTAGTGTATAATTATCTTTATAGGTAGAAAGTGTGCTTCTGATTAAGCTGATTACTTCGAGGTCAAACTCAGATCTTGGCTATTTATTCTATTTCACACTGGCCAAGCCCTGTAGTTACTGGTCTTGTGTGATTCTCAAAAGTTTTGTAGGATTAATTTGCATAATATCCCAAACCTGGTTGTTTTTCTGGAACAGTTGTGTTCTGTAGGTATAGTAAAATTCAAGGGATATGCTAAGGTTTGAACCACATAATTATTAGTCCTTTAGTTATTACCCTGCTAACCAAGTCCTCTATGGTGAAGTTATTCAGTATACTCTCCTATATTATACCAATGAGCATTGAAACATGGTGAGGCAAAAAATACTGTAAATAAATTCTGTACATTGTTATTACCATGACTTGCTATTTCCTGTAATTGTTTCCAGTTTTTTTTAAAAAAACCTTAGCATTTCTACACACTGGTACAACATGCTGTACTATAGTTTTCAGTATCTCAAGTCATTTAACTACAGCCAAGCATATACTGCAGATTGCCATGGTAACTGTAAAGCAAAGTAGGAAATGTTTTACTTATGGTTTGAGGGATTTTTTGTTTGTTGGTTTTTGTGAGCATTACATTTCCCTCTTCTTCTTCTCTTTGGACCCGATTGTGATCTCACATGGGTTTTACAATATAGTAACTCCATTGGTTTGATTTTTTATTTACACTGCTGGAAGAGCAGAATAAGGCCTTATCTATCTACATTCTGATAATGTGTATGGGGAGGAAATACTTAAAAAACATGATGGGCAAACCTCAAAAGGCTTGAAGTCCCAAAGTTCAGACAAAAATCCAAAGTTCTGGATGTTTAACCAAACCATCTGAACCACTCAGGTTTGCAAAAGTGGACTGGAAATACAAGCACAGTCTTGTTTGTGAGATTTCCACCATTTTTCTTCTACTTACAAATCCTGCTCTGATTTACTAACAGCCCAGCAATCCTACTGAAGCCAATGGGGTTGCTGAGGCGTAGCTAATGGGAGAATTTGAGCCATATGTCCTGCTCTCAAGCTCAGGACCCAAGCATAATTTTTTCAGGCCTAGTACAAACTTGTAACACGGGCCCCCTCCCACACATATACCACAACCCCTCATCTCATACATACCATCTCATGAGCCATGAACAAAGTTTAAATTCTGAAATTACTGTTACATATTCTACATTTCTGAAAAATGCCCCTCTTTGCTATTTTTGTTTCTATAGATATCTTTAGGCATAATCTACAATTTAGCCTCAATTTTTTCCTCATGGTAATGGGGGTTGCAGCCTGGTCTGAGCCCCAGTAAATGTACTCTTCACCCCCCCAGCCCCATGTGGGGGCCCTGCTCAAAATGTAAATTAAACCACATTTTATTTTAAAATGTCATAACCTTGTAAAAAGTTAGATTTGGGTTTAGTTCTAGAAATGGACAAGGAAGGCTTGATTCTCTTCTCACAGTGTAATTCTATTGGTGTTCAGATACCACAGTGTTAAGTGTGACAGGAAAACCTAGGCAGATAAATGGATGGCTATATAGAAAGATATCAGGGGGATTATTCCTGTTTTGCCAAGAATAAGTGAGAGGAGAATCCAACTCAAAGTGAGGAGCTTCTTGTTTTTCTGAACTGGTTCATCCTACTTAGAAATGCCACTTTGACAGCCAATACAGACTCCCAATCTCTCTCCATGTTTTCACTGAAAGGAATATTCACCCACATTCACAGCTCTTGCAGATGATTTCCTGGAGCTTTTGGTTTCATGTATTGGCAGGCATCATTCCTTTCTCACAATGGCAGCAGCCAATCAAATACCATCAATATATTTGAGCCATCAGACGTTAAGGTCTCTATTGTCAAGATAATGCAGTATTATATTTCACCCAAATATCTCTCAAACTATTCCTTCCAAAAGATAGTCCACTTCTTAGTCTTCACATGATGTTCACGAATTATGGTTTGTTTTTTAATGTATTCTGATTGAAATGCTTTCTATGACTGAAAGTCTCAGTGTGCTCCAGTTGCACAGAGCAGTGCAGTATTTTCTTTTGGAAATGTGGACCACAGCCAAAATAATTTAAAGACATGTTTGTGATGTCGTTTCCCTCAGGAAAAGAAAAACACAACAGGACATGTGTAGAACATTAGAGGCCACCCAGCAACACACAGTCTTAAAGAATGAAATGGTACTTTAAAAAATGACTTGTGCAGGGCAAATCCAGGATCTAATTAGTTAAGCAATGGTTTCAGCTCCCACTTTAATTATTTCTTCATTGCAAGAATTAGCCCCTTTTTTTTAAACACAGGAAGTGCTAAACTACCCAACTGTGACCCGTATTTAAAAGGGTAGATAAATTCCACAGTCATTGCTAGAGCTTAAGAGATTCATGTCCACAGTCTGAGTCTCTTGTAACATCTGGATGATATCACAGACATCTTTTTTCAGATACAAAGGACTCATAGTTTTCTATAACTTGAGTAACATACTATGGATCAATTTCTGCTCTTTAACAAAAAAAGTCCATGGCCCCATATTGCATCCATTATTAATATACTGTAAAAATAACAGCAGGCTGCTGCAGCTATTTAAAATGTGCCTGCCAGAAAAGTACAGTATAGCAATAACTAAGATTTCAGGAAACACTTTCAACTCAATTGCAAGGCTCTGATAAAGTGTTATAAAGCATGTTTGTGGGTAAATCAAGTAACTGAAAGTAAAACTCAGTGTCTTGAATTTCAAGCTTATCCCTCTCCCTGTTGATTTCATTGTTATTGCATCAATTGAAACAGCTGCATTGGAGTCACTGGACACTTAGTCCTGCCACATAATCCTGACTCTTGTCAGGTGACAGGGACCAAAATATAAAAACGAGTCTCCTTCTAGCACGCCTACGTGTCACATCTTTATTACACCAACCAGGTGATTCATTTCTGGTCTCTATTCAGAATCAAGAGCATGTTTTGGTTTTGGCAAAAGGTTCCCAAATAGGGATGTGATAAATAGTCTATTTGTTTTCGATTGTTACACAAATGGTGTGATTTTTCAAGTGCTGTACAGTACATGTCCCTTACCTGGGATGTACTTAATCAGAAAAAAAAATGTTTAATTGGGACATTGCTCAGGGATCCATTTTAAGCCCAGCGACAAGAAATAGTAATGCATGCTGATTAATGGTAACAGTAATTCTGCTTACTGGGGTGCTCTCAAATGATCTAGTTGTACTGATGTCTTTTGTGTCCTTGTCTAATGATGAGTTGTTCTGTTTGGTTCTCAAGAACAGTCTTCTTTCTCTCCTTAACTGTGGTACATGCAGGAGGAGTATTAACTGGTACACCACTACCTGCTCCTGACTGGTAGTTTGCTCCTTCTACGTTGACAACAATGCCTGGGCCATGATGCTGAGTGTTTTACATCTCTCCTTATCACTGGTACTGGGAAAATATGAAGGCCAGCTCCTCTCCTGGCACTGATAATATCTACTCTTAACTCCATGGATTCACCAAATTACAATATGCATTTTCGCTAGCTGTCTAGGAAGCATTAGCACTGTTCAAATGCTATTTTCTTTTACCTGGGGATTCCTCTCAATGGCATTCCAAGGTCTGGTCTACACTACAGACCTACCTCCGTATAACTATGTCACTCAGGAGTGTGAAAAATCGGCACCCTGAGCAACATAATTACACCGACCTAACCCCCGTGTACACAGTGCTATGTCAGTGAGAGAGTGTCTCCCACTGCCATAGCTACCACCTCTCTGGGAGGTGGATTAACTATGCCATCAGGAGAGCTCTCTCCCATTGGTTTAGAGCATCTTCATTAAAGCACTACAGCAGTGCAGCTGTGCCAACGCAGTGTTTTAAGTGTAGACTTGCCCCATGGCTCCCCACAGGGGGATATCCCATAAGTGTATTCTACTGTATTTGTATTTAGTCATGATGTGTGGGAAAAAGAACCAACAATGAATTAGCCATCTAAATGCTAATCCAACCCTTCCTTTGTGATGTGACATTATATCTGATCATTAATGATCACAGTAACATTTGCCAGTCTGACACACCAGAGGCTACAGTGGAGAGTCCGCGTTCTTATGCAGATGATGGCGCAGCGTTTGGTTACAGTTCTTCCCTTTAAATTTGAAAGGAAGTGAGCATGAGGAACAGAGTATTGTCTGGGAATTTTTACCATGTGCAAAGATCTACCTAGAGACCTAGATGAGATGCTTGCACTTCATATGCCACTGTACTCGACTTTGAGTACAAGGGGCTTTTTCTTACAATGCCAAGCATTCTTCAGTCATTCTATAAAATTTAATCACAAAAGTTTCTTGCTTAATCAAGCTCTGCTGACATCTGTGGGGAAGGGAAAAAGAGACTACAGATATTAATTCTGTTAAAAGCTATATTGATTCATTTTATTACTAAATATTTGTCATTGGTGCCCAGAGTGTCAGATGGTATTTTATAAATCAAAATAAATAAGCTACCTCACCTCTGTCCTTTGCTGCAGGTATGCGGCACCACAGAAGCATACTACAATATAGTGTGAGCTATAAGAAAAAGCGCCGGGCTAAAAGTCAGGAGACGCTGAGTTAGAATTCTGACTGTGCTATTGACTCACTGTGTGATCCTGGACACATCACTTTCTATCTCAGTTTCCCTATCTGCAAAATGATAATCATTACTCAGCTGCCTTCCAGACCTGTTGTGAGACTTAATTATTAAATGTCCATATAGAGCTTTGAACATTTAATGCATTATATATGCCAAATAGAAGTAACACAGTTAATTCTTTCCTTAGTGTGACTTCATAACGAGTCTATAACGCGTATAATAGAAGTGCAGGTCTGTGCCGAGAGGCTTTTCCAGAAAAGCACACAGGTGCTCCAATTTCTGTATAAATGTATAGCTCGGATAAAGCTATTATTCCTTTTCTTATTTTAAAAGTTGTCTTACACACTTCTTTGGGGATGTAGAAATGTAGTCCTACTATGGGCTTGGAGGAACTATGTTTTTTAAATTGAGTTTGGATGTTAGCATGAGTGACAGGCCCAAAGAATGAGATCCTGAGAAAGAAGCGTTGTTTGTATTAAATCCATAGTGACCTTTGAAATATCAGTGTTATCTTATTTAAGTTTTGGTAATAAATATAAGAAACCATGGTTAACTGGGTACAAGGTGCAGTAAATATTTGGTTATATAGGTTTGTTTTATGTATTATAAAGAAATGTGTAATACAGAAGTTAAGGAGAAATATGACAGATAAGAAGAAAAGCTTGCAGAGAGGGGCCCAGTCATTGATCTTGTCTTAAATGGGCCAGAAAACAGGGTTAAGCCCTAAATGGCCTCATCTGGCTTTAGCTAAGGTCCAATGATCAGCAATGGCATCACTTGTTTATTATAGTGTATAAAAGTGTGTGTATGTGAGGGGGAAGGTTCTCTGTCAGAACTGTTACTTACCCCTCTTGAAGTATGCCATGAAGGGAAGGCATCTCCAGAACCTGATACCATTCTGAGTATGTGTGTGTGTGCTTGTAGTCGTATTTTGGATATAATCAACATTGTGGCCTTTGAACTAAAGGAATACATGTATAGAAACTTGGTCATATTAAAACTTAGTAAATGTATTAGAAAAATTATTTCCAACAGGGGACCCAAGTTAGAGACTTCAGAGTTTACAGCACAGGCTTTTAAGAACATATTTTTGTGTTAACAATGCTTTGTTCAGTTAGCAAGCCACATTAAACAGGATAGCTATCAGCTGATTCTCATCCTCCATCTCAAATGAGTGGTTTCAAAATTTCACAGTATACAGTAAGAACTGGGCCTGTTGCTCAACCAGTAAATGCAAGATGTTATCACAAGATGGACTCTCATACAGTATGTTGAAACATCTAATTGAAAATACAAATGCTTTGAGCGTGCACTGCTTAGAGAAACCAACTCTTATGTCACTGATGCCTTCCCAATGGAATACTGCTGAAACTCATTTACCTGTTGGAAATACGTGAAGAATTAACTAGAGAAATTAGCACTGACTAAGCCTACAGAGCATCACCGTTGTTTCTTCACTGTGCATAATACGAAAATGCAGTTAAGAATAAAACTCCTCTTAACAGATGCTATAAAAGCAGATATCTCGTTCATGATATGTCAGTTATATTGAATGAAACATGGCTATACAGTTGCTTGTGTTCTGGATCTACACTCAAGTATCTATATATCCTTTTGGCTCACATGCCATCCATTGTGCTTTCAGAAATGTCTAAATGGTTTTGTGATAGAGTGCTGGGTGGTAAAGCAGCTAGCTAAGGTGCATTAGAGCTGGTTAGGAGGACACCTTCCTGATTAGGGAATGGGAGATAGCTGTCCACCTAACCGGGCTGAGAAGTTGTTTGTACTTGATTAGCAGATAAGGGGCAGCAGCCAGGCTGACTAATTTGAGGACCAGGAGAGGGGTGGGTGGGTGTAAGCTGGGCCAGGGCTAGGAGGAGGTTGACGAGGAGGTCCCATGACCTCGTGGGGCTTCGGATGGGGTGTGCATGGATGAACAGGTGGGGGGAAAAGTGCAGCCAGAACCTCAACAGGAGGTTCTGGAGGAGCTGGAAAAGAGGCTGCAGCCTGGCACACTCCAAATAGGCATGCACCAGGGTTTCCCTCGCACCGCAAAAAGGGCAGGTGTCGGGGCGAGGGGTGAACCGCGCCAGGTACACGCCCATGCTCACGGCTCCATGAAGGATCCGCCAACTGATGTCCCCGGCGGGCCATGGGGTTAGGGTGGAATAGAGGCTGGCCCACCGGGGGTCCTCCGCCTCCACAGGTGGCATTAGGTTCCGCCATTTGGTGTCTGGACGGGACGCAAGGGCAAAGAAATGAAGCGTGTGGAACATGAGTGTGTATAGGTGGTTCCTGGGCATGGTTCGAAAAAGAATCAGCTGCAGATCGGGCAGCCGGCTTGGGGCATGAGGAGGGAGAGGCTGCGGGGGCTCGCGGGGCCAGGGACCAGTAGTGAGCACCGGAGGGCTGGGGCTAACGGGAGGGCGGGGGGCACCCTCTCGCAAGACCCACTCGAGGTAAGCCTGAGTGGCGGGGGGCAAGGCTGCCCTCACCTCCTGGAGTACGCGTCAGGGGGTCTGACGGGTGGAGAGCCCCATGCGCTGGGCCAGCACGTGGGGGTCTACCCAGTCCCCCCGGGCATAGTCCAGAAGGTCTCCGATCCTGGTGACTCCCGCCAGGACCAACCTCCGTTGCACCGAGAGGGTCTCCGCCACCTGCACACGCAACTGGGGGTTGTGCAGCAGGGACTCCATGAGGAGATCCTCCCCCTCAGTGACTGCAAGGGGTCTGGAGGCCGAGACCAGCCTCCAGGTCCGGAGGAGGTCCTGGTAGAAGACCAGCAGCTCGGAGAGGTCTCGCGGAAGACCTCTCGGATGGAGAAAAAAGAGCTGCCGGTCATATCGGAGCCCCGGAGGCGGCGGAGGAAGGCGCGCCCCAAGTGGCTCCACGCCAGACTACCTGCACCATAAAGGAGTCTCTGCAGGGCCTGGAGGCAGAAGGTGTGGACCTGGCTGCGGATACAGCACAGGCCCTGCCCCCCTTCCTCCAGGGGGAGACTCAGGATCCCTGCAGAGACCCAGTGCAGTCCTGGCCAAAAGAACTCCAGGACTATCTTCTGGAGGTGGGCCAGGAAGCTCAGGGTCAGGACCAGGGTGCTGAGCCGGTGCCAGAGCATGGACAGGACCAGCTGGTTGAGCACCAGTGCCCTCCCTCGAAGGGAGAGGCACCAGAGCAATCCTGTCCACTTCTGCAGCCGCCCAGACACTTGGTCCTGCAAATCTTGCCAGTTCTCTATCGGGGAGGGATGGGTGGCGGAAAGGTAGACGCCCAGATAGAGCAGCGGACCCGCCAGGCTGACTAAGGAGGGCTTCTATGCTGGCCAAAGGAAGGAAAGGCAGGCATCCGGGGAAGTGAAGAGTTTCTATCTGCCTCATAGGGAGGAGAAAAGCCCCAGAGTGTGCTAGCCCAAGCCAGGCACTATATAAAGGTGGTGGATACATAAAGGCACTGTAAATAAGCTGCACTAGTGACTGCTAAACCAGAGGATCTTTGAATCCTTTGTGAGCTAAAGGGTGGCTGAAGTGGAGGGAGCCATGGCGGAGCACCCTTACAGGTTTGTTTTGATGTTTTGTTTTAAAACTATCTTTCTGAAACAAAATGTGATTTGAAATACCCTTACATTTCAAAACTGGTCACATTTCATGTCCACATTCAAAAGGTTTTCTTTGACCTGAACATTTTTTTTCAGTTTTTGTTTCATCAAGGAAAAACTGAAAAATGGTGCATGTCAGATTGAAATGAAACAATTTTGTGGGGAGGAGAGGGCAGGTGATGGAGGCTTTGCCACCAAAACAAAACAAAACAAAATCAGCTATTTGCTTATCTGTAGTTAGGACAACATTTTATGATTTGTACACCAGTTGTTTTCAGCTACTATGGAGATGGAGCTGTTAGTTTAATTCTGCATTTTGAATTCTGCATTCCATGTTTTGGTGACTCTTTAGCCTAAGTAGCACAGTATTGTTAGGCTTCCAACTCACACTGGAATCCCAATGCTATTTCTTGAAGCTCCCTGAACCATTGGTTCCTCCAAGAAATGACTCAGGTCTACTGAGGATATCTATGTTGATCACAACTGCTGCGTTCTTGAGAGAATAGAAAGAATGCTTGTTTGTTGGCTTTCTCCGTTGCAATCATACACAAGACACCATTGTGGCTGAAAGCAGGACTCCATTTATTTGCTCCAAGCACCTTCCCTTATAGCTTTTTTCATCCTCTCCTTGCGCATGCATTTCTTACAGCAGTAAACAAGTCTCACAGCAGTGAGTGCTTTTTCACACAGCCCAATCTGATCGGCTAGGACTAGCTAAGAAGTGCATGGGGAGGCTGTAATCAAAATACACTTCGCAGTTCCCAAAACAAACTCAGTGCTTCTCTAGTTTCCAAAACAGCACCTGCAGGGTCATCTGGAGGCCAGCCAAGACCAGGGTGTGCCTAGCAGTCAGTGTCTGGCTCCACATAATCCTACACTTGTTTTATAATGATATGTACCAGTTTAAGCAGCTGGGATATGCAATAATCATGAAGAAGTTAACATGTTGCTGGTACATAGTTTGGGTGAAATCCTGGCCTCAATTAAGTCAATGGAAGTCTTGCCATTGATTTCACCTTTTATACATCTGAGAGAGAGAGAGATGTAGAGAGTATGTCTGGGCTAGGTGAGTTTCTAGGTGGATGCCCTTCCTTGAATTTATAGACAAAGAATATTGTAATTAAGTTAACTCATTAGATTGAATAAACTTGATTTTACATAAGACTTTTGGTCTAACACTCTTATTGTATACGTTTAGCCAGCTAAATATAATTATTTTAATATTATTTTAGTTAATTTGTTTTATATTATGCTTAGAACCTATTTACTCCATAAACTATCAATTGGTATACAAATTAGTGCAGGTTATGTAGATTTTAATTTATTTTTAGAAAAATTAATACATATGAAAATTAAAATATATTACTTGCGTTAATGTGTATGTTCATATTTACTACAGTTTGCCTTATTTTATTTGAATTTCTGACCTAATAATAATAATGATAAGCATGGGATGAATTTGGCCTATGCTAGTTGAAGCCACAGGTATGCTATGAAATATTTTATCATACAATTGCTTTTAAAGTTCGGCAAAATATATTTTATAAGATTTTGTACCATTTGTCTGTCTTCATTATTTGTATTAGCTTTATGAGGAATGTTAAGCGACATTAGCTACTTGGTTGAATAATGAAAAAGTATTTCTCTGTCACATCCTTATTCCTCATTGGAGAACATTATCTTGTGGTTCAAGAATAAAGAATTTAAAAAAATGAAATCTTATCCTTATTAATAGATAAGTGTGTCATAATATCTTCATATGGCTTCAGGCTAGGCCCCAATTCAATATGTGGAGAACTAGTGTGATATTACATAGGTTTTATTACTATATGCAGTTCAGTGTTATTACACTTTGAGCCTTATTCTCTTCTTACAAGTGTCACAGTGACACTGCTGTAATCCCACAGAGTTCAGTGGAATTACTTTTGATTTACACTAGCATAAGTGAAAGGGGAATTGGGTGCTTTGTTTCCATTTCAAGTGGGAGATTCAAGTCAAGCATGCTATGGCAAAACTCCACTTCAGAAAATAAACACACAGTTATATTGTCAGTAATTTCCTTCAGCAATTCAGACCAGACAAATTCTTTTTAGTAAAAGAACAATAAATCTGTGAAGGTAGAGGAGCAGGATAAAATATCTGATATTTAATACATTTACATTAACAACTTCATAGTTCTCAGAGGTATTCATCAGTTTAATTCATCTTAGCAAGGTCTTGCAATGGGGTTTTGTATTAACAATTTGGAAGGTATTATTTTTAATGTGACAAATTCTAAATTCAATGTAGTTCAGATGATTGACAGAGAGAAGAAGGAGCAAAGATAAGAACTTCTGTTTTACAGTGCTGCCAGAGTCTCTCACAAAGGCAGGGGGAAAAAGTGTTTAAAAAAGACTTTTAAATACTCTTGGAAGCTTCTTTTGTTTCTGAAAGCTGTCAGAATTGCTGCAATTACAGTTCTGGTGAAACAACCAAAAAAAGAGTTGAACTTCGTAAACTTTTAAAATGAGACCTGCAAAATTTCCATTTCAAATTTTGTTTGGTTTCGGCCACCATCCTTGTCTTGAAATCTGACTCTCAGCCCAGGGCTGGACTTAGAAGGCAGGTGACTCAAGTGATCTCCTGGGGTGCCAGGCTTGGGGCAGGTGGGTTCGGGGTGCTGTTTTTGTTGTTAGCAACAAAATGGATAATAGAATGTTTGAAGTAAATATTTCAGGTATTCCGTATGTGGATTCATTTTTCACTGGCCTCCTAGAATGTTCTGGAGCTTTGTAGAATCTTGTGGAACCTTCCAGATTTTCAGAATTACATTGTCCTTAAACCTTCTAGAACGTTGTCAGTCATGTCATCACGGGTATATAAGGGTGGGACAATGCTAATCAGTCAATGAAATATAAGAATGACTGAAGTGAAGTGAGAGTTCAGCTGTGATATTGTGAACCTAGTTTTATTGTGCAATTGTGAAAATGTACTTGTGTTTTAAGACTTGAAGAGTGTAAGTAGTGACTAATTAAGGACATATTTAATGAGATGCCAGAGATATCTATAGAATCCCTATCTAAGAAACAATATAAAAGAAATATTGTTACTACTTTTGCCTTGATTAACACATAGTGTTTGATGACTTTCTAAGACCGCAAAATATAGACTTTTGCTCTCCCTAATGCTGCCTGTTTTTCCCCATAGAAAATAAAAGATGCCCCAAAGAAGCCTTCAGCAGCTCAGTATAGGAAGCAAAAAGCAAAACTGCAATCTAGTTTGCAGCAAGAGGCAAATTTGTGGGAAAATATCTGAAATCAGAACTACATAGACTGGGGCTTTAGGCAGTAGCAATTGTCTGAGTGCAGATGAAATTGAGGAGCAAAGTGTAAATGATGGAAGTCCTATTACAAACAAATTAGCAGATTTACCTGAAGATAAGGAATGGAAATGTGACGAAATTAATGGAAAATCATCCAGTTTTCCTGGCAGCGTGAAGGTGAGTGGTGATAAAGAAGAATATGGCTCACATGAAAAGGGAAGTAATGACAAAGAAAAATCTCCTTTACATGAAAAGGAGATAAACAAGAAAGAAAAATCAACCTCGCATGATGACAGAACCAACAGTGAGAATAATTGCACACCACAAATCGATACATCAGATCCTGGTTTATGGCTGGTGAGTCTAAATTCTGCCAATACTGATTGTACAATTTGGAACAGGTCAGACAAAATCGAGGATATGACATTTCCAGTAAATGAGCACAAGCAACACTTCTCAAAGTCACACTGCAAAAAAGTGCTTGAGAAAGGTGAGAAACTGAATCGGTGTTGGCCAGTTTACTCTAAATCACCTGACAAAGTGTTCTGTTTTTGTTGCAAAATATTTGACAAGAATACCAAATCATTGCTTACGCTTTCCAGGTACAATAACTGGCATAAAACTTAGCTGATGATCTGAAGCAACATGAAAAGTCCCCCAGCCATTTTATGGCATACTCCAAATGGATGGAGGTCAAATCCAGACTCAAACTGAATAAATGCATAGACGCAGAAAACCAGTGCACTATTAATGTAGAAACCCAGCACTGGAGAAATGTGCTCAAGTATCTGATCTCAGTTACCCTCTTCCTGAAAAGAATCATTTGGGTTTCTGGGGCTTATTGGATAATTTGTTCACTGAAAATAATGGCAATTTCCTTGGTTTGGTAGAGCTCCTTGGGAAATATAACGATGTCATGCGTGAGCACCTACAATGAGTGGATCATAAAGAAGCTATGGATCATTACCACAGCAAAACAATTAAAAACAAATTGATTGACCTTATGGCAAGGAAGATGCTTGATAACATATTGATGCGGCTCAGCAAAGTGAAGTACTACGCCGTAATAATGGACTGCACTCCCAACATTAGTCACAGTGAAAAGATGTCATCTACAGTAAGATTTGTTGACAACGGGGATGGCTGCATCCAAGTAAAGGAAAACGTTATCTATTTTTGGTCTGTGAATGACTCTACTGGAAAAGGCCTAGCAGAACTGTTTATGAACATTTTGAATGAGAATAAAATAAAGCTTTGGGACTACCACATTCCAGGCTATGACAACAGCATGAATATTAAGGGCAGAAACAGTGGCATCCAGGCAAGGATTTTTGTGCTGAATACAAGAGCTTTCTTTGTGTCTTGTGGCTGCCATTCTCTCAACCTGGTTGTGTCAGATGCAACATCATCTTCTTTAGATTCAGTATCTCTCTTCAGAGTACTGCAAAAGATGCAGTTTTTAGCATCAACTATCAGGTGGAAGATCTTCACGGACAATGTTACAAATCTGACCATGAAGCCACTATATAACACTCACTGGGAGGGTCACATTGACAACATAAGGCCAAGGAAATACCAAATGACTGAGGTTTATGGTGCCCTGATGGAACTGAACTGGCACAGTCAAGTACAGCCGAGGCCAGAATCCGACACAAGGCGCAAAGCCTGGCAAACCAGATCACTGACTTCAAATTTCTGGTCTTAGTTGTGGTTTGGCACAATGTCCTGTCCAAGTAAATGTTGTAAATAAGGCATTACAAACTTAGACAATGGAAATTGTGACTGCTACTACTTTGATGAGAAACTGCCTTGATTTTGTTGTGGCCTAGAGAAATGACGGATTTGAAGATGCCATCACTGCTGCCAAAGAAATGGTGGAAAACTTAGGAATTGAGCCTGTCTTCCAGGAAACTTGTAGTCATTTGAAGAAGAGAGTTTGGTTATGAGGGCAGAGATGAGGTGATGGAAAGCTTGAAAGAAAAATTCAAGAGGGAAGGTTTTTTTTGCTCACTCGCTGATACTGCTCAAGTATCCATCAAAGAAAGAATCAGACAAATGAAGCACCATGAAAAGACCTGGAGTGTGAGGGTTGTATGACCTTAGTAAGGTGCTGATGAAGAGAAAAACACTCTTGAACAATTGTACAGACCTTCACTGGACATTGACACATGGGGAATGTTCGGACATCAATGATAAAGACCTATATGTTGAATTGGACAACACCTGTCATATTTTGGCCACATGGAAAAATATCTCCACGCCAAGTTCTCCAATTCATTCATGACACACACCTGAAGGACACTTTTCCTAATGTGTGTTAACTTTGAGGATTCTGCTAATGCTGTCAGTCACAATCATCAGTGTTGAGCTCAGCTTTTTGGTGCTCAGGTTCAATAAAACATATCTTCGATCAACAATGGATGATGAGACTGACATTGCTTGCTATTTTATTCCTTGAAATTGCCATTGGCTAGTCTTTGGATCTCTCTGATGTTGTAGCTTCAGTTCATGAATGTAAAAGCAAGAAAAATGACCTTTTAAACTAAAGAACTAGAGTTAACATTGTAATACTGTCACCTACTGCAACACTATTTAATACTGGTTTCCCCAATGTTGGTGCACAGTTCCATTTCTTGATACTTTTCAGTTATTCTTAAAATTTAAAAGTTTCCAGAAACTTAGAGGAAATTAATTTTATTTGCTTATATATGCATGAATAAATATAGATTTACAGATCCTATCATGCAAATGTATTGACTTATATGATGAATAAATTACGCATGCAAATTTTGTATCAAAGCCATGAAATGGGCTACAAATGCAATAAATAAGATATTCAAAAATTTAACAAATGCAGAGGGGGGCCAAAGACGCTCCTCATTTGGGGTGCCATTTGGTCTAGGAGTGGCTCTGTCCTCGCCTATAAGCAAGTAGCATCTGAAAGTTGCCTTGCCCTTATCTAGGGCTACATTCTGCTCATTGCCTTATCAGAAGATAAGAATAAGAATGAAAAGGCAATGCTGTGCCTGGAATCTGAGTCTGTCTCACTCAGACAGAACTTGCCTTGGGGTCTCACCTTAAAGGAGAAACATAGGTGTGGAATGATGACAGAACCAAGGCCACTCTCTTCCCTGACATATCTTATCCCTTTGACTCCCATTGATTTCAATGAGTTTGGATCTGGCCCTGAATCATAATAGAAGCATAAAAGGCTGAAAGACCTGTGAGGCAACAGAGCTCAAGGGAAGGTTAGAAAACACCCCAGGAAAAACCATCAGTACAGTCACATAAGGACAGAGCTTAGGTTAAGATTTATGTTTATATGTACAGTACTGCCTCAGTTTTATTGTGTAAGTTAAAAACAAAGGCACATATTAGTTTTTTGTAATATCCCAATGTATCTATTCCTAGAGGGGAGGAGATCTCACACATTCAAATACAGGGTTATTATTTATAGGATTTTCTGTTCTACATATGGTTGACCTTGGAAATAATATTTACTCCTTGTTTCCTTTTCTCCCTCCAGATGTTCTTTTGGGAGAGTCATACCATCCAAACAGTCTCTACCCCAAAGATTTTGTAATAATTTATCCAGGCACAACATGAGGAAATAATAGTAAAAAAAATAACTCATTTGTTTCACAGTAGAGTTATAGAGTTTAAGGCCAGAAGGGCTCACCAGATCATCTAGTCTGCCCACCACAGGCCACTACACCCCACCACTTGCCCCTATATTGATCCCAGTAGCCTATACTCAAGTACTCTAACCCTCAGGAGATTAAATTATTGTGTGTCAAAGTCAAAGAATAGGCGGGACTAGGTGCACCAATAACTGGGAAATGATTTGATAAGATATACTCAGTATCAGAGCTCATCAGCAATGTTAGAAGCGTTGCAGCAGTCTAATGTTGAGTTGACAGGGACATAGCTCTGTAATGAAGTCCTCCATAGAAAGAAAGATTAAGCCTTAATTTTTGCCTAAACAGATTGAAGAAAGCTGTCATGGCTCCCTAAGCATCTGATAGCAGCTGAGGCTCTACATCATCTCAAATTGCAAAGCTGAGTAGCAAGCAGTGCACACATTCCATCCATCTCCATAATTTCCTCTGGACTCTTCTACAAAGCTGTCAGCATTATGTCAGTCTTACTTGGGTTGTGCCATAGGCACCTAGTGCTCATCCAAGACCCACCATCAGTCAGACAGCAAGTAAGTCATTCAACATCAGTGTCACAGGTTAAAGGAAGAAAGGAGAGGGCAACCAAGTAATCAGAGAAAGAAGTCAGAGAGGAGGCCTGGCAGTTCAGAGCCACCAGAGGCAAGAGGTCACAGAGGCACTCTTCATGACTGGAGAAAGATGAGGATAGGCAGGCTGTGGCCACCAGACAGAAGAGAAGCAGGAGGAATCCCACATAGATAGAAGTTTCAAATCAGTATCAGGAGGAATTCCACACAGCTAGAAATCTCCAAATGATAACCAGGTTCTCAATTTGGAAACTGTGGAAGATACCTTTCAAGATCCAACCGGTCCAAGGGACCAAAGAACTGTACTGGACACACCTGTGGATGGCTGGTTGGCCCAAGCTATAAGAAAATTAAGCTTGCCCACAAAGAGCTCACCAATTGTCCAAGGAAGAGAAACAATCCTTGTTGGAGAGTCAATACTCAGAAGAATCAAAAGAACATTCTGCAAGGGACAGGCAGACAACAGGATGGTGTGTTGCCTTCCCAGAACTAAGTTACAGGATGTCAATCTAAGATTGGATAGGCTTTTGAAGTCAACACGAAAGGATCCATTGGTGATGGTTCATATTGGCCCTAATGACACTGCATTATGGAATATCTTGCAGATAATAGATGACTTCAGGCAACTCAGAAGCATGCTGAAAAAGAAGAAGAATGTCCAAGTGATCTTCTCTGAGAGCCCTTCTGTCCCATGAGCAAAGGAAAACACAAGGTTCTGGAAGTGACCTGCTGGCTAGGTAAGTGGTATAAGTGGAGGGTTTTGATTTTGTGGAATATAGGTCGGGCATCTATGTGGACAAGAGGCTGTAAGGTTTGGATGGCCTCCAGCTCAGTAGAAGGGGCACTAATCTTTTTGGAGGCAGGCTGTCTACAGTAGTCAGGAAGGTGTTAAACTAATTGCAAAACAGGAGGGTAAAAAGAGGGAAGATATGAGTATGCAGAATAAAATCAGGATATTGAAAACAAAATTAATCAAGGAACCAAAGGACATGATAAGAGGAAATTGCCCATACACCAGTGCTAGGAGTCTAAGAAACAAATAAAAGGAATTGGAATAGCACATTTATGGGCATAAATTTGACCCAGTTGGTCTTTCTGAAACTTGGAGGGATGATTCACAAAATTGGAGTGTTAAAAGCAACCGTTATAACGTATTTAGGAAGGAACAAGTGAGCAAGGGGAGGGGGAGTAGTACTCTGTCAAAATCGCATTATGGGCTTCTGAGTCACTGATAACTTGGAGGAAAAATTATCTTCCGAGGGAAGTAGTGGGGGCAAATGACTTATCTGCCTTTAAGACTAAGCTTGATAAGTTTATGGAGGGGATGTTATGATGGGATAGTTTAATTTGAGCGATTGATTTTGGATTATCGGCAGATAAGTCTGCTCAATGGTCTGTGGGAATGCTGGATGGGATGGGAACTGAGTTACTGCAGAGAATTCTTTTTTGGGTGCTGGCTGGTGAGTCTTGCCCACATGCTCAGGGTTTAGCTGATCGCCATATTTGGGGTCGGGAAGGAATTTTCCTCCGGGGCGGATTGGCAGGGGCCACGGAGGTTTTTCGCCTTCCTCTGCAGCATGGGGCATGAGTCGCTTGCTGGTGGATTCCCTGCAGCTTGAGGTCTTCAAATCTCACTTTTGAGGATTTCAATAACTCAGTCATGGGTTCGGGGTTGTTATAAATGTGTATGGGTAGGGTTTTGTGGCCTGCCTTGTGCGGGAGGTCAGACTAGATGATCATATTGGTCCCTTCTGACCTATGAGTCTATGAGTCTATGAGTCTATCTTGAATGCTTATGGATCAATGTCCTAACAGATAAAGCACAGGATGGGGCATTAGTTGATGTCTGTTACAGACCACCAAATTACACTACAGAACAGGATCACCAGCTTGTTATGCACCTTTCTATAATGTATAGGGAAAAAAAGCTGTATGAGCATAGGGGATTTCAATATGAGTGGCATGCTGGAGGTCTTATGCTATCAGTACTAAAACATCCTTGGATAACAATTTGCATGAAACATGGGGAAATTCTATATTAGACCTCATCTTGACAGATGAAGAGGAATTGATCACAGAACTAAAAATTAATGGTACAAGTGATCATGACTTGATCCCTTTTACAATGTGCAAATGGAATAAAATCCAGACCAGTAATACACATATTTGGTGCTTTAAAAGGGTCAGTTTCACAAAGCTGAAAACAATTATGAGCTGGATCAGCTGGGAGGAAGAATTTAATTAGACAAATATGAATGATAATTGGAAAATGTTTAAAAACACTTTACTACATGCCCCAAAGTCCACAATCCCACAACTGAGGGAGAAAGCTGTAAACCAACATGGTTTAGAGGGAAAGGGAAGCCAGTAATAAATAAATATAGCACATGGAAGAAAGGGAAAGTTGATAGTAATGAATACAAATCAGAAGCTAGGAACTATAGAAAATTGATAAAAGAAGCAGAGGGACACAAAGAAATCTATGCCTAGCAGAGTTAAGGACAATAAGAATGATTTTTTTAAAGTCTGTTAGGAACAAAAAGAATCCTGACAACTGTACTGGTCCATTATTGGATGAAAATGGTAGCATTATCAGCAAGAATGCAAAAAAGCAAGTATTCAATAAATATTTTTGTTCTGTATTTTGGAGGAAAAAAGATGTAGTCATGTCATGGGATAACACTCTTTCCAGTCCACTAGAATCTCAGGAGGATGTTAGACAGCAGGTACTAAAGTTGGACATTTGAAAATTAAGTGGTTCTGGATAACTTGCATGTTAAAGTTTTTACACAGCTGGCTGAGGAGCTCATTGAACTGCTAACACTGATTTTTGTTAAGTTTTGGAACAGTGAGACCATTCCAGAAGACTGCAAGAAAGTTAATATTGTGATAATATTTTAAAAGGGTGAATGGGATGACCCAGGTAATTATAGGCCTGTCAGTCTATCTATCCCCGGCAAGATAATGGCACAGCTGAGATGAGACTCGATTAATAAAGAATCAAAGGAGGATAATATAATTAATGCCAATCAATGTGGGTTTATGGAAAATAAATCATGTCAAACTAACTTGAAATCTTCTTTTGATGTGATTACAAGCTTGGGTGATAAAGGTAATAATGTTAATATAACATACTTAGATTTCCATAAGGCATTTGACTTGGTATGGTACAACATTTTGATTGGAAAAAAAACTAGATCAATATAAAATTAACATGGTACACATTAAATGGATTGATAACTAGCTAACTCATACGTGTCAAAATGAAATTGTAAACAGAGAATTATCAATCAGGTGTGTTTCTACTGGGGGTCCTACATGGGCTGGTCCTAGGACCCATGCTATCTAACATTGTTACCACAGATCTGAAAGAAAACATAAAATCATCACTGATAAAGTTTGCAGTTGACACAAAAATTGGGGGAGTGGTAAATAATGAAGGGAACAGGTCATTGATACAGAGAGAACTGGATCTGTTGATAAGCTAGATACAAGCAAACAACGTATCTTAATATGGCTAAATTTGATCTGGGAACAAAGAATATAGCCATAATTACATTACAGGGTACTCTATCCTGGGAAGCAGTGATTGTGAAAAAGATTTGGAGGTTATGATGGATAATCAGCTAAACATAAACGCCCAGAATAATGCTGTGGCCAATAGGGCTAATGCAATCTTTCAATGAATAAACAGGAGAATCTTGATTTTGAGTAGAAAGGTTATTTTACCTCTGTACTTGGCATTTGTGTGACCATTGCTGGAATACTGTGTGCACCTCTGGGATTCACAATTCAAGAAGGATGTTGATAAAATGAGAGAGGGTTCATAGAAGAGCCATGAGAATGATTAAAGGGTTAGAAAATATGCTTTCTAGTGATAGACTCAAGAAGCTAAGTCTAGTTTAACAAAGAGAAGGTTAAGGGGTGACTTGCTTTCAGTCTATAAGTACCTACATGGGGAACAAATATTTTTAAAAGTCTCTTCAATCTAGCAAAGAAACAGTGTCTAATGGCTGGAAGTTGAAGCTGAACACATTCAGACTGGAAATAAGGCATACATTTTTAACTATGAGTGTAATTAACCACTGGAACAATTTATCAAAGGTCATAGTGTATTCTCCATCACTGACAATTTTTAAATCAAGATTGGGTTTTTTTCTAAAAGATCTGCTCTAGGAACTTTTTTAGGGACATTCTATGGCCTGTGTTATACAGGAAGTCAGACTAGATGATTATAATGGTCCCTTCTGGCCTTGCAATCTATAAAACTTCACCATTCATACAAGATGACATGGAGAGAGGTCTGGGTGCTGAATGCACTATAGCCCACACTCCCTTGAGGACTTATGCATAAATAGAACAGCAGGGGTAACAAGGTAAAAAGAGTCCTGTGCTATTTGGTATGAGAGAGAGTTCAGACCAGACAAAGAACCAGTGGATGAATGCAGTCACTTAGAATACCAGGATCAATGTAGAAGAGTTTCTTGATTAGAAGCTTTTGATGATGACAGAGGAGAGAAAGAAGATCAAAGCCTAAGCGAATACTTCTCTCTCTTATGAGACACTGAATATATTTGTGTAGCAATTTGCCTGTACCTGAACCTAAACCGTTCCATAAAAATAGCTGATTTATTCCCTTTGAGTCTGTTTGGCTTAATGTATGGCACGGTTTGGATTTTCTTGGTTCATAGCCAAGACTAGCAAAGCTATGGAGGGGAGACCCGAAAATGCTGAAATGTATTTCAGAATTTTTTGGGTCTGTTTGGAAACATGTAAGATTTTCCCAAGCCAGAGTCAAGCAGAGAGGGTAGAAGCAGAGCCAAATAGTGGGCGGGGGCAGATTGCTAGCTAGAAAAAGGAACTGAACGGCTCTGTTCTCTCTAGAAATCTTTTGGATTGTCCCAGCCATGAGGTTTAACTGCAATCTGTGGTGAAGCTGTGCTTAAGCTGTGGTGAAGCTGTGCTCCATTCTGTGGTTCCTGGAAAACGAAAGCTTTCTAGGCTCCCCCAAAAGCCCAATTCCCACTATTCAGTTCTTTGAGGATAATAAGGGCTACATATGGCTGCATTAGTAGGATCATTGCCAGCAGATCGAGGGAAGTGATTATTCCCCTCTATTCAGCATTGGTGAGGCCATATTTGGAGTATTGTGTCCGGTTTTGGCCCCTCCACTACAGAAAGGATATGGACCAGCTGGAGAGTGTCCAACAGAGGGCAACAAAAATGATTAGGGGGATAGATCACAAGACTTATGAGGAGAGGCTGAGGGAACTAGGTTTGTTTAGTCTGCAAAAGAGAAGAATGAGGGGGGGGGTTGATAGCAGCATTCAACTACCTGATAGGGGGTTCCAGGGAGGATGGAGCTAGGCTGTTCTCAATGGTAGCAGATGACAGAACAAGGAGAAATGGTCTCAAGTTGCAGTGGGGGAGGCCTAGGTTAGATATTAGGAAAAAAATTTCACTAGAAGGATAGTGAAGCACTGGAATGGGTTATGTAGGGAGGTGGTGGAATCTCCATTTTTAGAGGTTTTTAAGGTGAGGCTTGACAAAGCTCTGGCTTGGATGATTTATCTGAAGTTAGTCCTGCTTTGACCCCTGGGGCACTGCGCTTGGCCCCTGGGGAACTCCGCTTGTGGCTGGCTGCCAGCTAGACATGGAGTCGTTGTTCGTTACCTGTTGAGCCTGATGATCTAGCCAGCTCTCTATCCACTTTTTATAGTCCATTCATCCAACCTATACTTCTCTAACTTGTTGATAAGAATACTATGGGAGACTATCAAAAGCTTTGCTAAAGTCGAGGTATATCACGTCCACTGCTTTCCACAGAACCAGTCATCTCTTCATAGAAGGCAATCAGGTAGGTCAGGCATGACTTGACCTTGTTGAATCCAGGTTGACTGTTCCTCATCACCTTCCTCACTTCCAAGTGCCTTAAAATGGATTCCTTGAGGACCTGCTCCATGATTTGTCCAGGGATTGAGGTGAGGTTGACTGGTCTGTAGTTCCCTGGATCCTCTTTCTTCTCTTTCTTGAAGATGGGCACTATATTTGCCTTTTCCAATCATCAGGGACCTCCCCCAATTGCCATGAGCTTTCAAAGATAATAGCCAATGGCTCTGAAATCACATCAGCTTGATTTAAGATTGCCCATACAAAAGAGTTTAATTAATTTAGCTAACTCAGTTTCTATACCAATTTAGTTAAACTGGTATAACTTTTGTGTGTAGATAGGGCCTTTGAAGTTGCGTTGGTTAAAAGAAAGACAAAGACAATTAGGTTAGGATTGTCTAAGGCCATGTCTACATTAGCGTTCTTGCAGCAGCACAGCTGTATCACTGCAGTTGTGCCACTAAGATCTGTCATATAGCCACTCTATTCAGCTAGGGAGAGCTCTCCTGTTAACATAATTAAACTACCCCCAACGAGCATTGGTAGCTATTTCAGCAGGAGGTGCTCTCCTCCCAACATAGTGCTGTCCACACTAGGACTTCTGTCAGTGTAACTTATGTCTCTCAGGGGTGTGTTTTTTCACACCCTTAGCAACAGAAGTTATATTGGCAAAAATGTTAGTGTAGACATACCCTAAGGCAGTTACATGAACTACTCCTGTTCAATTTCAAAGGGATTTCAGTACCTAACTCTTGTCAGTTCCTTTGAAAATCCCAGTCTCAATTTATTATGCCAGGCACCATGTCCACTGATGCAATGCACCATTTTAGCAGTAGACATGTTCCACAGAAAGTTCTGTACAGTGGGTGTTTTAATGAAATAAAGAAATGTTTTCATTTTTAATGAGAGTGATTTGCAGGGAAAGTTGTGGGCAATCATAGGGCTTAACAAACCTGTCAAAAAAGAGTTGAATAATTAAAGGTGGTAGTTCCCTAAGATCAAGGGATGGGGGAGAACTGTCAAAAAATAAAACTCTAAATGACAAAATACAGATGACATTTGTGTATTTTTGAATTCTGTGGTGAGTAAAGTTAGTAGGAAATGTTTTCTGTAGCTACCTACACTGCTAACATCTACGGTATGTTCTATGGGTGTTTTAATTCTCAAACCACTGATAAAATCAAGATTTTAAATAATATTAGATCCAGGTTTAACCAAGACTGAAATGTCTGAGTGTAAACAACAAACATATTAAATGAAAGTAGAGTAATCATCAGGGTTTTTCAAGACATACACAGGCAAAGTGATTAAATCAATAGGTGTAATTACAGTGATCATAGAATACTACAGTCTTAGGCAATCACTGCATTTGTAAGTCTTTTAGAAAACAGAGGTTCATTGTTGTTTAGGGACTACTTGGGTAGCATAAAATTAGACCAATTGTGTCTATATGCATGTTAGAACATAATAGTCAGCATATGCTGTGACGATAGACTACAGCAACTACCGGACTAATATTGGGAAACTTTTGCAGATGAATAATATGCTGTGAAAAGAAATCGAATGAAATCATTAGTGAAAGAGAGTGATTTGTGGAAATTGTACAAGCCAGATGCATATGCATTACAGTCAGACATAAATGGCAGGATAATTCTCTACAATGACTAAACTGCATTTAAGCATAATGATATAGTATGCTGGAGAGTTACTATGAATTCTTGCTACATTTAAATCAATATGTCAAAAGAAACAAACACATACTTCAGTTTCTCAAGAGGAGAAAAGCATACCCAGATTAGTTTGGCATGTGTTTATTAGCAACTGAAAAACAAAAGGGGATTCATACAAATATATTGCAATTAATGCTACCAAAAATATGTGACGGGCCATTCATATTTAAAATACGAGAAATTTAAAAGAGACCCAAAGAGAGTATTACTCCCAAGTCCATTAGTCATAAGTGACCAGTGAATACTAAAATATTCACCTGTACCTCAGAGTTGGGGACAAGTTCCACATTCAAACACACTAAAGCTACATCAGCACTGCACATCACTTCTGGCAGCATGGAATGTACATATAGCCAGCAGATAGAGGGATATGAGGAAAACGTTTTTCACTAGGAAGGTGGTGAAGCACTGGAATGGGTTACCTAGGGAGGTGGTGGAATCTCCATCTTTAGAGGTTTTTAAGCTGCGGCTTGATAAAGCCCTGGCTGGGATGATTTAGCTGAGGTTAGTCCAGCTTTGAGCAGGGGGTTGGACTAGATGACTTCCTGAGGTCACTTCCAACTCTAATATTCAATGATTCTACATAAAATCCAAGTAACTCTGATGAACACAGTTGTTTCAGATTTAGATTGACAGACATTAGAACAAAATTTGATGCAAGAGGTTTGGATGATAACACTGTTAATATTTTGGGAACCAGGATATTTGTCTTGTTTAGTTTCAGGAATATCAGAAGTCCCCAGCATGATATGACTTTTACAATAAAAGTACATCATTATTCAGTGACTCTGAGTCAGCCCATTGATGAAAGCTATCAAAGATAATTCATTAATAAATTGACAAACTCAAGGAAAGGAGAAAAGTTTCAGTCTTTATCTACTCCGGTGCCCCACTAACTTCTTTTTTCACTTGTAAATGTCAGTCATGACCCTTTCCTTTACTGGAGAAACTAATCAAGGTTACAGCCTCTGCTGAAGATGATCTTTTATTATATCACCTGTCTGGTTGCATTACAATTTCAATTGTAGTTTCAGTTCTACAGGCTGTGTCTGGCCAGACCATGCAACCACCTTTCAGTTTTAAAGTAAGCGTTGTCACTTTGGACTACGTTTTTAACTCAATCCATCCTTCCTTTTCATGGGTGCAATAATTGCAGGCACAAATTTGCAAGTGCCATCATATAGGTTTGTGCCTAGAAAAATATATCTGGTTCCTTTTTATAAAGATGACTTTATTTTCTTTTTCTTTTTTTTTAAACTTTCCAAGGGAAGATGAAGTGCTTCTTTAGAAAGTGGTTTTGTCCTCCCCAGAATTGAGCCTCCTGAAGCTATTTGCATTACAGGTTCCTAGAACTGCTGTGACTCTGCTGAGAACAGCCTGGCCCCAGCTTGCAAGAGACCGGGACTATATGGTGGATGCAGAAGTGAATGAGGTAGATTCCAGAGAGCCAGTGTTATATCTTCTCTCTGATCGACCCAACCAGCTGATATCTGTCAGACCAAGCTCAGACGTCTGCATAGCCTTCACAGATAGCCCCAGATAGCAACTGTCCAGTCTGGAGGTGACAAAGACAGTCAATGTTTATGTTCAAGATGAAGGGGAACAGTCTTCTAGTTGACTGAAGACAGGGAAAAAGGATGTTCAGATGGAGTAGACGTCATTTTTGCTACTTCTTTAGATTATTTCTTCCTTCCTATCAGTTGTAATTTAATCAAAACTTATAGGGTTAGGCTTACGCCAATTGCATTTCCTGCAAGCACTTGTGCCTTTCAGCAATTGGAGCAGGTGGGTGATAGTTATCCTACTTCTGACGGACAGGTGTGTGTTTTGTTGCTGCATTTATTGTCTATACTGTCTCAGAATTTCAGCTAGTGACCTAATGTAGGTGCTGAACAGGAAAGGACGTAAGGCTGAGCTTTGTGGAAGTCTGCACATAGGAGATCTCGGGAAAGAGGAGTTCTTGACCATCATGAGCCTGTGGGATCTGTCTGAAAGGAAGGAAGCCAACTTTATGCAGCTCCATTGATCCTTACCATGATGCATACATGAGCCATTAGAACCTTAAAGTCAACACTGCTGAAGGGTGCCAATGGATCTATTATTATCAGATTGGAAATTTGCATTTTGTCTGTGGCTACAAGAAGATTGTCCCATAGCACCATCTACCATCTACCAGCACCATCATTTTAACTCAATATCACATATAAGTCTGCAGACTGATTGGGAAGGGCCTAGGATACTGGCAGATGTTAATTACCACTGGGATTGGGTTTGTCATTATCATCTTGATGACTTTGCCCAAGAAAAGGAAATTAGAAACTCCGTAGTAGTTGAGCAGGTTGTTGGTATCTAGCCATAATTTTCTGAGTACTAGCTAAATTATTTTGTGCTTCAGTGTTACTAAAATGTAATACCAAAAAAGGCTTAGGAGAAAAAGTGGTCAGCAAAATAGCATTATTTGCAATGTGATATGGTAACAAAATAAAAGGGCAAATGCCATTTTGGGCTGCATACTCAAAGACATTGATTTATTGAAAAAAGACATAGTTTTCCCACTCTTTGTGGTTCTGGTGTGACTGCAGCTGGAATATTTTATTAATTTCTGAGTACCTTATTACTAGAGACACAGAAGTAAATGGGAGGATTTCGGAAAGGGCAGGAGAAATTAAATGAAGGCTTGAGGGACTATTTTATGACGAGAGATTAAAGGAGTTAAATATGTACTGCTATGCTAAATGATGAATGAAGGGGGAATATGATAGCAGGTGATCAATAATGGGCCTTGTGATAATCTGACCAGTATATTCTTGTAGTACATAGACACTGCATATCAGTAGTAGCTGCTCTAGGTAATGGTAAGAATTAAAGAAATAAATATTGATTTAGGGTATAGCAATGTCTCATCAGGGTAAGTGTAGGAAAATTATTTCTTTAGAGTTGATGTTTCAGTAAATTACTGGATTTGAAGTTTTTGTCCTTCAAGATTTAATGGGGAAAATTCATCTATCCCTTTGATCAATCATGGATGATTTAGCCCTTTTTTGTTAAAGTCTTTGAAAATCCATCTGTATAACTTCTTTTATGCTCTTAATACTTTCAGACTTTAAACAGACTGTAGAAAAAGAAGGAAGGATTCTCTCAGTTTTCAGTACTATCAAACACACTGCACTATTTGGTAATTGCTTAAGAAAATTAACGGAGAGAATTTTATGAATCACAGTCAAATAGCACAGCAATAACATAATTTACGATGATAATGCTATGTTAAATATTTGTCATCCTGAAATTTTCATAAAATGGTCTTAGCATAAAATAAAAAGATCTATTCTGCATTAGGGATGTTAGAAGCCTTAATTTTTCATGGAATTTGGGGATTCAGAAAACATTAATGGATTTATAAATTCGCAATTTGTTTCATTTTTTTGCAACACACAAGAATCTTATACCAGATTTTTACAGAGGTACTGCTGAGTCGGTTTAAGGCTAAAATTAAGAAATCCTTTCTAAAAAAAAGTTTTAGGAAACCCAATAGGCATGGGGATTTTTTCACTAAATGTAGAACTAAAAGCTATTATTGAAAAACAGCATTTAAAGATAAACATTTTTCTAGAGCATTCAAGAAAAAGAACATTATGCTAGCATAGGAGTCAGAAAGCAAAACTGACTATAATCAAAAGTGAATATGACCAATCTAGGATTGTTTTCCAAATTGACCTAATACAAAAGTAGATTAGACTCTTTTCCCCTTGTAACTTGCCATTTAAGTAATGTAAGATATTGTTAGTAACACAGCTAAGGAAACACGCTCATGGTGAAGACATACAATGTGACTGTTTTCATCTTGACTACCCCCCTGTATAAACATTTAAAAGTGCACTGTTTGTAAAGACTGTAGTGGCTTTATATAGAATATGTGATCTTACAATAACAGGGTTTGGGGGCTTCTGCATTAAAGCTCTGATTCTGCAATTCTTAACATGTAGGGAGTCATTGGGGCTCCATGTGTGCACAACAGTCTGCCCAAGTACAAGAAGTTGCAAGACCTTCTGTGAGGTGCTCAATATTCTCCATTCCTACTAACTTCACTGGATTTTTAGAGAGCTCAGCACCTCTGAAGAGGTGCTTAGCAACTTGCAGGATTGGGCCCTTTCAGATGGCGTGACAGTTACTGGACGTGGGCCCTGCAATTACTATAACTAGATACAGGTTTTGCTGGCTGGAGGAGGTGGCACCAGAAAATGGTTTCCAAGAGAAGGCAAGGGAGGGTGCTTCTGTTGGGGGTGATCCAAACAGTATCCATAAGGAACAAAAACGGAATCAGGAATCCCATTTTTCTCCCTGACAAGCATCACCAACCACAGCAAAATTGGAGACCTCCCATAGGTTTAAACTTAAGAACATAAGAATGGCCATACTGGGTCAGACTGATGGTGCGTCTAGCCTACTATCCTGTCTTCCAACAGGGGCCAAGGCCAGCTGCTTCATAGGGTATGAACAGAGCAGGAAATCATAGAGTGATCCATCTCTTGTCATTCACTCCCAACTTCTGGCAAACAGAGGCTATGGATACCCAGAGCACAGGGTTGCATCCCTGCCCATCCTGGCTAATATCCATTGATAGACCTATCCTCCATGAACTTAACTATTCTTTTTCCAACCCACTTACACCTTTGGCCTTCACAACATCCCCTGGCAAGGAGTTCCACAGGATGACTGTGTGTGGTGTCACAAAGTCCTTGCTTTTGTTTGTTTTAAGCGTGGAGTGGGAGAGTTGGTTATTCTGGTTTTTTATATTTTACTTAAGGGATTTACAGGGGAGGAATGTGAAGTATTGGAAACTGGCTAAAGCTACAAGCTATAACTTGAAACATGAGGGATCCCCTTGTTCTGCTTGCATGCTAGGGGGTTTGGAGAAATCACATGTGACCTGTGCCGTCTGAGTCAGTTGGCAAACAGCCAGTCTGGAAAGAGCTAGCTTAATGCAAAGTAGGATGAGTTGTTTCTCTCTGCTTAAGCACCAGCAGCAGCCTGTTTTCTCTCTCACTGATTTTGGGTTCTTGCGTGCTATCATTCCGAATTCTAAGGAATAAAGTAGTGTGACAGTACAATCTACTAGCAAGAATATTTATGTCTTTGATCTACTTTCTCTGGGTGAATGTCGTGAACGTAACAAGATCCTGCTCCCTGAAAGCCAATAGCCTTTGACTTCAATGACAGCAGGAATGGGGCTTAAATAGCTATTTGACATTAAATACTAAGAACTCAGGGTCAGATTTTTAAGGTATTTAGGTGCCTTAGGATAGATCCAGATATCTTAAAATCAGTGAAAGGTAGGCACCTAGGTGCTTTTTAGAATCCCAGTAGGCACCTCTCTGCAACTTTGGGCACATAAATATCTTTTAAAATCTGGCCCCTACCATCCTTACCCAGTCATTACTCAGGCAAAACTCCCTTTTAAGTCAACTGAATCCTGCTGACATCAATGGATCTCATTGACCTCTGCCTTGCACTTCGTGTAGCCATTTTCACTTGGTACCAAGTGAGAACCACGTGAGGGCCAAATGCTACCACTCCAATGAGCTGGCATTTTACACCCTGTTGTCACAGGTGTAAATACCTACGTAAAGTGCACAGCAGGGGAGAATCAGGCTTGTTGTTTTTTGCACTACCTAAATATTTGTTCATGGCATATGAAGTCCTGTTCTAAAAGGCTGCCTCTGGCAAACAGAGTATCCATACAAAAGGCTAACCTAGAGATGGGACAGAACTGAGTGCTGAACAATTTGAATATAAGCAATTTAAAACCTCATCAGTAAAAAAACCAGCACAAGTAATTTGGTGAAAGAGAAAACATGTGAACCATGCCTGTCTTGCAAGCAGCAGAGCAATACATGCGACGCCATAAGACTAGGCTGACCAAAACTGTGAATGTGTAAGACAGGCTGTGAGAGCTTGCTAAGGAGCAGGACTTTCACACCAGACCCCAACACCAGGCTGACAAAGGAAACAGTGAGGCAGAAGAAAGCACATCTAAGATAAAATGTGCGTGTGAAGCTATAGACCCGGGGTCAACTCTTGCAGCCCTTGATTGGTTTTCATTTGGATCGTCCTCAGTTTTCAGTGGGCGTTTGCTAGTGAAAGGACTGTGTGAAAAGTGAATAAGGGCTTCCAGATTTGGCCCCTGGAAAAGACAGCCTCGGGGTTAGCAGATATGAGTGCATTATACAAAGGTAAGAACAGATAAAGTGCTTTAGCTGCTTGCTGTGTGCAAGCACTGATATATGATTGTGGAATTAAAACCGAAGTGGGCACTTCGCTATTGTCAGGCAGAGCGCTGAGCTAAAGGGAGGCAGCATGCTACAGTGAATAGACTACGGGACGGGGAGTCAGGAGACGTGCATTCTGAGCCCCGTTCCATTCCATCTTGGGCAAGACACTTTACCTCCTTTTGCCTTAGTTTCTTTGTCTGTAAAATGGGGCTAGTTACACTTTCTTTGTAAAGCATTATGTTTTCAGTTGCAGCCATGTAACAAGGGGGTGGGGACAGTATTGACTTGAGTACAGTTACTGCAGATGCTGATTGGTGTAACACAGCGGAATATGATCTGGTGTGTACTTAAAACAAAGCAAAACTGGAAGCTTAGGGGGAAACGTGAGGTAAACCAAAGCAACCCATGTTAAGTAAAGCTTATGACATACATAAAAGAGATTGTGGTTTTAGCCCCACTTCTCAGTTTGGTATACGACATGCAGGCTGAACCACAGCAGAAATCATTAAAAGGCGGGTCAGTCTTATTCATCATTACCTCACAAGCACCAAAAGTTTGCACAAGTCAAAGTCATGGGGGAAGCTGTGGAAATCTCAGATATCAGTGCCTAGGTGCTGCTCTCACACTTAATATCATAAAACCAAGTTTTACCTAAATTGAATTTTAGAATTAAATCAATGGTGTTATTAGGAATTTCCAGAGTTTTATAACAGAGTGCACTGGGCAAACTTAGTAATAGGTATCACTGATTAGGCCTGCCTATAATAAAAAGGACTGTGTGAATGTTTGGAAGAACAATTTAAGCCATATGTGATCACCATTGTCCTTTCAGCCTTTTGCCTGACTGCCAGCGGCTAAGCATGAGAGTTGGAAGGGGAACGCACAGAAACGGGTTTTAGATCTCCTACTACCTCCTTAGGATGGACCATGAAACTCAAACAGCAATTGATAGAGGGAGACAGAAACGAGGACTAAGGGGTGACCTCTGAGTGGCTGTGCAGCCTCTATCCAAGACAGCCTTCATCTTGAGTTCAGCCTAAAGATGGCAGCTTTTAGGGACTGGGAAAGATTGAATTGACGGGGCGGAGGTAAAGTGTGAGATTGTGGAGTTCTTTGGTGGATGAAGCAATATTGAATTTGGGGAGGGAAAGGAGAACAAATAGATGATTACTGGAGAAACGGGTGATGAAAAAAATTGGGGGAGGGAGGAGAGTGAATACCTGGGCTCACTAAGACACTTCTAGAGAGAGTGAGAGTGTTTTCTTGATTGATGTTTTTGTCTTTGGAATGCACCAGATTCCAGGGCTGTATCCTTCCCTCCTTCTTTATCAGCTTGATTTTTCTGCTTTTCCCTGGATATCTGCAAATTATTCACTATTATGTGAGGTGGTCAAAGGATTGCTCGCGTACTTTGTATATACTTGTCAGTTTGGCCCTGGCATCTACAATGCAATAGAAATAAACAATCCCTTCTTTACAGTGGAGGACTTCAACTGGGATGCAGTAGAAGCTGAACATGATAGATATGCTTCATGGGAAACAATGAAGCCAAGTCTGTTTTATCTGAACAATCAGCATGATATAGAAATATTGTGGAGTTTGGGGCCTAGACAGATCAATAGGTTAATGCACTAATTTTTAACCTCTGGATTTCACATGGTTTAAATCTCACTTAAACGACAACTCTAAATAGATTAGGTCACCTCATCTTAATTCCTACTGGACATTTGTCTGTATAACAAAACCAACATATAGTTTGGCACAGTTAGCAACCCCGACTCAGGAGAATGAGACCTGGAGTAGCAGGGAGATGTATGTGCATTAGGACACCTATGTGTGGAAATTTGTACACCTACTTACACTAAGTGCAGCTCTAGCCATGGCTAGGAGACTCTTGTGAGAATTACATTCACAGCAAAAAGGAGGAGATGAAAGAACTCCTTGGGCCTGGCTCCTGAATCCACACAGCTAATGAATCTGCAGGTCAGATTCAGTACAGCTGAACTAGAGATTTGTTAAAACTTTAAGCATGGCTCTGACGTGCTTTTTAAAAAATTCTCTTTATGGATGTCATTTATTTTTACCGGTGCCTGAGCAGCCAAGCAGTTCAAATGTATCGAACGTTCCAACAGAATCTAGAGTATGACTCCTAAACAGAAAAAGCTACTAATGAGGGAAACTTCCATCTGATGAACATAAACATCCGTGCATTTTGCAGTCATCTTGTTCCCCAAATAGCTATGCTTGGAAGCTAATTTTGTCTCCCCTTCAAGGACATGCAAGATTTCAAATGCAGTAGAAATGCTGGCCCTGGTTCTGCTTTGCTGATTCTGTGAATGGCTGGCTGAGGCGTTGTTACCGTGCCTCAGTGGGTTGCTGCTGAGCATGCCAAGATTCAGGACAAGCGGCTGTGAGGCAGATCCACCCCAGACAGCTGGTTGTTCTTCTATATCTATAAGATATACCAAGCCAGCAATACGAGTGAACTTCTATCCCACCATACTGTTTAACAAGAAGCCAGCAAAGCAGTCACCTTAGATATCCCAGCACTTGTTTCACCACCCAGACACTAGACTTCGAGACGAGCGGTTATTTAAAACCAGTTTAATCAAACAAAGGGTCTTTTCAGTCCTGAGAGATCAACCACACAGCCAGGCCAATGTATAACGCAATCTTACCCCAAAATCATGTGGCTGCCAATCCTTTAGTATCTAATATCTAAAGTCTTATTCATAGGGAAAAAGAAAGAAGAGAGAATTAAAAAAGCCAAAGAATTACATACATACAATCATTACAAAGTTCTTGAATTAGGTTTGTGGCAGTGGTGGAATAAATTGCCAATTTGCAAAGACTCTGGAATTTACCCAAACAGCTTGGGGGTCATCAGTCCTTGTTTAAAGCTTTCTTGTTAGAAATCCAGTCCAGGGAAATGAAGCAGGAGATGAAGACAAGATGGAGCTGGTGCAGCTGCCTTAGATGCCTTCTCCCACGTGGGTGGAAGCTTTTAGCCTCAGTCTGTGGAAAGTTATAAGCACAACATGAACAAGTCACATGAACAAGTCACTTGTCCTTGCATGATTTGTTGAATGATAGGAACAGCCATTGTCCATGTTCTGGCTGAATCATTCACAGGGTAGCCCATGGGGTGGGGACAGGCTTCTTCTTCTTTTACCTGGTGGGTGTTACTCAGGAATGCAGCATATATGCAGGATGCCAGGATATAGTCAATATCTATAACTTTAGGTACCAAATCTATATTTCAGATACAAAATGATACATGCAGATAAACAGGATAATCATATTTAGCAAATCATAACTTTTCCATTGACACCTTACGTGATATACTTTGCCTAAGTTTAATTGCAATTGTATAACAGTGGTAGCAACAATGTTACACGTGATTATATTTCAATCATGCAACACCACAGGTGTGCAAAATGCCAGATGTATATTCCTGATAGGGCGGCCAGATAGCAAGTGTGAAAAATCAGGACCCTTATTTTTCAGGGGGAGGTATAGTTGCCGATGTAAGAAAAAGCATCTAATATCAGGACAGTCCCATTAATATCAGGATGCCTGGTCACCTTAATTCCTGATTCTGACTAGAAGGGACTGGCACACAGCAGCTTTCTGGCCCATTTCTGTCTATGAATGGGCAGTCCATAGCTGGGCGGAGCTGACTTTTTCCAGCCATCCCACTTTCTCCTACAGATGGGAACAAAGTGGGAGGATGGTGGTTTAGAATCTGGCCTGCCGTGTTTCTGTTGTATGGGTCAGGGAGTGGCTGAGCAGGCAAGCTGTAGAGAGCAGGTGCAAGGGGACTCTTTATTCTCTTGTGAAGTGAAACAGAACACAACACTTTGTGTTGGATCTTGGAAAAGCAAAGTGGTCATGTCAAGATGTAGTGGTGGCGATTTGGCCAGTGGGTCCATGAACAACAAGGATCTCCTCAGATACAAATGTGTGTGTGTGTGTGTGTTGGGGGGAGGAAGAGAAGGTTGTTGGTCTGGGTCTGACCTCACACTGTTTTTCACGGGTGTAAATTCAGGGACTTCAATAGAGATTATCCTGATTTATACCAGTGTCACTGAGAGCAGATTCCTTTGCTACTTTTCCCATTGGTTTTCAGTACTAGCCCATCACCATGATCATCTTATCTGCAGGTTAGAGTGACCTCCATGGAACTTTCTGATTTTACCTGTCTAAGCAAGGTGAGACTTAGGCCACTATCGTGTGTGTAACTGAATCCATTGTTTATGTCTCTGCAGAATTTGACCCAGGAGTTGAGATTGCTTATGACAGAACCAAATTTCAACCCACGTTTCATAATAAATGTACCAGAAGAATGCTGCATGTGAGGCTAAAAGATGTCAACATCAGTTCCTGGCCAATCTGTGGGAGACTGAAATCTACATAATTTTGTTAAGAGTTTGACAACAGAGATTCCTGACCTCTCTTTTCAATGCTTTCATAGTTTCTCTTTAATGCTCAAGCATTCAGAAGTTAGCTCTGGAGGAGTGGGAGGAGGGGGGAAACAACTGTATAAAGAGCCTAGATTGGGGGCAGGGAGGGAACCTCTTTACAGAGAGCCTGAACAGTCATGCGCTAGGATCTAAACAGCCTGTTGCACAGTGTACTAAAGTGAGTGTCTGAATAACGACGTGTGACACAAAGATACTCTCAGTAAACACTGGTTAAAAAAAAAAAAAAAGGACTTTGAGCTCTGTGCTAAGCTTTTTATCTCACTGAAGAAACACACAATGGTATCTATAAGTGATTTTTTTCACAGATTTTTATTGCTACTGTGTCTGAAAATGTGCTAATATTTTCTAATAATGTTAGCTTAATCTGAACTATTTACCCATGTCCAATGTGCACAATGTCATAAATATAAAATATGCCCTGGGCACTGGATTAAGACTGTTAGGAAAAGGACTTTTTGTTGTGCAAATGACCTATGAAAGATACAATTCCCATTGGAAGGGTTATAGATTAGCTCCAGATTAGTTTTCCAATAATGAAAGTAAAAAGAAATAAAACAAATTGAAATAAAAAGGGAGAAATCTCTCTTTTATAAAAAAATGATGAGCTCTTCACAATATCTTTGGGTGCTTAGACTTTCTTAAGCAGTCTAAAGCACACTGAAGAAGCTAGGTACAAATCACATCAACAACTTTCCTTAGACCAGAAATATAAAGTGGTTATATATTACTAGCCAGAGGGTATAAATTGGATAGCTCCATTGAAGAGAGTGTGCCTCCTGAAGTCAATGTAGCCACACTGCTTAACATCAGCTGAGCATCTTGCCAGCAGGCGTTAGGCTCAGTTCACCCCTGTTGGCACAGAGGGTGCAAGTAACAACCTGTTGGACGGCGAGTCCCACTATGTCTCATGGGAGATTAAACCTTGGGAGAATCAGCAACATTACAATCCTCCCCAGGGCTTCCACTGTTTTACAATCGTTTTACATTGGATTTGTGATTCCTTTGCTGTCCCCTTTGATGGAGGCTGTGTCAGAGATGGATGCACTGAACAGTGCTACCCTGGTTAAGGTTACCATTTGGGCTGTGCTGGGCCTTTAAAAGACCCACAGTGGAGAGGAGGTTCAGTCTTTTTAGAGCTACTACCTCCCCTCCGGGCACTTCGTTGTGCTATCGGAACCCAGAAGAAACCAGCATTAGTCAGGAGTAAATCGGCATTTACTCTAATATTGCAGATGAGCATTGACTGTCTTATTGATGAATTATAAAGCTCCACGTAACATCTATGTAATAAAATAGGTCTCTGCCACATAGAGATTACAGTCTAATGTCCCAGTCCTACAACTTGTTCCAAACTGGGCCAGGTGTCTGTCCACACAGAACCATTTTCAGGACTGCAGCCTAAATAAGTAGCAAGGGGGAAGAAGGGAAAGGATAGTTGGGGGAGGGGGATTGTTTGTTTTATGTTTAAATATATTGGAAAATACGAGTTCTTCAAACACATCCACATATTCTGAAACAGAGAGTGAGTCTTTGTCTACATGGGGGGTTTAGTTTGTACTGAGCTGACACACGCTAGTCGGTGTGCAGTACTGTACTAACAGCGCGCACACAGGACAGCTGTGCTCTCTTTCAGTTTGCCTCATTGTGTACACATCAGGGGCCTGGTGCATACTAAACGTGTGGCCTGATTGGGAAGATATTCTTTGCTGCTGAACTGTGTGCCTCCTGGGATTTTTCTCACCGAGCATTGTGGGCTCCCTGGCGGAAGTCAGTGGAATTGTGGGTCTTGGGGTTAAATTTAAAAATATCCCCTGCTTCTGCTCATTCTGTCCCATGCTGCTTCTCTCTATGGGCATTCTAGCACCATTTTCGAATTGCTGTCATCTAGCAACAATGCTCCTTGCCACTCTGCCGGTGACCACAAATACACAGAGTCTGTTCTGGGGCTTTATTTGCTCTCTTGGAGCTGGGTGGCTTTGGTTTCGGACTTGGCTTGCCACACCACTGAACAGACTGAGACACTGATAGCTGTGCATGCAGGGGTTTCCCAAACTGTACTGGGGCAATCGAGGGGATCCACGTGCCTATCATTTGCCCCCGGAGCTCAGAGTTTATAAACAGAAAGGGGCATTTCTCCATAATGCGCCAAGGCCTGATTGAACACTGTGGCAAAGTTAACAAACATAAGTGCAGAGTGGTCTGGAAAGGTCAATGTTGCTAGGAACTCAGACCGCAGCTCCGTTTACCTTAATGAATAAAGGAGACTTTGCCCCTGGGATCACTATGGACACTAATGGAGCAGAGATTGCTCCAGCTATTCTGGGAGACCTCTGCTTCCCCAGCAAATGAAGCTATTCACAAGCCCCTTGGATGGAAGGAACTATTTAACTATCCCGTCAGTAACTGCAGAGTGACGGTGGAGTGGACATTGGCCATCTGACAGGAAGGTGGCACTGTTTATGGGCTGGATTGGAAATTGCAGGGGAAAAAGCTTGGCAAAGATGATATTACATGTTGTAATTTGCACGATATTTGCAAGAGTAAGGGAGGAAGCCTTAACAAGGGGTAGGACATTTAAGTCCAGTGTCTTGATCAGCAGTATGAGCAGCCGGCAAAGTATCCACTAGAAAATGGAAGCAGCCAGGGCAATACTGTCAGAGACGCCTCTTACTTCGAGGCTCACACCTGAAAATGTGCAGTTGTACATCCCGCTGTTATTCTGCAGGTGGGGAGAGGGAATGTTTCATGAGCATTGCCGTGTCTTTTACGGGTGGTAGGATTGGCCAAGTTGCTACCCACTGAAAGGTGGACCACCAAAGTAGTGGGATGATGGCCAATAGGGACACCACAGATGAGGGAAAGCTGGGCCTCAGTGACCTACCTGCTAGCAGCACTGCCGCTAAGCCCAGCCCCCACCACAAGCCCCAAATCCCCCACTAGCTCTGCATCATGCTCTTTTTCAGTCTCTTCTTGGATGTGCTTTTACCAACTTTTTTGCTTTTTCAGCACCAAGCCTATCTGGAAACTTCAGCGGAACCAACTGGAAGTATTCGAGTGGTTCTGAGCTAGCAGGACAGGAGGACAGGGTCTTCTAAAAACTGAAGAAAATGCCATGTTTTCCATGTGTGACCCAATCAACTTTGCAAACACAGATTTGGGCGAGAAATCTGGATCTTTCATTTATATCCTAACCGAAAAGGGGAGTAGCTCTGGCTTGCTTTCCATCGGCCAGGTTTCACCCTGTTTTCTGCCGTGGGTTCAACCAATTACTTTTGTATTTGGAACCTTTGTATTTAGCTAAGTAATGGAAAAGTTCTATTGCTTCTCTGAATTATTTTTCCGTTTTGTCTTCCTGTGGTGGCAATTCACCATGAAGCCGGCTTTACACTGAGACTGCAACAGTTATATCAGCAGCCTGTAATGTCAAGTGTCTGAAATATCCTTCAGTTGCCTTTGTTAATGTAGTGACTCTCCAAACAGCCCCTTGTGTAAAATGCATGTTATGTTATTGATCAAAGTCCTCCCTATGCTTAGTTCAAATTTCAAGATACTTAAGGTACCTGGGTGCAAATGTAGACACAGACTCTTGGCTGTCTAAATGTCTCTTTTGTGCCTCTGTGCAACTACAATAATTTGTTTAAATTACTCATTTTGTGCTCTACTGACAGTAAGGTTTACACAAAAGAAGGCTGCAGCTTTCCTATCAAATTCGTGTCTTGCCTTGCAGGTCTTTTCATGGCACGGTTGCTTATTGATCTTTCCTGTGTTTAGGTGCTGAAGATGAACACAGATTTCTCCTAAATGAAGGTGATATTGAAGAGCTGATGGAAGGGCTGGAACAGGCATTTAAATGATAATCACGACTATGTTTCAGTGAAGACAATGGCACCAAAAGTGCCTCGCTCACTGGATCATCAAACTGTCTGGGATCGTGGGTCTCCCCCACTCATCCACAGGGTTCTTAGGAGCCAGTAAGTTCTGACCTGCCACCCAGGGACCTGCTAACTCTCACCAGAAGTTCGAACCTGACCTCCGACAGAGGGCTCCAACCCTGGGACCTGACTGGCAGAACTCTGGGGGTCCTGACTATTCCCTGCTCGTATTTAAGCTGAGCACAGGAACAGGAAGTTGTCCATGCACCTGGGTTTCCCCTGCTTAGGGATCCTTCCCTTGTGCTATCTGTGCCTACTGCCTACCTCTGACCTCCTGATACCTGGCCTGACTCCTGACCCCTATTCTGACCACTGGGCCAGACCACCCACTTCCTGGTCATGACACAAACACATCAATATTTTGTCTTCCAGTTCAGTAGACAAAGTTGCATGACACGGCACATGCAATCTTGACAAATGCAGTTGTCTGCACTCTTTGAAATGAGCGTCAATCCTTTTCTACCTAATGGACTTCTGACATTGTTTAGTGTCTACAGCCCATTAAATCACGTCTCCTACTTCTTCCTTCCACTTTAGACATGTTAAGACAGATTCACATATTGATGTGTAATAACGAATCAATAGTAAGCACTCAGTTGCAGTCTTGATCATCAGCTTTCAAATTTATTACAATTAGAATGAAAAACAGCTGCCTAGTGAATTAAACACTGAAGATTAAAATATGAAATGAACGAGCCAACTTTATCATATGCATTACTCATATTCTTGAAATTTCTAGATTCTAGTAAACCAACCTCCACCCCTAATAATTTAAAACTCTATGCATGCTCCTCTCTTTAATAGCCAATGACAGTTGATTTTTGCCAACTAGTCACTCAACTCTACCATCACCAGCGTCTCAACACATTTTCCTTTCCCACTCGGCTTGTAAACGGTGTGGTTTCTTTCTTATTATTCCCTACAAGGCCTAACTTTAATAGTCTCTTCTCTGCCCTTTTAGCCTTTAGCATAGTCACTTTTCATTCACAAACTGAAATTAGAGCTTAATATTTTGGCTACATTTAGCTAAATATTTAGCTTAATATTTAGCTTACATTTAGCTTAATATTTAGCTACATTTGTCAAATTATTGACAAATCTGTTTTATGTTCCTATAATACTTCTGAGTGTTATACATGTCCTTAAAAAAACAAGGAAACTAAAACCATCAATAAAAGCTGAGAGGGAAAAAAGAGTGCTTTTTATTATTAATAATAAGATTTTATACCCCTTTGGTAGCCAGCGAAGAACAATACTAAGATGTATATATATCATAGAATATTACAATTTAAAAATGGAAAAGACATATTAGATCAATTAATTAATCTCCCTGCAAATGCACAGTTATTCCCTCTAGTACAAGATATTTTATGCTTTCTATTTCTGTGCTTTTTATTTGCCACAACCGTTTGGATACTCAGTAGAAACTAATTCATAATAACGACTAAGAGACCTTTTATGAATGAATAAACTTTGGGAGTAATTAAATAACAAAGTACACAGGCAATTCTGCAATGAGAAAACACTATCTCCAAAACAGCAAAGGGCCAGCTGACAGTAATCCTGAGGTTGGTATGTCAGGTACACTTGACAGACATGGGTCTGATATGGGGCATGAAGTGTCTGTGGTGCAAATTCACAGGTTTTAAGTGCATGACATATTTGAACTGGAAACATTATAGTAAAGTGTGGTCTCCCTGTGGCTATTGAAGGGTTACAAACATATGCAAGTCAAAACAGAGCCACTCAATGCTGAAATTACAGTAGCTTAGTAACAGGAAAAACATAGTGATGATGGAATAAACCCAGAAATAACTTATGTTAAATTAGCCCAGTGATGGGCAATTAGCATGAATGCGGTGCATACAAATATGCCTCAGGTTCAGCACTAATTGCTCAGAGGGTTTGTTATTCAGATCTTTCCTGCCATTTGACTTTCTCTTCCAGTCTATAAACTGTATGCCATATTGCATCTAGTTTTTATTGTGCAAAAGCAAGGAATAGAGTGATTCTCATTGAGAACCATTGTAGGAAATATCTGGCTTGTCCTAGGTAAAGGTAGAAACACTGCCTTTCCAGTGACTTGTATACATGAAGTTTTCTACTGTCATGGATCTATACATGCAACAGACATGTCAATGGGGGTGCTGTGACTGGATCAAGGGAGTATGTGACCCCTGTGAAAGTCAGAACATTGTTGTATGCCATGTAGCGTACCTCCAGTCCTGGCCTTCAAACAACGCCCCCACTCAGCCTCTCCAAGCTCATCATCAGAAGCAAGCTCTCTACGGACCAGGACACACTAACTCAAAGGGGCACCAGACCCTTCCAGAATGACAGATGCAAAACATGCAGATATATCTCTATTGTTGCAGTGGTCAACACCCCCGACAACGCACCTTTTGAGATCCACGGATCCTACACATGCCTTATCACAACATGGAGTATACCTCCTCCAGTGCACTAAATGCCCCAGTAAGAACCCTGTGGGTGAAACCAGACAATTGCTACTCTCTCGAATGGACTCACACAGGAAAATGATAAAAGACAAAAACATCCTATCACCTGTGGGTGACCACTTTTCACAAAGTGATCAGTCTATATCTGACCTGTCAATTCTCATCCTCAAAGGAAACCTGTACAACACGTTCAAAAGATGGGCCTGGGACCTTCAATTCATAACCCTGCTAGTCACTAAAAATCATGACTGAACAGACACTGGATTTACAGCTTATTATACCAATCTGTAACCCACTATCCCCCTCTTTTTGTCCTAGGATGGCAGAGGTGTTAAAGGCCACTCTACCTTGAATAGTCACTTAGAAAATGTTAACTACTTATGCTAAACAATTCATTCCACTTTGCATTTAGCTGTGATGCTGGGAGTACCTGTCCCAGACCTAAGAAGAGCTCTGGGTGGCTTGAGAGCTGGTCTCTCTCATCAAGAGAAGTTGGTCCGATAACAGATATTATCACACCCACCTTCTCTCTCTAAACACAGGACATTAAGGGCAGGTCTACACTTAAAACACTGCATTGGCACAGCTGCACTGATGGAGCTGCGCCACTGTACTGCTTAAGTGAAGACACTCCTATGGTGATGGGAGAGAGGTCTCCCATCAGTGGAGGCACCCCACTTACCTGAGAAGTGGTAACTACATTGACGGGAGAAGCTCTCCCATTGACATAACGGTGCCTACGTATGGGGGTTAAGGTTTGTATAACTGTGTTGCTCAGAGGAGTGGATTTTTCACACCCCTGAGCAATGTAGTTTTAGCAACATAGGTCTGCAGTGTAGACCTTAATCCGGCTGATTTAGCTACATTTTCTGTTTGCAGATATTCACTTATTGCAGAAAACCCTACGAAGGCCAAAAAAAAAAGTGATGACTTGTGTAAGCTGTATAGACTTCAAGCTGCCTTGAAAATGTGTTGTTGACAACTTCTTCATCTCTGTTCTTCTAAGTATCTGGTGGCACTTATTCTTATGCATATTCCAAATCTTAGCTTCCTCTTGAAGCTAAAGACAACAACAACAGATAAGACATCTTGTCTGAGGAGCATTAATTAAGCTAACATAGACAATTCCCAGGAAAGAAAAGTTCTGATGCTTGATAAGGAATTTTCCAACTATTGTTAGTTGTTTAAATTAAAGATTCTCATAATTTGCTTATGGATGAGACTTCCATCTCCCCTAGTGTATCTAAGGATCATTCCTGCCAGACAATAGACAGAAGTAATGGCCCACTTTCCTGTGCAGAGTGCCCTATTGTCTCCTATATATTAATTAAGAACTGGAGGAGAGGAAAAACAAACTGTAGAGTTAAACCAGTTAGGAATGGCTTAGCTGGTGACCCAAAAACTTGAATGTTCCAAAGGTCGAATGTCCTGATATAGCATATCAGGAACCGAGAAACAAAACAACTTAGATACAGTATATTTATTTGCTTTGTGAATCAGATCTACAACTCTCCAGGTGAATAATTTGTCTTGTTCCTCTAACATAATGTCTCATATCCTATGATAAACCTTGGAAGATGTGAAGTGAAGAGTATTAGATACAATCACAGATTGTATGGATTGTGTCCACTAATTTAGAAAACTGTAACAGATTTTGTTGGTTTTCTGTGTGACTGTTGCATCCTAGAAGTGATAAGAATTGTGTAGGACAAAAGGAGTGATGAAAGATATTGTCACCTAATCAAGGTAGAACTTAATATTAAGAAAAATTGCTTGAAAGGGGGATCCCAATGAGCAGCTGGGTTAAATTCTGAAATCAAATCCATGAAAATTAAAACCTCTGACTAAAGGAAGGATTGAATAAATTTGTCATACACTGACACTATCTAAAAGATGCTCCCATTGTCCAGAGTCAGAGGCCTAGGCAGAGCTCACTGACCCACTGTGTGGAAAATAGTCCCCCATTCATCTAAGATCGCAGGACTTAGAGTTGACTGAATCCATGAAGAAGCTGCAGAATCTTCACTGCGACCAACACTTGGACCAGCTGTGTGGAAAAGACTTTTCCGTGTTACAGATTTAACGGCATAAGACCAAGAAGTGAGATTTCAGTTCAAAGACTGTATTTCTCCCTTTGTTCTGTAACATAAATAACCATGGCTTAACTTGTGGAGTCTGCCTCCTTAGTGAGACCTTAAATTACCATATTTTAGATTTTAACTAATGCTCTATGCAGGCCCTCCTTTATAAGTCCAAACAAATTGGCCTGAGGGAGATTTCAACCATCACTTTCAACAACTGCTTCTGATCTTCTAAACTTGCCCCGTTCCAGATCAAACCATTCAAACAGCAGGGACCCTCCACCCCTTCAAGGGGCCTTAAAGGCAAGTGCATCCTTGGAGGAATACTGAAAGTGTGATAAATGTGTAATCTATTAAAGATAAATGTGTAATCTATTAAATCATAAATAAATTTCATAAGAAATCATAGTTATTTGTCTGGTGTCTTGGCATAAATGCTAAGCCTCAACCTTACTCGATGACAATTGCTTGCAGGACTGTATTGGTGTACTAAGTATATACCTAGAAGATTAGTTGTGTGTACACTTGATTGATAGGCTTTTGATTGTATACTGATGTAGTACTTGGTGAATTAATAAACTGTTGATTGGCTAAGAATAACCAAATGTCCTATTAGAGAAAAATTTATCACGTTAATGTTGACTGAAAAGAAGGTAGCATTAAATTAGTAAGATAACACTCCCAGGACTCAGTAACAAAAGGTTGTCCTATTAGATTTCATTCTAATATTTTCTATAACACTTATACAAATGACAGATCTAGTTTGTTAGATTTCAGCTTTAAAATGTAACTGGCACCTCAGAAAATTCATCAAATTGTCCTCTTTTCACGATTACACTTGATCTGTCAGGGGCACTTTAGGCTTAAGAGTGAGATTTTCTGCAGCTGGGATGGATCTTTAATGAGTGGTTCCCAGATACTACACTAATTTCATCATTTAATGTTTAAAAGTTTCCAATATTTGAGCAGTGATAGAGATATATTAATTAATTTTCCATTGGTGCATCTAAGTTGCCTTCACATACAGCAAACAAATAAAATCAGAGGTAAAATCATGGTTTAATTATTTACCTAGCAAAAACTTAGAATCAATATGTCACCTCCTGCTTACTGCCAGAACTTTATCTCCATTCTAATCACTTCCTTTTATGTGGTTGTCAAGCAATCAGGAGACACAAACAAAGAATTTCATTCATATAATTAGAGCTCATTAGAATATTCTTGATGAACAATTTATTTGTCAGATTTGACCCTTCCATTAGTGAATGACCCATGAACTTGTTCATGTTTTTTACTGATTTGTTGATGAACAGCCTTTTATAAGCCTACTGTAGCAAGTATTCCTCAAAGTATTTCCTAGGCAGAATTCCCTGTTTAAACCATGTGATTGGTCATCTCAGTCACCCGGTATTTCCATTCCTTAATTATATGGCCAACCTTTGTAAAGAGAAGGCCTGTCCAAAGAAATCATTGGGATGTTGAGTCTCCCAGGAAGCACTTATGGAGAAAGACATATGAACTAACCAGTTGTAAGAAATTTTAGGACACTTGAAAACATTTCTGTTATGTTTTCCAAGTCATGAAGAGCAAGTTGAATGATTTATTTTAAACTAAGGGAAACAAAACAAGAAAGAACAGAGGTGAAGATTTCAAGGGAGAGCACAATGTGTGCTTTTTAGTAACATGCTGCATTCACTGTTTCAGATTTTAAAAAATAGTTGGGTTCCTTCCTGCCTGCTGGGATTTAAAAAAGATAATTCAGAGATATTGGCTGGGCAGCTACTAAACTAACTGCCCAAAATGTAGGATAGCCCATCCCTCATTGTAAAGTATCTCCATGCAAATAGTGGTTGAGTGAGAAGAAAAAAGGAACAAGATTCAAGAATTTAGCTTTGAACCTAAGAGTCATCCATACTACAGCCAGATGATTCCCTCATGAACAGCTTTGGTACAATTACCACATGATCAAATGATAGATGAAGAAAGTATGATTGTGATGATGGTTTTATATTTGATGCATTTAATCCACAATTCATCTGGCATAAACACCGAGGAATTTTCAAACCAGTAACTGAAAAGATATTGAAGTGAGTGAGCATCCACCATATGCGCCACCTAAAAGATTATAGAAGGGAAGCTGAAAGGGGCAAATGTCATAGGTGCCTAGATTACAGGACCAGAAGGGTCCATTGTGATCACCTAGTCTGACCTCCTGAATTATATGAGCCATAGGATTTCCCCAAAATAATTCATTTTGAATTAGAGCAGATATATTAAAATAACATTCAATCTTGATTTTAAAATTTCCAATGATGGACAACCCACCATGACCCTCGGTAAGATGTTCCAATGGAAATTGCCTTCACTGTGAAAAATGTACACCTTAGTTCCATTCTGAAATTGTCTAGCTTCAACTTCTAGCCATTGGGTCTTGCTAATCTTTTGTCCCCCGATTGAAGAGCCCATTAGCAAATATTTGTTCCCCATGTGTGTACTTACCTGTCATTTGTAAGTTGTACAAGTTGCTGTGTGCTCCGCACCGGTCAGGTGAATAACTCTTCAGCATCGATATGTAGTATGGAAAACATAAAAAACAGGAAAAAGTGTCTGCACACACATACACAAATGAGATCCCTCTTCCAGCTGAAAATATGTGAAGTACATTTGTCATATAATTATCATAGTCAGTTTGACCTGGTTTACTGAACAGACTAGTTGAAAAATCTCACACTGAAGGCCAGGAAACAAATGTGCCTTGTTCAGTTTGTTTTCCTACACAACCCTACAGGTGTGTAGGATGTGCGTATATGCACACATGGGTGTTTAGAGACTCCTGTCTAACGAGCTGACAACTTCTTTTTTGCTGACCAATTTCTTTACCTAATTGAACATCCCGCTTGCAATGGCAAAGATAACTTCCACGACTGCTCACAAAGACTACTTATCAGCCTACAGCTGCACCTGCCCACTTCTCAGGCACCCAACATGTGCAGCTAGACCACAGCTGAACTACCTGATTAGCTAAGACAGTAAGATGGCTTGCTCTGGAGCCAGCAGACACAGAAGATGAGCCATAGCTCAATGCATATGCCTGGGGATTCTCTGCCTAAGTATGCTTGCTCACTCCAAGCCCTGCTCCTGCACTGCTCCAGCCTAGACCCTATCCTGCACCCGCTTTGTTCCAGCCCTGTTCCTGCTTTCCTTTATTCCAGGTAATCTGGCTCTGACCCTCAGTTCTGATTCCTAACTCTGTCTTGCCCCTTGGTTCCGGCATTTGGGCATTGACTTCAGTTCTGGCTTTCAGCTCTAATCCCCAGCTCTGACTCTACTTTGACCTTGGGTTCTGGCATTCAGACTCTGACTATGAGGCCTGAGGCCTGCTCCACCAACTAGGCCTGACTGCCTCCAACCCTGTCTTCTGACACCACTTCAGGGACGACTAGAGTGTTACAACGTCATTTCAAGTAGACCGAGTCACTCTGAAGTTCTCTCTGAAGAGGTTTTTAGGAAGATTATTATAAATTCTGTGCTGTTGCTTATCTATCCTCTTCACAGCTGGCACTACAGACCAAAGAACATAAGCTTAATTTGCATTTTGGAATAGTAATAGTCATGCAAATGTAGTATTCATATTCTATCACTTCTCAATACAAGGCCGTGGGGAATACAGACTGTCCGTATTGGTGTCACAATAATGTCTAACATTAAGAAGAAATGTTTAATGCCCCACCTAAGCAATTAGATGGCCAATTCATGTTGACAGTATAATAAAGATAGGCAAGCTAAGTTAGATAAAATAAGATCTGACCTAAATGATTCTTCAAAACTTAAATCTGCCTTTTTTTTTTTTTTTGGCAGTTTAACAGTATTTGGATAACTTCTTTTTTAGTTATTTTTCTTTGATTTCATGTGCCTTTACAGTTCAGCTATGGGAAGAGAAAGTAGCTTTATGAGGTCTGATTCTCTACTGCTTACACTTGTGTAGTGATGTACAACCATGCACAAAGGGTGTATAATGTTACCAACTCAGTGTGGTTGGGATTTACACCCTCTTAGACATTTACACATGTCCAATCTACACAAGGTGCACAGTTGTGAAGAATTGAGCCCCAGGCATTTCTGACCATTTAAGAAACAAGAATTACTAGAAATGTTGTTAGAAGTTCACCAGCAAAATTCTATAGATTCAATCAGTTCAATTGCTATTTAGATAAACATTGGAGCAGTGGAAAATGCTCACTTTGAAACACAATGCTCACCAGATTTTGGGTTTTGTTCCAAATTCAAAGTTCGGTCCATGCTCACTGAATGACCTGTACTGGTTTGTAAATATCGTGAGAGATCCTAGCCCCAATTTTATGCAGATCCAATCTGGTTCATAGCTTTGTGTTGAAAGTAGGTGACATTCAGGGTTTTAATTGGTCTTGAGGCAAAATCAGCTGAACTTCAGCACTTACAATGCAGTCTTAAGACTTGGGTCAAGGCTAAAAGAGAACACAAAACTGAGGGAACATGACTCAGGAATAAAAAATATAGGATAAAATGTAACCAGTATTTCCTAACTTAATATAGTATTAAAAGAATAACCATGGGACAAATCCTGAAATCATTATTAGAGGCCCTGATCATTCCCTTGTGATCCACATGAGAAGCAGATTCTGAGTGGAAAGAGTGAAGAAACAGCCTCTATGGCACTATTTCCCTCTTTCTGGGACACCAGCACAGTGCTAGATCTGGGAGGGGAGAGGGACAGAAGGAGAAAGAAGAAGGATACCCAGGGAAATGTATATCAAACTCCACACATCCCTTAAGGAATCCTGAGTAAAGATTTTTGGCTTTGGCCTTATGTGTTTTGTGGTTCACTGAACAATACCAGCTTATTATCTGAAGACTTTAGAGAAGCTTCTGTGATTCTCCAGCAGTCAGTAAGTACCGTTTTTTTATTGAGTGTGTTTCAAAAATCTAAATTGGAGCTCTGAAAGTCTGAACAAATTCCAGTGAGGAATCTTTCTTTAAAACAAACAAAAAAGAAAGATTTCCAAAGCTGCAAGTCTAGTAAGAAGAGATTAATGAAGGTCAATTGAGAAATCTCCAAGAAAAAGAATGTCTCTTCCGAATCCAGAAACTCCTCTTCTCTCCCTGACTGTCTCACTATCTCACTGTTAGATAAAACAGTTGAATTAAATATTGGCAGCTGGCCAGCTTGTCTTTCATCCCAAACCCAAAGGTGAAAGACTGAATTTGTGTGTTTTTCAAAGCAAGCCTACGACGGGTGTGTTCACTAGAGATTAGATTTCTGGTGAACAACTTGTTGCAGCCTTTGTCTGTCTATGCTATCATCTTGCGTATCCTGCCAATGTTCCTCTTGATTTCCGCCTGCACTAACGCAAAATGACGGGCCTACATGTTTAACTCTGCAGGCTGAACTTCAGCTTCATTACTATGTATGAGGGCTCTTTTCACTCCAATTGAACATTAATAGTCTAATTTGCGGACTTCCTAACTGAATCACAAATCTCTTAAATCACTATTTTATTAAGCTAGATCGGTACAAAGCAAATATTTACCATTCTTTTCCATTTAGCATCTACGCAAATATCACACTTTCATTCCTCCTTTGGTCCCTGGTTCATAGGGTGTCACATGCGCTATATAACTTTACTGCTGTCTGATCAAATTAAATTGATTCAAGGTATTAGTTGTAGCCATGGTTGAATTCTGTTGGCCCTTGTTATACCTTTATGACACTACTTCAAAACAAAGACTTCTCACTGACACAGTCTTCCCTCTAACATATGCAGTTCCTGGTGCAGTCACCCCTGCACTTCCTCTCTGGTTTCTGCCTCTCTGTTTCCAGTCTGCTCTTCCTTTCTTTAAAGGTGCAATGTGGCATTTTGCTATTCTGTGACACAAGTATTTCCTAAACTGAATTTACAGCGTCTTTCATAATGTACTTGCATCACTATAGGGCTTTGAAAACATGGGCTTCTATCATGGCTAACATTGCACAGCCGCTATATAACTCTTTAAAATTAATGTGTAAACATTATTTTCTTCTTTCACACTGGTAACCTTCATTAGTAGGTGGTTATTATTATTAATACACAGTACTACCTACAGATCCCAGTCAGGACTAGAGAACCATTGTACTAGGCTATTGAAAAATATATAGTAAGAAACAATCCTTGCCCTGAAGAGCTTACTATTTAAATAGACAACACAGACAGGGAAACAGTGATGAGGTGACTTGCCCAAGGTCACACAGTAGGTAGTGGCAGAACCGAGTTCTCCTGACTCCACCGGAACATGCTGCCTCTCTAAAAGCACTTTAACTGCAATACATTTGACCTTGGGAATAAGGTTAAATTGCTTTAAAGTATTTTTTCCCTTTTAGAAAATAACTTAGCTGACTGTTTTAAAGCACAGTAGATAAGAAGCAGCTGCTTAGCCACTCTTTCGAAAGGCTAGCAGTGGGACTCAGCAACAGCTGCTGCAATGGCAATCTTTTTATGGTACATTAGGGGCTTTGGGGGTGAGTGTTCTGCTTTATTTTTGTCATTCAGGGCAGAAGAGCCTTAGGATTCCATGTCTGCTGTCAGTCACTTTGTGAAATGGAATTTCATATGGAAGGCAGGGAACTTTTTTTTTTTTTAAGCAAAGAGATGAAAGGAACTGATCTGTGTTAGAAGATAAAGTGACTTTAAAAGAACTAAAGTTCACACATTTGCAGCTAGCATTGTTGCAATGGCTGGTGACCGTTCTGGCTCGCTATTTAAAAAAAATTTAACTACGACAAACTGTTAGAGGTAAGGAAGGTGAAAGAGAGATTTTTAAGCGCATTGCAGTAATAAGACCTACTGCTGTCATATAGAGCTTGTAAATCAGTTTGCTATAGTCTTCCTCTCTAAAGCCTTTTCTGTCATGGTGGAAAAAAGACTGAATAAAAAGACTGATAAAATGCTGCTGGGGTCCGATGACAGACACACACATCTTCTGTCCTTTCAATCAGTATTGTTACTGTTCAGTTCACTGAATCTCCTACTTAAGAGCATGACAGGCTATTCATTTATTCTTTTATATCACCAGAATAAGAAACCTTATCCATATTCTCTTGTATCAATGGTGCAGAGAACTTTATTCATATTCTCTTAACAAAGCATCTGCTCTTTTGGTTTGTGTTTAATTGAACGCAGAGAGGTGACATAGCTGCAACCTTCATAAATGATGACAGAGTGGATTAGAGTTTATCTAATTCTGCAAACCAGCATCAAGATGAGACCCTCAGCAGTTGGAAGAGTTTCTCACCAAGGAAGGAAAGTTCACCTCTAAACAAATTCAGACAGATCCAGATGTTTCCAGAAATGTTCTTGTTTTTACATCACATACCTACAGCAGACAGCAATTTACTGCTGCTTAATTTTTTGCAAAAATATACAGCTCTCTGAGAGATACAAGTCTGGAAACACATGCCATTCACACAAGCATTCTACAGTGCAAGCAAATTTGAAATATTGGAGCATAAATGTCATTATAGATCTTAGTCATTGTATTCATCTGTGACATCAGAGCTGGATTAAGAGTCTGTTACAATCTGATAGGAGTCTGAGCGCTGCTGAAGCCTATTGATTAGAAGAAGCATCCTTCTAACTAGAAAGTTACAAAGGGAAAAATATTGAGTCCATATTCTTGCCATCTTGAAGCACTCTCAGAGTAACGTATCAAGCAGCAGCAACTGCAGACAGCCTTTTTACAAAATGAAACCGGCAAAAAGCCAACAAGACAACGACATTGTCATATCTACGGAATTCCAGCTAACTGCCAAAGCTGAATGTACAAAGAAAGCCTCTTCTAAACGGAACTACGCTACACAAACTATTCTATATTATGGGACTAGTAGGGAAACTCAAGTGACCTTTTTTTAGGTGACACAATGGGGCTAATAGCCAGGGCTCAGGGTTGGGAGTCAAGAAATCTGGGTTCAATACCCAACTCTGGCACTGAGGTTGGCCAGACAGAAATTTGAGGCTGAAGGAAAGCAGCATGGTGTAGTGAATAGGGCACGGGGATGGGAGTCAGGAGACTTTGGGTTTCAGTCCCGCCTTTCAGAGTTTGGGCAAGTCCCTGTGCCTCTAGCTCCCATCCATAAAACGGGGAGAATGATTCTACCCTCTTTTCTGAAGCACTTGGGGATCAATGCATGAAAAAGGCTACATAAGAACTAAGTAGTATTGTTGTCTATAAGAGAGGTGTGCTTTCTGTCTTTGAGGTGGTATTTTGTTTTGTTAGTACATTTTAGTAACATAGAGGACTTTTTCTTTCCTATCTAGTCTCTGTTTACATTTCTGTGAGCACATTAATATTGTAAATGCTCAAAATCTGAGTTTGCCAATGTTTTTAGCTACTCAGAGATACAATAATAGACTTTCAGAAACATATAATTACATAGAGGGGGGAGGAGGCATCTTTCTGGAAAAACACAAACTACCTACAATTTTTAAAATCACATACTTACTATCTAAATGTTAAATTATCCTCCTTTAGTGAAAACAGTTTCCATGTGGTGAGGGGGTACATTTATCTTAATTTTTTCATAAAGATAATGCTTGAGTATATGACACAGTATGTATTTATTATGTGTGTGGCAGTGTAAAATATAAACCAAACCATGAAATACAATTTAAAAATTCAAACGTGATGTGATGTCCCTTTTATAGTACTAAAATCTCTCAATTGGTGTTCAAGGCACCCATCCAGCAAAGCATTTGGTTGGTCTTAAACATGTAAACAGTCTCTCATTGACCCATTGATTTCAGACCTATTCATTTGCTTCAAATTAAATAGGTGCTTTGTTAGACTGGAGCCTAATTCATTCCTGCTACATGCTGCTGGGGTTGATCTTCAAAGGGAGCCTCTTGTATTGTGTTTAGGAGGGAGCAATGTCAGGCCTGGAAGTTTATGAAGGAGAAGAGGTGAGACACAAAAAGGAGTGGAGTAGGAAGAGAAGAAATGAGGAGAGGAAGAGGAAAGATCTACTTTTACACTTGAGTCCCTGTATTAATTAAAATGCAAGCACATTTTGACTTCTGGAGCTAAAATCACATTTTTTGGAAAGAAGAGACTATCCAAACCACTTGAACCTCACTCTGGAGGTTTATGATATCCCCAAAAGCCTTCAATAAAATTGTATCTCTGTAATTCACAGTGGTTGTTAATGTATTATATACAGAACTGTATATATTTTGAAGGAAAAACTGGAACAGGCTTTGAAAAAATATACATTGCACAATTTATTTAATTGTTTTTTGCCATTAATCATTAAAAAAATTATTCAATGAAAAGTAATTGACCAGCTACAGATTGAATCAAAAGCTACCACAAATATTTGTAGAGTCAATTACTGTATTCAACAGAAGTCTGCAACATTTGGTGAATAATGTATTTGAGTATTTCTACTAGGTATTTAAAAATGCATTTTTGCTTTCCTGATATTGTTCCATATTTGTAGCTATAATAAGAAATTGATACCAGTGAAATAATTAAATAATTAAGGAGTCAGTTCTTAAATTCCTTTCTTGGTTTTTACTCAGTCCTTTCTGAGGTAAAACTGTCATTGACATCAATGGAAGCTTTGCCTGAGTATGCGCTAAGTAAAGATTTCAGGGTTTAGCCTAAAATGTTAGTGATATTCTGCTCTTTATCTTTCTGCATAACTACCACTGATATTTATGGAAATTGCACACATGGATCACAAGGTATATAGCCCAGATCCTCAAAGATATTCGGGCACCTAACTCCCATTAATTTCAACGGACATTAGGCCACCAAATACCTTTGAAGTTCTGGGCCTATATCCTTTATTGTACACTTTAACTCACAGGTTAGGTGAAGGGAAGAGCTATGATAAAACAAAGAGAAGGCTGATATATTGAAGGGGGAGAAGACATAAGCCATGTATAATGTTAAATATTAGACCCTAGTGACTTATTAAGTAAAAATTCTTTGAGTTTCTGGTGAGCTGAACCAACCACTACAGTCTCATTAGATATGGTTGGAGATACTTTATTCCATTAATATAAGATCTGTGAATTCTGAACACACAAATTGCTCTCTCCGTGAATGTTAGAGCAGAGATCTATCTATGGAATTCTGAGTGTATTCTCACCATAGTGTCTAGCAATCATTCTTCTGGTGGACAGCTTCTGATGGCACAAACAGTGAATTAGATGTTGGATAAGTGATATAGTCACTCTGACAGCAGCAACATCCGGAGATGACAAGTGCATCCATCCACCCACCAAGATGATATAGAGGGTAGTCCTTAATCAGATTTCACGCTGTTTGTTCTTGAGTTCTCCTGGGCAGGACGGGGAGCTTAAGAAACCCCAGTAGCAAAGATGTATCCTGTTATGTGACCATGGTGTATCCTATTATAATGAGACAGGATCTTTTGGTTCTCATGGTTGTTCTGAGGGGCATGGAGAGCTGATCTGAAGAGAAAAGGGAACATGCACCTGAGTTGTCTAACTGCCAAGAAATTCACCACTGATCCAAAATATAGCTTTGCACCACCTTTTGCTGCTGTTCTTTGGACAGGTTGTATCTAATATACTGACAGAGAGGTTCAACTATTTCAGAAAAGGGGCATCTTGACTCGAACCAGTGTTTTTGATGTGAAAATTGTGATGCAAGCTTTGAGATGAAATTGTGAAGTAAACTGTCTTAATAGTTGGCTGGGCATATAAAGCAGCCAGGCCCTGCTTACCGGAAGGTTGGAGATTTGAGTTGTCCAGGTCATACCAGTGATGATACAAAGGGTTGATCATTGAGTCCAACATGGCACAATGACAACATGACACAATGACAACAGGCTGCCACACAGTATTCAGCAAGTGCAATAATTAGGGTGTTCTTAGATGTCTATAAGCTTGCAGTGCTAACACCCTATGAACTGCCAGCAAGCCTTCGAAGGAGTGCAATTCTCATCTGGATTTTGGTGCATGTTGTCTTAATGTGTTTTTGAAAGGACAGAGAGCGGTGAATCTTCAGCCCCCAAATAAATGGGGTCTGGTTAAAAATGATTGGCTGAGAGTTCAGAAGGACATGCGGCTATTGACGAACTAACTGGTGGATGACATGGAAACAAATTAAACACACTAAAGACAATGTCATCTTAAGTCGCCACTTCAAAAAATACTTGACTAAGGTCAAATGACAGGCAGAACTCAAGCTCCTTCTGGCTATTGCTAGGCAGAGGTCATCAGTGCACATGAACCTGGTTGCCAAGTTGGGCAGTAAGCTGTCTAGACATATATTAAAGAGCACTGGTGTGAATACAGATCCCCGGGGAAATCCGTTGTTCATATAATGTGGGCAGCTTAAACTATGCCCACTTGACCATGATTGTTCTGTTTGATATCATCTGCATAATAAAACTCTACAATTTTCTTGTCTGGGATCGTGGAGTATAATTTTAGGAGTAATCCATGGTGCCAAACTGTTGTATGCCAATGAAAAGTCAACGAAAACAGTGCTGACCTTCTGTCCTGCCTCCAAGACATTATCAGTAAAAGAGATCAGTCTAATCACTTAATCCTCAGTATTACAGCCCAGTTGGACTCCTGCCTGGTAATGAGGTAACTGTGGTCGATTAAAGGCAACAGTCGATTAAGTACAAGTAGCTTAAAAGAGACACTGATCAAAGCGATTGAGTGATAGTTGTTCAGGACATCCACCTTCCTTCCAGGAACAAGAAGTGTCGCTATGTGTGACCTTTGCCAGACCTTTGGAACTGAACAGCATGCTAGATAAGTATTGTAGAGTCTTAGCAGAAAGTTGCAACGCGATGAACTCAGGTAATGCAGGAACTCCCCATGGATGTTGTCAAGCCCAGGAGCCTGGTAAGGTTTTAAGATCGGAGTAGCTGATTCCAGTTCCTCCCTAGTGAATGGCTGGAATAAACTGGAGTCAGCTGAAGGGATTGACTAAAACTTTGAGACCTGACAATACCTTCTGAACATGATATCTGTTTGTGATCACTGGTCAGCTGTTGGCCACAAGGTGGGAACTCCCTTGACAGTCTAACAATCTAGGAACCCTGGATCTTGTATTGTACCTGCAATGGTAATTCACAGTAAAGGCAAGGGTACTGGTTAATTATATACACTCATGCACACACGTCTCATTGTGATCAATGCAAAATTTAAGAAAGATGGAGAATGATAACCCTCTGCAATCACATGACCTAGAATTAAGCCAATGGAGCTATGCCAATTTACACCAGCTGAGGATCTAGCCTATAGAATATGTATCTATATAATTTCTATTTCCCACATTCACAAACAGCACAGATGAGTGATTTTTTTAGGTAGCTAAAGGCACCTAAAACGCAATAGCACATCACAGTAATTCTCTAGAAATCCATGCCCCTCAGTCAGCGAGTCAGCCCATGATAGTAGACCTATTTCACGTCCCATTGATGTCAATGGCCGTTTTTATCATTTACTTCAGTAAGAGCCAGAGCAGTCCCTTCATTTCTACAGCACCTTTCTTGTGTAGATACATAGTAGCTTAGCCAGCTGGACAATTATGGGCCTGTGTCTGTATACCTTTGCTTCCATCATTATACTCACAGAAGTCAATGAGCCTATTATGTGAGTAAGGATTACTCCACTGAGTCAAGCTTTCAGGATTGGGTTTTCAACTTGCACATCATCACATTTTTAAATAAGCCACAACTGCAGTGACTGAAATACAGAAACCAAGCAATATACCCACCGATCACAATGGAACAATTATAAAGGCAGACTGATACCTGCATAAATTAAAAAAGGGCAAAGCCTACTGGTCGTGTTTATGCAAACAGATGGGACTTCTAGCTGTAGATAAGTATTTGTCCCATAATAACCAAGATGTCCAGAATGTATGAATTAAAAATGAAGAGTACATTATATGACAGATTAATCTGATCCTTACTGGTAGCATAAATGAAAGAAGGGGGTGTTTTCCTTGTACTATACAGGAATTTACCTACCAAAAATCACCATTGATGTCCAAGGAAATGTTTGGCTAAATTGCTATGAACTGCACTGGAAATTAATATTAATAGCAGTTGCATAGTTAAATTTATGCATCAAAATTCCCCAAACTTTCCAGCTGATTATCATTTATAATCAAATGGTAAATAATTATTTAGTATCAGCTGCTGCTACCCTTACTCACATTGAATAACAGCTTCCACCATGAGCAGCCCCTCTGAAGTGAATAGGATTACTTGTAGAGTAAAGTACTACTCGGTATCAGTAAGGATATCACAATCTCTCTTAATAATCTACTAGAGATATTACTATAAAAACCTAAATACTTCCCCCATCTGTGCACACAGCTCTGACTAACATCAGTGTAAGCTGCTTGTCCCAACTGAGAACAGAATTCAGCCCAAATTATGCAATGATACTGTAACAGGTAGTACTTGGATCTGATGATTGCTTACTGAATTGGAAAGAAGTAACAGTTAATATATATTATATAAATATTTTACAGATGATAAGCCCAGGCACAAAGTTCTTACTCAATCATTTCACAGGAAAAGCTTGTCTGAGCAAAGACCGTGGGATTTGACCCATATGCATTTCTACAGCAAAACGGTTATTAGAAAACAATCACAGCACATGCAATTATTTTCAGGACAGGACAGCAGAGAATGGCCAATTCTCCAATAGGAGATCAAACCCAATAATTAGGGGGAAAAAACAACACTGTACACTACAGAATGATTTAGTAAGAAATCACAAGAAACAGAAAACACAATTCATGCCAGTTGATAGTATTCCACTTCAGATACAGTGGCAAACTCAAATACAAGATCAAACAAGAGCTAGATAGGGACAAACACGTTGTGTCTTGATGTCATTGTGTTTAAGCAGTTACCAGTAACAACAGAATCTTTAAGATATCTAAATTTTAAATATAGAAAACATAATGAATGACTGAGAGGGGAGGGGAATTTCTTTCCAAGTGCCTTCAAGGCACCATTTTCTTATGTTTAATTTTTATCTCTTTTTTAAAAGGTTGATTATGACTATGTCAATCAGTTTGTTTCAAACAAAAGCCACAGGAGTTCTAAAAAAAGCCCACGCTTCTTAGATGTCATTCATGCATCAAGGCGTGGTCTTGATCCCTGTTTAATCACTGAAGCCCTTCTACCAATCCATTAAAAAGTCAATTATCTGGATTGTTACCGTGCAGTAACCCCAAATACCTGTTTTAAATATTGTATATGGAAAATGTATGGGAAACGCAGATACCACTGTTTTGTAGCTGCTGGAAAATGCTGATTTTCAATGGTGGTCATTGTACCTCATTATTCCCAGGGGACGTTGCTACTCATAAATAACTTGGGTCTATTTGCAAGACCCAGCCCTATGTTGAGAGCAAAGTGAAAGCATTCCTGAACTCACCTGTATACCTGGGGGGCTCTGCAGGCTGCAGGATCCAATAGGATAATGTAGTCTGCTACACACTAAGGACATGGAGGAGTAGTCACCGCTCTAAGTTGAGGGCAGGGACTACAAATTGTTCTTGGCCTTTATGTGTAGTTCACAACATAGGAGGAAGGTCCATAGGAATACGAGTGGAGTAAGGCGTTTCTCAGCACAGGGAAAGGTGGCAGTATTCGACCCCCAAATAAGCAGGCAGCTGCATTCTGAACTAGCTGGAGACTATGCCTGTAAGAGTAGCCCCATACGAGGTGCATAGCAATGATGTGATGCAGAGGTTACGAGGAGGTAGGTAGCTGTATCGACGTCTGCAGACAACATGAAAGGTCACGGTTTTCTTGTCAAAGAAGGATGAAAAATAAAACACACTTGGCTAACGTTACTACCTAAACATTCAAAACCAGCTGAGGACCTAAGAAGACCTCAGATTCCAAGTCTGTTAATAAATAAAGAATCTACCAAGGGAACAGATATCACTTCCATTATGTACTCCAGATATTTCTTTAGTCCAAATAGAGTCACCTTGCTCTTATCCAGACTGAATCTCAGTCAACCAGGTATCGTCCAAACTTCAGCTAGGCACTAGCAAAGAGAATACATTTCACAGGTCACATGAAAGGAAGATGTAGAGATGTGGTCATTCTAGAGGTCTCCTCATCATGCATATGGTGGCAGTATCGTCTGCTTCTCTTAAGGAGCAGTGCTGCACAGACTGCATTGGTGACAAGTTTGTTCCAGGTGTATTGCAAATATTGATTTTGATCCATGAACTCCTGAAAACTTTGTCTCTCACCATGTTATAAATCGCCTTTTTCTTTATGCTGCTGTCTAAGACAGAAGAACAATTGAGATGGTCTTGCTGGCAGAACTTGGGTTCAAACTTGGGGGGAGGGAGGGAAAGGGGCCAACAGAGTGTTCTCACAGTGGAGGTTGTGATGCTGGGATTTACTTCCTTGCTGGTCTGAAAGAACCTAGAATTGTTGATCTTCAGGTCAATCCTACCTCCTTCACTAAATACCTGCCCTGCTCACACAATTATGATGTCTAAATTCTGCTCTCTGCTTCCCTTGTGTAAATCAGAAGTCCCTAGATTTCAAAGAAGTAACTCTGCATTTATAAGTACAATCTAAGAGAAGAAACTGAGTCATAACATATAGGCATATAGGCGAGGTTACCTTCAAGAAGTACATAATTGTTTAGGTTCTGGTTTTGGGTACAAAGAGATAGAGATATAATCTATGATCACATACGTCTAATTTTCACAGCTGTCAATTAAAAATACCACACTTAATGAATCAGGAATGCAGAGTCTTAATAAACAGTAAGATTAAAAAAAACTTATCGTGTTTTTCATTTTGAAGTCTGCACTTAATATTATCTTCTATCACCGTAGGAAGGTAGTGATCTTGCCAAGAGCTAGAGCAGAGAGAAGGAAAAAGACTGATAAAAAGTCACCTCTCCACACTTAACAGTTTACTTGCAAAATGCCATTGAAGCTGAATCTGAAGCTTCTGAAAGGCTTAATTTGTCTATGTAAAGCATGGGAACAATGAAGAATGGGCAGTTATTCCCCTTCTATAGCTCCCACCATACAATATAACTTAATTTCCTCAACTCTCTCACGCACAACAGCCATCGTGACTGTGTTGGTGCTTGATCCATGATGGAACTGACGGTTCTCTTGGCAGCGTGAGAGTTTGGTGGTGCTCAGACTCAGGTTTCCAGTCAGAACAGCCTGGTAACATCAGAACTTACTGGGCCCATAGGGAATGGGTGACTGGAAGGTCTGGTACTTAGCTGTTGAGTGTTTCATCTCTACGTTACTGGCTGAAATCTGACACACACAGGGGCCACGGAGGTTTTTCGCCTTCCTCTGCAGCATGGGGCATGGGTCGCTTGCTGGTGGATTCCCTGCAGCTTGAGGTCTTCAAATCTCACTTTTGAGGATTTCAATAACTCAGTCATGGGTTCGGGGTTGTTATAAATGTGTATGGGTAGGGTTTTGTGGCCTGCCTTGTGCGGGAGGTCAGACTAGATGATCATATTGGTCCCTTCTGACCTATGAGTCTATGAGTCTATGAGCCATTGCCATCTCTATGGTGTCTGTTGGCTTCTGTGGTATATTTGGTTCATATAGGGCCCAAACCGGTATACGAGCTGCAAAAGAACATAAAAAGACTGATCATTTGATTGGTTTCCTCTTCAGAATAGAAGCTCTGCTCCCACAATACAGCAGTTGTCTCCAATTAATTGGCTCAACTGATCTCCTCGGCGATAGCATTTATAGAGTTATTGTTCTTATTTTGATTATCATTCCACAGTAGCGATCCTGTAATTGCGGTTGAGGAGGCACTTTCATTATAAGTCCCTAATTTCAGGCACTTCTAACTTTCAAGAGGGAAAAAATATACCCTCTGGACTGAGATCTCTGAGTTACTTTCAGTTCAGAGATGAAAGTTTTTCTTAGAATTCTCTCTGGCCAGTTTTGAAACATATGCATCTACATGATTACACCCTCCCTTCCCCCACGAGACTAGGGGACTTCCAATCTCCTGAGGGCTAGAGGGAGAGGCAGGTAGTGCTCCCTGCTACCACATCTCAAGCCTAGTAAAAGGCACCAGTGATCTATTCCCCCTTGGGATAACAGCTTTCTCTTCTCCCTGGAATTAGTTCTGCTGCTCAGATGGTCACAGTCTGTTCTGAAGGTTCAGACTTCAGACCCTGTTGCTGCTGTTGCATTTGGTGCATGTAACTATTGTACTTCATATATTTGCTACCTTTTTTCTTATTAAAATACCCTAGGAAATTGCATTAACAGCCCCTCCCCCCAAGGTAAAAGGTCGTTGTTTAGGTTACAAAGTCAAGCACTTGAAAGTTAGGAAATGTCAAATTTAGGTTGCCTGGACAGTTTTTTTTTCCTGCACGAATTATGATGAAGTCTTTACTTACATGGTCACATATTATTTTTTCCCAAAGGATTCTGGCTTTATTCAGTGTGTCAAATGAATGGTGCTTAGAGAGTAAATCAGGATTGTGCAATGAAAGAGGTTCTATGTAGGGACCCTGCCTCATTTGTGCTAGAAATTGGAAGCAGCGTCAAGAACAAGACGGGACTGCAGGAAGTAAAAATATGGCCTTGTGTTACGGCGAGTGAATCCCATAGAAGATCTCAGTTTTGTTTATGTCTTTATCACAGATTTGGTGTAGCATGCTGAGAAAATCACATCAACATTTTGGCAGGGGGCTAGCGCTCCTCATTAGGAGTTCTTCATTCTCTGGGCCCAGCTTTAGACACTTGAGATCTGATATGCAGAGCTGCTGAGCACTCACCACTGCAGCTGAAGTTAATGAGCACTGTGGATGCTGGGCACCCCTATCAGTGTGGTCTGGAGGAATAAACATAGGGTTGGAACTCACACAGCTGAGTTGTTCTCCTGATTCTGCCACAAATTCACTGTGTATCCTTCCTTAGACTTTGTCTCCGTTTCTCAGTCTGTAAAATATGGTTAATACTCATCTCTCATAGGGGAGATAAATTCACTAATATTTGTGAAGCACTTGGCTACTACAGTGCTGAGTAAAGACGACGAGAAAATTATAATAAACAAACCAGGGACCACATGCTGTATGATGAGGATCAAATGAAATATTGAAGTATTGCATCATTTCCTTATCACCTTCCATCCTGTGCACTGAATGAGACAGAGGTCCTGTGGAAAACATAGTATGTGACCTGAACATATAATTGTGTCATAATGCATAGGCACAAGGGAGCCTAAATCGTGGCATTTTGTAATTTTTGAGGGCTTGAATTTGCAATCTAAATTTTTTTTACATGTTAATGATGTTTCAGGGCATTATCCAACCACTCTTTGGAATGGGCAAAGGAAACATTTTTTTAGGAGTAAGTTATTCCATAATTGTCCATTTCAGAATTTTTTGTACCTTCCTTTGAGGCATATGGTAGTGGACAGTGGCCACTACAGGATTCTGGAGTAGGTAGAATTTTCTGTGGGAATTACTATATTTCTACATATAGATCTTGCTAGCTTTTTCTTTTGGCCCAATTTCCAGACTTTTGTATATTTTCACTCTCGACTTTAGCATTGCACTAATGTGGTCATGGAGATGCTATTTCTAGGTTTTAATTCAGGCACTTTCCTCAGTGAAAAAAATCCCAGACCAACACAGTAGCGAATGTTTAGCGCACATCCCCTTTCCATGCAATTAAAATGTATCTGACGTATAAAATACATTGCCAATTTGGTATATTTGTTAAAAGAAAACAATCCTCTCTTTACATTTCTGAGACCTGATTTATCTGATCACCATAGACATTTCTATCTGATTTTAATGATTTGTGTAATGGAGTCTTCTATATGGCTTTTTAATGATAGAAGACTTTTTTAATAATGTTTTGTTTCCTATTAAATATTCCATCTCATTGTTGTGCATCGCTCTCTAAGCTTCTCTTCTTTAGCTGAAAGAAAATGAGTCTTATCAAGTTTACTGAAATACAATATCTTAACTAATATACTATGTGGGCAGAGTACAAATCTTTTTCTGCTAGTCCACTCCTAAATAAAAGAACTGAACTTCAATAACTTCCACTAGTGGAAATTTGAGTTGCATTATAAATGAGAACTCTTGTAGTTAGACTTGAGAAAAAGTCAGAATTTCCCTTCTCTGGGATACTCCAAAATTTTGGGGGAAAAAATTTTTGTTCTGATTTGGAAGGAAAAATAGAAATATTTGAACTCCTGCAAAGGCAAATTCTGAAAACAAATACTTTTGAAATGTTTGAAACATTTTGTTTTGAACTTTTCAAAACAAAATTCCACCTGGGAATCCTAGCTCCAAGGCCCCCAGCTCAACCAGAGCTCCAAGGATTTTCAGATTCCCTGTCCCACTGCTGAGAGCCTGAAAATTCAGAGTCTGAAGGGCTCCCTGCTTCCTGCCAGAAGTTAAACTTAGTGTGTGTCTACACTACAGCTCGGAGTGAGCCTTTCAACCCTGGTAGACAGACTCATGCTAGCTGGGCTCAAGATAGCATGCTAAAAATAACAGTGGGGACATCATGGCTCAGGTAGCGACTCAGACTTTCAGATCAGAAGGGACCATTATGATCATCTAGTCTGACCTCCTGCACAACACAGGCCACAGAACCTCACCTACCCACTCCTGTAATAGACCCCTAATCTTTGATTGAGTTATTGAAGTCCTGCAGTCATGGTTTGAAGACTTCAGGGTACAGAGAATCCATCAGCAAGTGACCCACGCCTCATGGCACAGAGGAGGGTGAAAAGTCCATCCAACCTCCTGGTCTGAGCTCAGGTGGCCAGCCTGAGTCTCTGCCAGAGCCGCAATGTATGTGCTGCTATTTTTAGCATCAAGCTCGAACCCAGGTAGCGCGCGTCTATCTACCTGAGCTGGGAGGCTTGGTTCCAGCTGCAGTGTAGACATACCCGGAGACCTGGCTCTGTGGCAAGATTGCATACTTGGTCCCTTACTGTTTATTTAGTAAGTGTGCCCAATGATTTTCAAGTAGAAAAGGAGACTGCTGATTTCCAACAGCTGAAGACCTGGCCAAAATCTTTTCCCCAAGGAGCTTATAACCTAAGAGCCTTACCCTACATCCCTTGCACACACACCCCAATTCCCATTGATCTAATGGTATTCCTTAAGAACTTAAGCTATGCAGGATCAGGCCCTAAATTAAACTATTAATGCAAGAATTAAATGCAAGAATGAATTAACAGATCATGGTGGAGTAGGGGAAAGGAGGCAAGAGAAGAGTGGCAAATTACGCTTGAGTGACCATCATCTCAGGAGCATAATTTATCATGGAAATGCTTCATAAATTGACTTCTGCTTTTGTACAGTCCATATGGGGACTGATTATTTTTGTTTCTGTTTAAAATGCCTGGACATGGAGGGCTGAAGCAGAAATCACTGGTGGAATTACCACAACATTTTCTTATTTTTGGAGGGTTAGTAATAAGTATAATCTGTTTGTGTGTGTGTGTGTGTGTTTTCTTCATTACTAGATAACCGTATTGTTGGAATTTGTGGTAACATTACAAGAAAGTTCAGCAGAGAGTCCTGGCAGGCACATTTATAGAATATGTGAGAGAGTAAAGAAAGAACATAAGAGTGGGAAGATGAAGAAGATTGGAAAGAAGAATGGTATTTTATCCATTTGCTAGCAAACATCTGTGAAACATGCCTGAAATAAAAAAGCTAAAGACTCTGTCTGCTATAGAACTAGACTTACACACTGGAGACAAAAATGGCATTTACTGTAGCTCTTTGCCATGGAAACCATACCTGCTGGTAGCTGAGAGTTGCTGTTGGCCTGTTGTTGTATTTCAGTTAACGGAGCTAAGGTTTTCACCACTACTGGAACCCCTTGGTAAGGGTACTTTGGGGGGTCAGGGAGGAAGGAAGGGGAAGGAAGTGAACAGGAAACCTCCTGAGGGCTAAGGAAAGGAAACTTAGAAGATTAAGGAGGTTGTGGAGAATGAGTTGTGTTCATGAGAATAGAAGTTCTTACTGAGTTAGTATGAAGGAGAGAAACAGATGGAAGCCCAAAGACCCAACAATTTATAAAGGTATAACACTTGTTATGACCAAAATCCACTGTCTGAGAACAAGATCCAGATTTTCAAAATGCCATCATATGTAGATGGAAGAGACAGATACCATGTCGACATCAACTGTCCTCTGACCTCAGATCATGGTGTTGTCCAATGACACCAGACAATTACTCTCTGCAACGCTCTAAAAACACTTAGCACTAAAGAAACGTTTTTGATATGATGTATATTTTCTTCCAATCCATTTTTTTTATGTATCAAATAGAGTGTATTTGCAATGGAATACTCTACAAATTTTGCCATTCAATTCAGGTCATGGGTTGGCTCCTACTTTACTTTACTTTACTCAAGTGAGTAGTTCTGTTCATTTTGTTAATACTCACTACGTGAGTCAGATTTAAAAAAAAAAGATTCAGCCTTATATATCTACTAAAAGCCCTTCAACTCCAGCAAGAAGCCACAACCAAAAATGTTAAACTGTGCTCATGAGAAGAATGTTACCTGTCACGGAAGTCATGTGGTTGAAAGGCATTGTTTAATCACAATATAGAGGTAGGCCATTCCCACACTTAATGTTCAGTTAAGATGCACAATGGGGGAATATTAATAGGTGCTTCCTTAAATTCTGCACAGAGCACTGCTGCTTTGATAAATGTTCACATTTCACTGGGCATTCATTTTAAATTTATGTATTGTTTGAATACTGATAGAAAAGAGGATCTAGCAGTGATACAGGTATTGTTCAAATGAATGGATTAATGTGATGCATAATATACTAAATGCCATTGAATCAAACTTTAATAGATAAGCTGACATATTTAACAAACTTAGTCATTCTGTAACTAATGATAATAAGATGACTCATGACTATGACATTTAATAGATGGGGTGACAGTCATCACAGACTGCAGGAAAGCTGGCTCCATTGCATCACCTATTTTTAGAAATACCTATATAATTTGACTGAATTATCTTGAAGTCTATTGGTCTGTGGAACTTTAGATTTAATTGTTCGACATATCAAGAGTAGTCAGGGAATATGGGAAAAATATTTTCCTATAAACTTTCCTCTATTTGGAATCCTGTCCCACATGGCATAAAAGACCTGATCCTCCGCTATCTTGCTCCTTGTGTAGTCTTTTACATCTGTGCAAAGGGATGTCACGTCCCCCCAAATCCTAATGGAAGCCTATTAAACCCCTATCACACTCACTTTGCACAAGGTAACAGCACAAGGTGCAAGGAATTCTTATAGGAATTTAGTGTTTAAAAGCCCACAAAGGTCTTTGAAATAACTAAAACAGTACCCTTGTTTCTTTAAAAACACACTATCTATAGTTTATTGCTCTTCAACGATTTGATGCCTGAAAAAAATCAGTATGTAAATCATTGTGTAATATTTAATATATTGTTACATTTTGTGTGAATGCAAGGATGGGTGAAGCGCACTATATACAGGACATTGTGTGTCCTTGAAAAAGGAATTTCTCTCTTAATGGAAATATACTGATTAGATAAAGTTGTGTAACAAATATTCATGTAAGATGAGACCTCAGAGATATCTCCAATATATTCATAGGTAGAGTCTAATACAAGATTTTACAGGGCATATTCTCTTCAGGCTCACTCCAAGCATCCTTCATTATCCTGAAGTCCTTCACAGCAATGGAGCAACAGTGAGATTTTATTTACTGAATAGCAACAGCAAACTAAAAGATGCTTGTATCACAGAATACCAGAATTATCTTCACATGACACCATGAAAAGTAAACAGTTAGGTCCCACTTATAAGATTTAATTCCATTCTTATTCCATTTGGACAAAATGTAATTTGAAAGGCTTGGAAGTGTCTATTAATGAGAGAAGTTTTAGCTCAAATTATATTCCATCAAGAAAACGATGCTAAGAGAATGTTAAGGACAGCCCTCAAAAGTCCGGAAATGATACAGTTAAGGCTGTATGCACATCGACCGCTGTGTCCTCTTGTGAAAATATTCAAATTTTGAGTGTATAGTGTATTTATTTTCTGTATGTGCACACATTTTCACAGATGTATTATGAACTCTGGGATTGTCACTGAATTAGTCATTGAACCTATCTCTATTTCCAGAGAAACTGATGGGAATTTTATCATTAACTTCAATAGATGGAGTATTTAGTCCAACAATGACCACTTTTGAAAATCCCACCCATATTGCATTAATTGAGAAATAGTGTATAAGGCTACAATGAAAGATCATATAGTAATTCAGAAACACAAGGGTTAGAGTAAAGATTTCATACTCGACTCTTCTATTTCCTTATCTGGTATATAATCCTGCAAATTTAATATTCTCTTAACTTCAGTTTTTCAAAAATAATTTCCCAGGTATTTTGGGAAAAATAAATTAAACTACATTATACAGAAAGTTTGGTATCTTCCATTCATGACATTCCACCATTCTATGAAGAAGGTGTCTCCCATCCCATCAGTTAGCATCCTCATCAATATGTTTAATAATCATAAAAACATCTGAGTATGCAAGAAATATGTCTGAACTGGCACTGTAGGCCACAACATTATTCTTCAGATGAGTCATTCATCTTCTTTGCATTCCCAGTACATTATTTTGGAAGCAGAAATTCAAACATTTGTTGCCAAAGGCTCTAAAATCTCAATTAAATAAGCCCTAACATATTTAAGACTTCCTTTGAATTTTTACCGCTTCAGAAGAGACATTTGTCAGTATGATTTGAGAATGGGCAGTGTATTGCACACTAGTAACTGTAATTATTATTACAAGGTATGACATGAAGATGCTTTGCGGCAAGATATCCAGACAATTCATGGTTCCAAATTGCAATTTACAGCTGGAACTTCATTTGTAAATAACATGCAGAAGTGGATGTCTCAGAGCAATTACCTTTTGTTGCACTCTAGGAAAGATGGATTTCTTTAATCTAATTTTGTCTCTCTAGCTTCAATGATCCAATTAGTCCAGATCCCATATTGGCATCTGCTGGCATGAAGGGCCTCTGAGGCAGAAAGTCAGCCATGTGGTGGAGGACTTTTTGCCTTCCTCTGTAGCATGGGACACGGGTTACTTGCTGGTGGATTCTCTGTACCTTGAAGTTTTTAAACCGTGATGTGAGAACTTCAATAACTCAGTCATAGGTTGGGAGTCTATTACGGAGAGGGTGGGTGAGGTTCTGTGGCCTACATTGTGCAGGCGGGCAGACTAGATGATCATAAATGGTCCCTTCTGATCTTAAAGTCTATGAGTTTCAGCAGCACAAAACAACTGCAAACTTCCCTTGGCTGTCCAGCCCTTAGACGGCTAGCACTGTCCAAAAAATTAATAGCACGGTGGCGTTCACTGAATAGGCATGAGATATGCTGATTACATCTATTGAGAGCCTAGTAGACTTAACATATACCACCAATTTTGTGCAGTCCCAGCAGAAGAGCCAAAAACTGCATGAGCACTTGCCAAACTTTCATTCCCAGGAGCTGTCTCCCCAGATTAGCATTTGGAGGCACTCCAGGGATGGGGGCAGCATCACTGCATATGTTATATTTGTTTTGCAGATAAAAAGAATTTTGTTTCCAGTTCTGTAAATGTACCATGTGTTACAAGCAGTTTAAAAAAATCACCTAATAAAAAAAGCGATTATTTTCTTTATTTGGCTCATTAGTAATAAATAGAACAGCCACTGCTATTTAGCAGGGCCTAATTGTCAGAATGGTTTAGTGCACTGAGCTTTAGCAGACAGGCCTGCAGTGTATCATTGTAGCCAACATCCTGTTCTTGAGAAAAAGAGATGGAGAGAGAGATCAATAAGCAGGAGGCAGGAAGAGATATGACAACAAAATCCTGCACTCCTTACTCAGGAAAAATTACCACTGGAGCTAATGGGAGTTTTTCTTGAATATGGAGTCCAGGATTTGATTGTAGAACTTTATATTGTTGGGTTTACAATTTATGCAAAAGATCATGCCTAAAATAGAAAGGTGGGTGAGGAGAAGAAAACAGGCTCTAGATGGTTTGAAACCAAGTTTGAATGTATTGTAAATGGGCCTTTCTTTCTTAAATTCACACAGATTTCTCTCATAGTTACTTGTCGAATATGTAGGCTGCACCAAGAAAGAGCAGGGTTCTATATGAAAGAGTTAAACAAATTAATTGTGTATTTATCAAGTATTAACCACACAAAGGGGAGGAAGAGATTACCATGGAGATGGGGTACTAAAATATTTATAATTATATTTAGTTTTAAAATGGTTAGCTATTATTCTAAAACACTAGCACTTAAATTTGCCTGGGGTAGCTAGGTGTTCTGGCTATTCATGTGGCTAATCAATAGCTATTCATAACATGATAACCCCTGAATTGTATGTTTGTGAGATAGCAGTAACAGACACAAAACAGAAGCAGATACTTCCTTGGTCCCTAATAACATTCTTATTCCAGGATTATCCTCCTGTGGGATTTTTTGACAACATATCGTTTCTATATGTGTGTGTCCTTTTAAGCTGAGCAGAGGCAAGGAACAATGGCCCTCTAGTGACCATTTTCCCAACAGGCTTGCTGTACCTTCCTTTTTCAGCTAATAAGAACTTCCTGTCTTATTATGTCTTATGCTGCGTGTAACGTCCCTCTAAGAACCAGACTGTATCTCAACCAGAAAGACTCTGGACCTGAGCCCCGATAAGGGGGTCCGGACTGAGACAGGGTTCCCCTCCTTACTCCAGAACCCTGTAGCCCCTTTTGTCTACTGGTAACCTATCTATGGATGGACACTGTGCCAGCACCCTGCTACTGCTCCTCCAGCAGTGACATCCCATTATGACAGAGGTAGAACTGAGGGTGCTTGTGGACTTGGGAGCCTCTGACAATTTCATGGACTTAGACTCTGCCAGGGTTCACAATATTCCAAGTAAGCACAAGAGCATCCCTGATTTAGTGGAGTCTATGGATAGATCCCCCTTCTCCCTCAGCCCAGTTACCAAACTGCACCCTTGGTTCTTGCCACACTTCACAGCCATAGGAAAGTTCTACAGTTTGGTCTGATCTGCACACTTCACTCCTCCATCATCCTCGTATACCCTGGCTTGTCACCAGGGCTTAAATACTCATTATTTCCCAGAGTCTCCCTCCCCCAACCCCACTCAGGGCTATAGGCTTCAACTGTGGGACTGGGGGGGGGTGTCTTGGGGCTTCTGCCCCATGGGTCATGCAGTGGCTATGGGATTCTGTCCTGTGGGGCATGCCAAGTCTCAGGGCTTCATCTGTGATGCCCTACACAGACCCCATGAAACCAGCTTGCAGCCTCCCAGAGGCCCATAGATCCCCGGTCGAGAACCAACAGCATCAGGCTGGAGTGAAGGGAAAATATTTACTGGAGCTCTTCTCCGAACAGCTCCAGCTGAATTTAGGTCCTGCTTGTCACCCATGCATCCACAGCGGACCAAGCACATTACACTTTGCATCTAGACTCTGCCATCAGTAATACCTGAAAAAACAATGTTATGGACCAGTAGCCCCCTGAAATCTCCCACACATAACTGTGACTTCAGAGACTGTAGGAGGTACTCTGAAAATGATGCCACTGTTCCTCTGACAACCTCAATAGCTTCAGGAATCCTGGTGAAATATGAGTATTATGCTGATGTTTTTGATAAAAAGAGAGCTGATGCCTTGCCACCCCATCACTTTTATGATTGTCCAGTTGACCTACAATCCACAGCGCCATTGGCTGGATATGCTCCCTCCCGGAACCTGAACTCCAGATGCTCTGTGAGACCTTGGAGAAAAGATTCATTTACCCCTCCATCTCTCTATTAGCAGTGCCAATCTTCTTCATGATGAAGGAGCATCCGTGCATTGACTATTGAGCACTGAACAAGGTGGCTGTCCAAAATCACTACCCCTTGCCACTTATTAATGAACTCTTTGAGAGGCTCCACTCAACCAAGATTTTTACTGAGTTGTACCTACATGGGGCCTACAAGTCAATCCAAATCATAGAGAATGATGAGTGGAAGACAGCATTCCACATCTGATATGGAAATTTTGAGAATCTAGTTTTGCCTTTTGGATTGTATAATGCTCCAGCGATGTTTCAGCAGTTTGTCAACTATATCCTCTGGGACATATTGGATCAGTTTGCGGTTATTTATTTTGATGATATTCTTGGGGGGGGTTTTCCCTGAAAGCCAGATACTGCATGAGCAACACTTACATCATGTTCTCAATGGATTCTGCCAAATCTCTCTTTACTCCAACCTGGAGAAATATGAATTTGACAAAGATACAACTGAGTGCCTTGGGCATATCATTTCCCCTGAAGGGTTAACAGTGAATCCACTAAATGTATCATCCATCTGTGGGTGGAATATAAGAAAGGATGTAAGAAGTGTTCAGTGTTTTCTCAGTGAAAAGTTCCGGAGGGGTAGACATGATAGTCTGTATACAGCAAAAACAACGAGAGTCCTGTAGCACTTTAAAGACAAACAAATTTAATTTTTGCAGGCATAAGCTTTCATGGGATGTAACCCACTTCATCAGATGCAGGGAATGGAAATCAGACAGGTGGTATATATATACAGTCAAGGGCAATGTGCAACGATGAGGGGGGTAGGTAATAGCAGAGTCCATACAGTTAGAGTAGCTGAGGTCTATTCACATCCATTGATTAGAGGAGAGAATGTGTGAACAGTGACAATTACTTCTTGTGATGAGAGAACCATTCCAAGTCCCTATTCAGACCCAGTCTGATTGTGTCAAGTTTGCAGATCAGTTTGAGCTCTGCAGTTTCTCTTTGAAGTCTGTTTTTGAAGTTTTTTTGTAGAAGTATGACAACTTTCAAGTCAGATACCAAGTGTCCTGGGAGATTGAAGTGCTCTGACTGGTTTATGGATGTTCCCATTTTTTATGTCTGATTTGTGTCCATTTATTCTTTTGCGTCCATTTATTCTTTTGTTTTCTCAGGTTTGCCAATTTCTACAGGTATTTTATCAAAGGATTCTCTCACTTAGTAACCCCAATAACTGCACTTCCCTGAAAGTGGTCCACTTTGCCTGGGTTGCCAGAGGCACAGTTTGCATTTGATCAATTAAAGCTTTTACCTCAGCTCCAGTTCTTGTACACTTGGATCCTGCCCAGCTCTTCACCATAGAGGCAGATGCTTCAAGCTTTGCTATCAGACTTGTTCTGTCACAACATACCTGTAGAAATAGGCTTGTAGAAGATTGAGATTTAGAGACATTCCCTAGCATGGGACAGTGTTGTGTGAATTGGGAGATGTGCCCTACATCAGATCTAACATGGCTGCTCCCAGCTGCACACCTGGGAATCATTCATGTCTGTAGTATTCAAGTTCTATTCCTTACTCATTCAATAATGTGGTCTTTAATGAACCCTCACGATTGTTACACAATGTCAGAAGTGGTGAATGAGTTCGGAAACTACAAGGATGTGGAGGAAAACTCCTGTGTTTGCAACTGAAAGCATAGACAAACACAGGGAATCTCTGAAAACAAAGACAAAGGAAGCCTTCAGCAAGTAAGTGAAAGCTCTAAGAATGGATATTTTACAACTTCCTTCTACTCTGCAAATGTCAGGCAAGGTTGCAGAGAACTGGATAAAGTTTAAGCAGCGATTTCTATTGTATTTGTCTGTCACTGGAGCACAGAACATAGAGGAAAATCTAAAATCATCTATATTTTTACATGTTGCTAGGGAGGAGGCACTGGATGTTTATAATAACTTTGAGTTTCAGGAAGGTGAAATCATTAATTTAAATATAATACTGACTAAATTGAGAAACATTGCATGCTAAAAAGGAATGTGACTTTTGAGAAGCATAGATTTTTTACATGCACGCAAAAACCGGATGACACGATAGAGCAATATGTCACAGAATTAAGGAAACTCCATAAAACCTGTAACTTTGGTGGCTTGACAGAGTTTCTGATCACAGACAGACTCATTTGTGGCATTACATACAATGTTTTAAGAGACTGGACTGTTCAGAGCAGGGGAGTTATCTTTGAATGAAGCTCTCCGAAACAGGTAAAAACACAAGTAAAACAGCTGAATTCAGCAGAACGGGTTATTCATGCATTGAGGAAAGCAGCATATTGCCAGAGTGGTTCAAATCACAATGTGGAACCCACCCCTGCTAAAGGGCAGACTGTGTCTAGACAGTGGCAGTGTCATGTGGCAAGTGTGGATCATGGCATGGCCCCAAACAGTGTCTTGCCTATGGGAAACTCTATCATAACTGTGGGAAATTTAAAGATTTTGCAAATTGCTGCAGATCCCAAAGGCAGAAAAGTCAAGTGTATTTAGTTACTGACAATGAGACTGGGGAGTGTTTTGTAGATGAACTGGGATCAAGCAAGCCTAATGAGAGGGACTGGATACTGCCTCTGGCAGTGAATGGAACAGTCATTCCACTGAAACTGGACACGGGAGCGCAGGTTAATATTCTATCTGCGCAAGATTATGAGAGACTGAAAATAAGACCTAATCTGGGGTCAACAAATATAAAAGTAACTGGGTATTCTGGAACCAGTATACCAGAGCAGGGACGATGTTTCACTAATGTTAACCATAAAAACACCATATACAGGCTGCCTTTCATTACAGTGCCACAGGAGGTGACAACACTTTTGGGCCTGGCTGCATGTGAGAAATTCAATCTGGTGAAAAGGGTGCCCTCACTACAAGATTATACTGCACCTGGCTATGAGGCACTCTTTCAGGAATATAAGGACCTGTTCCAGGGATTGGGTTGCTTGCAACGTGAACATAAAATCCGGATAAACAAGCAGGTCCCTCCAGTTATTCATCCATGTGGAAAGGTGCCGTAATAAACTCAAGGCTGAGCTTGCGAGGATGGAAGCTGTGCACATAATACAAAAAGTAGAGGAGCCAATAGAATGAGTGAGCTCCCTAGTCTTTGTGGGAAAAAAGCACCGGCCAGCTACGCATATGCTTAGATCCCAGAGACCTCAACAAGGCTATACAAAGAGAACATTTCAAACTACCAAACAGAGAAGAGATTATGGCTCAATTTGCAAATGCTCAATATTTCAGTAAATTGGATGCATCCTCAGGGTTTTGGCGACCAAAATTAATGGAAGAAAGCTCAAAATTATGCACATTTAACACTCCATTCGGAAGATACAGTTTTTTCTGCTACCCTTCGGTATAGTTTCAGCCACAGAGGTATACCACAAAATCATACACATGATCTATGAATATGTTAGCAGTGTGGAAACTTTCATGGATGACATCTGGGGCTCAACGAAAGAGGAGCATGATTGTCAACTTTGGCAAGTGCTAGATGCAACTAGAACAGTAAACCTCAAACTAAATTGGGACAAATGTGTCTTAGGAGTTAATGGCCCCTACAAAAGTCAGTTCTATATTTCCCATAAAGATGTAAAACCTGATAAGAGGAAGATTTCAGGCATTGAAATGATGCCACGTCCCCAATCAAAGAAAGATGTCCAACGGTTCCTGTGAATGGCTTTTCTCCAGCTCAGCTGGTAATTGGAAGAAGGATCAGATCTAATTTTCCTCTTACTGATAACTTGCTGTGATCTCAGAAGAATGCCACCGTTTGGAAGGCAAAAGAAAATCAGAAGTGGAAGCAGCATTATTATTTTGACAGAAGGGCCCATGATCTCCCATCTTTTAACCCAGGTGATAGAATGTCTCGGAGAAATCACCTCTCTAATACTTGGGGCCAAAGGGTACCATTAAAGAACAGCTGCATCCACAGTCTTATGTGTTTCAGACAGACAAAGGGGACACATTTTGATGAAATCAACGGGAACTATGAGTTATCCCAGAGAGTTCCAACACTGTGAAAGATTCCAGAATATCTCCTCTGATTGATCCAGTATCATCAACACATGGTGAAGAAATTGTCAGGGAACAAGAGAACTCAGACTAAATGAAGAGCTGGTACTGAAAAGATCTAATCAGGTGATCAAATGTCTAGAAAGACTCATAGAGACTTACTAGGATATGTGAGGAAAGTGGGTGGTAAAGACTCACTTTGGGGTGATGTGCTAGGAACTTCTCCTCTATAGCTAGTTGACACGTTGAGTTTATGGAATTGTATAATACGTGTGTTGTTAGATAGCTGTTATGTATAATTAGGTGTTAGTGCATACGTCATTAGATAGTTTTTATTTGTATCTAAGGGTTAACTTGTTTTCCTTAGGACAGAAGATGTAGAAAGATGCTTGTAGAAGATTGTGATTTAGAGACACTCCCTAGCATGGAATAGTGTTGTGTGAATTGGGATATGTGCCCTACATCAGATCTAACATGGCTGCTCCCAGCTGCACTCCTGGGAATCACTCCTGTCTGTGTTATTAAAGTTCTATTCCTTACTCATTCAATAGTGTGGTCTTTAATGAACCCTCAAGATCATTATAATACTGACTTTTGTAACAACTCCATCCCTTCACCTTCCACTCAAGAAAACTAACCACCACTAAAAAGAATTATGATATCTGGGATAGGGTGTTACTTTCTATTTTCCTTTGTTGGAATTGACTTCCAATTTTTAAAGGATGCCTTTTCACCTCTAAGTGCCTCTTTTACTTTGTTTGTGACATTTTTTTGGTCCTCTTACTATTTTTTTTTTACTTGGAGTATTCATTTAATTTGGACCTCTATTATGTTGCTTTTTTAAAGTTTCCATGAAGCTTGCAGGCATTTTATTCTTGTCCCTTTTAATTTCTATTTAACTAGCTCCCTCATTTTTGTATAGCTCCCCTTTTTGAAGTTAAATGCTACTATGGCGAGCTTCTTTTGTATTTCCCATGCACCAGGATGTTAAATTTAATTACAATATGGTCACTGATACCAAGCGGTTCAGCCATATTCATCTCTTGCACCAGATCCTGTGCTACACTTAGGACTAAATCAAAAACTGCCTCTCCCCTTGTGGGTTCCAGAACTACCTGCTCCAAGAAGCAGTCATTAATGGTGTCTATAAATTTTGTCTCTTCATCCCATCCTGCGGTGATATGGACCCAATCAATATGGGGATAGTTGAAATCCCCCGTTACTATTGGGTTTTCTATTTTTATAGCCTCTCTAATCTCCTGGAGTATTTCATAATCACCATCACCATTCTGCTCAAGTTGTATATCCCTAGTGCTATACTCTTCTTATTCAAGTATAGAATTACCATAAAGATTCTATGGTACAGTTTGATTCATTTAAGATTTTCACCATATTTGACTCTATGCTTTTTTTTACATATAGTGCCACTCTCCCACCAGCAGGACCTGCTCCGTCATTCCTATGTTTTTTGTATCATGGTCCTACCATGCCCCATTGTTTATTATAATTTCATCAAGTTTCTATGATGCCTGTTGTATCAATATTCTCATTTAATATCAGGCATTCTAATTCAATAATAGACTTCTTGCATTTGTATACAAGCAGTTATAAAATTTGTCAGTATTTAGTTATCTGCCTTCATGTGATGTAACTGATCCTCTTTACTAGGATATAGAGAATCCTGGTTAATAGATGCTCCCCAAAGGATATCTCTGTCCAAACTATGTGCTCCTCCACACCTATCAACTTTCCTTCAGCCCTTAGTTTAAAAACTATTCTGTTGGCATGTAAAATTAAAAGGTCATAATCTGGTTCCATTTCTGGTTTAGGTGGAGCCCATTCTTTCAGTTATAGGCTCCTCCTTTCTCAAATGGTTCCCGAGTTCCTAATAAACTTAAAACCCACCTTCCTAAGCCATCATCTCATCCATGCATTGAGACTCTTCAGTTCTGCTTGTCTACCTGGTCCTGCATGATGAACTGGAAGCACTTCAGACATGGGTGCACAGTGTTTCAGGCCTGGGAAGGCTGACAGCGAGCATAGGTCCACCCCCTCCTGGCGCATCCCCCTCACATGGGCCTAGCAGCGGCAGCCCTCTCCGCTGAAGTAGGTGGGAGGGTGCAGGCGGCCAGCACTTCAGCAATGGCGGCGGGATGGGCTGCAATGTGTGCAGTGGGCCAGTGCCTCTGGAGCCAGCCAGGCTGTGTCGGCTCTGAAGGGGCCGGGGACAGCTGGGCCCTTTCAGCGCTATTGGGGCTTGGGGCTGGCCGGGCCCTGTTGGTGCTGTGGGTTTTGGGCCCGGGGCTGTCTGGGTCGTGTTGGGCTGCAGGGGCCCAGGGCCGGCTGGGCTGTGTCGGTACTGTGGGGACCGGGGCTCAGGCGGGCTGGGTCAGCGCTGCTGGGCTGGGGCTCAAGTGTGTGGCTAGGGGCACTCTGGGGGTTGGGGCAAACTGGCCAGCCCAGGCCAGCCTGGGTAAGCGCTGGTGCTGGCTGGCCTGGTGGCACTCTGGCAATGGGGCTGGGGAGGGTATGGAGGGAGGGGAGGGAGGATGGGCAGGTGCTTGGGCATAGCGTGGCGGTGCTGGGGCATGGGCTGTCCAGTCTGGGGACAGGGTGGGTTGGGGCAGAACTGGGGCACAGGCTCTGGGTGTGCTCAGGTTGCCCGCACTGCGGCTGGTGTGCTCTGACATTGACTGGGCCCAGCCAGCCAGCCTGGCACTGGGAGCACAGAGGGGAGCTCTGATGGGAGAGGGGGGAAGGGGCAGGGCCAGAGGCTAACCTCCTCGAACAGGCAGTTCATGAACTGCCCATGATTTCAGAGAATGCTACCATGGAGGTCCTGGACTTTAATCGCTAACCTAGCAACCTAAATTTGGCCTCACTGACCTCTCTCCTACCTTTCCCTGTGTCCGTGCCGCTTACATATACCACAGCGACCGACTCCTCCCCAGCACTGCATGTAAGCCTGTCTAGATGTCTTGAGAGATTCGCACCCAACAGACAGTTTGCCATGCGGTTCTCCCAGTCATCACAATGCCAATGATCTATATTTCTAATGATCAAATCCCATACTACTGTTACCTGTCTCTTCCTAATAACTGGGGTCCCTTTCCCCTGAGAGGAATCCTCAGTGTGAAAGGATACGGTGTCATCATTTTGGAGGAGGGTCTTAACTATAGAATTGTTTCCATCCACTCCACCTTGAAGTTCTCCTTCTCCAGGACTTTCATCCTCCTCAACAGCACAAAGGCTGTCAGACTTGGGGTGGGACCACTGCACTGCGGCCTGGAAAGTTTCGTCTATGTACTTCTGGGTCTCCCTCAGCTCCTGCAGTTCAGACATTCTGGCCTCAAGAGCCCATATTCAGTCTCTGAGAGCCATGAACTCCTTGGTACATGCACACCACCTGCCCATAAGGCAGATAATCATACATGCTGCATTAAGTGCAATAAACTGGATCATCCCCACTCTATTCCCTCACTCCAGCCCTGACAACTTTTAAATCAAATTGGCTGTTTTTTCTAAAAGAATATGCCCTAGGAATTATTCTGTGGACATTCTATGGCCTGTGTTATACAGGAATTCAGACTAGATGATCATAATGGTGCCTTCTGGCCTTGAAATCTATGAATGTATGAAACTCTGCTTTCATAAAAGCTGTAGGGCCAAATCTTGACAACCCTCTGTAAGGGGCGTGCCACTGAAAGAGTGGCTTGCAAGGTCAGGACTTTAACAGGGACTGTGATAACTCTGAATAGCTTGGCTAAAAAAAATTATCTGGGAAGTTGTTAATAGAGATATTATCATATGGTTCGTGGGTCATGTGATATCACAACTGAAAAATTGATTTTCTCATTACCTGAGTAGTTAGTGGCCCAATCTCAGTTGGGGATACAGTGTGCTAGTCCCTACACAAACAAGCTAAAGGTATGTCTACACTGCAATTAGACCCCACAGGTGGCCTGTGCCAGTTGACCCAGGCTTATAGGGCTGGGGTTAAGGGGCTGTTTAATTGCTATATGCACATTGAGGCTTGGGTTGCAGCCTGAGCTCTGACACCCTATCACCACGCTGGGTCCTTAATCCCAGGCTGCAGCCCAAGTCTGAACAGCTACACTGCAAATAAACAGCCCCTTAGTGTGAGCCCCACAAGCCCGAGTCAACTGTCACAGGGGTTTAATTGCAGGGTAGCCATACTCTAAAAGGCAGTCACTGCCTTGAATCAATGACAATCTAAGTCCCCAGTCCTGCAATTTGACTCAAATGAGTGGGTCCCTTTGCTCATGAGGAGCTTCCATCAAAGTTAAGATGAAGTAACTGTGTGTGTGTGTAGTAAATTACAGGTAAAGACAGACTGTGATAGGGCACTCTTGCCCTGCACTGGTTTTCCAAGGGTTAACTCTACCCTGCGGGCCAAGGAGGCCATGCCCCCTCAACCCTAACGGGCATTCTCTGGCTGGAGACTGGGTATAAGAGTGAGCCAAGAAGCTCCATCGGGGCTGACTGCGGAAGGGAGAGGACGAAGACTGCCAGAGCTAAACCACACAAAGCCCCAGACAGATTCTAGGCTGCCAGATGAATCCAGAGAAGGGACTGACCTGCCAGAAGCTGCACCAGCTGAGGCCCCTGGAGGCTGTGGGGAATCATGGATCTTCACCACCTGTCTTCTGTGGCCCAGTAGACTTAAATATTGCTACAGTGGGAGAATCGGGAGCATACCCACTGACTCTGTGGCAAGTATACCTGCCACTGCCAGAGCTAGGACTTGGAGGAGCAGCGAGGACTCGAGCCCCCTCTTCCCCAGGTACCACACACCCCTAGTGGGTGCCTACTTCCTCAACATGGCCACATTATCCCACAGAGGGGAGTGACTTGATTGACTCCGGCCATGAGGCCACACTTCCCTGATGGGAAGGGACGCTTTATTGACTCCGGCCACTAGGTCTTGCTTCCCTGTGCAAGAGGGCCAACGTATTGACTCTGATCATTAAACCATACCACCTTCAGGGAAGGGACAGCCATGTTGACTCTGGCGATTAGGCCATACAGTTCTGAGAGAGAGAACAGCTACATTGACTTTGGCCATTAAGCTGCACGCCCTGAGGCTAAGGGGGTCTAGCCATAGAGCTGTGGGGCTATAGTGACCTCTGTCCTAAAGGGAGAATGGGCATCTTTGCCATGTGTCACAAAGAAAACTGCTACAAGAATATAGTTTAGCATAAGCCACTGACTTATCTGATTTCTAAATTATAAGCTATAAAGCAAATCAACGGGATAAATATTGAAAGCTTCAGCTGACCCCACATAAATTACCAACTGGTGATGGTTAGTTACCATAGGGATCATCAATACTAACGTCATCACAGAGGAATAAGGTTTGCTTCTCAAAGTACGAGGCCGTTGTTGGTGCCACTGGAGAACAGTTTGCAGGGAAAGTTGAAAAGACGAGAGAGGGTAAGAGAAGTAACAGCACACATAAGCAAATCAGGTTATTATGTTTTTCACTATCCAGAGCTTCACTTGTTTTCCGAATAGAAATTCAGCTCCTCCATGTCCCCACTGCTGAGGGATATTCACTGGTTTACACATAGGGAGCTGTGGAGCTCTTCTGCACGTCTATAAATGAGAAGATAAACAGCTCCGCTACTCAAAGGCATGCTGCCCTGCAATGTATTGAGAATTTCCATTAAATAGATTTCCACAATAGGATTATTTTTTTTACTTATTATAAATTCATACTACACGAGCTCTCTATACTTTCATGCTGACTCTAGCTTTGTGCTGTCAAAGCTATTTAACTATGCTACATTGCCTCAGCACTTCATTTTACTGCAGACTGGCTGTATTTCATTGCTTGTTTGGTAACTTCTCAAAAAAAATTACCCCATGGTAACATAATAAAAAAAGCTTTATCATTTTTTTTTCCCCTGAGTAAGTCAAAATTCTTTCGAAAGGAGCTGGCTTTTGAAAACTCTTGTGTATTTTCTTCCCTTTTACCTTTTTTATTAGGAGAATTAGACAAGGAAGATTCTTGGCAGAACACGGCTAAGGTCTTGATCTTGCACAGATTTGCAGATATGATTAAAATTAAGCAGCTGAGTAATCCCATTCTGAATTTAGGATGAGTTAAAAAATCAAAAAAACTGAAACCTATTGACTTCAGTAGGACTATTTGCATGCTTAGAGAGAAGTGCCTGGTAAATCTTTGCAGGATTGGGGCCCTGCTCAGAAAATTTGACACTAGTGTTAAGGAGAGACAAAGTTAAAATGATCATGTGTGTGTATTATAGTCAATACAATAAGGTATCTTCTTTAATTTCTCATAGACTGTCCCCCCAAATAAGACGAGTTCCATTTTAAATCACTCCTTTTAGTCTATTATTTTTACAGCATGCAAATCATAGCAGGCAGTTTACAAATAAAACATGCTGTGCCCCCGAGAGTTTACAGTCTAATCTACATTGGCAGATCACTCAGCCCACATGGAGCCCAGTAAAAGTCAGGAAGGCTCTGTGCAGCCATACGTGTCTGCCTTTACAGACTTGATTGCAGGAGAGAAGACTTATCCTAGTCGTGACACAATACATGGGGCTCCAGGGTGAGGAAGCATGAGGTTACAGCAATGCGATCAGTCATCTATGCAGCTTAGGTATATGCACATCTTGGTGGCTTAGCTGTTACTACTGACTCACTTCTTGTGGGCACCACAGGAGAGAATCTTAAGATTGTATAGAAATATTTATTTTGGAAATCACTGCAGGAATGTCTCAGATGACTGGGTGGTGCAAGCGCTTTAGCTGGCTCTCATATGCCACAGTTAATGATTTTTCTTCAGAGCCCTAATACAGAAAGTGAAAGGCTAATTAAAGGTAATTAAGGGCAGGAAACGATTGTTTCACAAATATATGTGTAATGACAGCTCAGATGGTTAAACGATTAAACTGCCTTTAGAAGAACTATCATGCCCTAGGGCCTCAATCCTCCATGGAACTGAGCATCTCTTTCAAGGTCTTTTTGCCCTTTATTCCCAGAATGGGTTCTTGGCACCTTGCAGGTAACACTAAGCACCTCATAGGATTGGGAATGAAGACCATATGTGTGTTATTGCTATATTGTGCTCACTGGGCATTTAGGCAGACATATCTTCCAATATACTTAGAACCTGATCTTGCAAGACAAATGCTGTCTGTGGCATAAATATTTTGTGGTTTCAGTACATTTTTCAGCCTGATCTAAACATTGATATGCCTGGCAGCTATATCTGTGGGTAAACGGGGCCATTGTAAAGGCATTTCAAGCTGGAAAGCTGAGAGATTCATACATAACAAATACATTTTCCAGTCAATCCAGTCCATCCATGGTAGTTTATGGAATGGATTCTATGGCTCTTTAACATGTGGAATCATTCAGAATGGAGGGTGTCACAGTTCAAGAGCAACCAAACAACCTCTCCCACAAAACCAAACCACTGAAGAGTAGGGAGTTGTGGAATTGCCTGAGGGCAAGAGAATTCATACAAGCTGAGTTCCAGCCTCTCACACTCAACCGCTTCCAGGTCTTTATCAGTTCTTCATCGGCCCCAGGCAGCCAGATGGACCAACTCCAATCCTGTTTAAGCCCTGGGATACCTGTTAAATAAATAAACAGACTTGGTGGTGGGACATCTCTCCCATCCCTTATCATTGGAGAGATATGTTGACACAGGGTTCATCCAGTGATACAACATCCCCCATAGGCTTGGCAAGCTGATCAATTGACTGGTCAAATAATATCAATTGACTGCTTATAATTTGACCATAGTTAAGTACTAAGTAAGAATGCCCAGATGTAAGTAGCAGGGGCATCCCTTATTGATTGAACCATTCTTTCATTATTTAGACCTCCATTTTGTGTTTCACATTTTTCTGAGTTAAAATAACTCAGTTAAGTAACTTTTTTTTTAATTAGGCATAAATATATAGCTAAGGCTAAGCCTATTAGAAAACATGTCTTACTCTTTTTTGTTATTGTGCTAGTAAATTAGTGCTTTAAAATATTTGACCATTTTTGACATTATATGACAATATTTGACCATCAATTGACCAGCTGGTTTTGGACTATTCAAATGCCCAGCGCTAGTCCCCCAACATTATCCCTACTAGCTGCCGAGTCGTATACAGAGACAGCACCATACAGTGTCCATGGTTTTGCCTTTGAGAATGTGTAGTTTTGTGAAGCCCTCAACACCTATAACACTTTGCGGCAGCTAGCTAAGGGTAACATTTCTTCCCATTTCATGCCTAGCCTCTATATATGATACGGACAGGATACACATTGTGCCTGGTTTGCAGAATCTTGGCTGTTAAATGGAAGGAGGTGAGGCATGCTTCTGCACTTGGGTCAGAGCCCTGGACCAGAAGTGACAGAATATCCTGGGGAAAGCTGTTTTTGTCATCTTTCAGACCTGACTGGTAGTAAAAGCTACTGGAAAGCTACAGTTCAGTTGTTTGGACCAAAGAAGTTCAAATGAGCATTCAAACCTTTTTTTCCTGGCTTGTACAAATCTCCAAAACTTTTGACAATCCCACATCCTCACCAACAGTGGGAAAGTTTTCCTAAGGGTGCCTGTCTGAACTGGATTTGTTTAATCTTTTTTTTTTTTTTTGGCAGAACCCTTTTCTCTGGTTGTTTCAAACAAGACTTTTATCTATATCTGTGCACAGGGTTTTTATATATGCCTGTGCACAGGATACTTTACTGTGAAAAATGGGTAGCTGGAGAATGTAAGGCTGGATGCTATGCAGCTTCAAAAAACACTTTTCATCTATCACTATGGCTGCTAAACACTTGCTAATGATCCTTGATTATACTGCACGAAGATTCAAGGTGAAGTTATGGGTTGTTGTTGCCACACTCAGATAACCCAGGAAAGCAGATTTTTGTCCTTTCAGTCAACTGAATTAGCCAAAGGAATTAACTGCAAAGATGGATTCTCTCCCCCCCCCCGTATTTATAATATTGAATTAAAAGAAAATGGGAGCTACTTCTCTCTACTCTTGCTTGGAGTGTATTTCTGCTGCATATTTTATGCAGTATATATTGTATAGAAGACATAAATACAACAACACAAATAAGATGAGTCAAAAAGAGGAATATGGATATAGAAAATCCTAGAGCTTGGAGAAAACGATAATATCCTAGTCTCTTTTCAGGATTCTTGTGTTTTAAAGCAATCTCACGGATGGGACTGCTCTATAGCACCCCCTGCAGGGCCAATTGCAGTATTGCAGGTGCCCCCAACGTTAAGCTGTAAGTTGTGGCCATCTGCTTGGAGTAGGGAAGCCTTTGTCATAAGCTCGGCTCCAGTCTCTAAACTATTAAACGAAATATCAAATGCAAAATTTGGCTGTCTTCACTTTTAAAAAAACAGACAAAACCTTGAAGGCAAGCACGTAGTTGCAGTGCTTGAAAGCCAGGCCAGGACTAGTGCTAAGGAGCAACTTTGCTGTGTCCCAGTCTCACCGTGCTGTGCCCCTAAGAGTTGCAAGCAAGCCTTCTTAACTGGCCTACTGCTTTGAGATTGGTCAAAATCTCCTCCTGGCCCTTCTAGGTCTCTGGAGGACTGGTTCTTGATGGTAGCCTGGCCTTAACAAGTCAGGGGGTGGGGTGTCTGGGCACCAGTGCCTCCAGCAGAAGGCACAGACGGCCTGATAGATTCCATCATGCACAGGTACAGATGAAGCCAGCAATAATGACTTCAGCAGAAATCTTGTTACCTTTCATCATTAGGCAGTTAGCTAAACAAGCCCACACCAAGCTTACCTCCGGAGAGATAAGAGTTGATGTTAACAATCAAAATATATTTCTTTTAGATGTTGTGTGATGTAGCTAATTCCATGTTTCCACACTTCAGCCGCTGTTTAACCATTTTGTCAGCAGACTGGTTCCCAGTCAGTGGAACAGTCTCAAGAATGTGCAGCTCCCCTACCTTTACTGTGAGCAAATATTTACCTTGGGATAGCACAGGTAGGCTATTGGGAGGAACTGGGCCCCATTGTTCTGGGTGCTATACATAAAGAGATAAAAGACCATTGCTGCCAGAGTTGCAAATACAGGAAGCAAAGCAGTGAGTTCTTATATGGGTCTTTCCAGTTGCCATAATCTAGAAAAGGAACAAGGTTACTGATACTGTGAGGGAGCTTTGTTTGTAATGGGAGTCCTCATGCCGCGCCTCATTTTGAGGGAGCCTGCCCTCCGACACTGCTATTTGCATATGCCTCACCAGCTAATCCTCTCTTGCCCCAGCTCAGAACACGGATGATATAAAATGCAGTCTGCTGTACTGGGTGAAGGGCACCGTGTTGTAGTCTTACATTCATGTCCATTCTTTCAGTTCTGCACAGCTGTGGGAAAGCTCTGGCCTTTCCCAGAAATTAGTTAGAAAATAGATGTAAGCGGGTATAACTTACATGCCCAGGGGAAATAAGAGTTTGTTTGGGTAAAACAGGAAGAGCATCCAAAATGAGGAGGTAGAAGGATGTAAAGTAAAGTGGACCCCTCACCCCAACTTTATTTCATGTACTTTTCTCTCCTCCAGTTAGATGCTACCTGCTCCTACTCCTTGGTGTACCCTCTTAAACCAGTTTGCTGATTCTATCATTCTTAGCAATGGGGGCAGATTCTGACTTCAGTTATGCTGGTGTCAATTCAGAGTTCCTTGGGTCACTCCCCCCAAAAAGAGGTGTAGTTAGTCAGGAGTTGTGCTGCTGTGATTAGAGTTAGATGCTGGTTCACAGCCTATAATTCAATACTACTATTGACACTACTGCGGAATTTGAATGTGGATGGGCACTTTGAAAACACAGAGAAAGATGGAGTGCCTCCCTCCCCCCAGTCAATCAATCTAAAAGGAAGACAGATGAAGAGTGTGGAAATGACGTACAAGAGATAACTAAAGTGATCAGGGTAACAGTCACAGGCTTTATTAGTTATACCTTTGCTCAGTCAACTGTCTTCATTGTTTTTGTTTAGCATTATACACACTTTGCTCCCCTCCCTAATTCTCCCTCTACCAGTCAATCCCCACAGCTTCCTCCCCCTCCCACACACATCCCTCTCAGCCATCCCCAGGATCAGTGCCAATGTCCTTGTACCTCTTCCTCCAATATTCAACTCACTCCCACTTCATAAATGAGGAGTTTATTCATGAGATAAATGAAATACATACATTGCTTAGCAAGCTGATTTCTTGTGGGGACCACAGAAGTGGAGTGGCTTCAGGAGGGACTGAAACAGAGAGGGTAGTTGGTTTTCAGACCAGCTCAGGAAGTGGGCTGCACACACTGGAGGTAGCAGTGGAAAAAGTGTGTAAATGGCTGAGGGACAAACAAATAGGACAATTGAGCTGGTATTAATAGGATAACAGAGGCCAGCTACAAGTATTTTTTTTAAATGCCATATAGTTTTTATCAGATAGGTTCAGACATCTAGAAAGAAATGTGCAAATTCAAGGAGGAGAATACAGTCACATTTTAAAAGAAAATATTTCTCCCAAGATAGTGATGTCTGTTGCATTCAATAAGAGTGTCACAGGCCCAACAGGAGACGAGGGGTAGCCATGAACAAGGGTCCCACTGACAACATGAAGCAGTTCAGCATAGTGTGGGGTTTCATATCAAATTATCACTGGTTTACTCTCACTGCGGAAATCATCATTAATTTTTTTTTAATCTTTTATCAAAGAGACAGGAAAAGAAGGGAAAACAGTTAAAGTGTTTCATATATTCCAAGGCCAGAAGGGACAATTGTGATCATCATGTCTGACCTCCAGTGTAACACAGAATATAGAATTTACCCCCAAAATAATTCCTAGAGCATGTTTTTTAGAAAAACATCCACTCTGGATTGAAAAATTGTCATTGATGGAAAATCCACTGCGCCCCTTGGGAAATTGTGCCAAAGGCTATTTATTCTCATCATTAAAAATTTACACCTTTGAAATGTGAAGTATTAAGTAAGTCTTTCATTTTGACACTATCCCTTGTTCCCTTTCTCTTTAGCTGGAGAGTGATTTTTTTTATATATAGAAACCCCTCTTTGACAATTTTTTCGATAGTAATAAAGATGGTATTAACTGTCCCCTTTGAGGAAAAGAGAAAAACGTTAGCTGACGTGATCTGGAGCTACTGCTGTCACTGAAGTCCGATCCTGGTTCCTTTAAGAAAAAAAAAATGCACACACAAAAGGGGAGGTAAAAGAACAGCAAAGATAGAAAATGTAGTTTCTGTCTTTGTGCTGACCCTCACTTGCAAACTTTCTGCTGGAGAAACACGGACACAACACATGGTCTTATCAATCACTCAGACCTGGCAAATTTGTACCAGTATTGGGTCATTTAAAGTATTGCTTTTAGCCACCTTTCTGGTCACAGGTTCACAGGAATGTTGCAAAAACGGATGTTGTCTTCTGTATTTAAAAAAAAAAAAGAGAGAAATGAGTGGAAGGAGAATGGCACAAGTCAGCCTGTAATAGCAGGAACCACAGCCTTACATCTCAGGAGTGGTTCAGAATATAGCTGGAATCAGTAGAGGTGAGGCTTTTATATGGGTCCCTCTCTCTGGGCCAGTCTGGTCAGGATGCTTTTCAGGATCAGGACAATGAAGGCCCACTTGGTGTCATGGTGGATCCTGGTGTCCAAGGAGACAGTGAGGTGACAACCATGATGGTAAAGCTGGTTCCTTCCAGTCCACATGGTCCCCCCCACACCCATTTAGTGACCTCCAGATAAACAATGCCCCCAAAGGGGTTGTAACCTCATCCATTAACAATAACCAATCCAAACACATTTCAGTGATTTCAACTATAAACACTTCCTCCCATTACTAGAAGTTGTTCAGCTCGCTGCCTTGCCAGTGCATGGTTTTACCAGGAGTTTTGAAGACCCTTTCTACCACTTCTTTTAAGGTAAGCAATCCAGTTTGAATCAGTCTATGTGTCTCAACTTTTGCTGACTTTTTATAAAGAATTTTATATAAACAGGCTGAGTTGGACTTTTGTTATCTTGGACAAAAAGTACAGGCCCCACATAACACATCTTATTTTTGTCTCTGGTTAATTAAGCATGAAGATTAAGGATCTGTCTACAGTGGGGAAATTTGAACAACTGTAATTCTATCAGCATAAATCCTGAATGTAACTGCCGAACGCCAGTGCAAAACAAGGCAATTTACTCTGGCAATTTAACAGAGTATGTTGCACCAGTGAAAATCTTGATTTCCCTTAATGCAGCAAAGCTATATTATGTTTAACTACACTGGTGCAAATTTCCCTAATATAGCCAGACCCTCAGATCAAACCCTATGGGCTTTGGATCTAATATCAAACACTCTCTCAAAAGTGCATGCTTCTGCATTTTAACAGAATTGTCTGCTGTCCATGATGGTGATGATCTTTAGCGTGTCTGGTTGTGGTCTTAGACGTTAGAATCTATGAATATAACAGCATTTGAGGATAGTAAACATAAAACATATTTGAATAATAACGATTGTGCTGTTCTAATGTTAATTAAATCTTCATAGCAGGAGCAATTACTGAGCATATCCCTTCAGGCTACAAAAACGTGTATTTCCAGATCTTGGCTATTAAGAAAAGATATAAAAGTTTGTAAGGGTTTGAGCCAGAACATGCTCCATGAGCCAAATTAAAACTGAGTAGTGCTATCGAGCCTCTCTAAAGCAACAGCTAGCATATCTGTGTTCCAATCACAATCTGTCAAACTGTTTCCAGTTATTACAATTTTCTTGGCACCACAGCCATCCATAAACCCTCCATCCCTGTGTGGAACATAGTTTTAAATTGGCTAATATTTCACTCAAGTCCTCTTAATAGCTATCCCTTGTATACAAAATGAGGATCTAACATAAACCACTGACCAACATAAAACTGAACCCAGAGAAGTTTAAAGTGCATAAATATGATTCTGCTTTCCTATAGCTCTAGCAATGACTCATTACTCTCCCCCTGCCTTGTTCACATATACGCTCAGGTGACATTTATTGCTTTCTTCTGTACATGTATTCAAATACTCAGAAAAGTTGAGATCATCAGTTTGGTTCCAAAAGTTGACAGCCATTTCCTGGCTGATTTTCTTTTTGTGCCTTGTTGGGGGTCAACCCAGACCAGTCAAGGGTTTGATCATTGCCTGCCCTGTAACCCTGGGTACCTCTGTGCTGTACAGCTTTGGTTCAGAGCCCTAAAACCAGCAGCCTCTCAGTGCCAAGTTTTCCCAAAATCATCTCCCATGTAGAGTCCATTCCTTCTGACTGTAGCACTCTCAGAACCTTATGAATTTGCTGCTCCTTAAAGAGACATTACCCAGCAGCTTATTACTTAACTGGGGTTAACAAACATTCTATTTTAATCAGAGCACTGAACTGGTTTATGGTAAAAGTAAACAAGTTATTAAAGAGTCATTGATTTAAGTGATCCCAAGTATAAAAAATAAAGCTGGAAAGGGTTACAAGCAAACAAAAATTAAAATATGCTTCTAAAACTAAAACCTGATTTAACAAACTAGAATCTCTTGTTCAAATAAGCCTACCTCATCAAGTATCTTTTCCAGCCTGGCTGATCAGACTGTCAAGCCAGGACCTTTCACAGAGCTCAGCGTGCTCTGTTTCTGTCTCCTCAAGTGATGAATGCCAAAATGTTTTTTTTCTCTCAGCTTATATTTTCTCAAAGTTCATTGACCTTGTTTCAAGAGGCAGGAAGCTTCCCAGGGGTTACAGTCTCCATCCCCCAAAGAGATTGTTAAGTGGTCATCTTTCCCCATTTGCTCGCCTGATGGCTTTGTTTACCTTGTATGTAAATGTGGTTGGTTTTGTTTGTATTTGGTCACATTTTGCTTAGTTTATATTGGAGACTCATTCAAACAGGTGCAAATACATTCCTTTGTGTGGAAACAGACATGGTTTAGGCACTGCTTGCCAAATACTTTTTAAAAACATATTTTCCATCACATATGGATAAAGTCTTTTGTGGGTTCACTGTACATATATCATGCAAGAATATTAGTGATCAGTGACTTATTAGTTTTCCAATGATCTATTACAGGGGTGGCCAAACTTACTGACCCTCGGAGCCACATATGATAATCTTGAGAAGTTTGAGAGCCGCAAGACATGCACAACCTTTACAAAGGAATTTTAAAAAATATGAATATCCTACTAACTGTTTCACAGCTAATTACTGCGAGATCTAGAGGCTTTGCGGATTTTCATCCTGGTCGTAAATCTTGGAAATCCAGCTGATATGTTGCCGAAGCGGTACAAAGGAACTTAGTCAGATGTTGATTTGTGAGGACTGCTGTATGTTTCAATTTTACGAACTTTGTCACAGACTACAGCGAGTCATAGCAGTATGCTGTGCTGAAAATTCAAATGAGTCAGGTTACTTCGTTCCTGGCACTTGCTTCCAGAACTCGGTTGTAGACTGTGATTTATGCATCATTTTTAGAGCCTGGTCCTCCTGGAGTTCCAATAGCTCCATTTCTACAGTAGATGTTTCCTTAACCACAGTTTTGGAAATCGAACAGCTGGTGTTGATCACGTCAACCTTGAATGGGTTTACAAGGAAGGCAAAGCAGGATCTGAACTTCTGCAAGTCTTCAAACTTGGCCTGAAAGTCATCAAGCAGTTCTTGTAGTTTACCTCTGTATTTCTCAAGTTTGTGATCTTCTACTTCAGTTTCAGGGAATGTGTTTACCTTACTCTTGAGATGGAGAAAGTGGTTGAAGTCTTTGATCCTATGTCTCTTTGCAGAAGCTTTAACTTCTTCTGGAAGCTGAAGACTCTCTGAGTAAGGTCAGAAATACAGTAAAACCTTAACATACGAGCGAGTCAACTTACGAGTTTTTTGAGATGCGAGTCGTCGCGCGGTCGATTTTTTGCTTTGAGATGCGAGCCAATATTTGAGTTACGAGTGAGCTTACGCCACCCGCCGCCACTAGGAGGAAGCGTGCGAGTGTTCAGTTCACGTGTTTATCTCGCCGTGCTCGCATCTTTGTCTGACCTTCAAGGTAAATACACTTAATAAAACCAGTTTATTTCTTTACATTCTCTTTTATTATGTATTATTATTTTTATACATTATTTGTTGTTTATAAAGTACATTTTTCTTATTTAAAAACATGTAAAAAAATTGGGGTGTTTTTTGGGGGGCAGGAACAGATTAATAGCATTTCAGTTAATTTCAATGGGGAAAATTATTTTGACATACGAGCAAATTAAGTTACGAGCTCGGTCACAGAACGAATTAAACTCGTAAGTCAGGGTACTACTGTAATCTTATTCTTCCCTTGGACTGCCAAATTGAGAGTTTGTAAATGCTGCATAATATCAGTGAAATACCTCTGATTCTGCACCCATTGCTCATCTTCCAGTTGTGGATAAGACCTGTCCTTTTCTTCAAGGAAAGCATTGAGAGGCTCCAACAGTTCCACAAACTTGTTTAAGACATTGCTAGTTGATAACCACCTCACAATACAGTAGAAAGAGACATTGTTAGGTTTGTCTTCAAGATCCAGTTCTCTGATGAAATTTTAGAACAGTCAATGAGTCTTCCCATTTGAATGGATAAAATTGACCATTTCTGTGACCATTGTAACATTTTCATACTTGAAGTATTTGCCTGCGAGATGTTCACAATGGATGATGCAATGAAGAGGGAGAAACACCAGAAATTTGGGATCACTTTCCAAGAGTCTGATAAGGCCTACTTTTTTCCCTACCATTGCAGGTGCTCCATCCATTGCAACACTAACAAGTTTATCCAATGGGACATTGGTATTTGCCAATGCTTTGCCAAGTGCATTCTTTACATCAACACCATTGGTTGTTTCTTTTAGTCCAACATTTCTTCTTTCACAATTACATCTGCGGACACATAGTGAACAAATATCACTAGTTGTGGTTTATCTTGTATATCTGTGGATTCGTCGAAAGCTAGGCTGAATGCTAGAGAATTCTTTAGGTCATTTTGCATTTTGCTTACAACATCAGCACTCATCTGGGAGATACACCTCTCTCTTTAGTGTGTCAAGAAATTGGAAGTTGCTTTATTAGTCGTTGAAGTTTTGTGTTACTTGGATCTAAAATTGGATCCACTTCTGCAATATTCTTCTTTACAAATTCTCCATCACAATATGAACATTTAGCATGAACATAACAAAATTAGCTTCTGTCCTGGTGTCAGCTTCCTTACTGAATGCTGAAAGTAGTGTCTGTTGACTCTTTAGACATAATTTTAATGCAGTTAGCTTGTTTTTCCTTAACTCTGACCCAGGAGGTTATTTAGAGGAAAAGTTATTGTGATTTGTTTCAAAGTGATGTTTCAAGTTGTTTGCTTTGTAGTGAATAAGTGATACATTGCAGATAAGGCACAGGGGTTTTCCATATTTAACAGTGAATGCAAAATTTTCCTCCCATTTTGACCTAAAGCTTTGGTTTTCTTCTTCAAACTTGCATTTTTTACAATGTGAAGATGTCATTGTCATCCACGAAATTAGCATAGGTTTAACACTTACATCTAAAACAATTCAAACGTGACTTATGAACAGTAAACACAACCTGTATTCTTCTAAATAAAAGGAGAGCCTGAGGTCCACACAGCACGTCTGAATACAGAACAATGCAACTTCCTGCTATAATGAGCACGTTTGAGCTTCACTTGGTCTCATTCTCTGCCTACTAGACTGGCGGGGGGAGTAGTAAGGGATGGATCTCGGGGCTTCTGCCTTGTTGTGAGGAGAGGGGTCATGGGACTTCAGCCATCAGGAGGCACCACTGGGCTCAGGGCTCCTGTTCCCTCCCTGCCTTCAGCTTGCCGAGTTTTGCCACTTGGCTTCCCCCCAGTCAGGTTTCACTGCCTTCCTGCCTCCCCCACTTACAAGAGCTGTTATCTGAACTGAAGCAGTCATACTCAGAGAGCCAGAGCAGGGGCAGAACAAAGCAGGCTGATGAAGGAATCCTCAACCTTAGAGCCAAATGAGCTCCTCAGCTCAATCTCCTCTCCAAGTGGCCAGCCACTGACTCCTCCCCTTGGTGCTTCATCCTTCCACCACTGACAAGAGCTGGTCTCTGACTGGCCCCTCTCAGCTCTTGCTTCCAGCAGCAACGCAGGCAACTACTGAAGTGGTGGGATGACTTGTGGTAGTGAGGGACGTCTTGGGGTTTCTGCTCCAGGAGACACCTGCCAGGGCTTCTGTCCTGCTTTGGGGAGGGGGATCCACATGTCCATGTCAGGGGCCTGTTGGTTCTTGGGGCTTTCACCCTGTGGGAGCTGCCTGCTGGGGCTTGGGGCTTCTGAGCCCCAAGAGGTGGCTCTGAGTCTCAGCAAGCGCACTCCATGGGGCAGAAGCCTTGAGCCCCAGCAGGCATCTCCAGCTGGGCAGAAGCTCAAAGCCCCAGCAGGCAGCTCTGAGTCCTGGCGGATGCAGCCCATGGGACAGAAACCCCAAAACCCTTTTCCCCACCTCAGGGCAGAAGCCCCGAATCCAGCCCCTGGGCTGGTAGGTGGAGAATGGGGGGACATGGATGGCTCCATGAGCTGTACTTAAGCTGTCAAAGAGTCTCATGTGTCTCACAAGCTGTGGCTTGGCCAGCCCTGATCTATTACATGCCACTTCGTGGGTATATATCATGACAGCAATGTACCAACTGGCACTGGGGTGCTCTAACGGTCAGACCTTCCCCCTTATAAAACCAGAGGTTAGAGACTAGCTAGCTAACCCATGAGCAATAGTCAGAACACTCTTTCCTGGACAGGGCATCTGCCACCATATTTGCTTTCCCTTTTATATGTCTAGTCCCCATGTCAGATTCTTGGAGTGTTGTGCTCCATTATAGCAGTTTGGAGTTGGAGTCCTTGGTTTTGTACAGCCAAATCAATGAAGAGTGGTCAGTTTGGACTCTGAATTTTTTGTCAGAGACAGGGCATGAGCTGCCCAATTGCCCACACAACAGCATAACGTTCTTTTTTTGTGACAGAGTAATTCTGTTCAGTGGGTGTCAATTTCTTGCTTATGAAATCAACGGGGTGTTCTTAGGGTCACAATTATGTTTTTCTTTTAGCCTTGTCCTCCACTTTCCAGTTTTTTTCATCTATCTTCTTAGGCCAGGTTGTGAATGTGATCAGCCTTTTTGCTGGGGGAGGGAGGGAACAGGGGTTGCAGAAAAAGCCTCCTATGTGGCCCATGTATGAGCCAATCATGATAGCAGTCCCTGTAACTAGGACCTGCTTGCCACTTGCCTAAGGATTCCTCCAGGGAGCAAATCACCCAGCCCAAAAAGCAGGGCCAACACAAGTGGAGGGACAAACAGTGCACTGAATAGCTCTGAGAGTGACTGTGCTACTTTCCATGGTGCTCCTCAAGGGTGGTGCTGCTCCACACTGCTACGCACACAGGAGCTTCCTGTCGCTCATCCAGGCTTATCCCTGAAGCAGTCAGTCACTTTCACATCATTTTTTATTTTTTTAGCAAAGAGAAATGACCAATAAAAGGATTGATTTGGGACACCTGAGCAGTTGCGTAACAGAAACAGTGCAGATTCAAACCTTTCCCTGAACCGTCTACATCTGAGGAGATTTCACCAATGAGCTCTAGTTGTGGCCCTTTGCTGTTTCAGATATGGATGGGCAAATCTCTGGTGGTTATTTTATCAGAACCTCCTTGGTCAATCATTGGTTTTGCAAAATGAAAATGGTTCAGAGGCAGATACCAAGGAATGGGGAGAAAAGGGAGTGGGCGTCAGATAACTGTCTGCAGTTTGGACCTGTCTCTGTTAATAAGTGTTTGTTAAAATATGTTTACTTCCCATTTTATAAACTTGTATTGCTTGTTGCAGTGGAGAAACCTACATTAATGTGCACGTCTGACCGTTCCAGACAGAGTATTTGAGGAGTGCCCTTTTTGTTTTCAAATTAAATGAATGACTCACTGTTCCATTTAAAGAAACTCCTGTTGATCCATTCTAGTGTGTGCCTGCTGGGTTGTGTGGCAGAACCCTTTGCACTGTGTTTAAAAATATACATACTTTAATCCTCCTCAGAAAGAAACAACCAGCTTCACCGCATTCCCCCACTGTTACAACACATCTGCATTGGCAAGCTGTCAAATCCTCTGTTCCTGACATTAATTGGATCATCCACTGAATGGGGGAACTAATGGAAAATGTAATGAGAGGAGAGGACTGGTAGAGAATAACTGTTAGCCTGCCCATATCAATGATGAAAGGGACAGCTGAAAAGTCATCCTTTATCCCATAAAAACAGATGGCATCAAAGCCCATACACAATGGATACAGCCAGACTGCTTATGCTCACCTCTAAGCTCTTAGGGCAGCCTGAAAAATCAAACCCCAAAGTATCAGAAATAAAGCACACTTCCTGGCAGGGTGAGTCACTCAGTAGAAAGCAATTATCAAGTGATTTTAAGTGGAAGCCTGCTGCTTTCTTAAATGACCTACTATACAGAGGGAATTTTATGACAGGGTACAATCCAAACATTAAAAAAGAGAAACAAAGACAGACTTCTTGATTTCTGCTTTTAGTAGTTTCAGGGCAGCAAAGAATATAAGTATGAGTACCCTATCAACAGCAGATGGGTGCAGAAAGAATTACATTTTAGCTGTCAGGTTTAACCTGATCTATTAAAAAAGAAATAATGGGGGGAAATCTACCTCTCTCTGATGACTTTAGCACTTGTAGAGCAGGATTGGTACCCCAGGTACTCACAGTTTCTGATTTCTGACTAAAATGATGTGGATTGCTTTTTGCTATACTATTGCCTGGAAGTCAACTACTTTACCAGTAGATTGTATATAGGGTGTTTCTGAAAATGCATTAGCATGTAACACATCATGCATGTTAATGGCAGAATCATTATTAGATCTAGGGTAGATCTATCATTGGTGGTCAAAATGGCCACTTATCCTTGTTTAGAGGGTTCCTTAGCAATTTAGTTTGGGTTGGTCCCGCTTTGAGCAGGGGATTGGATTAGATGACCTCCTGATGTCCCTTCCAGCCCTAATCATCTATGATTTTATGAAAAGGAATTTATACTGGCAAGGCAACACATCTGCTTTAAATCAAAACTTGGGGAAAGTGGGGCCTAGATTGTTTGAAAATGGGGGATTTTTGCTTCACTTCTATTTCAAATCCTCTTGTTTCATATTTATAGGAAAGGATAACATGTGACAGATGCTAGTCATGCTGCTTAATGCATCAATTGGAAGTAGTCTGATACCGCAGTGTGGGTGCTGTGACAAATATTTTGCAATCCCATGCTATCTCTTTGGGGATCATATTGCATTACGGTTATGAATGGTTTCTGTATGATTGTGTCTTACTCCATGGGAAAGGATGATCACAGCTCCTACAGGAATTAAAACAGTGGGGGGCAATTAAGGTGAAGCACTCAGGTTGCAAACACCCCCAGAGAGCTATCACCCCCTCGGAAGGCTTGCATATACTGGGTTTTCAGAGACCAACAAAGAAAGGGCTTTGGGTATAAAAAGACTGCATTCAAATTGAGCCAAGGCCGCCTGATTCAGCAATAGACAGAAACTTCTGTTCAATGCAGGGCCCAAACCCCACTTATGCTGAAAAGTTGGAAGGACTTTGAACTACTAGGGCCCCATAAAAATGATGTGTGAGCTCTGGTAAACTTTTAACATACATATAAGAAATTTTATTGTTTTTATGTTTTCTCAGTAATGCTTTTACTTTAAGAATTAGCGTTACTTAGCAAGAGCTGTGTGGTCACTTGTAACTACTAGTGATACAATGTGCATAGCCCTCAGAGAGAAAGCAAAGCACAGGTGCTGGCCTGTATGCAGATTCACTTGCTGGGGACATCACAGTATAAAGCAGGGAGCTGTGAGGCCTTAAAATGCCTGGTCAGGTGTGAGTGAGTTGTGGGTCTCTGCCCAAGAGATGTGGTGTGTGGGAGCCAGAAACTTTTAGTGGGACCGCTGAGGGACCACAGAGGGGGAATACAATTGCAGTTACCCTGGAAACTGTGACAGGTACAATATAAAAACCTGAATAGGATCCTAAATAAAAAACAAATGATTACGTAACATTGAAACCAAAAAGCAGAATTAAAAAATAAACCACACATCTAGTTAAACAGAAATACCAACATACAATAAGTTGAATAGTCCAATAAATATTCATGCAAATATATTTACTATAAGACAAGAACTATGGATCAGTAATCGTAAGATTACTGTATGGGAAGTTAATTACCAAAATACTAGACAAATTGTCAGCTGACCGCTGTTCCTTAACACAGGTGTATAAAATTCAACCATCCATTTTTTCTCATTTGAAAGACATTGTTCCAGTTTGATATCATTATTTTTATTACTAGTGCTGGCAAACTGGCTGCTAAGATTTTGGTGGGGTTATTATCATCTGTCTTCAGGAGTAACAAATCTGAATATTATATATAAAAAAGAAAGCTCTGATATGTGGTATGTAGCCAATGGATAAAATTTCAAACTGAGGTGCAGAAGTTAAAAAATTAGCAGAAACAGAAAGATTGCTGGCAACAAAGGCGTGGACACCAATATTGCCTTTGTGCAATATGAAATACTGAATGAAGCTTAGGCCAAGGATACAGATTTAGATGCTTATTGTTTTACTCCATACTGAGTACTAGACATTAGTGTCAAGGTTGCCTTGGAGATCTATTTGCCGGTTGAGGAGTCTCTGAAATCTGCCTGCAACAGATTTTTCTAAAAGCTTGTATGTGAAAGAGAGAAAAAGAGAGTATAGCTGGTGAATCAGTTCACATGTGTCATCAATGTCAGTTATCTTTTAACTAGTAAGTCTCCTTAAAGAGTTCATTGGCTAATATGTGGGAAAAAGTCACAAATGTGTTTAAGCTAAGTTTCACTAGCAGGTCATCACAAAAGAAATAAATTAGTTGAATATTAAATCTTTTGTGAAATGTTCCAGAGGGGTAGCTGTGTTAGTCTGTATACAGAAAAACGTGAGTCCTGTAGCACCTTAAAGACTAACAAATTGTACTACAGGACTCTCGTTGTCTTTATTAAATCTTTTGGGTTTTGTAATTCTGGCTTTAAAAATTCTTCTTAAAATGTGATTTTTAATATATTTTATACTGTGTGTTTTATCCAAACTTGTTACTGTAGCAAATAAATATAGTTAGTGATAGGTAAAGAGACCCTACATGATTTGGTTTCCAAGGGGCTTTTGAACCAATTTATTGGGGCTTCATCTTGAAAGGGGTGGCAAATTGAACCTCCGTGCGGAATTTTCCTCACCCATACTGGTTTGGAGTGCTCCTTAACTGAATTCTGGGGGTTGTGTTTGTGACTGTTTGTCAGGGTAGCCAGGACTGTGTGTCACCTTGTTACCACATACCTCCAGCGTGAGGGAGTCTTGGTTGTGGTAGCTAGGTGACACACCAGCTCATGCCACCAGCCCTTCAGCCACTAAATGCCAGCCCTGTCTTTGCCGTGCAAGTTAAGAATTAATGTGCGCCAGTCCCCAAGTCCTTTTGAAGTGTTCCCCTGTGATATCCAGCCCGACACTGCTACTTACAGAAATCCCAGACTCTTTGCTTCCAAGAAATAGGTGTACCCCACCTTGCAATTTTTACCTTAAATCACTGCTCCTGTATAAACACACAGTACTTGTGAGCACTTTCAATGAAACAAAAGGAGGTTTATTTAAAAAAGAATAGAGTGTCCGCTAGAAACAAGTGGTTACAATACAAACCAAAATCTGAAAATGTGAATTAGGTCCTACACTTATCAATAGTTATCCTTCCTGTCTAACAAAGTAGATTTTTCCCCAAACATTCAGTCTGTTGCAGGGCTGGCGGGCTTCACAGGAACCAAGATCCAGTCTTTCATGAGACACCCAGGCTCAACAAGATGTCTCCTTAGTGATGGATTCAGAGTGTCTTTCTCTGCACTGTAATATACTGAATCAATCTTTTGTTTTTATCCACAGAGAGAGTGATCCCTTTTTACCTCCAAGTGGTTTCAATGTTGATAGTTTATCTTTGATGTTTTTCCACTGACTTTTCTGGGTTGGTGCAACAGTGGACAATATATTACATAATCAGCTAACCAGGGAGGAGTGACAAATTCTTCCTACTTGAAAGGGCCAGCAAAGATTCATGATTCCCTAGTGGCTCACTTACACTCCAAGACCATAAGGGCATAATTCTCAATATAGTTATATAATTCCTTAAATAGTACCAATGTACACATCTTGCAATGGTTATGAGTATCAATAACTTACAAGTGTCCTTTGGAGACCTCACATGCTAACCTTCTGGAATAAATACCATGTAAGCTGTGTATTGGGTGTAGTGAGTTTGTCAGGTGTTGTTTGTAAAAAACCACAAATCCTTTGCCAGTTGGCACTAATGGGCTTCTGTGTCACAGTGTTCCATATGGGGAATGGGTGACCCTTCCCAGAGCTTCAGGGCTATCTCACCATCTTTCACCATCTGGGCAACTGCTCATTAAGGGCCACTTCCCCCTCCCCAACACCTATTTCATAGAGTGTAAGCTAGATGGGACCATTAGATCATCTAGTCTGACTTCCTGTATAACACAGGCCGTAGAACTTCACCCAGCTTCCCCTGTGTTGAGCCCAATAACTTGGATGAAATTAAATCCGTCTCAGGAGACAAAACTGTTTTGTGCCACAAGCAGACTGAGGTCCCACCACAATGAAATTGGAAAGCACCTTCAGGTTCCAGGGTCTGGTCTGAGCGCTTTCACCTTAGGATGATGGGCCTGGGGTGTCTGCAGATATTTCTTCACCTACAGGTTAGTGCTGGGCTGAGGCAAGGACAGAGAGTGCTCCGTAATCCATAGCACAGTAGCATCAGTAGGTGCTGGTTTCCTAGCTACTAGTTTTGGGGTTAAGAAGCACTATCTGCCCCTGCCTCTCGCAGCTGGCTGCAGTGAGGAAAGTGTTGTGTTTCCTCTCTTCCACCATCCTTTGCGTGGGCAAGCCACTTCCTGATTCCCAAAAGACCCCCCTCATTTAAGCTAATTTCAGGATACTCACCAAATATAGCCCTACTAATATGTGTCTAACACTGGAAATCTTAACATCTATTTTTAATCAATCTAGGATAGTGTTCTGTTTCAGCAATCCATTGTTAATGTTTCCCCTGCTATGCTCCTGACACCAATGGGAATCAAAAGCATATTTGAACATTATGTAGAGTCAATATCTGGATTTCCTAGCATTTGAAGGGTTATAGAGGAATGTTAAAGTCCACTTAAAACCAGATTGTGGTAGTGTAGGCAAGCCCAATTTACCTTCAGTCTTATTTTATATTGCATGTATATTTAATTAATATTTAGTGCAAAGGTGATGGAAAGCAAGAGAGATCTCCCCAGCTGGGAATTCCACCAGTGTGAGGTGTACCTAGCTGGCTGCTACTCCAACTCCCATGCTCCCACTATACTGTCTATTATCAGCTGATGAGTGGTCCTATTGGCCAATGTCTCTCATCTGTGCCATTCAAGGTGCTTGAGCTTCTCATTCTTCAGTGTATCTTCCCAGAAGTGGAGCCAATACTTAACATTGAGCAAGCAGGCTTAAGGAGGGGTGGAGCACCTGTGATCAGGTGTGAGTTTTAACAATATTAATCAAAAGGTTTCCAGAAAAGCCTGAAGACAGGAGCCATATATCTGGACTTAACAGTAGCATATATGACATGGTCAGGCACACGGAACTCTTAGTCAAATTGTCAAGAGCATTCCCAACATGGGTAGTCAAAGTCATTGACCTTATTCTTCACAACAGACATTTCCAAGTGCACATGGGAGACAGAATTAGCATGGGAAGAAGACCAAACCAATGGTCTACCCCAAGGCTCTCTGCTAGCACCAATGCTTTTCAAACTGTACACAAATGATCTTGCACTCATTCAGTCCCGCAAGCTCATATATGCAGATGACATTTGCTTACGCATCCAAGCACGGTCATTCCAAGAACTTGAAGACTCCCTAAACACTGACTTGATTAAGGTGGATGAATAATGTAGTTGGTGGCATTTGCAACCAAATGTGACCAAGACCATTTCAAGTGTGTTCCATCTTTACAACACCAGGGCAGACCAAGATCTGAATTCCTTTCTCAATGGATATCACTTGAAACACGATCCCCCCGAGTCTACCTTTGAGTAACTCTAGACATAGATCTCACATATTTTAACCACCTGAGGAAAACTGGGGCTAAGATGAAGACATGTAACAATCTTCTAAGCAAGTTGGCTAGTACTTCATGGGAAGCTAACACTCAAACTCTCCAATCATTTGGTTTAGCCCTCTTTTACTCTGTGGCAGAATACTGTGCCTTGGTCTGGCTCCATTACTCTCACATCAAGTTGGTTGACACACAACTAAACTGAACCATGTGCATCGTAACTGGGACAATTCAACCCACACCAATACCATGGCTCCCCAAGTTACGCAACATCACTTCTCCACAGGTAAATCGGGAAGATGCTAAAGCCAGAATGGTTGAGAAAATCAAGGCAAACCTGAGCTAATCACTATACATAGACCTCTTCAACCACCAAAGAGCACGCTTGTCATCGAGGCACCTGCTGTGGGCCGATTTGCCCTGCCTAGATTTCTCTGCGATGTTGATGTGGTGTGAAGAATAGTCTGCAGCCGACATCAGAAACCAGTCTCTCATAATACCTCGAGTATGCGTGTACCCAGCTTTCCCACACTGCTCAGGGGTCATTCTGCACCATTTTTGAGTGGGCCAGGGTGAATGTGCAGTCAGCCTTTACCCTTGGGGCCAATGAGAAGATCCTATATGCAGCTGTGGCTAAAGACAGGCAGTGTGACACATCAGTGATGACTTCCCTCTGACCAGATTTTATGAATGTGCGAGTGCTCTGCACTTTCACTGATGAGGCTGAAAAATGGTCCTCTGGGGAGCATAGCAAGCTGGTGTCATGAAGAACAGCCCTGAGTTCAGTATAGAACCAGCTCAAGGGAAAAAGAGTCCAGCTGGCTCCTCACACTTCCCCTCTCTGTCCCCCCACTGACCACCACCCTCCAGGCTGAGCCCAGCAGCAAGTGGGCCCAGCAAAGAATTTCGCAAATGTCAGCAATTCTGTATTGAGATCATTTCCCTATTTACTTCCCAATGCCATCACTGCTGCTCCTTTTTGGGGCAACTCTCCTTCTAGCCAAGCCATCTGCTTTGAACATTGACCAGGTTATCCAAGATTTCAATTCAATACCCACTTGGCCCTGGAGTTCCCTCGTCATTGCTGTCATTGGAACCAAGGAACAGCATGGTGGACTGCATTTATAAAACTAATACTGACTCTGCTGAATGGTAGAAGAATGACTTAGCCAACATTATTATTATTTGTATTACAGTAATGCCTAGGGACCAATTAAAAACTAGGCTCCATTGTGCCAGTAGCTGCATAAACACAGAGTAGCAGATGGCTCCTGCCCCAAAGAATTTATATTCCAAATAGCCAAGGTAGAGGAAGGGGGGGGTAGGGAAAGGAATATAACCCACAAGCAACGTGGTGGTCTGCAAGTGTCATGTGCATTCCACAATTATTTTTGGATTGGTGGCAGATTTTTTGGGTGTGTGAGTGTGTTTTAATTCTTACATTGGATTTCCTGAGGCGGGATTTAACTAAAGAGACAGACAAAAGAAAGGAGAGGGGACACTGATGGGTGGGAGATCAGAGAGGTCAGATGCGGACAAAAGGGTGGGAAAGAAGGAGGGGAGCAAAGAGGACAGGTGGCATGAGGCTAATGCGAAGAAATTCTGTCTGCTCCTACCCCCACCGCCTGCCACAATCAGCTCCAGGGAGAGAATGTAGACTGCGATCACATCATTGGTATCTGCTTGAACTAGCCAGTGATAGGGATGGTTTAGTGGGTTGGCTGTTGTTATGGAACTAAGACAATCTGGTTCAACTCCTATCTGAGCCTTGGGCTTTGTATTATCAGTTCCCATCTGTGAAGTGGGGATAATAGATCCTATCTCACAGGAAGCTGTGTTGTGAGGATAAAATCCATTAATAACTGTGAAGCACTACAATAGAAGGCATGAGGATGGTGTGGATTCACACTGAGAGTTAAATTATAGTTATGTGAAATTCTGAAATCTGTCTACTTTGAAGTCCCATGTATTTTATACTAGGAATGTTTGTGACCAAATATATAAGAATTCAGTTTCAAACCTTATTTTTTCCTTCCTGGTTAACAGCTGATTGACACTTTCTCACCCTTTAGCTGCCTCCCATTGGAATAAAGCTAAGTGGTGTTTTGAGGAAGATGGTTACACAGGATTTGAGCAGATATGCTTGTTAACGGAGCATCTTTCCGCCATCCCTCATTCTCTCTCCACCTGACACACAAAACACACACACCGCAAGATTCTCCACCTTCTGTTGCAGTGAGAGGGTCACAACCCTCTGGTCAGAGATGCATTTTTGGTGCCCACAGTCAGGTGGTTGAACAAACATCCCGGAGGTGGCAGGGATGCAGTCACTCCTCCTGGAAGTGGGACCTGGAGTCCTGTCGACATTCATAGACTCTAATCATCTAGTCTGACCTCCTGCACAACGCAGACCACAGAACCTCACCCATCCACTCCTATAATAGACTCCTGACCTATGACTGAGTTATTAAAGTCCTCAAATCATGATTTAAAGACACTGTCTCTGTTCATCTTGATGGAGAGAAAAGATTCTAACTTATACAGAGTATTAACAGAATTATCAACCTCTGTCTCTGCTCCTCCCTGGAAAGAGATGGCTGCAGTGCTGATTTAAAGTGAAAAAAAAGAATTGTTTGGGGCTCCAGGCATTTATTAGATATTTGGGGAAGGCTATAAATGTCTCCACAACAGATAACATTGATGGGGGAGGGAAAATCAGTAATCGCTGTTCATCTTCTCTCTTCAGTTCTTTCTTATCCTACTGCCTTAAGGTTTTAGCATGCAATCCTGCTTCTCTTGAAGTCAATAGTTTTGCCATTGACTTCAAAGGGATAAGGATCCAGCCCTTAATTTCTATTTCATCTTACATCCTCATCCTAAGCACCATTGTCTGCTTTGCTAATGAACTTTCCTAACTCATTATTTGTTCAAGCACAAGTAATTACGCCACCTTTGTTCTATGTAGTAAAATAAATGGAAAAATCCAACCAAATAATTGATAAATATGGACTGTGCTATTTATAGGCTTTCTGGAAGCAGTGAGGAGTGAGAAGGCGGCTGTCATTGCTGAAGCGTGAAAAGCTTCAGCCTAGGCAATCTGAGAATGCAAACATGCTTCTCAGCGGGAGTTAGGGGTGCATTGGCTTTCTTTCCAGAAAAAGAAATTAAAGATTATTCTGTTCAGGCGTTGCCTGTGGACCATCTAAAATAAAACCCCTTTGCACTGATTCTTATCTAGCTCAGCTCCTACCACCTTGAAGGAAACCAATCTAAGTAAAACACGAGCCCCTTGCCAAGACGCAGCATCAGAAAAAAAAAGCAATTTTTCATAAGTTGGAAACATCTGCAGTGTTCCCTTCAGTGCATTTTCTTTTCTAGTCTAACAGCTGAACAACCTCAAGGTATATACCAGTAAGGCTGTATGGACTGTGTGGTCCACCAGGTCCACCAGGGATAATTGCAGACACAGTATGCTGCAAGGCAAAATTAGGTGGGTTCCATGGAGATACCAGCGTTCTGGGCTCCCTCTAGGGCCAAATAAACTGTCTGAAGCATCCCCTTCCTGTTTTCAGTGGTGGCTAGGATTTTCAAAACGGCCGAAGGCAGGGAGGTATCCCTACTGCAGCTCCCCCATGCACTTTGCAAATCTCAGCCATTAGGATTGTTGTTCGTTTTCAGCCATGGAACTCTTTGCAAGGCCTCTGAGTGACTCCCATTCTACTGTATTCAGATAAAGGTGTACAAACACTCCTTTTCCTTAGAGCCCAGCCTCCAACACCCACCCCATGTTGGGAAAAAAAGAAATCATACATAGGCTCAATGATCTGTCCAGAAGAGTTGAGAAAGAAATGCACCTTTTGGGTCTGGATTTTAATTTGGAGCAGCACTTACATACCACAGTGGCAGGCACTCTTTAAAATCTTAAGAGGCAGAAGAGAGAATCCTACTACAGCAGCAGTTCTCAAGATGTAGTCTATGGAGCACTCTCTAGCAAACCGCAGAGAATAGGCTGGTCACATGACACGGGTTCTCCTCCTTGTTTCTAGCCACTATATTGCTTTAGTATACAGGTAAAAATATATTATATTCTTTATTAATATGGCTCTTCTATATTAACAATTGATGCAGTTACCGTAGGAATGTCATGCTATTGGAAGTGAGAGGAGGAAATGATTCACACAGTTGTAATGGGAGAAGGGCCAGAGAAAATGTCATCTGAAGACACGCTCACACTTTGAAAAAGGTTGAGTGTATCTATACTACAGGTTTATTAAACAGATATCTGGCTCGACCCTGCAGCCACTGAAGCTAATGGGAGAGATACCATTGACATTAATGGGTATCGGATGAAGGCCATCATTTTGGTAACAAACAGTTTCCCCAATTTATCCTTGCACAAGCTCTTATCCAGTCTGCTTAAATGCCTCTCCCACTGATATGTGCATGTACTTCCCATTAACATCGACATAGGGTAGGAAAGGTGACAGAGCAAAGACTACATCCTCAAGACTGATACTTGGTATAAGTTTCTTTCTAAGGCCACCTCTTCCCAGCTGGGACATCAGCCCTGTATTTACGGCTATTACAGCAGGCATTTAAAAAAATAATTCTAAAAGCTTTTTACTAAACCACTTCCTTGGGCTGTGCTCTGGTCCTGAGTTGGGAGGGAGAAGTGTTCTTGTATTGAATGAATTCTTAAGAGATACTCATGTTTGAAATATAAGGGAGAACACAGCTCATGGTGGACATTGGACCAAAAATATATCACTGAGCCAGCATGGAATATAATAGATCCTGATCTCCCAACCAGTCTAATTTGCATGGCGGGGAGGGGAGAGGAGGGAGGAATTCCATACTAACATCTTTCCTCTTCTCCTCCACATAAACATCAAAGATTTATTCAGCTCCTATCACAACCTTCTAAAATAGGGTCTGATTCCTCAACTAATGAAGCCAATGGGTGCTTGCCTGTTTGCTTCAAATGGCAAATCAAGTGAAATGGCAAATCAAATCAAGTCAGAAGAGTTTCAAAATAATTTTAAACCCTTCACTACACACTGATGTCAGCTTCCTTCAGCTGCAGGCATCCTGAACATTGGATGGTGTACCTTTGCGGCTAGAGTACATGTACTCCCCTGTGTAACCTGCTGTTGACACAGTTTAAGATGTCTGAGGCCCAAGCGAAATTCCAAACTTTGAGTGCTTTAAGACAATCCTAGTCACCAGGAATCCTACACCATGTATGGCTTCTCCCAGTCCCCTCACTGTGTTTCTGACTCCATCTCTGAGGGCTCAGGTCCTTTTAAACAAACAAATGAATAATTGCTCCTGCTGTAGGCTTGCCACTTGTGGAACGGTGCAAAGTCAGCATGAGGCACTGTGGAATGACTGGGATGCTTCAGAGGGAGAGGTAAAAGTGCAAGGCCACACAGTGTAGCAGAGCCAAGAACAGAATGAGAGTGTGTGTGTGTGTGTATGTGCATGTGCTCACTCATTCACTCTTGTTTGGAGATGACCATATTCCATAGTTTACAATGTCCTCATTCCTAACATGTTCTCATATAAACATTCTCATAAATTCTGGACAGAATAACTTCAAAAAAATAACCATCCAAATACTCCAAGACAGTCAAAGGCACCAGACTTGGTGTGGGTCTTGCTAAATGAAATAAACTTTAAGCAGCTATGCCAAATAGTCTGAGATACAATGGTCCCTCAAAAAAAAAAGGAACAATTTTCAAACAGTGCAATATGTCTAATTTTTCAAGCTATTATACCTAGTAAATGTCTTGGCTATTTTCCTCCTTTCCTTCTCCCTGGATCAGCTTTAAAAAATTAAATAGGCTTCTGCCAGAAGTGTGCATATGAGAAATTTCAGACAGGTCAGTTGAGTTTTGGCCAAGTTAGGGTGGAGTAGAAAATGAGGCTTAAGTTACACAAGTTTTACTATGGAGAAACTACCATCTCTGCATAATAAAGCACAAAAGAACCTCGCTTAAGTGTCATTGAGCAAGGGATCTGAAAGGAAAGCTAATGAAATGTGGATGTTGGAACACTTACAATATTTCTGAAACAGCTGGCAAGCAAGAGTAGGAAAAACATAGTTTTATTAAAAAATAAAAGTTATATTTCAAATAATCTTGCCACAAGGGAAGGATTCAACAAGTTGTATAATGTATTTTCGCAGACCCATGGCTAGCCAAAAAGAGTCTCTGAAATTTCCATCGTATCTAGTTAGCAGAGCTATGAGGAACTTCTGTTTAAAATAAAGCCTATGAAATTATACAAAATTCATAGACAAAATAGAAAAGATCTATTTGCTCAAACAGTCCATCAGTCTGCCAATGCACGATTATTCCACACCAGACATTTTCTAGCCCTTTTGCTCTGTCTTGTTTTAAAAATCCCAAACAATATAGCTAGTACCACTTCCCTATGCAGTTTACTCCAATTGTCTTTTTTTAATATCCAGTCTGACTTTTCCCTTTCGAAATCTTATCCATCTCTTTTTGGTTTCTGCGTCCTTTCAGATAGCTGTGTCCTGGTACATTTCCCCCATTTGTCATTGCTTAATTAAATGATTCATCTCTAACTTTGATAATTCCCCAGCCACAGAATTGTGACTTCACTCTCTGAAATTTGTTGACATCTTTCTGTTTACAAGGTGTGCAAGCAAAATACAGTACTTCTGGAAAAGTTGCATGATGAACATAAAGAAGAGGACTGTCATCTTTCTGTTGTATAAAATGTCTTTGCACATACAACCCAAATTCACACTGGCCTTTTTAGATGCCATACAACTTTTCACTATCATCCACAGGTCTCAGTCAACCTTACTGACTACCAGATTTTTCTTTCGTCCCACTCAATGTGTGTTATGGATTATTAACTAATTGTATTAGCTTTGCTATTTTCTGTCCATGCATCTAATCTCTCTAGGTCCCTTATATTATGTCATTCTACTTAATGGTGTTTGCAGTTCCCCCCAACATAGTATCATACGCAAATTTCACTAACATACTATTTACTTGCTCTTCCAGCTCATTAATGAAGATGTTAAATGAGATTAATCTTAATGCCTGTGCCAGAAGTATCCTACTAGATCACCTCTCTGCAACTCAATAATTTGCTACGTCAGTATCCTTTGTTTACAATCTTTTCAGCAATTTTCAATCCATATGATAATTTAAGAGTGTCTTGAATGGAAACTAAATGTTCAATTAGTATCTTGCGAAACACGGTATTAAATACTTAACAAAAAACCAGATATACAACTTCTGCTTCTATCCGGTCCTCCACTGGTTTGGTGATTTAAAATAAAACAGTGAAGTTTGTTTGGCAAGATTTGTTCTCGATCTGTGCTGCTTATTGCTCGTGGTTCATTTGGACCAGATTTTGTTACCTTTACTCATGCTGAAAACAACCTTATTCCACTAGCAGTTACATAAGAATCAATGACACTACTTGTGAAATAAAGAACTAATCATGAATAAAGGTGAAAAAATCCAGTCCTATATGTTTAGCGAGGTTCTTTCTGTGTATTTGACTTAATTGTTTTTTTATCGGTAAAGTTAAATTTTGGAGATGATGTTTGCTAGGATTTCTTTTCTTTCCTTTTTTGAAGATTAGTATTATATTTGGTTTTCTCCAATATCTCACCTCTTATCTATAACCTTCTCAACCCAAGAAAATTGCAATAGGTTAACTTAAATCAATATTTTGGTTTAATTTAAATCAGTTCCTAATTAACATAAATTAAATTGAAATAAAACACTCAAACAAAAATAAGAGCAGCCACACAGAGTTTTGCATTAGTTTAACTAAATCAGTTTACACTAACACCATCAGTTAAATTGGTGCAACTTTCTACTGTAGACAATCCATGTGACTTTTAAAATATAATTATCAGCAGTTAATGCCCCACGATATCATTAAGATTAGCTGAATTCTACATGTTCACATTTTCAAAGTTACTGTAAGCAGTTTTCCTTCCTTCCAATTATTTCAAACTTTTGAATATTGTGGCAAGGGATCTCCTTTGCCTCACTGGGCTCTCTGTTTCCCCCTCCGGCAATGGGGGAGGACGGGGGGCTTGGAGTACATCAGTCCAATCACTCTGGAGAGTTTTTATTCCTCACTTGGATTTATTTTCCAGTATTTTCAAGGTGGGCCTCAGGGTAGGCCCAATGAATACTCTTCAGCCAAACAAAACAAACAAATTCATAACAGAAGAGAATGCTTTTCCCTGCCTCCTCTCAGGGTGCTGCCTTGTTATTCTAGTTGACCTGAGGTAACCAGCTCATAGGGAAAAGGGCCTTCACCATTCTGGGCTGACATACTTGCCTTCCGCCACTTTCTTATAGCTATCTTATCTGACTTTACCACAATATATCTTATTCTTGTTGATGATAGATCTGATAACAGTGTAAATTATCTCAGTCTCTTTTGCAGAATCATTAATTTCACCTCATCTCCGTTTATTAATGGACCTGTTTTCTCCCTGTTCCCTAATTTCTCTGATACATTTCTAAAAGTCCTTTAATTCCCCTCAATAACTCTGGCAATGTTAACTCAGTTTGCTTTTTTGCTGCCCTGTCTCAGGTTTCGTTGTAAACCTGAAACTTAGCAGAGGTTCATTGAAAGGTTCATAAACCTTCCAAGTAAGGCAGGATCCAGTTTCATGTGAATTTGCTCCCATTTATGAATTTCTGTCAAAACCAAACCCAACTTCTTGTTGTAGCAAGAAGCCAAATTTCTCCCCGAGGTCCAAGGAGTTACGAATTTGGTCCAGTGTCTTCAGGCAAAGCCTTACAATTTAGCCTGTTTTCTGTGCACAACTAGGGGTGATTTTTTGACTGAACTTTGTTTTGAATTTTAGAGTTATTCAACCCCAAAACTTAAAGCAAAGCTCAGGAGGGAAAAACCTATGCAGATCAGAACTGAGGAAAATGTTTGCATGAACCTCCTATTAATTGTAACACTGAATTCCATCCTGCTTTACTAGTCACTGAAAGATCTGAAAGCTCTCGCAGATATTTGAGAACTAGTATTTGCATAATACCTTTATATTGAGAAGGACAAATTATGCCTCCTAAAAGGCAGAGATGCACTGGGAAGAGGAAGAGATGCAGCACGCAAGTAATGGCTGGAGGCATTATGCCGAAGCTATCATGCCTCTCGAGGGCCAGATTTTCAAAAGATCTCAGCTCCCTTGTAGGCATCTAAATGAAGTGGTGAGATTTTCAAAAGTGTTGAGTACCCAGCAGCTTCCATTGAGAAAAATTGGGGATCTCTGCCTTCGCACCAAGAGAACAATGGGAATTGCTGGATGCTGAGCGCTCTGGAAAATCTGACCATTGCATTTAGGTTCCTAAATGGGGATTGAACTATTGTGAAAAATCTGGCCTTTGGTGTAGCTAGCACTTTCCTAATCCTGCTGGTAGGAAGGAGGTGCATTTTCTGGCTTTGTCAAAAATGTCTTTTCAGGACTAGCCATCGCTGCAGGCATTATTAGCTATTCCCTCCCAACTATCACATTTGCACATTGGAGTGCTGAAAACCAAGTTATATCTGCCTTTTACTGGATTTCTCCCAGTTTCCCCCACTAGTAAATCCAACAGAGGTAGCCATAATTTAGCCTTGATTGTTTATACATTCCACTGCTGTGGGATGATTGGCCCTGATTCTCCACCTGTTACACCAGTTCTGTGCCAGAATAACTCCATTGACTGGCATACAGGAGTGGAGAATTGGGCCTTTTGTAATAAGAGTGTTTTATCCATTAGGCATTGTGTGTGCATGTGTATGTGTTTTTAAGGAAAGGTCTTCTGTTTGCTTTCTCCCTCGTTTGTAATTAGGACGATCAATGTGCTTAGGCAAAAAGCAAGGAGATAAGAGCACTATCATTCTTTGGTGAATGAGTCTCTGTTCTGGTTGAATCCATGTATCACAGATTACTGTATATAATTACTGTTGTTTCTGAGTATCAAGAGATTTTACAATTACCTTTTCAAATGAAAATTGATCAAGGCTGAATATTCAAGGAAATGAGAATGAAAAGTTCAAAAAGTCTGTTCTAGAAGGTATATAGTGCAATTGTGGTTTCAAATGCAACTCTATTACAAATTCACTGAGGGCCTAAAGTGCTTGTACTGGTCTGCTGTGGAGGTTATTTTAACTGGGAAAACACAACAAGAGAGTCTAGAATGTAATAAAAAAATGATTACCTTTTGGAATTTCAACAGATGGTGGTGTGGTTAGGTTTCTTTCCTTTCCTCTCATACAAACATAAATCCATGCCCTCTATTAGTCATGTCACTTATAATAACTACATTCATAGGAAAAAGGAAGAGCACTTCAAAACGTTCATTATCATTGAATACTTCTATATTTCTGAACAATAAGAGAGGGCTCTGTTTCCAGGGCTTTCTGCTTAGAGATCCTTCTTGGATTGCAAGGCATAATATTTAGGTTAATAAAAGGATGAACATGGCTGCTTTCAGAGCTCATGAGCATCTCTCCAAACCTCAACCAGTGAGGATTACTTCAGCGCACTCCACTTGGAGCTGAGCATGATGCCTTCACAGGGAGCAGCTCTGTACCAGCCGAATATTCTTGTGAATGATGGAATTTACCTTAAAAGATTATGAATATGTGTTTGCCCATTTGTCTCTCCCACTCCCATCCTTGTCTGTTACAATAAATATGTTTCCTGCAACATTTATGTGGTGTCTTTCATCCTCAAGTGATTTGCAAATGGCATGTGCTCTATACGTGCCACAACTGCCTTTGTAGTGGAGATCAACAGCCAAACAACAGTATGGTACAGAAAAATTTTATCTAAAGACATCCTATTTTCATGAAAGGTTCCATGGAACCTTACAGAGCAGATAGAGGCTTCTCTGAAAGGACCCCTGCTTTGTGAAATTCAATTTGCAGGATGAAGGGCTGAGTCAGCCCTTCCAGGATTCACACTTTTTTCAAGGAGTTGAAATATTTCCAGTCAGAAAATTAGGCAACTTTGACATCTCCTCCTGACTCTTGGCCTTGTCCTTCTCTCCTTTTTTATATTGTGCCTTCTCTCTGTCACTTCTTTTCTGTCCTTTTCTCTTTTGTTCTTTCTATTCTAGTGATCAAATCTGAGGAACTGGAGCCAGGAATCCTCAAGTTCTAATCTGGGCTCTCAAAGTGATTTACTTTCTGGCTGGTCCAGTTGCAACTTCTCAGGGACAAATTAAGCCATAGCATCAGTGGCAGAAAATAACGTCGAGGCTAGCGTTTTGCACATGTAAGAACTGAACCAGGTTCCACATGTCTGTTCCCTGGCTATAAAATCAGGGTAATGATTAGAACAGGTGAAAAAAAAATTCCAATGAAACATTTTTCATCAAAATTTGATGATTCCTCAAATTCAGAATGGCTTTCTGACAAAGTTCTGGTGGAACACAGGGAGTTCTGAAGGAAACCCAACTAATTTCCTGCCCTCTCACCTGCCCAGCTGCTAGACAGGCTGCCTAGTGGAATCCCTCAGAGTCTGGGACACCAGGCCTTCCCAGTCCATGGCTCCAAGGCAACCTGCCATTTGGATTGCATTGGCTTCATGGTTTCGGGACAGCCCACCAGGTGGACTGCCCCTGAGCCGGGGCTCCATTCCCTTGCACAGAAAATTACAAATGTTTTGGTTTTCATTCTGAATCAGACGAAAACCACATTTTGCAATATTGAAATCCTCTGCAAAATGCAATTACCTTTTTCTGCCCAGCGCTACTAATGACACATACCTAATGCACAGGGGAGCTGAGTTAGTTATTGTTTGAAGAGTGCTTTGAAAATATAAAAGGCCAAATTATTATGATTCTCTCTTTCTCTATTCTCTCGAGCCAATTTTCCTTTGTTCTTTCTCCTCTTTTTGCCCATTAGTCTTTTCCACATTCCTCTGGCCTCTTTGCAGTTTCAGCAGCAGGAATGCTCCACACAGAATTGCTGAAGGCTTACAAAGAAATTGTCTCGTATTCTAGTCAGTTTCTCTCTGCAGCATCTCCTTTGTGTAAAACTTGTCTGTCCTTGATAGAGAAAATGGGCTAGTATGCCTGTTTCCTTTCTGCATCCAATTCCTACATAAAGAGTCTACTTCAGGGTAGACTAGGCTCATCTTAGTGCAGTCATCTTTCTGCCACCAGCTTCTTGCATAAAAGCGCTCTGGAAGAAAAAAATGCCAGGTACCTACTTATATTTGGCACCTTAGTTAATTGCCTGTGCCTAAAACCTGCCCTGGTCCTGAACTTGGATCCCTCACGTGACAACACATAGCGCTACCTCTAGATGCATTACAGTGACACTAGAGACCAGCTGTCCCAGTTTACTTCCTTGTTATTCCACTAATGTTTCTGGACTGCAAGGGACCCTGGGCTTCAGGGATCAAAGCCCAGATTCTAATAGCAGCATGGCAGAATGAATGAGAAGCAGGTGACAGAGAGAGAGAGGGACAAGCAGCAGTGAGCCAACACAGATGTCCAAATTCAGCATTAAAAGCTTATCAACATGAGAAAATCTTAGTGCTTTAGCTCATGTGTTAACATTCTGTCAATTAATGATTTAGCATTCAGTGTAGACAAGGGTACCCACCAGATGACATGACATGACATACTACTGGCATCATTCTTATTTATGCTATGGCCATTTTTCACCCCTCTGGCACTGCAATAAGGCCTTACAGTGAATGTAAATGCAATCTGTATTCACTTGACACCGCTATAACAGTGTATAATACGCATAATGTACTGAGAATCAGGCTTAATATCATGCTAGTTAACAGATGTTCTAACATGATGCAATTTTCCAGTATAGACAGGGCCTATGTCTATGTCTAGAGAGAAGTCGGCTGGTCAAATCGCAAAGCTGGAGGTAGGTGAAATGAGAAGACTGAAATGGGCACCTCTCCAGCTTCATATCCCTTTCCTTAAACCCATTTTCCAACTTCCCTTATGACATGACCATCCCACTCAAACTGTCTTTCTCCCACCCATACGCAGTCCCCTCTCCTTATCACCTTCCCACTGCCATGCCCCCTCAAACCATCTCTTGTCTCCTAAGCCTGACTCCTTTTCCCTCCTATCATTTCCCCACCACCACCAGTGACATGTAGCCACTTGTTCCATTCCTTCCTGTTTGATCCTTCCATCCTTTGACAGGGTATCCCTTGCCACTTACCCACTTCACCCCCTCCAGGAACATGACGTCCCATCTCAAGCCCCCAATGACAAAGCATGCTGAATACCACCTGCCATTTCTGCCCCATTGAGTTACCAAACCCACAAGCTATCATCATCTTCTGCCTTCTGCCCCCACTTCCACTTCTGAGACCTGCTGAAAAGACACCCCAGTCTCTGGTTCATCAACTTTCTGACCAGCCCAAGAAATATATTTTTATTTTACCTAATTCACCAAATTGAAATTGGCGGCATATGAAGGGACCTGCTTCTTGGGATTCAAACACAGTATTTGTCAGAGATTATAGTGGGCTCTGGAGTGAATGTGACCCATTACACATAAAAGATGCATGGTTTTCCCCATCACTAATTCTCTTCTCCATTAGGTACTATGCACCTCAATAGGGGGTAAATGCAGCCTATGCACTTTCTGCCTTGACACAATAACAATAGCTCAAAGGATTAGCTTGCACGTAATAAGCAATATATGCAGTTTCCAAAATGTTGCATTTGATTTTTTTTTTTCCAACTGGCACCTGGCTAGTAAGGGAAAAAGGAAAAAAAGCCACAGGAAGAGATAGACGGGGTGATATTGATACATGAAAGGGAAACATAGCCACCAAGGACATGCTTCTTCCCCGTCTCACACCTTGGATAGTCATTCACACTCATGTGTAGGTGTAAAATTATACTGTCACCATGCCAGGTGGCTCCCCCAGCTCCCAAGCATGCACTACCATACCCAGGTCTGGTCTACACTAAGACGTGCATTGGTATACCTACGTTGCGCAGGGGTGTGAAAAATCCACACCCCTGCACAATATAGTTATACAGACCTAACCCCCTCGTGTACACAGTGCTGTGTCAGCAGAAGAGCTTCTCTTACCAACATAGCTACCACCTTTCGAGGAGGTGGATTAACTGTCAACAGGAAAGCTCTCTCCTGTCAGCTTAGAGCATCTTCATTAGAGCACTACAGAAGCACAGCTGTGCCAATGCAGTGTTTTAAGTGTAGACTTGACCCCAGTCTTTTGGAAGGAGGTTGATTTTCCTTAACAGAAGTTAGCAAACAAACGGAAAAACAGTCTTTCAACTCATTCCTCTGCCTCAGGGCCACCCTTCCCAGGCACTCCTGCTCCTGGCAGCTTCCCAGTTTCAGTCAACGCTTCTCCCTTCCAGGGCAGCAAGCCTAGGGCTGCTTTCCTGAGCTCCAAGACCCTTCCTCTAGGTGCTACCTCCACTCCAGAGTGACTTTTCCTTCCCAGGATGCACACTGTCTCACGCTATCTCCCAACTGCCCAGCAGCAGTTCTTTAATTGGCTGGATTGGATTCCCCTGCTCTGGTCAAGGAGAGCTGGGTTTAATCCATCTATGGGGACCAGCTACCCAGTGACAAATACCAATGATAGTGACTGTTTTATGCCCACTTTGCATTCTCTCATAGGTGATGACAGAAGGTTCAGTGGAGTGGAGAATCAGGCCTTTAAATTTTTCAATCCAGCCAGTTTGGTCCTAAATTTTAAGAAATCCAGAGGCTTCTTCTTGAAAGTAAGATGTTTATGCTACAGAAGGGATTGGTTCCCTTAAGACCACTTGCCATTGCAAGTAAAGAACAGTAGGAATGGCTCTCTTCTCCACTATTGTGAGGTACTCAGAATTATGAACAGTTTTTTGGGTGCTGTTCTACCATATTTTTATCTCCTTGTTCTGAAATGCTCCTAGATCTCTCAATTTACAATCCCAACATGAATTATTTGTTTTTGCTATCTTACTGCTATCTAATTTGCTGTCCCTGTTACCACTACGTTTATTATTATTTTTTCCAGGTTTCTTCTCTACTTCTTCTTCTTCCTCATGGCATATCCAGTTTCCGGGTTCCTCCTCCCCCTTCCCCAGATGTATTAGTCTCCAATTTTCTAGGTTAAATTTAATTGTATTTCCTGCCCACATTTCTAACCTGTCTCACGGGTCTGCCTGAAATTAGTGTTTTCAACATTTTCAAATTCAGCATCATCTTAGCGTTTAGTGTGTCTTACTCCCTTTCCCAGATAAAGAAACCTCATAGCTGCTGACTGTAAATTATAGTGACATCATTTTAAACCTCCTTTGCACAGCCACAGTGGTATAAAGGGGCCTTAGTGAAAATGAGCATCAATAAATATAGTGTGCCAGTCTGATTTACACATTTCTGTTCCCGTCCCAACCACATCTTTGCCATTACTGCCAATTCGAACCTTTTCCAAGCCAAGGACGACCCATTTGGTTTTTGTCCCTAGGAAGCTCTGGGATTTAAAGACAATCACGAACCTAAAAAAAGAAAGCAAGAGCTGCTGAGACCCACCACAGCAAAATTAGGAGGCCTGCTGGGAGTCAGGTAAGAGCTGCAGGGGAGGCAAGTACTTACCTCAACGTCTTTGAACTCATAAGGAAACTCACTCATCAAAAATGTTTGACTGAAGGAACTGCTGATAATATACAAACCTGAAAACTGACTTCAATGGGATGTGGGCCACTCCCCTATAAAGCTGTCATTTGTCTACTAATTTTAATCTCATTCCTGTAGAAAAGGCATCACTTTTGTAGATTAGAGGAAGAAAGACTGTTTAGTATTGGCTTATTTAAAAAGTTGTAGTTTTACTGATAGTCTAAATAACTAATCTGTCTGAACTTCCTAGACATGGTTTCCGAAATAGCAAGAAACTGGTTTTGAAATGACCATTAGTACTTCTCTCTGCACAGCTCATTAAAGACAAAGGATATTTGTGACTGCACTGTATTAGTGCAAAGCATTTGAGTGCACAACATTTTCCAATTAAAAATCATTACTAACATGCCCCCCTTCTTATCCTTTTCATGCATAAGAACTATGTAATTAAGCTAATTAAGATCATTAAATCCCTAGGCTAAGAAAATGCCCTCAATTCAGTTCCTTGGGAAACTGCAAGATAACTGAAGTGGGTTAATGTGGCTGCTGTTTGGGATAGTTTTGCAAAAAAATACAGAGCACTGGAAAAAAAAACTTTAGGTGTAGGATATCAGAGGAAATAGACTTGCAATTTCTTTCAAGAACAACACCCCCATCAAGTGCAGGCAGGGTGCTTTTGTATTTAGGCTTTCTTGTTATGATTTCACATTATTGCCTTTTTTATTATTGCTTAGCTTTGATTTCCTTCATATCCTTTATTGTATGATAATTGCACTTTCAAGAAACCTGAGCTACATGAAGGGATGAAGTTACTACAGCATTAAATGAATAAAAGACTGGGAGCTGCTGTGCAAACAAAAGTCTGCAGACAGAGTGTAACATCTACCCAAAGTTGGAGATATTTTGCTCTGGGCTGGGCAAGTTAATCGACTGTCTACTTCTCCTTTTTCTCCCTTACTCCCCTCTTTCATGCATACTGATTAGAGAGCCTTGGGTTTGCTGGATTATGTTACCACTTACAACTTCTATAAAATGAGATGGAGCTTGTAAAAAAAAACAACTGCATGCAGATCCACAATTACACTGCTTTAGCAGCACAGCTTGATGTATTCAGAAAATAAAATATATTCTTCACTGGTGGCAGAAGACAACCTTCGTTTCCACTAGAGAGAGTGCCCTAATTTGCCCTAATGTTCTCTCTTTTCAGTCTTCCTAGTAATCAGCAGGCTACCAACCAACACTCCATGCTAAACTGAAAGGAAGCACACAGAGTTCAAAGCTCTTTAGCCTTAATGCAAACCCCTCATTAAGAAACATGAAATTCACTACTTGATATGGTAAAGTTATGGTCAACGAAATAGCAAATACAGTAGCTATGAAAAGCAGCACATCAACAAAATGCTTTTCCTTTAGAGCATTCCAGATTTTAATCCTTTTGGTGAATCATTTTTTTTAGAACCAAATCTGCTGTGAAAAGATTGTTGGGGCAGGGGTTATTATTTGGGGGAGGGGTGTTTTATTTATTTATTTTTGGTTGCTTTGTCTTATAAGAAAGAAGGAACACCTTTCCAATTTTCTAAGTGTCAGATTCTGCCATCCACACTGAGGCTGAATAATATCTCAATCTACTAATAGTCTCATGGCTTTCCCTGGACCTACCAAGGAGTAAGGTACTACTCAATTTACATGGAGCTCAATCTGTTCCTTCTCACAAAGGTTCAAATAAAAACAAGTGTCTGCTGGTGGCAACTGTAAGAACCACCGTGTCTGATTTTCATTTTGCCTCCTGTGCTTTGCAATGATAGAAGCATCAGTCATAACATTTAGGATGCTATCTGAGGCCCATTTCCCTACTGGTATCATATTTAAGCCATCTGCAACGGGCTTATGCTAATTTAAATGAAGCATAGAAAAGACAGGCAACGACAAATATAAACCTACCGTATGTCAAGTGGATCTTGGATGTGTAAATTCCCCCCAAATGTTCATCTTGAATCATACCCCCTAGCCATTCCTCTGGTAACAGTGCCCTTGAGGCTGATGAGCTATTGTGGTGAAGATTAATCATTTAGCTTCATTTCTTCTTCCTGGCACCATTTCCTTTGAGTTTTAGTCATTGAAGAATCATTCCAAAGATATCTCTCATCCCCAAAATGTACACATTAGTTGAATGGCTTCATATAACATGCTTATTTCTTAAGTCGGTAGAATTAGAAAACATGTTCCCAGGACTATACTGGTGACCTACATTGGGCAGTTTCCTTGGATATATTTCTTTAAAGCCTATAAAAGTCTTGGGCTATGGAAGTATTTGATTCTTTTTATTTAGGGAAACTACAAACTCTGCAAACAACTCTCATTAAACTAACAAAATTGCTACAATCTCTACCAAGAGGATGTATGTGTGAGTTAGGGGAAGGATATACAAAATTTCTCTAGATATCAACACATTTAGTTCAGCCTCACTGAAACCATGTCAAACCTCAGGTCATTTGAATGTTGACACAAAATACTCCCTTTAGAAATTTCACAAATATCAGTCCTAAATTGCCTGATGAATATTTTTAGAACTGTCCTCGTGTGCTCTGCTTTAGCCTCTAACGTTAGCTAAGATGTTCTATCTGTCAAATACTGTGAATTAGTTATTGTAGAAGTGAATACATATTGAAAGTGCATGAATTTCCCATAGAACTTCCATTGCTTTTTATCTAATCATTGAGTTATATTTATTTATGTGACTATCTGAAACTATGTTGCCTTCTTTCTGGTTTAATGCAGTAAATATATTTCTTTACAGATTGTCTATACACGTATATCGTTAGGGCCAAACAAAACTCCTTACTTTTTCTTATAAATGTGTTTTATTTTAGTATAGGGTTAATTTATTTTTCTTAATGTCCTTATTAGGACATTTCTGTTCTGAAGACTCACAACTCTGTTTTACCATGCCTGATCTGTCTCCCTCTGTCCAATCCTACATCTCAACATGTCTCTTATCTTGTTGGTAAATTAAGGCCAACTTTTTAAACAATTTTTCCACCTAACCTATCTTTTCTCCATTTTTTCTCCATTACCTTTATAACATTAGCATCTTCTTTTGGCATCTGGACACTTAATATGGGGGTCATCTTTGATGCCTTCCTCTCATTCTCTACATCCATCCAGACCATGTTCAAATTAGGCCATTTCTTCCTCTGCAACATTTCATAGATTCATAAATTTCAACGCCAGAAGAGACCATCATCTTGTCTGAACATATGTATAAGACAGGCCATAATACTTCTCCCCCTAAAAATCCTAAAGCTTATCGTTTAGAAAAAACATCCAATATTGATTTGAAAAATTAGCAGGGATGAAGAATCCACAGTGATGTTTGATAACTATTGGAACAATTTCATTACCCTCACTGTCAGAATTTAAACCTGCTTTCCAGTCTGAATTTGACTAGATTCAGCTTCCACCCATTGGATCATATTATACCTTTCTCTGCTAGACTGAAAACCCATTATTAAATATTTGTGCCCCATGTAGATAATCATAGACTGTAATCAAGTCATCTTTTAACCTTCTCTTTGTTAAACTAAATAGACTGAGGTCTTTGACTCTATCACTATAAGGCATGTTTTCTAATCCTTTAATCATTCTCATGGCTCTCAACTGAGCCTTCTGTAAAGTATAAACATCCTTCTTGAACTGTGGGGACCAGAACTGGACACAGTATTCCAGCAGTGGTTTGACCACTGCCAAATACAGAGGTAAAATAACCTCCTTACCCCTACTCGAGATTCTGCTATTTATGCATCCCAGGAACACATTCACTTTTTTGGCCACATATCACATTGGGAGCTTCTATTCAGCTGATTATCCAGCACAATCACCCCAAATTTTTTCAGAATCACTGCTTCCCAGGATAGTCCTCCATCCTGTAAACATGGCCTATACTCTTTGTTTCAATATGTCCGCATTTACTTTTAGCCATATTAAAACATATTTTTGCTTGTACCCAGTTTACCATGCAATCCAGATCACTCTGAATCAGTGACCTGTCCTCTTCATTATTTACCATTCCCCTAATTGTTGTGTCATCTGCAAACTTCATCAGTGATGATATTATGTTTTCTTCCAAGTCATTGATAAAAATGTTAAATAATATAGGGCCAAGAACCAATCCCCACGGGGCACTCTGGCAACGCACCCATTTTATGACAATTCCCTGTTTTGAGACCTATCAGATGGTTTCTAATCTAGTTAATGTGTGCCATGTTAATTTTATATCATTCTATTTGCTTATTCACAGTGTCATGCTGAACCAAGTCAAAGGCTTTACAGAGTCTATTACATCAAAACTATTACCTTTATCAATCAACCATATCTCATTAAAAAAAGATATCAAGTTAGTTTGACAAGATCAGTTTTCCATAAACACATGTTGATTTGCATTAATTACATTACCCTCTTTTAATTCTTGATTAATCAAGTCTCCAAATCAAATACTCCATTATCTTGCTTGGAATAAGTGCCAGGCTGACAGGCCTATAGTTACCCAGGTCATACTGTTTACCCTTTTTAAAAATTGATACATTAGCTTTCTTACAGTCCTCTGAAACTTCCCCTGTGCTCCAACACTTATTGAAAAATCAACATTAACAGTCCAGTGAGGTCCTCGGGCAGCTCTTCTAAAACTCTTGGGTGCAAGATATTTGGAGCTGTTGATTTTAAAATGTCTACCTTCAATAGCTCCTGTTTAACATCCTCCTGAGACACCAGTGGAATGGAAAAAGAGGGCTATCATCACCACTTGATGGGACTATATCATCTGTTTTTCCCACAAATACAAAAATTTGTATTGAACTCTTCTGCCTTGCCTGTATTATTTTTGCTGCTTCTACCGTTTCCACCTAGAAATGGCTCAATACCATTGTTAGGATTCTTTTTATTCCTAATATATTTTAAAAGATTTTTATTGTTATTAACTCTGCTGGCCATAGGTTTTTCCTTGTGTTCCTTTGCTTCTCTTTCTTACCCTTTCTTCCATTTGATTGATTGATTGATTTTTATAGCTACCTTCAATTTCCCTTTATATCAGGTTATATTTTTAACCATTACAGCCTTTTCCTTTGATTATGGCTTTCGGGATATCTAGCAAGGTGTTCATAAATGATTCCAAATTATCATTCACATTTTTCTTAACAAATCTTCCTCACAGCTGAGTTGCCTCATAATCGTTTTCAGCTTTTTTAAATTAGTTCAGTTAAAGCACCAAGTATATATATTACTGCTCTGGACTTTATTCTGCTTGCACATTATAAATGTAATCAAGTCATGATCACTTGTGCCTAAGCTACCATTAATTTTTAGTTCTGTGATCAGTTCCTCTTTATCTGCTAGGACAGAGTCTAATAAAGAATTCCCTCGTGTTGGCTGCAACATTTTTTGAGTTAGGAAATTGTCGTCTATAATGTTTAGAAATTCCAGGGATGTTTTAGTACTGGCAGCATGAGACCTCCAGCATATGTCACTCAAATTGAAGTCCCCATGAACATGCTGCTTTTTTCCCCTGTACATTATAGATCGGTGCATAATGAGATAGTTATACTGTTCCCCAGTGTGAATTTGATGGCCTGTAGCAGACACCAACTAATACTCCATATTGTGCTTTATCTGTTAGGCCTTTGGTCCATGAGCATTCAAGATCATTTTCTTTTCAGTTATCAGTGACTCAAAAACAGATAATCCCATTTTTGACATAGAGTGCTACAATGAATGTTGGCTAGATCATTGGGCTCAATGGGTAGTGATCAACAGCTTGATGTCTAGTTGGTAGCCAGTACCAAGCAGAGTACATGGGGGATAGGTCCTGGGGCCCTTTTTGTTCAACATCTTCATTGATGATCTGAAGGATGGGGTGAATTGGACCCTCAGCAAGTTTGTAGATGACACTAAGTTGGGGGAGGGAGTGGTAGATACCCTGGAGAGCAGAGATAGGGTACAGAGTGATGTAGATGAATTGGAAGATTGGACTAAACAAAATCGATGAGGTTCAACAAGGATAAGTGCAAATTCCTGCATTTAAGAAGGAAGAATCCCACACACTGCTACAGACTGGGGACCGACTGGCTAGGCAGCCGTTCTGCAGAAAAGGACCTGGAAGTTACAGTGGACAAGAAATTGGATATGACTCAGCAGTGTGCCCTGGTTGCCAAGAAGATTAACGGTATATTGGGCTGCATTAGTAGGAGCACTGCCAGCAGATTGAGGGAAGTGATTATTCAGCCCTGGTGAGGCCACATGTGGAGTACCATGTCCAGTTTGGGCCCCCTGCTACAGAATGGTTGTGGACAAATTGGGGAAAGTCCAGTGCAGGACATTGAAAATGTTTAGTGGGTTGGGGCACATAAATTATAAGGAGAGGCTGTGTGAATTGGTCTTATTTAGTCTACAGAAGAGAAAAATGAGGAAGGATTTGATAGCAGCCTTCAACTACCTGAAGAGGGGATCCAGGGAGGATGGAGCTAGGCTCTTCTCAGTGGTGGCAGATGACAGAACAAGGAGCAATGGTCTCAAGTTGCAGTGGGGGAGGTCTAGGCTGGACATTAGGATTAACATTTTTCACTAGGAGGGTGGTGAAGCACATGAATGCGTTACCCACAGAGGTGGTGGAATCTCCATCCTTAGAGGTTTCTAAGGCTCGGCTTCACAAAGCCCTGGCTGGGATGATTTAGTTGGGGATGCTCCTGCTTTGAGCAGGGGGCTGGACTAGATGACCTCCTGAGGTCCCTTCGAACCCTAATCTTCCATGATTCTATGATTCTGCTTCCCCTGTTGCCCACTCAATCCTTCCTCCATAAATTATAACCATGGATTTTAACATTCCTATCATGTGAATCATCCCACCAGTAACACCAGCTAGATCTATTTTTGCTCATAAACAATGCAATTCCAATTTCTCTTGTTTGTTAGCCAGGTTCCTAGCACTGATGTATAGGCAATTCAAAATTTTCTTTTCTCCATGTCTTTTTAGATCTGACCCTTCCTTTGTGTCTTGATATCTATAAATCTCATACATCCTGGCTCATGAACTCGTATATCCACATCCCTCTGTTTCACAAAAAGTTCCCATTAAATGAATCACCCCAGGTTATCTGCATAGCTCAGTTGTGTAATTGCATAATTGTTGTAGCCAACTTGCTTCTTCATGCAGTGCCCTCTTCAACACTAGTCACCCTGACTCCTCATGTAACATCTACAACTTAGATTGCATATCTTTTGATGATCTAAAATGTAATGGTAATAAAAATGGAAGAGAAAAAATTATTTCTAGTAGGGTAGTCTTTGGCATCGTTGCAATACTTAGTTCTAAATTGACATCCCAGTCACAGTTGAAAAACACAACAAAGGTAGAAAAGCAGTATAAGGAATAGTGCACCAATAGATGTCCTCAGTATAAAAATGTGAAACTTTTGCTGATGGAATTGGCATTTCATGGAGAAATACAGGGAAATACCTGTCCACACAAGGCAGGTATTTATGTTAGAATAAACATGTACATATCTTTAACTACAGGCAGTTGATAGACAAGCAGTGGATGCCTTTTCCGTTCTTTGTGTAGAAATGTAAACCTAAGACAGTTCTGTGATTTTTTCTTTAACAATGACTGCATCAGGGCTAGAATATGACATTATCTGAAGGTGGAGTATAAATGAATAAGAAGAAACCATTGCAGCTCTCATCTGGCAAACAGAAGGAGCCAGGACAAGCCTAATACATTATTCACTAGCAAGTGGTAGAATCACAGAGCGAGCAGATGTAACAGATTCATTGTACAAGATATTCATCTTCTGAAATAAGAGCACGCTCTATGCTCCTTGGGTCCCATTAAAAATATTAGTATGCAAAAACGACAACAAAAATCTAAACAAAACTGTGCCCAAAATAAATTTGATTTAGGATTATACGGTCTTGCTTGGTTTGCATTTGCCTGTTTGTTTTAATGGCATTTAATTTAGATTAAAAAAACCCCATTTAATTATATAAAATAAACAAGCGATTATTGAAGATATATTTCACACAGAACATACAGATAGAAAAACTAGGTCACAGCCATGGGCTGTAGAGCCTGCACTGGCACCTAAAAGGTTAAAGGAGCCTGATCGTGCTGATAATGTCTCTGATTACACCTGGGGAGGGTGGGGTCAGGTGACGGGTGGACTTGCACAGGGTCATTTGGCAGGCGGCACAGGAGAGATGATGTGGTGAGTGCTCTGTCTGGGAAGGGGCCTGCTGGAAGGGCAGAGAAGTAGACTGTCTGCTCCTGAAGTAAATAGAGAACTGTGCTAAGGTGGGGGTAAAGTGAGAATCAGGAGACTGTGGACGGATGTGAAGAGGTCCTATCGTGGTTGAAGCTTGCCTGAGTGAGAGGGGCTGGCCCCTTATTGGAGCTGGAGATTGGAAAGGTGTGCGAATATTACGTTCAAGCTGAGATGTGCCTGTCAGGGAGAGGTAACTGAGCCTGATATTTCCATTGGACTGGTTAAAGGATTCTGTCACCTCAGAAGAGGTGGAAATAAATCGTGGTCTGGCCAGAAGGCTGAGTTACAGGAAGAGGTAGACCACTGGAGTGGCTGTTTGCAAGGAGTGCCAGGTGGAGGAAAACCCGCTATGCAATGCACATTCATGAAAGGGCATTCCATTGGTGAGTCCACCTTTCTACAGTAACAAACTGTATACTGCTATGTTTTTAATCATTGCTCATGTACAACTGTCCTATTGTAGTCAGAGATTAAATATCCGTTAAATCATATGGGAATGTATTTTCAAATTCAACCTCTAAATTGATTCACAGAGAACTGCGTTTGCAAAGATCTATATGGTCAAACTGCAAAGTTTGCACTGCCATATTGTTTAGATATCCATCCTATTACCTGACTTATGTGGAAAAATGCCATTTGCACATGCCAACGTGTGAGTTGGAAGCCAGATTAATGTGTATTGGACCAAACTTTCAAAAGGGACACCTATCAAACCTTAAATAACTTATAGCAATCAATTGCTTTCTCATTATCAATCCACAACTATTTATGATATAATTTAAATTTAATACAATTTGAGTCAATGAGTCAATGTGAGCCTCTTGTTACAGACTACTACTGTGTTACTAATTACACAGACTAATCACAGAAGAAAGCTGGTCTGGTGGTTAGGCCATTATTAGCCTGTGAACTGGGAGATCTGGTTTTAATTCTCTGCTCTGTCACAGACTTGTGTGATCATAGGCAAGCCACTTAGGGCTTGTCTGCATGGGAAAATGTACTGGCATTGCTATACCACTGTAGTTATACTGCTGTATTTATACTAGAATAACTCCCCATGTGGATACTCTTATTTGAAATAACAGTGGCCTTTTTTTGGTGTGACATATGTCACAGGTCCACATGGAATCGCCATAGCAGTATAACAGTACATTTCCACATGTGGGCAAGCTCTTCATCTTTTTGTTCCTCACTTAGGAAATAGGGATAATAGCAGTTACAGATTGTGTGTGATGCTCCCCAGGGCTGTGAGACACCTCACCGTCACCTATCCTTAGCATGAGGAAACTACCTTTGTCACTTCTGTGGATCTGCTCCCTGAAATCACCAGCCTCTGGCAAGGCAAGCACCCGTTATCCTCCAGTCCCCCGCAGGCCTCACTCCCTCCACAGGTTAGCGATGGCAACATGCCAACCCCCTAGTTCCCTGAGCATTCCCTGTGGTGTCCAGCCTCCTACCCACTGAACACACACGGAATTACCAGACCAGACATTCCCAAAGGAACACACCAGCTAGTAAGATTCATTTCCAGACCACCACTTTGCCTAAAACCACAGCACATTGATACAGTTATAGTGAAAACAAGGATAAGTTAATTATCAAAGAACAGAGATTCAAGTGATAGTGAGTAAGATTATTGGAAACAAATGGTTACAAATAAAACACAACCATAAGTCTTTCCAGACACTAAGCTAACTGGTGAACCTCCTGTCCAAAGACGTTTCTGACCCAAAATTCTCTTCAGCATTTTCAACCAAGCCTGGCTGACACCTCTTTTTCTTGAAGGAAACCTGCTGTCTGCTTACTTCCTCAGTGAAGAGTGTCCAAGTGTCTTCTTTGCCCTGCAAATATGGTAGAGCAAATCTTTGATATGCACTTCAAGAAAGGGTTCCCTGCCTCTCCCTCCCCCTGTTTACTTCTTCCTATTACCTTTCTTTCTTTGAAGTTGTCACGATCCTTCATTTGCATTCAGTTCAGACTGGTGAGTTGATCCATCATTGTGAATTATGTAATCCTTGTTTTACGTTTTGATTAGCCACATAGATAACAGTCCTTGTCTGACAGAAACCTGGCTTTTTCACCTTTGCTGGTGACCAGTCCCTAGAAACAGATTCTAAGAACACACTTTCAATACCTATGCAGAATTCTTCATTGAGGATCTGTACATACATTTCACAATGATATGGATGACCAGAATGTCTTAAGCACTTACTGAAGGCCTCACATGGCCATCTGGTATACAAAACATAAATACCAGGCTCAGGAGATCCCTGTAACCCCTGTGCACCCTCTGTGCCCTGTGTCAGTGGCACTAAAAGGGCCCTGGGTCACAAGTGCTCAGATATTACAGCAAGAGAGGTCACCTGAGTGCATAGCTATTATGGAGGTGATGGTATGATGCCATAGTTAAGGCTGTGTCAGAAGCTTTCCGTTAACAGGAACATTAAATCTTTATTTGGCAAAAATCTCCTTAAAATGGCAAAAATCAAAACAATGCAGTATAAGGCCTAGTTTTGGTAGGGTTTCCATAACTGTACTTGATGCTATATGTTCGTCACAGAAGGCAAGGATGAACCAAGGACCTCTTGCACTTGTAGTGGAAGGTAGGGAGGTATATGCTGGTCCTTAGTTCCTGGGGAAGTTCATTCCACAGCCTCAGACTAACCCCTGAGAAAGTCTCCTGCACAGACAAGCTTGATTCTTATTATCAAGAGTTCCATTATGCCTGAGGAGCAGAGATGTCAACCATGTTCTTCATCCCAGAGCATTAGCAATCTCTTAAATACAGGGTCCAAGGAATCGAGTGCCTTGAAGATGAGGGCTGAGATCTTGAACTTGACCTGATATTCTATGGGAAGCCAGTGTAGAGCAGAGGACAGGTTTAAGGTATAGCCTGTGTTGCTGAGGTGATATGCTGCAATGTTTTATATTAGTTGAAGTTTCCTAAGAGCAGTTGGCTTCACGCCCTGGTATATTGCAACCTCTAAGTAGTTTATATGGGAGATAATGAAGGTGTGTACAACCAAGGCCAGGTCCATCACATTGGGATGGAGTCTTCTAGTCAGCCAGAGAAGATAGAAAGTATTATCTTACATTGACCTCAGCAGAATAACTCCCCACATGCATGGAAGGTGGCACAGCTGACTGTCTCAATCTGTGGCTATAAATGATATTAAAGCAAATGAATTCATTATTAAGGTTCTGAGTTAGACTGCCAGTCTGATGAAGCTGAGGTACGTATTGTTTTGGGGTATTTGTTAGTGGTAAAACTGAAAGCTTTATGAAGCATTGAAGTTTTACTGAGTGTTTTATAGGCAACATGAGCATGGAAAAGAATGCACAAATCTTTCCATTTAACTTCATATTTCCATGCTTTTAAGGTTTGAGGTAGATGGGATGTGCCCGGCACTTTAACTCATTAAACCTAATCTTTGTTTGCTAATACAGATTATTCCATTTTATTACTTGTATTATTCCCATCAATTACTGTGATAGAGGGGGCTACCCCATCCACTTGGGCACTGAGGAATGACCCTTTAGCCATTTTGGATTTCATATTTCTTTGTCCTTTCCTTGCTGTGCCCCATTCTCCATGGGGTTCAATTTGAGGTAAGCAGCTGAATGGCAGAGTGCCGCTATCTGAGGTTCTGCTTAATGGCCGTTGAGAACAGGCCATTAAGAATGGCCATTAAGAATGGCCATTGAGAGCTCCCTGGATTTGTTTGGTAGGAGCTCACCTTCCTTCCTCAGAGCAGGGCAGTGGTTTATGTAGGACTCCTGTCTCACGCATTTCCCTTTCCTCCACCCCACTTCCACTTTACTTACCTGTAATTTTGTGTGTCTGATTGTGGTAGGAGATTCCCTCTTGGTTCTGGAGAATTTCTTTCCTTTTTACTTTGCTTTTATATCTCTGGCTTGCTCTCCTTCCTTGTGTATTTTCTTGCCAGGGTGGGATTTCTTTAACTAAAGAGATGCTAGCCTAATTAAGGGTTGGGGCTGGCTTGCTCAGGTAATAGCTGAGCTCCCAACACCCTAATGAAGATGGAAGTGGCTTCATTATACCAATATGAGTATTTCAGGTACAGGAATTTATTTCTAGGGCAGAACATATCTAAATGAAAAGACTCTTGGAAGTCTTGGAACTACTTCTCCCACGTCCCCAAACTTGTGACCCATTCAAAAGAGCAGTGGATTTAGAGATAAGACTTTTCCTTTCAGAAGATGTGCTGGTTTGTCAGCTAACTTACTTTGTGTCAAAGTAAAACTAACTGGCCTGTAGGTCCCAGGTTTTCCCCAAGAACTATACCTAAAGAAAGGCACATGATCTGCTATCCTCCACATGGTCGCTGAATTTAATTAGGTTAAATACTAGGGAGATAATAGGGAGATACACATCCCAAATTGGAACTATATTTTTTCTTCTAAAAGTGTTTTTGATTATATATTTGTTTTATTCAAGTGCCATGATATCTTCCAATGCATGAAAGAGACTCTATAGATGCCAATTTTTTTTGATTATAATTGTTTTTTTAAAAGGCAAAAATCATCTGGCTTCAAGTTCTGACAACGTTTTCAACAGATCTAATGCCAAAACATTAATCTATTTGTCCACTTTGAAAGTCCTTGAATTATTTTAAGGAGATAATTAAAATACTTACAAATAGGATATTTTCCTCTTCCTGATTGCATGCATTGTTTCATTTTATGTAAAACTGTGAGTGAATGTAGGGTTTATGAAAATGACGGATTATCAATACCAGCTTGAGCCAGGCATCATTTTGGCAGGTGTTGCACAAACTTTCCCCACAGAGGTCTGCTAATGCGCCTGTAACCTGATCTGCAGCATCCATGCTATTCCAGCCCTAGGCCTCCTGATCAAAGACTGCCAAACATAATGGGTTATGCCAACTTGTATGGTGTTTTAGTAATATGAATAACAGAGGACTAGGATGAGACCACCAACATCATATTCTCTTAGCAGTGCCCTAAATCATATTCTTAAACAAACAATACCACTGCTTTAAAATCTTTGCAGGAAAGAAAGATGGGATTAGATGCTGAGGCATCATCTACCTCAACAAAGAATATTAAGGGGCTGTCTGTACCTTAGTTGGCAATCACATGACACTGATTGGAAACTATGAAGGCAGCATCTGGCCTCTTGGCAGACTCAACTGGCTGGTTTTGTTGGCAACCTTCAAGTTGCCTGCAAATCTCACATAGTCCAGACAGCCAAAGGATAATCTTGTACTCTTGGGAAATGTTTTATTAAAATCAGTGTGAATTTTGAGAATTTATGGAATTTAATTCTTTTCAAAATCAATCTGGTGCTTTAGGTGTTCATTAAAATTGACTGCAAAGCTGCTTACACAACAGGAGAAGGACGTTCCAAGCATCAGTACTGAGGGTTGTGCAGGACAGTAGTCTAGCAGAGTGGCCTAGTGGATAGGGTACAAGGCAAGAGAGCTGGGTTCTTTTTTTGGCTTTACCACTGTTCTGCAATGTGAACTGGGGTGAATCACTTTTTGTCCATTTCCCGTCCTGCCTTATCTACTTAGACTGTAAGATTTTCAGGGCAAAGATTTTTACTATTGTCAACACATAGGACCCTGATCTCAGTTGGTACCTCTAGGCATTGTTGTCAGACAAATCATAAAATTGTATTATTTTTCTTACTCTTGAAGCCAAATTGTAATCCTAGAGCAATATTAACTGGCACTTGTATTTATATTCTGTTTTTTGTGGTTTTTTTAAAACAACCCTATAAGTTCCTTAGTTAATTCCGAGAAGTCCATTAAAGGTTATGTTTAACATTAACAAATAATATTCTCTAATGTGTTTTCATACTTTATTTTCTGGCGGTCTGTTGACTTATTCTGTTCTGATAGTTCCTTAATAAACCTATAACAAAATTTTTGAACCCAGGCACCTCAAATTCATATTTAGGCCCCTAAATAGATCTGGCCTATCTTTAAAAGATACTGAACCCCTGCCTGGGTGGCAAGAAGGGTTGCTTAGCAACTCAGAAAATCAGACCCACTTCTATTTAAATGCTTAAATGTGGAATAAGAATCATAACTATAGGCACCAGATTGGAAAATGTTGACTCTATTTTCTATTTCCTTTGTAATACCAAGACATAATGGGACAGCCTATTCAAAGTTGAGCTGTGTGCTTACTGTATAACCATTAGCTGAAGCTGTTTAATAAAACATGATCTTCTCTCTAATGTAACAAAAGGAAGGTATTTTAATGTCAGCAGCTACTTTAGAAAATCTGGGCAAAGCCTGCAGTGTCCATGCAGATATCTATGTGTGACTGTGCTTGGAGTCCTGACCCCTGCACATGGAACGATTTATCTCACAATGTAGAAAAGTTGCCATGGTGACAAGAGCTCTGCAAATAATTATATAAATGATACACGAAAGATTTTATAAGCATACATTAAAGCTCCCGTTCTCATAGAGACTTCTTTTGTTACATGACGATGAGGAAAAGTGTCACCTGGAGTTATTCCGGCTGTATGCGTTTATGGGGTGCAATAAAGGAAGTAAAACCTTCCACAAACATTTGTTTTGGGAAGTCAGCATCAAGATCTATTGACCCAAGAGGTAAATATTGACAAGGTGAAACAATGCATCTCGCGGGACAATAAACCTGATGCTCATTAAAACAGGATGTCAGTGGCTCTCTCCAGCAATACAAAACAGCTCTAAAGCTTGTTTAACCAACTCTAGGAGGATGTCCCTGCCACTGACATGTACTCACCTGACGTGAAACCACCAGACAAACTACTGTGCCACCCCAGGGTAGTGAAAGGGGGCATGGCTAGAACAAAGTTGTGTACCATGCATCCCAGGCTGCTCTAATCCATGTCAGTGACCAGCCTGGGTTCTGGATGGTCCCAAAAGTGGGATAGGTCAAGTGGGTGTGGGTGGGTGTTTCAAAGGCACTATTTGTTCCCCATTCCTCTCTGGCTTTGCACCAAGCACAGCTCTGTCACACTGGAGGCTTCGGGCAAACATGTATTTTATACATTTGTGAGGGCCAGTTCCTGGGGTTGTTCTCAGCACAGAACTCAAGTTTAAGTCAGCTGGAGTTCCCTGTCCAGAGCAACTGGGGAACTGACCTTGAATGTTTTCATCAGACCTACCTGGCACTCTCTGCATTATAGCAACAAATTTGTTTTATAATCTTTTCAAACTGACTAAGACATGGAACCTGTGATCCAGGGTGGGAGGGGAGTTATTCTTCAGCGTTATAACCAATCAGGAAGAAAATGTGCATATGTTTATCTGATTGGCTCATCAGAGACAAATGTTTTTGGTGAGCTCAGTGAATCGGGATGCAGTATTTACATATGCAGACTGGCGGGTTAACATTATTCCAGATTACCCTCAATATTTTTTAGTAAAGAGGAGGAAAACAGACTTTTTGACTATTTCAGCCAAGCAGTAGCCACGGTTTTCCACAGAATTATTTTGTTTATTTAAAACAATGTAAATGTCTTCCATGATTTTTAGGTGCTTTAGGTATCTATCCATATGCAATTAATAAAAATGCAATGATTAATCTAACTGAACCGATGGTCAATTAAAAGTTAAATCAATCTATCAATACCTACATGGAGAACACAACTTTGATAATGGGCTCTACAGTTTAGCAGATAAACATAGAACAAAATTTAATGGTTGGAAGTTAAAACTAGACAAATTCAAATTAGAAATAAAGTGCACATTGTTAACAGTACAGGTTCTTTTACCATGGGAACTACTTACCAAGGCCATGGTGGATTCACGATTACTGGCAATCTAAGTCAAAATTGGATGTTTTCCTAAAAGATACGCTCTAGTTCAAATAGGAATTAATTCAGGGAAACCCTATGGCCTGTGTTGTATAGGAAGGCAGAATAGATTATCACAATGATCCCTTTTGGCCTTATAATCGATGAATTAACTAGCTGAAAATATCCACCACTATTATTTTCTGAACCCTGACCAGGCCTGGTTCCTCAAAACAGAAATAAAGATGCAATTTTCACACACCCTGAAGGTTGGCAAATTTGGGTTTTTTTACTGAGATGAGAAATGAGGCCACTCTAGGACCCCCATAGAAAATGTCCTGCCACCTCCATCTTTTTTTTTTCCAGACCAAAAAACCAACAGCTCAAGTACCTCTACTTCATGAAACTGTAATGATCTGTCAGATAGGCAAATGTCAGGTCACCTAGCACTTGAATCCCAAATTCAGCAAGGGACTTAAACATGTGCCTAACTTTAAGCATGCGAATAGTATCACTGAAGTAATACAAAATAAGTCAAAGCCAACACATCACATTCCAGCCAGAGATGACTAGGCAACTGTCCAGACTGTGAAGCACTGATATGACAGGCTCATGGCCTAAAATACTGCTGAGTAAGTGAGAAATCAAATTCTCCACTAGTTTGGTTTTTGGATGGTTTTTAGTATTAACCATAGTTTAGGTAGAACACATCATAACAGTCTAACATAAAAGTGACAAACATGGATGAATGTAGCAAAGTCGGCATCCTAATAAAACAGGTGCACACTTCTTGAAAAGTGTAGATAGAAAGACATCATCTTAGACACAGATCTACCTGGTCATTCAAAAGTGACATCAACCTGAGAACAAAAAGATGGGTGCATTTGTAACTGCTACTATTTCTTCTGACTGATTTTCAAAATTTGCACATGTGATGTGTCCCAATAGCCCTTCTGTGTGTTTACAATGGCTTTGGCCACGTTGTCCTCAGAGATAACTTATTGCCTCTGGAGGAGAGTTCAGTTCTGTGCTTTTCATGAAAGGAGACAAACAGTGAACAAGTTAAGTCAGGTGGGGTTAGTGATGAAGATCACTGCACTAATTAAGCTATGATGCATTTATCTTCATACCATAGTGCATTGACTTTGGGTGGTTGCTGCTCATCTGCCATGTGAATCAACAGCATGCACATTTCCAGTTTGGGTTCGTAGTACGTCAATGAGATCCCTTGCATGGTAGAAAGGGTCTCAGATTTTGTCCTGATTTGTTCTATAAATACCATGCTGAGGGTAGAAATATGTTTTCCTCAAAATGAAAGGCCAGAGAGATTACATTGGTAGGTTTTTATATATAAAATGTTTGTTTTATTTAAGCTGCTCTAAACTCCTCTGGAAGAGGTCAGAGCCTCTGATAACTGATAGCTCAGTTGTCTCTTGCAGGGAGGAGGGGAGAAAAACTGTGCTGTAAACTTAAATTCATTAGAAAATCATCAGAGCACCATGAATTTGATCACACCTGCTAGGAAAAAAGCTTGAATAGAGTCGACATGCTACCCGATGGCTTTTCCTCCTCTTATGATTTTTAAATAAATCTTATTTATTTACAAGTGACAGTGAACTCTATATTGCACTCTTCACCAACCAACCAGCTGAAACACTTTTCTATCCCCATGAACAGTTCAAAGAAACAAAGATTCTAGCTCACTGTTTCAGGGTGGAATAATTTAGGTGCTTCTTACTCATGAAGAAGCACAAAAGAGAATCAGTTACAGTGAAGAGCATCATTGAATTATTTATTGCCTCAGATGTTCTTCCCTTTATTTGTAGGACAGTACTTGGTTGCATTTACCACAATGCTGATTCAAGAAACAGCCTGGTAATAGTACATAGGAAAACCACAGATTACATAAATTTGAGCAGGGCTATATCAAGCATTAGTGGAAGGGCAAATGGTGTCAAGAAATGGCTGTACATATACTATAACTTTTACTTACTTGGAAGGCTTATGTGGAGGAAGCTAACAGTAAAACTTAGATTTCAAATTTGTCTGGTAACAACACTAAATATATATACAACTTTGTCTGTTCTATATATATGACATACAAGCAAATACAGTGAAGTGAGGAAGTTTTTTTTTTTTTAAATTGTTCTCTTGCACATCAGTTCTCATGGAAATTGTTCTTATCCCACTTTCTGTTCAGCGTCTAAGCAATATATTGTTGTTTGCTTCTATTTTTGATGATTTTTGGGTGGCAATCATGTGCATTTTTGTCTTAGCTACTATGGCAACCAGCCAGTTGTTTGTCAGAGGGCCCAGCCATGGTTGGCCATCTCTTCACATTATTGCTGGTGGCGTGAATTTGCAATCTGATATATTTTCCAAGATACATCTTTATTTCCTAAACTAATGCCAGTTTTTATTCATTCTATTAAGTGGGTCTGGATGAGCATTACATAATCACACCCATTATTTAATGCAGATGTTCTCAGGGCACTCTTGCCCAAGTATCTCTTCAGCAGTTGGGCAAAAGTGGTCATTTTTGACTGGCTTCATGTCAAAAGGTCTTCCACTGAACCTGACCATGCTTGCAGTTAATTTGTCTATTGCACAGAGTTTAGTTATGTCTTTCAATGATTAGTTTAACTGTTGGGTTTGTCTTTTTTTACTATGTACAATAAAGTAAGTAATAACTGGTGAGCACATGGGGCCTTGTTGACTCTGCTTGGGTGACTCAGCCATGCCCTTAGATTTTGAGTGATTGCTTTGTAGTTAGATTGCAGGTGGCCTGCGGTAGGCCATTGGCCATGTACCCCATGCCAGTGAACCTGCAAGAGAAAACCAGCTGAGCAAATTTCTACCATCTGTTGCCACTGAAGTTGAACTACCATGGGGCCTGCAAACACTGGCCCTAAGGGAAACTGCTGCTAGCTTCTTCAGTCAATTGTAGGCACCACAGCAGACTTGTTAAATGACCGTGTCAAGTAGTGACAGAATTTACAGAATTCTGCATGTAGCGGGCTTCTCGTGCACTGGGTGCTGGAGAAGGCTACAGCACGAACTGGAGAGCTGGGAAATGGAAATAGACAACCTACCTTCTTGCAGCTGGTCAAAAAAAGCAGTAACACAGTTGCTGAAAACATTTTGAATTTTTTTGACTCTTTCTTTGAAATTTCCTTCCAACCAGTTTCAGAGCTGCTACAAAAGCCAAAGACATTGCAAAAGTTTGTACAATATTTCTTTGGAAGGTTCCTTTGACATGTTGACATCTGCTGTTTAAAAACAAAAGAAAATGACATAGATCTGAAAAATTCTCACCAGCTCTCTAAAGGTTTAGGAAAGAAGACAACTAGATGCACAGGAAAATCCATTTGAAATGGGTATTTTCATAAGAAAGCTATTAGGGTAAGGAATTATTTTGTTTTAAAAACAATTTTATGTTGAAATCTTGGCAGTTGCTTCCTTTTTATGACACTCTTCTTTCTCCAAATTTTGAATGATCTTAGCTACCCAGAGCCTTTCAGTACAGCTGTTATAAAGCTCAGAGCTTCACCACACTCTTCTGTTTCATTATTAGTCAGCAACTGTTTCATAAATCCAAAGAATAACCTATAAATATTAGAAAATGTCTATGTATTATTTTGGTTTTGTTCTATGCAGCGTGGATTTCTTCTTGCACATCAACGTGAAAGTCATACAGAGGACTTCAGAAATGAATGACAGACTAGGAAATAGAAAACTGTTAAATATCTCAAGCCAGAAAGAGGGAAAGCCATATAATGCAGGATCCTCAGCTGGTGGAAATCAGTGTGGCCCCAATGACGTCAGTCTTAAAAAGTGGTCCAGTTTTTAAAATTGCAACTACATTACATTTAAAATCAGTGTTTGAAGGCAAATGATGGGTCTGTGGGGAAGGAAGGGCCTGAACTGGGGTGTGACAGAGTCCAGGGAGTTAACAGGTGAGCTTGACCTCTCAGCACTCTGACACCAATTAGTTCCTTCAGAAAAGGCAGATGGGGGGTCATTGAAATTAATGATCTAAAAAGGTGAGGATGGGGCTGGGTGAACTAAAGATTCAATGGACCCATCAGCTCAAGACTAATAAGAAGGGCACAGGGGAGGACGTGAGGGAAGAGAGGAACAGGGCTACCTGAGCCTCGTCTCAGAAACAGCTCAGAGAAGAGACTTCTCTGCTCCTTTCCAGCCCTGGGAGGGAAGAGCCAAAAGCACAGGCAGCATTGCAAACAGCTTGGCTGCACTGGACTGTAAAGCTGCTGATAAAGGGAACATAAATAAATGGCACAATGTGGATACACAACTAGTGGAGTCAGAGCAGTTTCTGCAGTGCTAGAAAGCAAGAATGGGGTGAGCCCCGTTACATCAGGGTTCTTTGTTTCACCTAGAATCATGGAATCACAGAATATTAGAGTTGGAAGGGACCTCAGGGGATCATCTAGTCCAACCCCCTGCTCAAAGCAGGACTATCCTCAGCTAAATCATCCCAGTGAGGGTTTTTTAAGCTGCAGCTTAAAAACCTCTAAAGATGGAGATGCCACCACCTCCCTAGGTAACCCATTCCAGTGCTTCACCACCCTCCTAGTGAAAAACTTTTTCCTAATGTCCAACCTAGACCTCCCCCACTGCAACTTGAGACCATTGCTCCTTGTTCTGTCATCTGCCACCACTGAAAACAGCTTAGCTCCATCCTCCCTAGAACCCCCTTTCAGACAGTTAAAGGCTGCTATCAAATCCCCCCTCATTCTTCTCTTTTGCAAACTAAACAGGCCTAGTTCTTTCAGCCTCTCCTCATAAGTCTTGTGCTCCAGCCCCCTCATCATTTTTGTTACCTTCTGCTGGACTTTCTCCAACTTGTCCACATACTTTTTATAGTGGGGGCCCCCAAACTGGACACAATACTCCAAATGCAGCCTCACCAATGCCGAATAGAGGGGAATAATCACTTCCATTGATCTGCTGGAAATGCTCTTACTAATGCAGCCCAATATTCCATTAGCCTTCTTGGCAACCAGGGCACACTGCTGACTCATATCCAGCTTCTTATACACTGTAGCCCCCAGATCCTTTTCTGCAGAATTGCTGCCTACCCCATCGGTCCCCAGTCTGTAGCTGTGCATGGGATTCTTCCACCACGTGCAGGACTCTGCATTTGTCCTTGTTGAACCTCATCATATTTCTTTTGGCCCAATCCTCCAATTTGCTTAAGTCCTTCTGTATCCTATCCTTACCTTCCAGGGTATCTACCACTTCCCCTAGCTTAGTGTCATCTGCAAACTTGCTGAGGGTGCAATCTACCCCATCCTCCAGATCATTAATGAAGATGTTGAACAAAACTGGTCCCAGGACCGACTCCTAGGGCACTCCACTTGTGACCGGCTGCCAGCTAGATATGGAGCCATTGTTCACTACTCGTTGAGCCCTTTGCTCTAGCCAGTTCTCGATCCATTTTATAGTCCATTCATCCAACCCAGACTTTTTTAATTTGCTGATAAGAATACTGTGGGAGACCGTACCAAAAGCTTTGCTAAAGCCAAGGTATATCACATCCACTGCTTTCCGCACATCCACAGAACCAATCACCTCTTCATAGAGAGCAATCAGGTTGGTCAGGCATGACTTGCCCTTAGTGAATCCATGTTGACTGCTCCTGGTCACCTTCCTCTGTTTTAAGTGCCTTAAAATCGATTCCTTGAGGACCTGCTCCATGATTTTTCCAGGGATTGAGGTGAGGCTGACCGGCCTATAGTTCCCTGGATCCTCTTTCTTCCTTTTCTTGAAGATGGGCACTATATTTGCTTTTTTCCAGTTATCAGGGACCTCCCCCAGTTGCCATGAGCTTTCAAAGATAATAGCCAATGGCTCTGAAATCACATCAGCTAACTCCCTCAGCACCCTCGGGTGCATTGCATCTGGCCCATGGACTTGTGTATGTCCAATCTTTCTAAATAGTCCTGGATCTGTTCCTTCAGCACTGCGGGATGTTCACCTCCTCCCCATTCTCTGCTGCCCAGTGCAGTAGTCTGGGTGCTGACCTTGTCTGTGAAGACAGAGGCAAAAAAGGCATTGCGTACCTCAGCTTTCTCCACATCCTCCATCACTAGGTTGCCTCCCCCATTCTGAAGAAGTTGGCATCACAGAGAAGAAAACTGGACATGATAATATAGGAAAATGAAAATCTCAACTTCTTAAAGAAGGATCTTGGGAGAGAAAAGAATCTCCTAATCAGTGTGATATTATAGACTGAACACTGCATTCATTCTAATACATTTCAGAACAGAGCGAAGCAAAGAGCAGGGATTCTCATTCTTTACAGCTATTTCTTTTTGAAGATGCTACTCCTTTCCAGTATTTCCAATCTGCGTTTTCCTGCACCGTCAGGCCATCCTTGCACTCTCATCAATTTTGATGTAACTGATTCAGAAGGGAAGTATGGAATACTGAACTCAGAACTTGACAGGCAGTTGAACATATACTCCTCTAGTGTACTTTTCGTTTTAGAATTAGGACTTTCACCACTGGACCAAATCCTGGCCTCAGAGACTTACCCTCAATCCCCACATAAATCAATGGAACCTGTGTCTATATGAGGATAGAATTTGGACTGTTCTGGTTTTGTAGCATTTTTTAAAAACCTCTTTTACAACTAACCCTTAGTTTTTCTCTCTGCAATTCTTTTCTTTTACCTTCAGTAATGAAATAATTCATAGGTATCAGATACATATATAGCACCTTGTAGTTTCAAAATAGGGCATTAAAACCATGAATTTGCTAAATTGAAGGGAGCATATTCCAGAGGTGAGCGACACATATTTCACATGTGCGGGCTATACTATCTAGATAATCCTAATGCATCCATTACTATAGTATCTGGCCTCTGTGGATTTACTTTTCAAAGTGCTGAGCACTCTCAACTCCATTTAAAATCAATGGGAGCTCTGGATGTTCAGCAACTCTAAAATTAGGCCTCATACCTAATCCTATACCCTTGAGGCCTGGTTCTGATCTCTCACCAGTTGTGCCCCATAATAACATTTCATGACTATAATATACAGGCTTGGAATCTAAATGAAGTTCTTCTGTCTTAGAAAGGAAGGGTTTTGTTTTGTTTTTTTACCCTTTTCAAAAGTACTATGCATATAGTCATTCGACCTCAACAGGATTTTTGCCTCAATAGGAGTGCAAGACAGAGCCTCGTTTAGCAGCATGTACAGAGCTGAATCATGGCTCTCATTTCTGTTAGACAGCTGTGCACAGCACTTCTCATTTGCCCTACTGAAAATATATCCCTAAAAGCCGTGATGCATAATGTACATCCAGGTTGCAAAGGGACACAGAACTTTAGCAAGAATCCAGAAGTCACCCCAAAGGGAAAGGACAAAGAGCAGCCTAGAAGTGTCAGTTATGTAGCTGTCTCACTTTTTACTACGTTCTTTGTAGAATGGCCATAGAAATCTTTAATAGAGGCTTGCCTCTCTGCTCTGCCAGTATTCAGCTGCCAGGCTACTTAATAAAAGGATTTAAGACTTTTATCATATCTGAATCTACCTTTTCTTTTTTAGAGCTGAATCTCCCTGTTCCTACATACAGCTAGCGGTATATGTCACAATGGCATGCTTTCTGAAGCATAGATACATTCGTCTAATTCCACTGAGATCAGTCGATCTAGTCCTACCTACACCAACTGAGAATCTGACCCTATATTTAGGATCAATATAGTCAAAAATAGAATCCCTGTTACTAGAGCTGGTGAGCAGGAAAAAGCTGAAGAATGGCAAAAATATTAATAAATTATTTGCCCAGTTCCATCAATTGTCTCAATAACAGAAAATTTATTTAAATACTTCTAAAACAATTTCTCCACTGATTCCACTGGAATAAATAATTTGACCATCTCTACTTGCTACATTCATCAAAAGCTTGGAGAAACTAGATGGATGGGGATGGTGATGTTTTGATTTGGGTTTTTTGGTTGCCTCATCCTGATGATTTCCTTGTTTGGTATCCTGGAATTATAGTTGAATGGCGCTTGCTGCTGTTTTCATGTGACTGGGGAAGGCCATCAGGGAGTTTCTGGTCCTTTCCTAGTTCTGCATCACATGAAGATCCTAGTGGATAGGGCAATGGACCAGGACTCAGGAGAACTGGGTTATATTCCTGCCCTACCACCAGCTTGCTGGGCAACCTTGGGCAAGTCACTTTGTTTCTATGCCTCAGTTTCCCCATCTGTACAATGGGAATGAAGATGCTGCCCTCTTTATGACATGCTTTGAGATCTACTGATGAAAAGCACTGCATAAGAGGTAGGCATTATTTATTCAAAAATGTAAACTTCCTGAAAACTATTCCCATCTTGGTCCATGATCACCAGAGCTATTCTTAATGTTACAACACCTGTCTCCACCAACCAATCTTGGGCAAAAGCCAAAACAGAAAGATACAGTCTAGGTAGAGTGGTCTGCATTCTGTGCTGGAGTTTAACAAGGAAAAATACATTTTAGAGTCTGGCCTCTCCACTCCACCTCATAGTTATAAAAACACAGGCTGCCGTGGAGAGTGTACCCGCTGATCTCAGCTCTCAAGGCAGTGCTGTGAGTGTCCCAGGTACAGTAGTTGTACTACATAAGACCGGCCCTACTGGGTCAGACCAGTGGTCCATCTAGCCCAGTATCCTGTCTTCCCACAGCAGCCAGAGCCAGGTGCTTCAAAGGGAATGAATAGAACAGGTAATCATCAAGTGATCCATCCCATCACCCATTCCCAGCCTCTAGCAAACAGCAATTCCTGTGTATCCTGGCTAATAGCCATTGATGGATCTATCGTCCATGAACTTATCTATTCTTTTTTGAACCCCATTATACTCTTGGCCTTCACAACATCCTCTGGCAAGGAGTTATACAGGTTGGCTGTGTGTTGCGTGAAGAAATACTTCCTTTGTTCATTTTTAACCTGCTGCCTATTAATTTCATTTGTGTTTTGTTATGAGAAGAAGTAAAATAACACTTCCTAATTTACTTTCTCCACACCACTCATGATTTTATAGACCTCTATCTTAGACCTTTAGTCATCCTTTTCCCAAGCTGAAAAAGTCCCAGTCGTATTAATCTCTCCTTATATGGAAGCCTTTCCATAGCCCTAATCATTTTAGTTGCCCTTTTCTGTACCTTTTCCAATTCCAATAGATCTTTTTAAGATGGGAGACCAGATCTGCATGCAGTATTCAAGATGTGGGCGTACCATGGATTTATAAAGAGGCAATACAATATTTTCTGTCTTATTATCTATCCCTTTCCTAATGATTCCCAACATTCTGTTAGCTTTTTTGACTTCCACTGCACATTGCTTAAAAAGTTTCTACTGGGGTTTGTGAAATGAATGGTTCCACTTGTGTTCCCCATTTTTAGTAGAGGAAATACCTTGCAAACCAGTGGAATTTTTTTCGAAACAGAATACACTGTTTAAGTAGATCAATATAGGCCTTTAGATTAACAGCTTGAATTGCATCAGGAAGCAACTCAGTGCAACCTACAAAGCTCTGGTTTAATGTTCTCCTTTGAGTGATACTAGCTACTAAGGACCAGATTTTTAAAGATATTTAGGCACCTAAAGATGCAGATGATTGAGGTGCCTAAGTGCTCTTGAAAATCCCACTCGGTGCCAATCTTCATCATTTGGCACCTAAACACCTTTAAAAATCTGGGCCTAAGGAACTGACTTTCATTTGACTTAATGTCCCTTTACCCCACTGTGGCAGAATATATTTTGCACCCACTTTAAGACCATTTTATACTGATGAAGCAGAGAAAAGTGGCTGCAATGTAAATGACAACTAGGCCCTACATTCCTATATCCTGATTAATTTCAGTCATTCTTAGTGCAAAGATAGTATATGTTATTCAGAACCAGGCATATGCTTTTGAGAAACTCATTAGTGCTAGCCTGAAGATATTGCTGCAGGCATAAATCCCTTTTGCTTTCAGTGAACACTCATACTTCATACACACCCTCATGCTAATTTCCATAAAATCTGAAAAAAAAGTCTAATAGTTTACCCCTCTTCTGAGCTATATTAGGAATTTCAGCATTCCTTTGAACTCCATGGACATGGATACCGGAGGCTAGCTTCAACTTGTCAACCTAATAAAACAAGTTTCCAAACACTTTTAAGAAAGCAGTACGGAGCCAGCTATAAGTTCACCAAAATGAGGTGAGAGGTTAACAATTATGGGGTGGAATAAAGCTCCTCACGCACTGCCTGCAGGCAGGAATTCCTTTTAAAAGTTTAGCCACTGCCCTAAGCACAATACTCTCAGACACGGGACATGTAAACTATACATCAGATAGAAAAAAGAAAGCAGACACCAACAGGTATACAAAGGAAAAGGAAGTAGTGTACAATGGCACTACACAAAAACAACTGTTAGATGGTTGGGATTCCATTGTGGTAAAACAATTAATTAAATTGTCTTGCAGAATTGTAGAAAATCACTTTTCTGGTTGTCCTCTGCCTGGCTGGCTGTCCTTTGACTGTAACCTTTTTTATGTCTGGAAAGTGCTTCAGTTTAATTTAAACCATTAAAACCGATCAAGCCTGGGCAAATGGAATTCCTAGGAAAATTCTGGGTCTAAGACCTCTTTTGGCTAAAGAAACCAGCATCTCGTAAATTGGCCTGTAGAAACAGAATTCAATTTTAGTGACATTATTCAGTTTAAACTGCTGATTTGACAAGGCCACACGGAAGTGGTAGGGAGGGCAAAAGGTGCAGTTTGCCCTTGGCCCCACATTTGAGTGGGCCCCCAAACTGAGTGGCATTGCAACCTGGCACCGCTCTGTCATGACAGAAGGCCAGTGGGCCCTACTTCAGGTTGCAACACCCACAGTGGGGAGCTGCGCCCAGCCCTGTGGGACAGAAGCCGTTGATGCGGGATGAATGTGAGGTGAGCTTCCTCTCCAGCCAACACCCCCCCATCCCGCAGGGAGCGTCCCTTCAGTGGTAATTTTTTTTAGATGAGTGAAAGGGGCTTTATTTTCAGATTTTGCTCTGGGCCCCTATAAAACTCTGTGTAGCCCTGACAATAATATAAGATAGTTTGTACAATGCTATCAATGTATTTATGTGTTTTGTATACTCTAATATTAAACATTATGAGGTAATTGAATGGATTTCCAAAACTGAGCTTCAGCTTTGAAAGCAGAGGAAATCTATTTTGGCTCCACTTTAACTTCCTTTCTTTCACTCCAACACAATGGAAGGCCTGTAGGCAAACCCACCCCCAGATGACTTCTAATGGGTGATTACTGTCTAATTTCTGCAAAGAGAGCTCTATAGTTCCGTAAGTAATTTACTCTTTCTGGTGGTCTGCTTGTACATGCTCATTATTTATTTGTACTTAGGCCAGCCAAATGCAAAGATGTGAATTGTGTTGGAACCAGCATACAAACCAAATTGCTGGTGGACAGTATTTGAACAGCGACTCACTATGCACTATGATGTTTTACTATGCAGAAGAATGGCCTTACAATTAGAGTTGGGCAGAAAAGGGTTTTCTTGTTCCTCAAGTATTTTGAGATTTTAGTAGTTTCCTGTCCCAAACTGGGACAAAAAATCAATCTTGAAAATGTTCATGAACTGATAATATGGGGAGGGAGGAAAGGGGGAAGGGACCAGTTTGGATCCTATCATGCTAAAGGTTCATTTTAAATTCAGCCTTTTTTTAAACTTTTTTTTTTAGAATAAATTGACTAAATTTCAAAATGAAAAGTCATTTCAGACCCAATACCAAAATGCTTAGTTTAGAAAATATCGAAATAGGCAATTCTGAAATTTTCCTTTTTTGCAGCTGGAGATAGGGTCGGTTTCAACCATTCCTGTAGTATCTGTTCTGATTAATTGTAATTTTATGGTGGAAAAAGCTTTGTCAGAAAATGCCTGACTGGCTCTTCTTACAATTGGGGTAGGACCTGAGAGCTACCTTTGCCCACCCCCAACATTCATGTCCGGAGCGGAGCATCACTCAGCTAGACACAGCAGGCAGGGCCAAACTTTCCAAAATGCTGGTGATGGAGAGTATAGGTCTCTCCATGTAAACTTTTATAGATTCCTCCTACTACAGTTAAGTCCCACAATGGGCTATAGTCAGAGACTGATAATATCCCCATGCCAAAGATCTGTGCTATGCAGTGCCTCACACTCACATGCCTTAGTTTTAACACTCCAACACCACTCCAACGCACCTGTCCTTGCCACGCCCCAGTAAAATATTTTAACCTCTGAACCATATGCTCAGACCTGTATGCAGCCCAAAGGGCTGGGCTGCCTGCTATGTTAGTCTATGGGCTTTACACCATGTGGGAATGGATCAGGGATTCAGTAGTCTGAATGGCTGGTGCATTTGCCTTCCACATGGAGCCATGGCCAGTGAATTTGCACAAGCTACCAGGAGACTAGATCCTACCCTTATAGAAGAGGAATAGATTCTATCATCCATCAATAAGAGCTTTTCATCTCTATGTTCCTCTGTCCATTTCTTACATAGTGTTGCCATTATTTGAATTCATACTGTACTGTTGAACAGTTCCAGAGGGGTAGCCATGTTAGTCTGTTTTTAGCAAAACAACGAGAGTTCTGTGGCACCTTAAAGACTAACAACTTTATTTGGTCATACGCTTTCATGGGCAGAAAACCACTTTGTTCATGCATCCGACAAAGTGGGTTTCTGCCCACAAAAGCTTATGCCCAGTGTGACAGGGTCAGGCCAGATGGCTACGTAAGGGTGCTGGAAGGCAGGTATATTAGCCCCAGGCTCAGTAAAGCCTTATTCCCTGGGTGATTCAGCTGGGGATGATCAGGCAATTAGGCCACCTGGGGCTGATCAGGCAATTAGGCCACCTGGGGCTGATCAGGCAATTAGGCCACCTGGGGCTGATCAGGCAATTAGGCCACCTGGGGCCAATCAAGGAGCCCCGCCCCAAACACTTGAAAGCCTCCAGTGCAAGCAGGCAGTGGGTGGTGTGGAGTTTGGAGTGAGGAGGAGTGGAGGGTAGAGTTTACAGTTACAGTTCATAGTTACGGTTGGAGGTTTGCAGTTCCAAAGCCTGCAGTTTGGAGTTGGCAGCTTGGAGCTGGCAGGCTGCGGCCTGCAGCCGGCGGCCTGCAATTCTACAGAAGCTGAGAGTGGACCACAGACTACTTCCAGGGAAGGTAGTGATAGCCAGGGGCAGAGCAGGCCCCGTCCCCTCCCTAGGCCTTCCCCCAGCTGCCCGCCGGCCAAGCCGGAAGAGCGCAGGACCCACGAGGGCGGAGTACTTCTCCCTTCCCCCCGCCCTCCACCTTGCCACACCAGATAAAGTTGTTAGTCTTTAAGGTGCCACAGAACTCTCGCTGTATTGTTGAACAGACACTTCTGAACAAGAGAGTCACTGTATTGACATCTCTTTCATTTGATTGACGGTCATTGTAACCTTTGTATTTCTGAAAAAAAAAAAGACTGAAACTGGTATTTTTAAAAGGACAACTAGGAGAAAGAAATGGCAATGGAAACAACAATTTCAAAAAGAACTAGTCTATGTATGTCTGAAATACTACTGGACAGATATGAACAGATTGAAAACAAAAGAGTTCATTAGTATGAGACTGTCATAACATTCCAGTAGACGGCGAAACAAGTGACAAATCAAATGAGTTTGGTATGGTATCTTGGAATCCATATAAACCTGAGAAGAGAGAGAAGGCTAGCATGTTATATTTCTGTGAAGAGTAATAGAAGACAAGTCTGAAGCAAGTTTGGCAATTCATTGCTGCAAGATGTGCTTGGAATCTGTCAGCAACATGTCTCCCTGGGCATGGTGCTGGGCTATCCTTGTATATACTAGAAACATAAGATGAAAGGAAAAGAAATTGCATTACATTTAAAGTATGAGAAACAAAAAACACCATGAAGGGCCGGAACGCTCCTGGATAGCAATAAATGGAAGACAAACAAGATGAGGCGGTAGTGCAGGCATGAGGATAAGAGACAAACAGAAGGAAATAGGAAAAGATAGCAAAAAGACATACAGAAATAGAGGACTCAGAATGAAAGACTGGAAGTGGGAAGGAGGAAGAGATGAAGAAGGAACAAATAAGGAAAATGATAGATAAACTATAAATTTAAACAGGTCGCCTTCAGCTTATTAAAATTTAAAATTTGCATTAAAATTACTTGGGAATCAAGGTGGTCTATCCAGGTCAGTGGTCAAAGCCAGATGTTTCAAAAGAAGGTGACATCTATCCATAATGGTACAATAGCAAGGTTTCTTCCTCACTCCAGGAACCTATTGATTTGCGTATGGCCTGACATTCCTTATAACTTAGATCTTATCTAATATACCTCAATGATATTATCAATCATGTAACTGTCTAACCCTTTTTGGCATTCCAGCAAGTGCTTTGCCACACAGCAATAGTGCTCAACCTGTGGTAAGCAGACCACTGGGGGTCCACAGCTTCTGTCTAAGATTTCCACCTCCATTCAAATGTTTTTAGGGGTCTGCAAATGAAAAAAGGTTGAAAACCACATCCTTAGATTGTGCCAGTGGGTTCTGCAGGCGAATTATGCATTACTTTTGCATTTGTTGTCTTGTAAGTTAATTCTTCTGTCCTTGTTCTTTTACATGTTATAATTATGTCAGTTCTTATACATCTCTTTAAATTAAATCATTATAATTACAACTGGTGGAAACGAGGCATTTCACAAATTTCTGTTAAAGGTTGGGGGGGTTGTCAAAAAATGTCTGAATTTTCAACTCTGACACTTAAATCTTTAAATCTCACATGCAAGTCTCTCCACATGGAACTCCTTGCCAGAGGATGTTGTGAAGGCCAAGACTATAACGGGGTTCAAAAAAAGAACTAAATAGCCATTGCTGGACCTATCCTCCATGAATTTACTTACCTGGATAGGCAGGGATTGCTGTTGGTCAGAAGTGGAAATGAGTGATGGATGGATCACTTGATAATTACCTTTCTGTTTGTTCCCTCTGAAGCACCTGGCATTGGCCACTGTCGGAAGGCAGGATACTAGGCTAGATGGATCATTGGTCTGATGCAGTATGGCCATTATGTTCACATCACTAATCTCTTTCATTACCCTTCTCTGGACCTTTCCACTTTCTGAAATATCTTTAAGGCAGAGAGGGAGTACTGCCAATTCATGTAACGGCATAATATTTTCTGTATTGTTCTTAAGTCCTGTCTAAATGCAGCCTGATTTATTTTATTTATTGCTATTTATTATTTATTATTATTTACTGATTTTTTTATTGTAACTGTACATTGGGCAGTATTCCTCACAATCCTTTATAAACCTAATTTGAGCACCTAAACTGGTCATTCAGTTCCACATTGGGTCACTTAGGTATGCTGCATCTTTTTAAAGTGTCAATTTGAGCATCCAACTTCACAGCAACTCACTTAATATAGGAACCAAATTTGAAAATTGCTGCATACATCCAAATGCTTTATATAGCAATTTAAGTCTTTTTTTCTTATCAAAACCCAAAATTTTTATCCAAGTTCTTAAGTATACAAATCTTCAGAAAAGTAGACTTGAGGGACCTGACTTGGCCAAGTTAGAAAATAACTGCATAGATTACTTTGCAAAGATATATACAGAAAGACAAGTAAGTATTATTAGAGCAGGGGGGGAGAGGGGAAATGACAGTTCTATTATGAAGAGGATTATGATATTTTTAAAATTTGGATTAATTTGATTTGGAGCAAAACCACAAAATTTTGAAATTTTCAGTGAAAGGGAATTTCCATTTGGTCTGTTTGGGGCTCCCCCAAGATTTCTTCCACTCAACTCCTCAAAAACGTAGTTTGACTCCAATCTCATCATTCAAGTTCCTTTTTTTGGCATACAGCAAAGCTATGCTGAGTTGATCAGATGCACATGTATAAGGTGGATTCAGGGTACATCACAGATTCAAAGTCATACAACAAAACTTGTCCTTATATACATTTCTACCAGCACTAGTTCCTAACTGTAATTTGCATCATATATTTCATGATTGGCTTTTCAAGAACCATTACCTATACAGCACATTCTGTTCATGGATGTTATGACCTCTACCTTATCTTACGTTTAGTCTTGTTTACTAATACCAGTATGTTTTTGCTGATCTTAGCTAACCATCTTGACTCCAACATATTGCTTGTTATGACAACTTAACCTTCTATTCACCTTCCCAGTCATGCCCACTAAGAAATAAGGCAAATTACTTATGTCAAGTCAGGATTACATTTCCACTCCTTTTATTTTCTTCTTTTTTATGTTAAGTTTATTCTTATTATATTCCAATCTTCCTGTACTCTCCTTTTCAAGTTTACCAACCAGCAACACATCCCCAAGACCAAATTAAGTGTAATCATTTGAACCACCACTAATATTAAATTCAAAGTATGAACCATGGGGCTACAAGCTCACCTCTTGTACAGTCCACCGGGGTGTTTCCACTACTTGTACACTATTGTTCCCAATTTCTTGTTGCTCAGCTATTACAGCCAATTGCTCCACTCTTCTTTGTATTAAATCAGTCATGGTAATAGACAGCAGAGTTATGGGTACAAAGAAATTGGTCATCAGTGATCCCCATTCCTGTTGTCTGTCAGTCCTCTGCTTCATTATCCTTAATCGGCACACTTGGTCATAGGGCCTGAGCCCCAGTCTGAGTCAGAGAGGTGGTTCAGACAAAATCAATCCAGGCTCCCCTGGCATGGTATTGTCCCAGCCAAAAAATTGTGATGTCTCAAAGCATATGTTGTGTCTAAGCTACAGCACCTCTTTCACTGTCTCCTTGATGACTAGTTAGGCCCAGCCTTCCTCACTGGTGGTCAGGATCATTTGGTCCAAGCACTCACAGAACCATCTGACTTTATTTATTTACAGCGAGAGGTGTATTTATTTCATCTCCTCCTCGTGTCGCCATCTTCACACTGGGATAATGTTGTGTATAAGTTCCATTCTCTATTGTACCCATACTATTAATACATACCAATTCCTTATGATCCACTCTCCATCTAGGAATGAAAATCATAATTGGCACAGTCAAATTATTAATTTCCTGTGATGCCCAAGGTCCTGGGCCTTCTTGAGGCAAGCCTAGGTAAACCTCAACCCTCCAGTTCCTAAGGCTATTCCTGTGCTTTATAAATGATTAAATAAATGGTTAATATGGCTTTGTGGTTAGAACCACTAGGCCATGTCTTTGCCCTTTTAACCCTGATCTGACCCTGTAACTATTAACAAGTCACAAGGCTGCTAAAAATTCCCCACTTCCCTATGTTATCACTAATTCAGCAATTTCTCGAGAACTCCTGTTAATCCCTAAATCAGCAACTCCTCGGAAAGCCCCCTTCACCGACTTCCCCCTAGTAACAACAATTCAGCAACTTTATAATTTGCCAATAGACTAATGGAAAACAAGGTTAAAGCCCACTTCTGAAAAGGGGTGTGAATATGGTCAAGTGCTGCTAAGTGGATAACGAGCCAATCAATGAACTGCTGATGTATGTATCTTTGGAAATGTATTTAAGGCCATACCCCAGTATAATCAGGGCTCAGCCTTTGGAAATTATTCCACTGAGCCGGTTGCCGGCAATCAATAAACTGCTGCTTCCTCATTTCGGTGTCCGTCTCACTGCGTGTTCCAGAGATCTTGCTACATTTTCTGGGGGCTCGTCTGGGATCGGGGCGTTGTTCGCCACCTGGCCAGTAGAGGGGAATCCTGCGGTCGCCTCCCACTGACCATCGGCCGGTACTGAGGTAAAAGCTCTACCTTCGATTGGTTCTGTGAGGGGAGACTGTGGCGATGACCCTGCCATCTTGGCCACGGACCCACACCAATTGAGGAATCAGAGAGACGGAGCTCCACATCGGGATCAGGTGAGACCCCTGGAAACAGGGTGAAGATATCACTTAGTCAGTCTGTTTATCTGTTTATCTGGTTCAGGCCCTCTCTGTAGCGAGGAAGGGAGGACTGATCACCCTCCGGGCGGCCCAGTAGACTCCAAGAGGGAGCTTGAACGTGCCGACCCAGGTCTGTCGGGAGGTAGAGTCTGAGTGTGTATGAGAGAGACGTAACGTCTTTGCATGAGTGAGTGAAGTCCCCCTCCTGGGGCCCAAGTGAAGTCCTCCGGAAAGTGAAGTTCCCAGCCGGGCGACCGCGTCTGGGTCGCTCCCCGAGGCGGCGTTGTTATTTGTTTCCCAAAAGTCTTGGCCGGACGGACCCCTTACCATCCGGCCGCCACCCCTGCCCTTTCCGTGTCTGTCTTGGTTAGATGTTGAACATTGTGGGTGGGACCCAGTTCTGAATTATCTGTTTGATGTTGTCTGTCTTGTCAACTCTCTAGGGGAACTCCAAACTGGGCACCCTGGTGTCACGAAAGTGGCGGCCTTGCGTTGATCCCTTGCAATCATAAATGCAAAAGACTTGGGTGGCGCATTTCGTCTTTTCGCGCACAGAGTTCCTCTCCCTTTGCTATCAGTAGTTGATCTCAGGGATTCACTGAATTATGGGAGGGACCCAATCTACATGTACACCCTTGAAATGTATGTTGGAAAATTTCAAGAAGGGTTTCTCAGGTGATTATGGGGTCAGACTGACCCCGGGCAGGCTGTGGGGATTTTGTGAGTTAGAATGGACAACTTTTGGAGTGGGGTGGCCTGCTGGGAGAAGTTTAGACCCAGCAGTGGTACAGGCAGTGTATGGAGTTGTAACGGGGGACCCTGGCCACCCTGATCAGTTCCCTTACATAGATTCCTGGCTCTCACTGGTCCTAGACAACCCGAAGTGGTTGAGGGCCTTTCCCGAAGCTCAGGCAAAACAGCTCATTGCCATGAGCCCAAGATCCGTAAACAGAAGGATAACACCCACACCCCTGAAACAGAAGCCCAAGCCAGAAAAAACGCACATTCTTGATTCAGAGCCAACGGCTCCGGAGAAATTAGCCATGCCGTATTCGCCCCCCCAACCTCCTTATAATGAGCGGGGCAGACACCCAGACCCTGACCAGGACGAGGGAGGAGACTCAGGGGACGACTTGGACCCTAGCCGATCAGCCTCTAGCCTTTCCTATGACACTGGGGACGATTCTGAAAGCTCCCAAAGGGGCCGCCCGCCCGCTAGGGTGCCGGGAAGCACCCTGGGTCGAAGGCAGATGAGATCTCTCAGCTCCCAAAACCTCCCTGAGGCACTGCCCTCACGGGAAACACCAGGACCCCCCCATATAACAATGGCGAGCCGCTGGCCGGACCCCTGACTTATGTCTACACCCCCTTCACCACCACGGATCTATTAAATTGGAAAAGCCATACCCCATAATTTACTGAAAAGCCCCAAGCCATGCTTGATCTCTTGTCATCTATTATGCAAACCCACTTACCTACTTGGGGGGATTGTCAGCAGTTGCTCTTGACTCTTTTTAGTACAGAAGAGCGGAACCGAATTTTGGAATCAGCCAGGAAAGAGCTAGCAGACCACACCCCCCCCCAAATACAGTAGACAAACGCGCATATGCGGAAGAAATAATGCCACTTCAGGACCCCCGGTGGGATCCAAACACTGATGCAGGGAAAGCAAGACTAGCGAGGTACCGTGCAACTTTGTTACATGGGCTCAAAATAGCTGGATGGAAGCCTATTAATATGATCAAGATAACTGAAGTAGTACAGAGACCTGATGAAAGTCCTGTTGCTTTTTTGGAAAGACTGTATGAGGCCTACCGAATGTACACGCCCTTCGACCCTGAGGCAGCCCAAAATCAGACTATGGTGAATTCAGCTTTTGTCAGCCAGGCAGCCCCAGATATAAGGAGAAAGTTGCAAAAGAACGAGGGATTTGCGAGGATGAATACGACTCAATTAATGGAAATTGCCAACCGAGTTTTTCTGAACCAGGATGTGGAGGCAGATCGTAAGAAAGTCAAGGAAAGTAGAAGAGGGGCAGAGTCATTGGCAGCCGCCCTCAGAGGAGACCTAGGTCAGAGAGGAAGAGGGCGAGGAGCAGACAGAGGGAAACGAGGAGGAGGACAAACTGGTGTCGGGCCCCGGCCGGGTCCGAACCAGTGTGCTTATTGCAAGGAAGAAGGCCACTGGAAGTCAGAATGCCCTAAACGGGCAGCAGAAAGCAGAGGAAGAGGACAGGGCAGAGGAAGAGGGCAACCCCGCGAGGGAGTAACCCAAGGACAATATGGGAGAACCCCTTATGAACAGCAGGACAATGCTTTTCCCGTCATGACAGGACAGGAGGTGGGCGACCTCCTTGGTGCCTTGAACAAGTGGGAAGAAGCGGGGCAAGAATAGGACAGACCGGGCTCTTTTATTTTAGGCCCCCAGGAGCCTGTGGTCACAATGGAAATGGGGGGCCAGCAAATGGACTTCCTGGTTGACACCGGAGCTCAACAGTCCGTAGTAACAACCCCCATAAGTTATCCTACCAAACACACTGTCAATATAATAGGGGCAACGGGAAAGGTTGTGGAAAGACCCTTCTTAACCAACAAGCTTTGCAGCCTGGGAACCAGCAAAGTACACCACCAATTCTTATATATGCCCGATTGCCCAATCCCCTTATTAGGAAGAGACATACTCCAGAAACTAAAGGCCCAGATCGTTTTCCGCCCAGATGGGAATGTAGAGCTTGTGCTGCCTGCCTCCAACGGGCCGGCCAGAGTGTTAACCCTGATCTGTCCAGCACAAGAGAGATGGAGACTTTATTCCAGCTTAATGGCAGAGCAAGAATTACCCCCGGCCATCCAGAATATAGAAGGGGTCTGGGCTGAAGGAAACCCCCCAGGGTTAGCCATTCACCAGCCGCCTGTAGTCATAGAACTACAGCCTGGAACCAAGCCGGTCTCCCAGCGACAATACCCGGTCCCCCGCCAGGCACTGGAAGGAATAGCACTCCATCTGGAATGCTTGATGGCTTATGGGATTTTAATCCGATGTGTCTCGCCTTGAAACACCCCACTATTACCAGTAAAGAAACCGGGGACTAATGAGTACCGACCGGTACAAGACTTGAGAGCGGTAAATCAAGTCACAGTGACAATTCATCCATGTGTCCCGAACCCATATGTCCTATTGGGACTAGTCCCTCATGAAGCCACTTGGTTTACCATCCTAGATCTGAAAGATGCGTTTTTCTGCATCCCCCTCGCACCCCAGAGCCAACCAATATTCGCTTTTCAGTGGGAGAACCCTGTAACCGGGCACAAGTCTCAGTTAAGCTGGTCTTGCCTGCCCCAAGGATGGAAGAGCAGCCCCACCCTGTTTGGGACCACCTTGGCCCGGGATTTACAAGAATTCCCTTCAACATCTGGCCAATGCGTACTACTCCAGTACATAGATGACCTGATGATGGCTGCAGTCACCTGACATGAATGCATTCAGGGAACAAATGCTTTGCTTCAGCTGCTGTATCACAAAGGGTACCGGGTGTCTAGAAGGAAAGCTCAAATTTGCCAGGAACAGGTTAAATACTTGGGATTCCACATATCTCAGGGTAGCCGTGAATTGGGACCAGAGAGGAAGGAGGCAGTGTGTGCCATCCCCACACCCGATAGCCGACAAAAAGTGCGGGAGTTTCTGGGAGCTGTGGGATACTGTAGAATCTGGATACCTAATTTTGCTACCCTGGCTCGACCCCTCTATGAGGCAACAAAGGGGGGAGAGAGGGATCTTTTCGTCTGGGAAAAGGAGCAGGAACAAGCTTTCCAGACTCTTAAGAAAGAGTTAATATTAGCCCCTGCTTTAGGATTACCAGACATGGAGAAGCCATTCCAACTCTACGTCCACGAATGATGTGGAATAGCAGTGGGGGTCTTGACCCAAGAGGTGGGATCTTGGAAGAGGCCAGTCGCCTACTTGTCCAAGCAAATTGATCCTGTCGCCCGTGGGTAGCCCCCCTGTCTGAGGGCCATTGCCGCCACCGCTTTGCTGGTGGTTGAGGCAGACAAACTATCACTAGGGCAGAACTTGACTGTGCATGTACCCCATGCAGTAACAACATTAATGGAATACAAAGGGCATCACTGGTTTACTAATCAGCGGATGCTGATCTATCAGGGTCTGCTGTGTGGAAATCCCCGCATCATAGTAAAGACTGTTACCACCCTGAACCCAGCTACCCTGCTACCAGACGCAGATCAATAAAATGTGCATGACTGCATTGAAACTATAGACCAGGTGTTCTCTGCACGCCCCTACCTTAAGGACCAACCCTGGCCCAACCCGGACATTCAATACTTTACTGATGGCAGCAGTTACGTAAATCAGCAAGGAATGCACCTGGCAGGCTATGCTGTGGTAACGCTGGACAAAGTCATTGAATCAGGGCCACTCCCCATAGGAACCTCCACCCAGAAGGCAGAACTGATAGCTCTCACCAACTGGCTCCAGCAACTCCCTCCAACTGGCTGATGGCCAGACTGTTAATATCTATACCAACTCCAAGTATGCCTTCCTAACACTCCATGCCCATGGGGCCCTGTATAAAGAAAAGGGACTCATAAACTCTGGGGGAGAAAAGATTAAATATGGGCAGGAGATATTAGAACTACTGAAAGCTGTCTGGGTGCCTAAGAAGGTAGCAGTAATGCATTGCCGAGGCCACCAGAAAGGGGACTCCATAACGATACGTGGAAATCGGGCCGCAGACCAGGAAGCCAAACAGACAGCCACCCGGATGCATGCAGTCCAGGCGTATCAGCAAGCCCTTATCCCTGGGTCCCTCAGTGAGTGGAAACCGTACTATTCCTCTAAAGAACTACAGTGGCTGGGACAAGAGGAGGGGGCAGCTCAGGACCAAGATGGATGGTACCGGCTAGCGGACCAGCGAGTGGTTGTACCGAGGGCCATAGGCCCCAAACTAGTGGCAGGCTACCACGCCTCATGCCACATGGGAGAAACGGCCCTCAGTAGACTGTTGGAGAAATTTTTCTATATCCATAACCTCACCGCCATAGCTAAAGCTATTAGTAAAAGATGTACCCTCTGTGCAAAGAACAACCCAAGGCAGGGACCGGCTGTTCCACCAGGAATTCAATCTGTGGGAAGTACATAGTTTGAGAATCTAGTAGTGGACTTTACTGAGCTACCCCAAGCAGGGGGTTACCGTTATCTTCTGGTGTTTGTGTGCACTTATTCTGGATGGGTGGAAGCTTTCCCAACGCGAACTGAGAAGGAACGGGAAGTAACTAAGGCCCTAATAGAGGAAATAATCCCACAGTACGGGCTTCCCCTATGCATTGGGTCAGATAACGGGCCCCACTTTGTGGCCAAAGTCCTGCAACAACTAGCAGCAGCATTACAAATTACTTGGAAACTGCACACTACCTACAGGCCACAAAGCTCCGGAAAGGTGGAACGTATGAATCGAACTCTCAAAACCCACCTTGCTAAACTGTGTCAGGAGACCCATCTGGGTTGGCCAAAGGTCCTCCCTATAGCTCTCTTTAGGATCTGCGTAACTCCTACTAAAGCTACAGGGGTTTTGCCTTTTGAGGTACTATACGGGAGGCCACTCCCCATTGTGTCCAACATTCAGCCCGATTTAAGGGAATTAGGAAATTTGATTACCAGAAATCAGCTTATGCAACTGGGAAAACAGTTTAGAGAATTAACCAAATGGGTGCAGGAAAGGGCCCCTGTCAGTCTAACCTTTCCCCTTCAGCCCTTTCAACCAGGGGATAGTGTCTGGGTAAAAGAGTGGAATTTTGAGCCTCTGAAGCTGCAGTGGAGAAGACTTTTCACTGTGTTGTTGGCAACACCAACCGCTGTGAAGGTAGAAGGTGTAGCCTCCTGGATTCATTGGATCAGACTGAAGTCAGCACAAGCTACTTGGACGGCTCACCCAGATCCGGACAGTCCTCTAAAACTGAAACTTACCAGAACCTCTGGTCCTACCGGAACGGGCCTGGGCACAGGCAACAACACCTACAACACCCCTGCCCCTTCCGACCGGCAAGGAAGGCGAGCATGGGAGGAGAACGACACCTCTACCACATGTCCACCGGAAGTGACGTGCAACGGCACAGGAGAAGATTAAAAGAGACCGATGCCATTGACATGGATTAAAATTGGGGGAGTTATCTTCTGTCTGGTTTTGGCAGTACTGGTAATTTATATCTTACTGTATAGACTTGCCCGAAATGGCCATTATCCTTCTCTATATTTTCTCACTACTTTCAGTGCTATGCGTAACCCCCACACTGAACAACCCCTTGTACCAGTACATAACTGCTGATGTATGTATCTTTGGAAATGTATTTAAGGCCATGCCCCAGTATAATCGGGGCTCAGCCTTTGGAAATTATTCCGCTGAGCCGGTTGCCGGCAATCAATAAACTGCTGCTTCCTCATTTCGGTGTCCGTCTCGCTGCATGTTCCAGAGATCTTGCTACATTCTGACCTCACAAATTGCAAATTTTCTTCCTCAATACTATAAATTCCCTTTTCCATTACTATGGTCCAGATCAGTGTGCTGTTTAACAATCTTGACCACTCCTCCCATCCCCATCCCATTTTATTTTTTTTATCACCTGACCTAGATGCATAGCAATTTCAGTATCATATATACAACAAGAAATTGCTTGAGAAACATTCAAAGAATCAATAACAGTATTTTAAATAGATTAATATATCTGAAAAGTTTGTGAAATGGAGTGCATATTGCTAACATTTAATGCCTCTTGCTGCAAGGTTAAAGTGTTAATCCCTACGCCTTAATGGCTTGTCCAAATCCATCAGTTAAGGAGCTAATTTTAAGGTTTAGTCCATCAATGTCTGCAGAATTCCATAGGGGACCCCCCAACTCCTATGCCACTTAATATGGTTTGCCAATATATCACTCTTTGTCCTAAAACGTCTGTATCCTTGAAATTTGCCTCCCACTGGATCCTGCTATAATTGAATAAGTGCCTTGATATTGTTACTGAACCACTTCTTATACAGGGCCAGCAGGCCTTAGGCATCTGTATCATGTACAATCTAAAATGAGTGGGAGGTGTACCCATCCTACGTATTCCACCACTACTACATGAGTGGGGAGTATAAATATACCATTTTCTGGCCATGGAGTGGTTATCAGACAAAATAAAGGGGAGGAAGGACAGTGAAGAAGTGTGTAGTTGCCCAAGAGGCTGTGGGCTCTTTGTGTCAAATCACCCTCCACCAAAACGGAGAAGAAGAATTGATTATAACACCAATTATCCATCTGGGTCCAATGTCAGTACACAAGTACTTGTATACAAGTACATCCATAAACACTGACATTCCAGTGCATGCCTATGACATCACAGGGTGCAATCCAGACTAGTTAGGGGTTGTGTCACCACCTTCCCTGCAACCTTGGGTGCCTCTCAGTGCTGAGGGGCTGTAGCTCCTACCTGAGCCACTCACAAGCAGCATGCAGGTAACACCCTGAGTGTCTGTATATAGATGCAGCCTGCCAGCCATGCTCCAGTCACACACTGGCTTCCACCAGCCTGGGTTATTACTTGCAGGTAACCCCAACATACTCCAAGTCGTGAATTTTCCTCAAAAAACATGTGTTTTGCATTGTCCAGCTCTCTCCTGGACAGTTCAGGTATTAGAGGTCCATCACCTCTATAAGGGGTCACCGTACAAAAGTCTTCTACTTTAATTGGAGTTGCCAAATAATTCAGTTTAAACATTAAACATTATACAGTTCCTCCCCCCTTTGCTGCCAAAGAGTGGCAACTTGACCAGTCATGGCCAATGAACTTTGATGATTATTACAATAATGCGTAGGGTGTGAATACAGGGGTGCATTCTATCACAATGCCATAGTCCCCTTTGTCCATGCTGACCACTTGGATTTCAGTAGCCACCTTGATTTTCCCAGACCCACAATGACTGGAATCATGTGGTCCCTGTGGCTGCAGGCTATTGCACGTCACAGAAAATTCTGGACTTTATGCATACAGCTTGTAGGAGCCAGATAGCAGGCTCGCCGACACCCACTCATGGGATGGCAGATCACCTCTTGCTTCTATCACCTCAAACACGGTGCTGTAGGAGTTTGCCTCAAAACTCAGTGAATACCCATTGTCTGTCTTAACAGCATGCCAACACCTCTGGCCATCTGAATGGATAGGAGAGCCTCGAATAGCTGTAAAGATTCAACACTTGTCTAGTAGTGCACCACACAAGAGTGCCCCCTATGCTGGAAACCACCACTACTGCATGGATGCAAATCTGTGAGACAAAAGAGGAAGAAACCATCTCTTGCTTCTTTCTTTACCTACCTTTATGTGCTTTGGTCTGACTTACGTGGACCCAGCTCTTTCCTTTATCTCTCAGGTCTAGCAAGCATATGGAGGGGCCATATGTAAAGCAAATCCAACACAAAGTATGGACCGTTTCACCTGCCTTTGGGAAATGGCGGTAGTGAGCCTGATCCTGAATCAGGACTCTGGATCCTGCTTTATGCTCCCCTTTGGCATCGAACCATGCCTTGGTCTTCTGCATTTCCACCACATCTGTTGCCATCACACTCTTTTGTACCTGTAAAATCGACATTTGCAAGTCCTGTACCACACCTCTGACAAGGCTACAGTAGCCAGATGGGCCAGAACAGGGTTAATCATATCCTCTCACAGTCTCATTGGTCTGCCCATGAAAGCCCCATGAGGGGGAAAAAGCCCCCTGTAGATCTGCATTCCCAGTCTCTGATGCACATTAAAATTAGTGGTCGTACTTCATCCCAATTGTTTTACTCCCTTCTTGAGTTCAGTTGTAATGGTCCTATTCATTCGCTCACCCTGGTCAACTGCCTCTGAATGACAAGGAATGTGAAACTTCTGATCGATGTTTAGCAGCTAGATGACTGGCCCCACAAATCCACTTCTCTTGTCTGAGTCAGTTACCTTAGGAACCCCCCATCTGCAGAACAGGTTGTGCACTAGTACTTTTGCTGTAGTTAGGGCAGTCGTATTTCTAGTGGGGGGAGGCTCCCACCCAGTGTGAAGAAGCATTCACCATTACCAGCACGTGTCTTAGCCCTTGGTGTTAAGGGCAACTCCCCAGTGTAATCAATTTGAATCCATTCCTATGGGCCCCTGGGTGCCTGTCTCATAAGAGTCATTCTGTGTTTTCTTTTGGATCACGTCTAGCACAAATCAGGCAAGCACCACAACGTTCCTTTAAGTCCTTTTCCCATTGGGGCCACTATCCCATTTTTTGCCAGCCTGTCTTTGGCCGCTGACCAACGACAGTTGATTCATAATAATAGATATTTTCACATCCTATAATACAAGCCATACCAACCCATTTTACACGTAGGAGACCTTGCTCTGTTACTAACTCCTGACCTTCTACCTTTAATCCCTGGCCCTGAGCTTGCTTCCAGAGTGGTCCTAACTCCAAATCCTGTTTTTGAATGCTTTGCAACTGCCCCACTTTATCTTGTTGCTATTGTTGCTGACCCCATGTGAGAACTGCTACCAGCATAGCTTCCAAAGCAGATTCCCACAGCCAGAGCAGTCCAGTTACTGCTTCATCTCTGGCCGCTAATTCAGCTGCCTGATTCCCTTTCGATTCCTATGTGCCCAAATTTTAATCATATCAACTTGCCATCATCAAACCACTTACAATATCATCCAGCATTTGCCACATAATACTGAATTTAATCTCTCCTCCACCAGTAGCCCAATACTTGTTCTGAGCCCACAAAACTAGTATTTATGCAGCTCCCCAGAACACCCAATCTGGGTCCAGAATGATGGCAAACTCAGAGTGAGGTCCCTTTTCTTCCATCAGCACACTAATAACTGTTGCTGATTCTGCATACTGAACTGATTTACTCTCACAATTATACTGCAAGGCATATATGATCATTCCATCCTTTAGTTTTACTGCTGCCAGACATCCTTTCCTTTGTCCTTTTACATAGTGGCTACTGCTGTCCATATACCAAACTTCCTATTTTTCTCTAACCTTGTAGGCACGCAGTTCCTTAAAGATTGAATGCCAGGGGCTAGTGGAGCAAACCTGACATTCATGTGGCTTTCCTTCTATGCAAATTCCTGCAATCCATTCCTTAGGTTCTTTAAGCTGAATTACCTCCAAATTTTCTCCTGGCAAAGCTGGGCTCCATCTCTAAATCCTTTTACTGCTTACTTGCCCAGTGGGATATCTTTCCCTCTAACAGTACCTCAAAGGAAGTATGGTGACAGACAATGAACACTTTCTGACTTCCCACCAAGTATCTGTGCTTAATAATAGCCCAGTACACTGTCAACACAATCTTTTCACAGCAGTTGTACTTCAGTTCCACACTTTGCAGCAAGCGGAAGACAAATGAAACTGACCAATCCTGAACTGCATATAGTGGTATGAACACCAATCCTGTATCGTTTGGTGCTGCTACAGGTTAATGATTTACTTGCATCTTGGCTTGCCAGCAGCAGAACACTCCTCAAAAGTTTTTCAATGGAACTGCTGCTTCAGTGTGTTCTTCTGGCTAATCCTAATGAGGAGTCCTTACCAGTTCATAAATGGGCTTGCTGTTTCAGGATACAGAAGAAAGATCTCCCAGGAAAACCCTGTTATTTCCTGTCGTGGGGCTGCTATGCCCTGGTGTGGGCATTGGGTCATGAACGCAAGGAAGGAGGGGAAAAGGCCATGGGTTTATGCCTACTCTGTCCATTCCTCTTCCAGGCAGGCAGCAGGGCAGTCCACGTTGGCAGGGTGGCCCTGTAATCCGGGTCATATGGCCTAATAGTCAGCAAAGAGGCCTCCTCGTTGGGCAACAATGCCTAATGGCTAGAGTCGGTAGGGTGACCTCCTTGTCAGGGCAGTGTTCCTAATGGCTAGAGTCAATAACGCAGCCCACCTCATCAGGGCAGCACGGCCTAATGGCCAGAGTCAATGGAGCATCCCCCTGCATCAGGGCTGCATGGCCTAATGGCCCATTGCACCTATAGGGGTGTGGCACCCAGGCTAGTGGGCCTCAGGCCCACCCTGCTCCTCTAAGCCCCAGCTCAGGGCCCTTGTTGGTGTCAGGGCTCTTGTTCACCATGTCAGTGGGTCTCCATCTGAAAAGCAGTGACGGTGACTCTGTTGCTCCCCCCTTACACCTTTTGGGCCCTCTGATCTACTTCCTACCCTGTCATCACTGGTGGCATTCCACAATGCTTCGGGATCTGTAGGGTCCCCCATCTGTGTGGCCCCCCGATGGCTTGGTCTCTCTTTGGGGCTTGCCTGGCAGCCTGGGCTCCAGTCAGGGCTTGGTGGCATCTGGCTCTGCCCCTGGCATCAGCAGCAATCACCTGGAGAGAGCCAGAGGAGTGCTTCCTCCCTGGTTAGCCATCCACCCCGAATGAACTGGGTGACTGGCTTTTATACCTGCCCTTCCCAGATGAGCATGCTCAGCAAAGGCGGGGGGAATGGGAAGAATGGCTTCTGCAATGAGTTCTTAACCCGTGCCATCCCAGTGCGGGGCTGATATGCCCCGTCACATTCCCATGAAAAACTAGTGCTGGTTTGTCTGTGGGGATGGGCAGTTTAGAAATTAACTCAGCACTCTGATGATCAATATGTCACCATTTTTTACTGATGGAAACCCCTAGGAAGGTTACCTCTCTCCTAACCAGTCATGTTTTTCCAATATTTAATTTTAATCCTGCCTGCTATAGACATTGCAAAGACTCCAACAAATCTTGTTTATGCTCCTCCTCCATAGGGAAGTGTATCAATATGTCATCCATGTACTGGATGAGCCTATCCAGCTGAGGAAAATCCTTGAGATGTTGCTTTATAGGGGCATGGAAAATAGCCAGAGAATCTTTGTACCTCTGGAGCAGTACTGTCTGTGCATATTGCTTCAATGCTCCAGTGAGAAAGCCTTCTATTACTGAGACTTTGGAGCTAGAGGAAGGGACCAGAACCCATTACTAACATTTATCTCTGAAAACTGCTTTGTTCTAGGAGAGATTTCTGTAATCATCTTTGGATAAGATGCCATTATAAGTGCCATAGATTTTGCTCTATCATTTACATTACTATAGTCAACCTCCACTCACTTCTTGGCTTCTGTACTGGAGAGGCTGTGGAATTATATATCAAGGACACTGCTTTTATTGCACCATGCTTTAATAATGCCTCCACTACCTCCTGAATTGGACTTATGGATTCCTTGGGTATGGGATATTGCCTCTTGGGTAGTGGGTCCTCTCTTTCATGTAAAATCTTCATGTCCATCCAACCACATGCCAATTTGGATTTAGTCCTTATTTCGTGAAAAGATTTTCCTAGTTGGGGTACGCACAGGTGTGTCAGGGCACCAAACAGGTGCCTTTTTCATTCTGTACTGTTATTTCCCATACATTCTTAATTGATCCAATAGCTGCGGTTATGGGTTATTGCTCCTTCTTTGATCCCCCAAAGCATCATTAATTAATCCCTTCAACAACCACTGAGTAAACCTATTTCAATCATCCCCTTACTGGGGTCCCAATCTTTACCATGGATTCCAACTCCAAGATGTGAAGGGTATGAGTCAGTGATCCTCTCATCTTCCCCCGTTCTTCAAGCTTGGGGTGTGGGTTCCAATAATTTAGACACATTTCTTAACTCAGACCATGGGTAACTTTTAGCAATTTCAGAACTGGGAGTGGGGTTTGTGGGTGGAGAGGAGAGAAGAGGGAGCAGCTGGAATCTACATGGCCCCTACTACACAGGAATGTTCCATAGCTAAGCTCTAAAGCAGGGCAATACCTCCTGGGTCCTGCCTCCCATCATGTTGGCATCTCCGCAACTGGTCTTATATGTTTGCCACTTGTTCAACAAGATGGTCTTGTTCCTCTCTAATCTCCTCACAGCTCTCACTCTTTTTCAAAAGTGCCTCATTGGATTGTACAGCATGTGCTTTGTAGATTTCTTTTTGCTCCTCTAGCCCATTTCTTTCCTTTTCCAATTTGTAGACCTGGATCTTTAAGTCCTTTACCTGCTGATTTAAGGTTCCAATTCCCAATACTAAGCCTTGTAACAACATCATTTTTTTTGTTTCTCCTCTTTACATCTTTTACCCAATACTACTAATTGGATTTCCTATTCTGCCCTGTCCCAGTCTCCCCCTAATATTTCTTTAGGGTGTCCATAGAAGCCTTCTTTAGATTTAATCCACTCCTCCAGAGCCCTGGAAACCTCCTCAAATTTGAACCCTTTGAATGCCATTGTTAACTGATGGACTGTGATCCTTGATAGTAAAGTTATACATATAATAAACTATACATTGCCTGCTCCAGACTAATGGAATCTGAGTCATTCCACCACTATATTGGGGTTCCCCCAAGATTTCTTCCACTCTGTTCTCCAAAAATTCAATTCAACGCCAGTCTTGTCATTCAGGTTCCTTTATCTGCCACGCAGCAAAGCTAGGCTGAGTTGATCAGACTGAAACGCAGGGATGGATGCAGGGCACTCCACAGATCCAAACTCATACAGCAGAACTATTCCTTATACACACTGCTACCAATATTAGCTCCTAACTATGCATGGCATCATACTCTTCATGACTGGCTTTGTTGCTTTTCAGCAACCACGTGCTCTGCCCACACGCTGTTCACACATTATCTGACTCTATTTTACATTGAAGCTTGTTTACTAATACCAGGATGTTCCTGCTGATCTAAGCTAGCCATTCTGACTCCAGCATATTGCATGTTATGACTATTTAACCTTCCATTCACCTTCCCAATCATGTCCACTAAGGAATTAGGCACATTACTTTAGTCAAGCGAAGCCTACACTGTCCGGCTCTGGGAACCCTCTCTCTTGGGCAATCCACCGGTTGGCTGCTCTGGAATCATGGATCCTCAAAGCCACGGGAGCCCGACCCATCAAGGAGCTGAGTCTGGGAGCTTGGGATCTGAGACTGCCAGGGCATCCAAGTTCCCAGTCCCTCCTCAGTCCTTCTGGCCATCTGCTAAGGAGCCAGGCATGTGAGCTGACAAGAAACCAGGTAGGATTCCACCAGAATTTTGTTGAAAGCAGTCTCAGTGAAATGTCTCCATTCAACAAATCAACAAATTCTGACAAAAAATAATGTATCAAAATTTTTCTAACCAGCTTGTTTTTGTATCGTACGAGCAATATAAAACTAAATCCACTCAGTATGGCTGTTTTAATAAACTGTGAAACCAAACATCTGGAAATAAATATTTTATCAGCATGCAGCATGTCAGACAAGCTAACGTTGATATTTTAAGTACTCCTATCCTTATTTCCAAGACCTGGATCATGTTATGGGAATTGCATAGCTCATGGCAAAGTGAGATGAAACTGATGGAATTTGAAGCCCTTGGGGGTAATGGTATGGTTTAGTAATCTGATGCAGTACTGAACTTCATGCGGATTAAGAAAAATGACCAGCTCAAAATGACTTCCAGAAAATCATTTAACTTATAAAATGCTTTTGTTACAAAGCTTTCTGAACTAGCACACAGATTGAATTTCTAGTGCGAATTCACAGAAGAATTAGCAGATATGTTAGCAAAGGCACTTTAATACTTTTCCTTCCTTGTTTTGGTGTCTTTGGTATAAATGAATAGCTGAATTGGCTTTTCTGACAATATAACAAGGCATACATATGCAGTTGCTTTACCTTCAGTTGTTATAATCAGTGGTTTCCTTTTACCAATAAAGATTGCAGCCACTACTCCATTATCATTGATTTTGAAAGTGAGGCCTGGCTTACGGAAAAAAAGCCCCTTTTTGATTAAGATATATACTGTAAAACTGAACTTGCTTTTCATGCTAAAATGTCTTTGGAAAAAATATTTACACTTGCAAAGCAAACAGTTGTCTTACATTTTGTAGGTGCCATCCACCTTACCGTATCTGCAATACCCTCTAGTAGTCCTATAAATAAACCTGTAAATTTCTGTTAGTCCTACAGGTAACATGTTAAGTGACCAACTGAAATATAGAAGTTTGTAGATACGAAGATGTATATCCTGCTGTGATGCATAACTCTGTAAGTAATGGCTTCAGTAAGAAGAACATGATTTTCTTCTCCTAATCTGATGGCCCAACACAAGAAATATACTTTATGACTACATATTTCAAATCTGGTTCAGTGGAAGAGCCCAAGTCCCAGCACAGGCATAAACACAAATGATAAATTAGCCACAAATAGGGCACTACTCTTTTCAAGATCCCAGGCAGTGTCTAAATTTACAAGCTGTTTGTTGAGGTTCTGAGGCTAATGACAGCATACAATATTTTAGCCAGCTAGTAAAGTAAGGGTGCAAAATGACTAAGAAGCTCTGTAACTGACTGCTCTGATTAATGATGGATAAATAGTTGCTAATGCTTGTAATAAATGTAATGAGCAGTCATTCACAGAACAGCACCAGGGGTGCTGTGTAGGCTCTGTTCATTTAAAGCTTTAGGAAGAAGCAATTTCGGACAATTTCTAAAAGTTACAAACTTTGGGGCACTTTCTAATGAAAGCCTGAAGACATTGCAGAGTAATGTCAGCTGTGCACAGTCATGTCTTGCAATGGAATGGATTTTTATTTTTTTTCATTAGCCAGTATTCTTTAATCAGAAGGATGCAGCATCCCCAACCCGCTTAGCCAGGGGTCTGTATTCCCAGAAAAGAGAGATTCATTTTGGGCACCCCTGGGGTCCATGACAGACTTTCACTGTCGACTTCCTGCCCTCCCCCCAGTCACCCCAGTGACCTTCCATCTTCAAACAATGAGAGGAGGGGAAACAACAGCAGACCCCAGCAACCAATTAGCAGGCAGAATATAGCCTGGCAGACTGCAACTGCAAGCAGCCTCTGATACTGTGCAGAGCCCCAGAAGATGCCTGGGAAAGCATGAGATTGGCTGGGAATAGCTCAGCTTTCCCTCCACGTGGCAGAAGCCAGCTGGGGAGCGGAGGAGAGAAAAGGTCTCTCAGCAGCCTACCAGCCCAGCAGCTGGCCCCTCTGTAACCTCAGCCTGCAGAGAAGCTTCAGGAGGGGACAATCCCTCCTCCTGTCACCAGCCTGCCAGCAACAGAAGGAGACAGCCCATTTCTCTTGCCACCGCCTGCAGTCTGCTTGTCCTGCAGCATCCCACACCAGGTCTGGGATTCTGGATCCAGAGACCTGCCCTGTTTACAAGGGAACCTGTGATTTCCAAGCTTTAAAGGCTGTCAGCCTTGTCCCAGAAGAGAGCAGGAGCCCAGGCCCTCTCCTGCTCGCTCAGCCACAAAAGGTCCCTGAGTGAGTGCATTGCATTATAGTTAGACAGGTAGCCAGGGTTTCATTTTGCACCATTAAGGCACATTGCATCTGCCAAAGGGCTTTCGTCTACCTGGACCCTCAAGATCTGGACTGCCAATTACTAGAATGAAAAAAGTGTGTTTCTAACAACGTCTCCTTACAGGCCTGCCGCGTGTCTCCATGTGCAGCCCCTGGTCCCTGAGTCGTGCGGAACCAACAGAACTGAAGGGGGGGGCACTTTTGTTTAGTAATACTAGGGGGCAGGTCACGGGACCTACTATGCTTGCCCGCATAGCCTTTAAAGTACTTTAAAAGCATTGTTAATAGCATCAGTCATTTTAACCATGTTATATTTTTACTGATTGCCCATTTCTTCTTAATCCAATCCTTCCATGCAGTTTATAGTTATTGTTTTTAATTTGTTTGCCTGTGTGAATTTGAATTATTTGTGAGTTCAACTACGAGAGCCACACCGCCTGACTGTGGTTCACACACTGTCTCACTGGAGGCACTGCCCAGTAGCTTTATTCTTTAGCACCCCTTGAGTCAGGCAGATACCAGCAGCACTGAGAAATGAGGCCAGGCGAAAAACTTTGGAGCTGCTCAAAGACGGTGCCTATCACAGTAGGCAGACCTCCCTGGGGTACAGCCTGCGAGATGTGGAACCGGTGGGTGCCCTTCGCAACTATTCAGCTTGAGGTAGGCTCTGGCTGATGATACACAGACAGTCTCTCCAGCTCCTGTTATCACTCAACCAAAAGTTACCTAGAATGTTCTTCCTGAGCAAACATGGGTGCAAACTCCAGCCAGTTCGCTCCCAGCCTAACCCCACAAGAATGCACCCCGAGATAATGCTATCTTGTGGTGGACAAAGATTTGTTCCACTTCCCCCTCGGTGGGAGAAAAGCATGGACCAGCTTTTGTTAATTGCCTGAACACTTCACTCAAAAACACACTGGCTATGTTAAATATCAGACAAGTTTATTAACCAGAGACAAATAGAATTTTAAGTGAGTCTAAACTGTAAATGTAACGAGATTAGAAACAGTTACCAAAGAAAAAATAAAAATAAAAAAGCAATCTAAATTCTAACAGGTTTAACTAGAATTCTAACAGGTTTAACTAACCTGAAAGATGGTACAAGCAGGCTACAAATCTTCAATTAACAGGCAGACACTGCTTTGTCCACCTAGGACCCAAATCCCCCTGTCCAAAATTCTTTGTCTTTCAACCATTTCTTCAGGTGTTGAGCTGTTGGGGTGTGAAGGCAACTGATGATGTTATTCCCCTTCTTTTTATAGTATTTTCCAGTTTGCTGCAACAATCAATGCTCAGGACCATGGGTTGCCATCCTTATTGGTCAAAGAGTGTCCATTGCCCATGTGCTTCCCTCTATGAAGTCTTCACTGTAAACAATTCCTGTTAGTGGAATCTTTCTTTGAATGGGAGGGAGATAGTCATCAAATGCTCTCTGGTCACTCCACTGTTGTACCTGTAAGGCTGTTTGTGGGAGTTTCCCACCATGCAACATGTTCTAGTGGCATTTTCAGCAACATTTTATAACTTCACAATGATAGCACATACAATTCACCAGAATATGAATGTTTAGCAGACCGAGATTTTTAAAATAATACCATACAAGGCATATGTTATGCAGAACATATCATAGTTATATGACAATATAAATGGTAAATGTGCAGTGTTGTTCTTAGACACACAGTGTCACAGTATCCCTTTCCTGTTAGAAAATCACACAGGTACTAAGCCAGCACCAAAATGAGGGTTACAGTGACATGCAATATATTTGTATTTGAAAACAAGCAAGCCAACCTACATGGCTTCTAGTGATATGCATTCCCTTTAGATTGGATGGTGTTAGAGCATTGGATTGGATGGGGTTAGAGCATACTTTTGTGCTGCTGTGGGATGAGGCTTTGCTTTGGTACACAGGCATGCACAAAGTAAGGAACGGTTACCAATCCTATACTTTGTGGTTGTGAGATTTGATACAGAATGATGCTGCTTTGATTATATTTACAAACCAGTGGTTTACATGAATTATTATGAAAGTCTGATACCTCATAGTTACTATATGGTAACCTAATTGGAAACTTCAAGTATTAATTTCAAGTAATTTTACCACATTATCCTGTGGTAATACAATAAACAATCTGCATCTCCTCTGAGTGTGTGTATGTGCCTAGCTATATGTTTGTCTGTCTGTAAATAAATAAATAAATAGGGGCGAATATGATGAATTTTAGTTCTCACGACACCACAGTTCTGTCAGTGAGCTTCCAATTTTGCCTGCCGCTTAACTACTTTTTTTGTCATTGATCTTTGCTGCACACGGCTTGGCAAATAACATAAAACTGTGCCATTTTCTGGTGTTTTTGTGATGTTACCAATGTACAGATGAAAAACTGAAGTTCTTAATCACTTAATTAGACTCTTTTGCTTAAGGAAGGATTATGTAAATAGTGAGTAAGGCAAAAGTATATGGCCCCATATGAGGAACCAGGAGGAAATTACCAAATATATTTTCACTTGTGATCAAAGTTAGATTCAAATCAAGGTGAGATGAAAGGCTGGTAAATTAGCCTGCTGAACCACTTATTCTTCAGAGCCATATATTAAGGATCATCTGATTCTTTAGCTGATTATATTAAGCACTCATATTTTCATTCAGATACAACAGTCTAATGTAGTCATCCATCAGACAAAATATTTTGGTTCTGCATTTCTCATTGTCAGTTGTACAATAAACTAATCAAATGTACAATAAATCGTATTTTTCAATGACTGTGTTAATGCACACTGCATTTTTCTCTGCCGGAAGTTTATAAAGTTAGGGTTCTAGAACAGAACTTTCAAATGGCAAAGATGAAGGTCCAGTGCCCACTAGCTCTGTGTTAGCCAAAAAGCACATACAACTGTTGGATCAGATTGCTTCAGGGGCTGTTGGGTCTTTCCAAACATTTAGAGCCTGTCTTAAATTGAGCTGCCATCGAAAGTTTCAGGATATTAGCAGTGGGGAAGTCTCAGATGGCTTTGTTCTTCCCAAGTGATCTGCGAGAATTGCTACAGACACAATTACCATGGAAGTGTTCTAATAAGAGAAAGGGGAATACACTGAAAAGGAATCGACAGTACTGATATTTTAAAAAGAACAGCAACAAGACGATGATTTTTTGAATATAGTGTTAAAATGCATGTCTAATATCAGAGGGCATTTTATTCCCATATGAAACTGGTAGCTGTTTATTCATTTGCTTTCATGCTATTTCCTAATTTCGTTAGGAGAGAACCATTTTTGTAAACTTGCATGCCTTGCATAACATGTTTCACTGAAAATTAACGTTAGCTTAATACAAATGTGTTATAGGTGACATACATGTAGAACATTTGAATTTGGTAGTTCTCTATTTGATGCATCTTCAATAACAATTTCATGAAATAATTTTCCTGTGTCAGCTATTTGAAATAAGTAGGCAGATAAAATGGGCCTGTTCTTCCATATCGAGTTGTACTACAGATAGACCAAAATAATGGGATGGTGGTGAATGAGGTTTTTTTAAATTCTAACAATTACTAATTGATCAATTCAAAGGAAAGAAGTGTATTTAAATTACATTAATGTTTTAAGGAAGCTGTCACAGCCCTGGTTGAGCTCTTCCTGCTGGATACTCAACAGGCTGCTGTTTTTTAACCCCCACATGTTGGGCCCCTGTGCTTTTAAGCTCCCCTTGGTGTTGGTGTCTGAAGCCTACCTAGCAACTATCTCTGGTTCCAGCCTCTGGCCCACTTCCAGAGCACAGATTCTCTCTGTCTGGAATCATTCCTCAAAAGTGGGATCTTGTGGCTCAGTTGCTCCAGGTCCCCAGGACCACTGCTGACTCCCCAAGATACCTCTAGGACCTTAAGCCCACCTTTTCCCAAGGCTCCATCTTTGTGGGCACTTTGGTTCATAGCTAACTCCATCCAGGACAAGTGGTAATTGGAGCAAATAGGCTTTGCAAATGGATTTCCAAAAACAATCACTCTCAACTTTAGAAAACACAAGAGAAATAGAAAGCTATGCAAAATAAGAACTGCCTGTACGCTATTCTCAGCCTTGGTTTCCTTACCACTCTTTAGTTTTTTTGGAGATTTGGTCAGAATCCCCTCTCCTGGACTTCTCTCTTTCAGCACATGCTTCTCTTCCGGTTCTGCTGGGTCAAAAAGAGTTGTTCCCTACAAACCATTGGTCTTTTAAAACTTCAAGATCCCTTTGCCATGTGACCCTCTGATCAGCTTCAAATCCCCTCTCAGGTTATGATGTTTGATCATCACGCCCTTGGCATCCAGACTTGAAAACTGGTTTGCTCAGGGCAATAGCCAGCTCTTGGCCCAGCAGGGCTTCCATTTGAATTGAAGACCTTTGTTTGCCTTCTGCCAGATGCAAGAATTTCTTCTGACAGTTCCTGTGGGTTTTAGTTCAATATAGAACCTACAGAACCAAGAAGGTAAAGAACATCCTTATAATTAAAATGTTGCTCAGAAAGTAAAATAGAATTTGTAGTTTGACATAGATACATACAGAAAGTTTATGACATAAAACAGAATTCACAAGCTGTACAGAGACAGATCCCCCAAACCACCACTGAATAGTTTTGATAACTCTTGTTGGGGAAGCAGAGATGTAAATATCCAATGAGACCTGGCATACACCATTTTTGCACAATGGCTCTAGTGTAATAACATGAAAACCTTGAAATAGAAGGCCTAAAGAATATTGCCTGGATTTAGACCAGATGGAAATCAATGAGTCTAAGTCTTATTTATGTAAACATTATATCCCCCTCCCACATGGCCTATGTCTTTATGCTAGGCAGTCATCAATGTTTGAGTAAAATACTTGATTTGGGGTTTATTTTTAATGAGATTCTCTGAAAAAAACAAGTTGCCCATCATTTATTATCACAGTGACCTACCAACATGTCCAAACTCTATCCACATACTAAAACATAACAACCAACAAAGTCACTTCTTTATCAGGTTTAGAACAAAAGCACTCCAACTTCTGGGGCCCTATCTGATTTTGGACCCTGATCCTACAAAGGGAAATGTCCGTATGCACCCTTATTTGTTCCTGCATCCCTTTAGAGGACTGGGGCCTAAATCTCATGTAAAAACAGAAAATGCCCAATATTAGACTAAACAAATTAGTTTACTATAAAATCCTTTATGGAGCCAGGAAAACACATATCCTCCTGACATCTAATTATGTTTTCCCTGTGAAAAAATAATCCTACTTCTTCCAGTGATTAGCTTTAATAATTCTTTGCCCTTCACAAACTTTTAGCAATGCCTCAGACCATCCCCTTTAGCAGCTCAACAAGTAGCTATACCATAAATACCTTTGAAAATCTGGGCCCAGGGCCACATAGGAAGTTCAATATTGTCAATTGCAAAAACTCAAAAACCACGAGTCCAACCCCCAAAAGTCATGAGATTTATTTTCTTAAAAGATTATATTGTAGTTTTTCTCTCTTTTGATTTTGGAACACTTCCTGCTCATCCCCAATGTGCTTGCGATAATTAGTATTGCTGACTCTCCTAAATGTATATAGTAAGGTGATTTTTGCCCTCCCCCCTGCAGGAGCTGTCGCTGGTTGCTTGATTTTTAAAAAATCCAGTTCTGTGCCCCCCTCAGCCTCACACCTGCCCAGCTCAGCTATTAATTATACAAACCCCAATCACCACATCAGCTCCACCCGCACAGCTAGCCCCACATCAGTTCTGGCCCCTGCACAGGCGCACATTTATCCCTCACCCTTCAGTGCAATAAAATGGGGCTACTCATGTATTCCCACTCTTGCACATTCCTCACAAGTGCCTAGTTTCCAGTAGTTTCTCAGATTTCTGATGTACTTGAAAAGTATGTCAGAACTGATTTAGCACTTCAGAGTTTATTGTGCACTTAAACATTGATATGTGCCTGTGCCTCATTCCTTAGATGCGTATTGAACAACCTTGTGAAGAAAAAAAAAATCAGTACTTCACATCCTAAGTACGTGATTTTCACGTCCTCGTAACTCAGACAAGTCCAACCCAGTTTCTCCTGGATCAAGGCTGTGCACAGCTAGACAATGAGAAATATTTCCAACCTAAATTGCAACCTACTCATTTCAGCCACTTTGGCCATGGGCCTATTCAAAATGAAAAAGGTGCACGCCGTTTTTTTTTTGTGATGGGAGAAAGTTCATTTTTCCACTTGTAGAAAAAAATGACTGAAGGGATTTTAATCAAAGAAGTTCACTGTAGGATTGAAATGGACCATTCAAAGCCATTAGTCAAAACTGTTTCACAGAGCAATGAATATCCAAAACCAAGGTTTATACTGGAAAATGTTTGCAACCTTAACTACAGTGGATTATGCCCAACTCCATCAAAGTACTCGAACATACAAGCATCCTATCAAAACACTGGGTATGGGTGCTGATGTCAGTTAGGTGCATACCTGGGACTTCAGTACTGTCTCTGTGTCACAAGAAATTGTCATGCAATTTCAATGGAAGAAAGGGGAGATGGCAGCTGAATGGGCTCCAGCTTTCAACAGCTGGTGGACTTGCAATAGAAGCATGCTAATGAGGCTATTAAAGCTGACTACTAAATAGGTTAGTAAAATTTTTGAGTGCTCCATTTAAAAAAAGATTGCCATTTTATTTATAAGTGGTTTTAAAAAAGGGGGAATCTTTAAAACCTGTGTGTTCTGTGTTACAAGTAAAATTCCTGTTCATACACCTTAAGAACCACTGTCAAATAGCTTATTTGATTTATTTACAATTTCAGCAAAAATTAACTATTTCTTTGCTGCTCGGGAAGCCCAGAGACAACCCTGATGAGCTAATGAGCAAGAATCAAAGATTGAAACTATAAACAATGTAAAACCGATCCCTCTAGTTTAAATGTCCTGGCTGAGTGAGCTAGTCCCGTTGGCGTAGATACGCCAGCACCATGAAAGACTGTAGCTATGTCGACGGGAGAACTCCTCCCATCAGCATAGCGCTGTCTAAGGGGGGGTTAACTGGTATAACTGTGTCACGTGGGGGAGGGGATTTTTCACACCCCTGAGCGATTTAGTTGTACCAAAGTAAGTTTGTGGTGTAGACCTGGCCTAAATTCTTCACTGCATTGAACCTGGTGTTTTTATTTATTACTACGCAAACATGAGTGCAAAGTAGGCATGAAAAGGTATCGCTGCTGTCAGTGAGAGTTCTGATTTGGTACCACTGCACAAGTGTAAATGATTACCCGAAGTGCTAGAAAATGGGAAATAAAGCTTTATGGCTCTGATCATCTGTACACTTAGGCACGTGCTTACTTTACACACATTAGCTAGTACCTTTAAGATGAAGTTTCTCCTTTGTGTACGTGTTTCCAAGATTTGCACCGTGGTCTGGATGATGTGAACTGCTAAGAGTAATAGAGGTAAGGATATTTCCAGTTATGGGACCTAAAGTACTTCAAAAGAGCATACACATAAGTCTCATTCACAATTTTTATGGTGACAATATCCCTTTTTAAAACTAGTATGTAAAGCCCCTAAAAAGTAAGGTTAAGGAAAATTTAGCAGGGTAAAAATAAGCCTTTATTATACCTTATGTGCTGTGTCTAAAATGCAGCTGACAGTGACGGCACCCTGAAGTAGCTTTTTATACAAATACAAAACCAGACCCCAAAAAGAGACATGAAGCATGAATATGTGAATACTTCCGCTTATCTTGCATGTACAGCCATAATGCCATTTTTATTTTATCTGCTGCTAATACAAATCTGCATTTCAGAGATACCAATAAAACCTCATAAAACATGGCACTGGGCTTATTTCAAATTAATGCAGCTGCCTGTTTCAGTTTTCACAGACTCATAGAAGATTATGGTTGGAAGGGACCTGAGGAGGTCATCTAGTCTAACCCCCTGCTCAAAGCAGGACCAACCCCAACTAATTCATCCCAGCTAGAACTTTGTCGAGCTTGACCTTAAAAACCTCCAAGGACGGAGATTCCTCTACCTCCCTAGGTAACCAATTCCAGTGCTTCACAACCCTCCAAGTGAAAAAGATTTTCCTAATATCCAACCTAGCTCTCCCCCACTGCAACTTGAGACCATTGCTCCTTGTTCTGTCATCTGCCACTGCTAACAGCAGCCTAGTTCCATCCTCCCTGGAATCTCTAGTTGAAGGCTGCTATCAAATTCCCCCCTCATTCTTCTCTTCTGCAGACTAAAAAAGCCCAGTTCCCTCAGCCTCTTCTCATAAGTCATGTGCTCCAGCCCCTTAATCATTTCTTCTGGACTCTCTCCAATTTGTCCACATCCTTTCTGTAGTGGGGGCCCCAAAACTGAATACAATACTCCAAATGGGCCTCACCAGTGCCCAATAGAGGGGAATAATCACTTCCCTCGATCTGCTGGCAATGCTCCTACTAATGCAGCTCAATATGCCGTAAGCCTTCTTGGCAATAAGGACACACTGTTGACTCATATCCAGCTTCTTGTCCACTGTAACTCCCACGTCCTTTTCTGCAGAACTGCTGCCTAGCCAGTTGGTCCCCAGACTGTAGCTGTGCACAGTATTCTTTCATCCTAAGTGCAGGACTCTGCACTTGTCCTTGCTTTAACCAAATCTAGGAAAAATTGCACAGAATGACCTCTTACAGAGACAGCTATTTACTTGAAAAGTAAAAGCAACTACTGTGACAACACATGTCTGTACACACTTCGAAGCAGCATCACCTTTTCAGATAAGGAACATTTATCATATTAAAATTGCTATGATGGCACAGTCTAACACGGAGCTCTTAACAAGCAAAGGGAGCTAGAGATCATTTTACTCATTTATTGATGGCATCTGGTTTTAGAGTATACTACAGAAGTCTAGTTTCCCAGTGCTGTGTATGTTTTTATTATTTTCTTTTGCAAGAGGATATGTCAATCCAGTGATGTCTGATCCAGCGAAGGGACTTGGTACTCTTGCCAAAAAACAAAACATTTTGTTGAGGAAAAGAAAGTTGTTTTAACTGTATTGACTTGCTTCTCTTGGAAAGCAAAAATCTTAAAATAGTCATAGGATACCATCTGAAACAGACTCATCTTAGTATAAATAAGTGATTACATTTGACAAATGAAGGGCTAAATTTATTTCTGAGCCACCTTAGTGATCTGATTTTTCACTGCCTAGTTGCCTTGCATAGTCAATTATGTGCACTAAGTGGGCTTGAAACATTACCAAAGCAGAATTTCCTGTTCACTTACCCCAATGGTAGCTTTTTACCCTTTTTATATCACTATAAATGACTGTTCAGGGGAAGGGCAGTGGCTCCCACATGTGAAAGAAAGAGGGATCTGTCTTTCTGATACACACAGCATCGAAATGTCAAAGCTAGCATTGAGCATATCAAGTGATTTGTGACACACCCTTGAGGAAAGGCCAACAAGTGATTGTATTACACTGTGGTTTTGTTCTCTCTGGCATATAATGTCCTTGATTTTAATGTAACAGTTTCCAAATAAATGAGAGAGAGAAAAAATAACAAAATGGAAAGGGATCAGACAAAATGGAAGAGGTGGTTGTAGTTCTGTTTGGCATGTGATATACCTTGGCATGAAATGTACATTCCAAGTACACAGATATGATGATGATGGACAAAAACATAGATGGGACTGACAGACCCATCCCTCCCCCCACAACTATACTTCACACATCCCTGTCTGAACTACAAAAGGCTACTGAGTAAAACGGTGGTTGTTAAACTTGTTTGAGGCCCAGCTGTGCTGTAACCAGATTTTAAAAGAATACTATAGCCCAGATGAAACCATTGGCTAAAGCACTCTTGACAGCTGATCATAAAATTTGTTTGGATCCATTAAAAAAGGGCACTTCGAACTGTTTTGTAATGACACAGCTGAGTGCATTAACTTTTACACGAACATCAGGAGGTCCCAATGGAGATGGGACCCCCATGTTAGTAAGCATTGTACAAGACACAGTAAAAGAGAAAGTCCTTGCCCTAAAAAGCTGAGCATCTAAATAGGTATGGCAGCCAAAGGATAAAAGGGGAAACAGAGACAGAGAAAAGTGCACAAGGTTGTGCAGTACGTCCTTGGCAGAGCTGGGAATAAAACCGTGGACACCTGTCTCCCAGCAGAGGGCACTAGACTACTTATATTAATAATGTAGACAGGGTCTGAACTGAAATGAATTAAGTGTACTCTTTACTCAGGCAAAATTACTATTGACTTCATGGATCAGCAGTATAGATGGCAGAGGATATTATTAAACCAATGCAGATCTTCAGAAATGTAAAACTTTAGGCCTGTAATTAATTGGGTTCTGAGAGGGCTCTACTGCTAGAGAAATATATGATCATCTCAAACTTCTTAGAATAACTATTATTTCTTTTTCACTATGGTGTATTCTTTCCACTCTTTGTGCATCATAGGCATTGTAAATGTTTCATACCCAGATTCATAGTAATGACTATTCTTTCACTAAAATACAATCCCACATGATTTCTGGGTAGGACACTTGTATAATGTGTTGTTTTTATAACCTTTGTTTTGTAAATGAGAGGTTTACTGAGAGAGATCAAGGATACAGTGATCAGACCATACCAGAGCTACTGAGCACATTAACAAAATCTTTATTCCTACCAGCTGCATTCACATATTGGCACAACAGAAAGCTTCAGTCCTTGTCACATCCACAAAGCCAGACACATATCCTCTTTGTATTGTGATGATCATTAGATGACCATTAAAATTACCAGTACTCTTTCCCTCAACTTATACAGTTTTGTTTCTCTTTGCTTTGTGCTTCCACTAAACCAGATTTACATATCAATCTTTGAAAGTGGGAAAAAAATATCTAGAAGGAATTATCTGACCCTGAAGTTCTGAATAGAATCCATATGTCTAAGAGACTACTGAGAGAGCCAGTCTGTAACACACCACTAGCTGAGGGGACATCAGTGGCAATAACTTCTCCAACTCAGAGTCCTTTATATAATGTTGGAGCTGTACTTTTGTCAGAAAGCAGTAATCAGAATATTGAGACAAAACGTTACATTAGGCAGCAGATTACAGAAACAAGAAAAAAACTGTTAGGAAAATTTCTAATGCTTCAAGCAAGTTGAAGACAGATGGTTAGGTATTATTAGAGAATGATTCATTATCAGTACCTAAAGTTTATTGGTATTGATCAATGGCTCCATGTCTAGCTGGCAACCAGTCACAAGTGGAGTGCCCCAGGGGTCGGTCCTGGGTCTGGTTCTGTTCAACATCTTCATTAATGATCTGGAAGATGGGGTAGATGGCACCCTCAGCAAGTTGGCAGATGACACTAAGCTAGGGGGAGTTTTAGATACCCTGGAAGGTAAGGATAGGATACAGAAGGACCTAAACAAATTGGAGGATTGGGCTAAAAGGAATCTGATGAGGTTCAACAAGGACAAGTGCAGAGTCCTGCACTTAGGACGGAAGAATCTCATGCACAGCTACAGACTGGGGACCAACGAGCGAGGCAGCAGTTCTGCAGAAAAGGATCTGTGATTCTATGATGAAATTACTTGTGCAAAAAGCTAATAATTAATGCTAATAGTTAATTTCTTACAGGAATGATCATTCCAAAATATTGTAGTATCATAATAAGGCTACGCTAGATTACATTTTAAACTGCAGCAAGCAGAAAATTCTGAGATTCCTAGTACAGAAAGCATGCCACAAGGTTAGCCTCTTTAGTCACTAGATCAATTTTCCATTTAAAGTTAAATCAATTATATCATTTGACAGTCTTTAGAGACAGTATTTTCACAGAAATGCACTTGATGCATGAGAAAGTAGGTTTTATAAGATATATAATTGATCACTAGTGTCATTATTTGCTTGCTGGAAATAGTCAATGCAATGTACATATTTTTAGCAAGAAAGCTTACTACTGTGTAATCAGGTATAGCTGTTAGTCTCAGCTCCTTGATAACAGTAAGTCTATGGTTCTATTTTTAGGATATAAATACAATGAAGTTTTTATAAGGATTCCAGACATCTAGCTTGGGTAGATGGGTAAATACATTTAACCCATCTTTAGCCCATGAAATTGGGAGTGAGGAGGGATTTCGTTTGGACCCAAATACAGTGACGCTTTATTTTAGAAGGTATATTCCTATGGAATTGCAGCTGTTTATATGCTCTTACCACCTGACAAAAAGAGCGTTGTTCTGCTAAAACGTATTTGCTGGGGTTAATGCTGCTCCAGCAAGCTGTAGGTAAGATGACTGCTTCAGTAAGAGCCAGTTGCAGAGCAATCCACTGAGTGATGCCTATTAGTTTATTAGCGTGATGACAGGCTGCACCTGGACAGGGGAAAGAACAATGAGGAACACAGAGCGTACTCAGTACAGTGCCAATAGTGGACAACCACCACACTGCTTACCTTCACATTCAGTGAAGATGATTTACATTTACGGGCACATAAGCATATGATTTTGGCTTAATCAAACAAGCTAGCCCTTTGAATTGCATCAGAAATACTTTAGCATTAATATTATTTGCAGTGCTCTTGCAGCCACAGGGGCATGCATACGGGGAAGCAAGCAGGAGCACAGGTCTCCCCCCAATAATTGGCAGAGCTGACAGCAAGCTCCGATAGCCCCTGGGGCCCCTGCGGGAGCTGACAGCAAGCTCCACCGGGGCCCCAGATCCTGGCAGGGATCTGGAGCCTTCTGGGTCCAGGGCCCCAGCGAGGGGCTCAGAAGGTCCCCCTTCAAAAGCAGTAGAATTTAAATTCCTGCACATGCCACATGCAGCCAGGTTGGTCCCAGAATGCTAGAGAGACAAGGTGGGTGAGGCAATATCTGTTATTGGCCAGCTTCTGTCAGTGAGAGAGACAAGATACAGGTCTGAAGAAGAACTCCATGTAAGCTTGAAAACCAAGAAAAGTTGGTTCAATAAAAGATATTAATTCACTCCATCTTGTTTCTTCAGCATTAATGTTATTTACATTTCTCATTGGAACTAAGAGGTAGAATTTCCAAAAGGACTATACATGCATGTGGATAGTTAGAACATCTACAGTTACATTAAATAGTATTGCCTCTTCATTCAACACCAATGTCCCACCACTGACACCAATCTCATCCATCTGTCAAGTGATAGCAAAATTCTGGGACCTTGGTGATTGGTTTCTCAGTGAGAAGTCTGACGAAGATTTGGATATAGTCTAAGGGCTTATCTACATGAACATTTAGTTCACAGCAAGCTAGTATGTGAATCTACCTAACACTAACTATCTGTTTGGTCCCTGCTGCCACTCATTAACTGTTAGTGTGCTTTGATCTAGTCTCATTTCAAAGAGGCCTAAATTAGGGATTAGGAAGAAAATATCCCTATGACTGGTTATTCTGTAGTTCTTACTAGCTTCTTGCATTTTCCTCTGAAATACCTGACACTGGCCACTGTCAGAGAAGGAATACTGAACTAAATGGATCACTCATCTGATCTCTTCATGGTAATTCTAATGTGCATGCCCTGGAAAGCTTAGTCTGGAGACAAACCTTCAGTTTTATAATTAGGGAAATGTGGTCTAGATGAAGTGACTATAAGGGGGATGCAAACTGATTGAAAGATTATTCAGATAGTAGTTATGAATGGCTCGCAATCAAATTGTGGAGATGTATGTAGTGGGGTACTGCAGGGGTCTGTCCTGTGCCTGGTACTAGGCAGTAATTTCATTAATGAAATAGATAATCATAGAACCTGAGAATCATAGCAATGTAGAGCTGGAAGGGACCTTGAGAAGTCATCAATTCCAGACTCCTGGGCTGAGACAGGACCAAGTAAACCTAGACCATCCCTGACAGGTGTTTATCCAATGTGTTCTTAAAAACCTGCGATAATGGGGATTCCACAACCTGCCTTGGAAGCCAATGCCAGAGCTTAACAACCCTTATAGTTAGATAGTTTTTTCCTCATATCTAACGTAACTCTCCCTTGCTGCCGATTAAGCCCGTTCCCTTGTTCTGCCTTCAGTGGACATAGAGGACAATTGATCACTGTCCTCTATGACAGCCTTTCAATATTTGAAGACTTATCAGGTCTTCCCACAGTCTTCTTTTCTCCAGACTAACATGCCCATTCTTTTTAACCTTTCCTCGTAAGTCAGGGTTTCTAAACCTTCCTAATTTTTGTGGCTCTCCTCTGGACATTCTTCAGTTTATCCATATCTTTCCTAAAGTGTGGTGCCCAGAACTGGACACAGTACTCTACTTTAGGCCTCACCACTGCTGAATATAGTGGGACAATTACCTCTCATGTCTTACAGATGACATTCCTGTTAATACACTTCAGAATATCAGCCTTTTTCACAAGTGCATCACATTGTTGACTCATTCAGTTTGTGATCCCCTATACCCCCAGATCCTTTTCAGCAGTACTAACACGTAGGACTACCATCCATTGTTATTTGTTACAATGGATTTAGTCATTTCACTCAGCCAGCAGAAGCTCCTGCTTTAAGGTCCCAGATTTCTCTTCCTGCTTACAACTTGGCCAGGGCCATAGCTACACTGGCAACATGAGAAAATGGAAGAATGGAAAAAAGCAGAAAGTCTGATCCCACCACCTGGAGGCTGGAACTGTTAAAGAAAAATGCATTGAACGATACAGGGTCATATACTGCCCTTCAGGAACAGTGGAGGCTGCAGGCTGAGCCATGGGCAGAACTAGGCATTAAGATTTCAGCTTATGCAAAATAGTTTTGGGTTCGTGAATCTCTCCTCAGCGCCTTGTATGCAACTCCCTGAAATGGAGCTGCTGTGTGTCTCCAAGGGCAGAGTTGGTCTCTTTCTGCTGCTGACTCCATAAAATATCCCCAAGGCCGGATCGAGAGGTGAAACTAAGGCTTAGACTATCCTGCTCTGCAGTGCAGGCAGAGCAATATGAATTGCAGAGGGCATACCAAAATGCTGCCCTCCGACTGTCCCATGTGAGCGCTGATGGCATGAACGGTTGTGATAACGTACTCTGAGTTACACAAACACAAGCTGGGTACCTTTTAGTTCATGCCAGCAGCATCCACACAGGGCACTTAGAGCACATTTGGATACGCTCTGTGATTCACATCCCCATAGCCCACAGTGTAGACAGCCGGTACGAGAGAGGGATTTAAATGCTTCCCCAGCAGTCGTCTCTCTTTGTTCCCCTTCTTTCCCTTATTATATAAAAAATAAATTTAAAAAAGAGACCGGGTGACACTACAAGGAGATTATTCCTCCTTAAATAACCACAAAACATAAAGGCATTGAAACTGCGGAGTATGGCTAGTTTCTCTCGTCTGTCTCCCCTCTGGCTCTTTCTAGACTAGATTGCCAGATAGCTTCAATCAAGACCAGTTAGCCTCATATATAAAGGTGTTAAGCTGTACCTGCATTAGATGCAAAACTGTGTTTTGATGTATATTAACCAACATGGTCTATTTTCCTTATCTAGGTGGGACCTATGTGGTCTCTGCTAGCTGTCTCTCTTCTTTATGCTGTTAAATTGGCAGATCCGCAACCTGACCCTAAACCTCTCACTCCAGCAGTAATGTCAAATGTTTCACTGGAAACAATTTTCTCAGCCATACAAAATTTGCAATTAAAATCGTATTCTTTTTAATTTAAATTACATCTATATCACATATTTTTGGGCTTGGAACAATGCACCCTAGGTATTGAAAATAAAATGAAAGATCCAGGAGATATTACTACTCATACACAAACACAAACTGATCGCACTAAAAGTTTAACAGGGTTATGAATAAAAAAATCATTTCTGTTCTTGGGTTGTGTGAAGGAATGAGGCCATCTCAAAAGACTTTTTTTAGTTCTGTGTCAACATCTGACCATCTGTTTTACATCCTGAATATAGTTCGTATCCTGATAAATCCACCACTGTCAAATAATCTTCATTCTCACCTATGGGTGAAACCCTGACCCTACTGAAATGAATTTCGGTACGGCCAGGATTTCACCCTGTATATTTACCAAAATTATACTAGTAAATTTGGCATAATTTCTCCTGGAGTCTTTTATTAAGGTGTTCTGGAAAATGAAAGACATGCATAATATTTGAATTTTAAAAAAATTATATTTTCCCTAATACTGTATATCTAGATCCATTCCCAAAAGAGACAATTATTTCATTTTAACCTTCTGCTTTTGTTTCTTGGATTACCAGCAAAATAACAGATTCCTCATTGATGATTATGCAAAAAAAAAAAAAAAAAGGATATTACTTTAGGTACATTTCTAAGGCCTTCTTTTCTCTACGAAAAAAGATACATTTTTTTTACCTTGGGGTAACTAACACACATGAGCTATCCTGAAGTAAACATCAAGTGAAGCCTTGGCATTTCAATTTTACAGCAAGGTAAATAGCCCAATACCCCCTCCAGCAGTTGATCTCACTGAGTTTAACTCATACTTCCGGAAAACTCATGTACATTAGTTATGCTGAGGTAAAAAAATACCCTTTAGAGGTAGATATACCATCTAATGCCAAAACCTCTTATTCTTTCTTTTCTTTTTTCTTCTGACTATTTGATTGGAGAAATTACAAAGGATCATAAACATTAATGATAAAAAAGATGCCAATTTATCTCTTGCAAATACCAATTTATCTGTTGTCATTTTCAAAAACATAAGTTGTCATAAAAAAGGAATGTTAGCAAAGTACTGATAATGTCTGTGACATGCTTAGTGAAAATTCGGTCTCAAGTAGTTTCCTTAGCCAGTACCTAAAAGGGAAAAAAATGTTATTCACTCAGGTGTCATAAAATGAACCATACTGCGTGAAGTTCATTATCCGATCCACTGACTTTTCACAAGAATCAGCTTATTTATAGTGTTGTGCAGCATATCATCTGCCAGGTCCACGCCTCTAGTAATATTAAACTTTATGGAAAATGCATTTGTGGAACATTAGTGATGTTCCATTTGTGTGTACGCCTAACAAATGGCTCCCCTGCAGTTGTCTCAGCATTTACTTGCCAGACAAGAGCCATTTACTGCTTCATTTATTCATAGGCAATGGAAGTTATCGAATAAGTATTGTATCAGAGAATCCAAAGAAGAAATTCATGGAGTTCTTAGAGCCAATGTCGGCAGAGATTAAAACTGAACTAACCCCAAGAATTAGTTTTGGATGTTACATTTTGAAAGTCGATGAAAGGAAAAAATGAGTTAATTTGATGGTGTTGTTTAATTTAACGGAACCTAAATATATGGAGGGGACGGGGCAGGGACTATCCAGTCTCTTAACAAAAACAGTATTTTCTCCTGCCATTAAGTTGTTATAATTACCCAGTATCTGACCAGATGGCAAGTAATTTCTGAAGTCAGACCAGGTGTTCAAGATGCGGAGATAATCACAAAGATGATGACTGTGGTGAGCTTAATTAAAAAACGTGTAGAGATGACACAGTGGTGCTTCATAGAGAGAATGACCAAAAAGTAACAAGATAGCAAAAGAAGATCTGACATGTTATCGTGCTGTGATTTTAAGCGTAGAAAGCAAAAACAAACATAATTTAATTAATTTAACTGATCAAGATATGGGGAGCATTTCAGGAAGTGATTACATCGTGTAATTTGGGTTTTGACAATGAAAATATTAGCCTGCATGGAGATTGAGAGAGGCAGAAATAGTAAATATAGAAATTGGCAGCTGATTTAGAAGAAGGGTAGAACATAGGCACAGATGCCCATCAAAATGAAATATGGGCACAACTCTGCCTTACCCCCCAAAACCTTTTCATGCATGTAAAGTTGATGACTATGGCCAAAGCTGGAAATTACAGATGGCTTTATTCATTAAAGACTGACTGACTGTCTTCACTTAGGCTGCACTCCTACAACAAAAAAAACAAGGAAACAAAGAAATGAGTTGCCAGTATGAACTGCACCACAGCCACACATCCACTACCTCTTTTTTCTCTACACCTACACCTTTACTTAACAAAAGAATTACTCGTGTATAACAAGAAAAATATATTTCACTAGAACAATGGACTGCAAATGCTCTCTTCTCCACTCCTCTAAAAAGGAAATAAAAGTATATAATATACTTTATCAACACCCTCTGGATCTTTCCAAAAAGTAGTAACAGAACCAACTCAGTGCAACTTGGTCCACTCTCGCCAGGTTCCCAGCACCTCATGATCAACCGTGGTTGACAGCTCTCAAAATATGAGCATTTGCCTTTTGTTCATGACCATTAGGAGATTACTAATCAGCTCCACTAATGCTGTCTCAGTTCTATGCCCAGCTGAGAAGCCTGACTCTAGAGGGTCAAAGATGCTGGCAGAAGTAAAGCTACTGGAAACAACAGGTCACTAGACTTTTAGCCACTGTATCCGAAAAGAGATCAGACACCAAGCAATAATTGTAATCATTATTCAAGATGATTGACAGACTTCTGAGTGCAGCATGCACTGTTGTATGTTTCAGGGTGGCCAGGAGCATGCCTTCAGCTGGTGGCCTCTGTCAGCAAACTCTCTTAACTGGCTTTTGCTAGCAATGAAGAGTATGGGGTTGGAGTCATAAGCTGCAGCTCAATCTTTGCTGTTTAGGGGCTTTGTAGTTTGTGTAAATTGGCCACATTTTATGAAACATGCTGATGAATTTTCAGCCTGATTCAATCCACTATGATTTCTGGGCTGCTGGAAGATTGTTCTGCATGTCAGTGATTTTGTTTGCAGAGTGGAGGTTAAGAATTCCTTGTCCAGCAGCTGCTAGGATCTGAGGATGCAGGCAGGGACTGTGGGTTGATAAATCAGTTCATATTCCAGATTCAGAGCAATTTTGGAGTCACTGTGGTAGTGGCAATAAGGATCTCAGGGTCTTATTTATGGATGGATGGGGCTTAAAACTGCAGGAAGTCCTTATTCTCTTATTTCTTCTGGTCCAGTTTACCCATGAGCCATAGAGTCCTGTGGAAGGTGATAGAAGAAAAAGGGGCATATTATTAGTGCATTAATGACTGTGGACAGTCAGTCGTTATAGTGACTCAGTAGGCCATCAGAGTCTTGATAAGAACCATTCAAAAATGACATTGTCCCTTTTATGGTTGATTTTTTTTTCTTTTTCTTTAACCACTTCTGTAGCTGGTGGGGGGAAAGAGGAAGAATTTTTTGCAAAAAATATTTTTGAAAAATGTGATCCTCATTTAATTGAAAAAGTTTGAAATTTTTCAGCCACGTCAAGCCCTGATACTATTGTTGTTTTGGAATATATTTCCTTCAGTGAATAACGTACCAGTACCTCACTGGAAAAAACAGATGTAACTGAAGATCGTGGCGCAAATCCTCAGTTGGTATAAACAGACATAGCTCTGTGACAGTCAATTTACACCAACTGGCAACTGTGGACTTAGCACAACTTTATTCGCTGAGTGCAACTTTGCAGCAGAATAAGTACAGGAGAGTACGCCAAGTTCAGAGTGTTCCTAACCCCTTGAGCAACTTCTATCCCTGCAAAAAAATCTAAAGACATTTTTATATTAGGCGTTTTACAATCCCTACTAGATACTCTGGAGAGTGATTAGCAGCAAGCAGCCCAGGGAATAGGATTTCTATGGAGGTACTGCTGTCTCAGGCAAAAATGTCCTTTTATTTTCAAGAAGTTCATATTCTTGTGGTCCAGCTATTGCTTGTGATCTGTCTTCATGCCTTAATGATCAGCCAGTATTTACACCAACAAGTTTGTGCTGTTTTCTGGCAGCAGAGAAATAAAGATGGAAGTAAAGGTGGGAGTTTCAAAGAAAAGCTTATATAGGAATGCAGTAAGAGCATTACAGCTGTAAAACAAATGTGATACTAGTTGAAGAATAAGATTTCATACTGCCTTTTGGAAGCTACTAAATAAATATAAGTGTGAGTCTAGGCTAACCTGCAGAGGTTTTCACAGCTATAAAATCCTCAGTTACAAAAGTGTTAGTGTTTATTATTAATCCTTATTACCCAGTTACATCTCTTGTATTGTTAGTATAAAATTGTCTAAATACATAACAGATGTGCAAGCCAAATCTGGGAGGAAGAGTCACAGAATCATCACAGTCTGTGATACAGGGTTACTACCCCTTCCCAGTCACATTTCCCCTTTTGATATAATGCACACCTTCGACTTGCTGGAAATGGACCAAATCCCCCACTTCTGTGTAAAGCCCAAGTCTGTTGTCTTTTGCTCTCAGGTTCTGCACGGAGGCTGGGAAAGGACAAAGTCTCCCTTTCCACTCACCCAGGCCACATGCACCAGCAAACTCCTCTCCTTGATTGCGACTGCAGCATTATGGTTCTTGTGCACCCTGTTCCTCTAAGGTGGAGTTCTTAGCAGAGTATCTATATGGTAACTGATCCACTGGCCACAGGCATGCCTCTTTGCAGTCCCATCCCAATTCTCCTCCATGTGGCTGTTGAGATGCGAGGGAGCACTGCCCAAGGGTTACAGGAGGGACAAGCTCCCAGCACTCTCTCCACAGCTCTGTATAGCAGGAACATACAGTGTCTCCTTTCCCAGCAGCACTACTGCGCTGTGCTGCATTTGAAACCTTCCCCTCCCCCCAGGAGCCTGCAGTATTTAGAATTTGGATGCCCTTTTTTGTGGTGTGGGAGATGTCCACATTCAAAACTCGTCTTGGACATTTGCACTCTGGCCTAGAGTTTTATGTATTTGTTGATTTGAATTTTTCCTTTCCCTGTGCTTCCATGGCTTCTCTTCACTTATACCTATGCCCAGAGCTGGGCTAGATTAGCGTGCTCAGGCTACTCTGGGCCCCTCAACCAGCGCAGAACAATTCTAAAAGCAGTTTACTTGGGCCAAAGGCAGATTCCTCATGTGTAAGAGCCTCCTCAGGTAGCAGAGAACCACCACAGCAGTTCCTGCATTTCGCTGCCAGCTGCTAGTGGGAGGGGTGTGGCCAGGTTTCCTTTACATCTATCTGATCACAAAGATGGTTGAAGGCCACCACCGCAACCCTTCTGGGCTGAGCAATCCTAACCCGCAGCTTGGTATATGGGCTAAAGGCTTCCAAATCAGTTTTCCTCTTTTAAATGCAACAATTTTAATTGTATTAAAAGAGAGACATCTTTTTATAAAAAAAAAAAAGAGACTGAAGTAACCTTTTTTTCCCCAGGACTTTGGGGCCTGATTCTGATCTCACACTAGTTTCAGAGAAGTGTAAAACTACTGACTTCCATGGAGTTAGGCCCAGATCCATAAAGGTACTTAAGCACCTAAACTCCAGATTTAGCCACATAAATCTCAAGTTAGGCACTTAAATCCCAGTTCTGGCTTCACTGCAATCCACAAAACTCCTGCTGAACCCTATAGGTCCCTAAACTCATTCAGCACCCATGTTTTCTGGTTAAAAGTTCCCTAGGCACCTGTTTATAACTCTTCACATGCACACTGCTGCCTCCCTCTGTTTATCTGAGCAGCTCTCTCCTGCCTAAGCTCTGGAGTGATTGACAAACCATGAAAGGGCCGGCATTCAGCTTCTTACCAAAATGTCACCAATATTACGTATTTTAAGAGAATCCATACTTATGCTAAAGTGAACTATTTTTCCCATTTTTCTCTATACTGAAATATATTAAAAACTGTAAGCTTTTGTTCTTGGGGCACACAAAGATAAAGTAGTATTTTGCTGTGGTTTCTGAAAATAATAAACAATTGATATAATTGTCGCTAGAAACTAGATACATGTTTTGAACAACCTTGGATCGCAAGTGCAGACTGCACAGGAAACATCAGGGCAAAAATGACACAAACTAATTTGGGGGAGTTTGTGCCCATAGTAACAGCCTAAAACAGTGGCCACCAAGCTCTTCCTTTTGCACCCTCCCTTACCATTAATTGCACGCGTCCACAACCCCCCTGGCTGAGAGCTGGGGCCAGGGAACAAGAGCAGCAGCCGAGAGTGATGCTCCTTTCCCGCCCCTTTGTGCTGGCTAGCCCAGCTCACACCCCCCAGATGTTCCTCCATGTCCCCTTAGGGGACCACTGGCCTAAGGTGCATATACTCTTCAGTAATGAGTTATTTTTCTGGAACACTCCATGTTGCTGGTTGTATCCCCAGATCAGTGGAGTGGGAACGTATTTAACCCTTATCTTTCTGTATTTGTGCTGACTGATCTTTGACTAATGCTAATGGGTAAATAAAGCTGGTTAACTGTTATTATTGATAAAGAACCAAACCTTTAAGTAACAATTGGCACCCTAGACGAGCATCGATAATCAGAGTTCAATCCAAGCTGGTTTGAATACAGGGTCATTATCTGGTTATCAGTAAAAGGACAGTTACAACATTAAGGCTTTTACTGTGGTTGATAACGGGTTTCAGCATTTTTTTTCTGCAGCTATCTGCCTTAGAGAGCATCTTAAAAAAAAAAAAAACCACAATAGATCTATTATATGTACCAGAAAGAGCTAATGCTGGCAAAACGCTGGAGCCTTATGAAACCCGTGTCAGCTGACAATCACAGGATATTAGAATCCTTTGTAAAAAGATTTATTTCAGATAAAAGGGGCAGTTCATCAGTGCTGGATACTGTTTATGACTATGGCCCCTGGGAATCAGTGTCAAGGATATTTCAGACTGAAATCCTTAAGAAAGGAAAGGAGAAGGAATTGAGGAGCAAAGATACGGAGTGCTTTTTTCTGGCATATCAAGCCTTTCACACCAAAGTTGGAGAACTACACTGAGCTTTTGAGGATCAACAGGCAACAATACAAAATCTGAGAGGAAACTAAAGGGTTAAGAAAGAACCTTGACAATCTGAGTAAGATTAATTCTTGTATCACTTGCAACTTGGAAGAAACTAATCATAAGCTGGGAGAATGCCAGGTCAGCTTTGGCAGGGAAGAATGTGAGAAATTACAGTACAAACAAAACCAATGATTTTAAAAGTACTTTCAGAATGCCTCAGGAGCAATTGGATTTAAAGCAAAAGGGATCCTTCATGGATCATAAGGGTTGCAAAGAAAGGAAGGAAGACTTCAAGGAACTCGTACAAGTTCTCAGGGGGCAAATCACACTGATTACACCAGAAGAAAGCCCCTCAGTACCTCCTCCTCAGAGTTTCATCCATGAGAATGGTTGGCATAGCTGTTACCAGCATTTTGTGGTGATTTTGATAACTCCTGGATTGTAGATTCCATAAACTTTGACTCCATGAAACCACTACCCTTAGTGGCTGGACATAGAGGCAGGAATAGAGTTTCAAGGACAAATGATTCTTGGTTGTTAAGGGATCTCTTGAGATTTCTTCCTCCCACTAAACAGGGGTTTAATGAATGTGAAGAAGGGTTAGACAGAGGTGAGCATAATAAGGAGAGGTCAGATCTGAACGGAATGGACAAGAGCTCTGACCCTCCGCATTCTCTTCCTTCCCCTGCTAGTATTAAAACAATTTCATTTGCCGCAGAGTGTTGGAAAATATGCAGACAGGAAATTCTATCACTTTCCATGCTACCAGGGTAAAACAGCAGGTGGGATTATATAATCTTACTGAGGGAACCTACTTAAAATACTGCAACTGACTGTTGACTAAACTACATTGAATGTTTTCCCAGCGAACTACAGATCTGGGAAACATGAGTGTCCCGTGAATTACAATGGGTGTTTATCCTGTTCATGGGGAGTAAATAAGGTGGGCAGTGATCAATCTAGTGATCTATTAATTAAAAAATCTGTTTGTGGAATTATCAGAAGGTAGGTACAGCCAACTCTAAGGGTATGCTTTTAATAAAGTGCTCAGTTTAATGGTTAAGGCATACCAGAGCCTTGAACTTAATTTCAAGCTGACCAGAACAAATAATGCTGCTGCCACTGTCACAGTAGAAGGATACGTAGGAAGAGGAAAAACCCAACTTCCCTTTTCTCTGATAACTCCTAGCTTTAATAAGCCCAGACACAACCACACCAGGGGAGGCTTTAGTGGCACCTCAGGCAGCCAGCAAGTTTGTGGAAGTAATCTGAATTCCCACCCTTTCAATCACAGGCTCCTCCATTTTACAGAGGTGTATTTAATGAAGGCAATGCTAATCACTCAACCGCTTTCAACTATGTGCCTCCCAGACCCCATCAAACTGAATGGGAGGGATTACTTGGTCTGTAAAAATCTGAGGCAGCAGATGGAGTGCCTCTCTAATCAGCTGGATGTGGTCATCACTATCTGGGACCAAACCAATACAGCCCCTGTGGCATCCTCTGTGTCATAGGGACCTTCACCAATGAGGGGGTTAGGCCTTCTCTACAACCCTTTGCCATTTGCAATTCAATTTGGAAAAGAATTAGATACGCTCATGGAGGACAATGGCCAAGATGGTAAGGGATGCAACCCCATACTCTGGGTGCCTCTGATTACCAGAGGCTGGGACTGGTTGACAGGGGTGGATATTTTGATAATTGCTCCGTTCTGTTCATTCCCTCTGAAGCATCTACCACCAGCCGTTGTCAGAGACAGGAAACTGGGCTAGAAGCACCATTGATCTAAGCCAGTATAGCCATTCTTATGTTCTTATGCATTTAAATGATTGTGGTTACTTGTCTCTGGGTATGTACACACTGGGTATGTACACACAAATTTGCCACCATCAGATCGATTTATCTGGCTCGACTGAGCAGAAGTGAAGACCTGCTCAATTGATCTGGAAGTCAATTTAGTAAAACCACCTCCCCAAAAAGCAAAATGCTGCGTTGAAGGGTATGCGTTTCCCGTCAGTGCAACATAGTGAAGACAGCACACAGAAGTGGATTTACAAAGTTGGCATATGTTACACAAGTCACTCCATGTAGCTTGCGTAACTCTCATTGACTGCCATTGAATTTCCCCATAAGTATAGATCAAGCCTCTATCAGTATTGGTAGGAGGTCATCAAGTGAATATGCTGATCAATATCAGTGCAGATCTCTCTCTTACACGAAACTAACCTTTTCACTTCCTCTTTCTCCTCTGGTAGGTCTGCATTTCTAGAAACTAATTCCATCCCTTCTGCTTTCTCTAAACCTCTTCTACTGTTTTGTAGGGACAATGAAAAAGTTACATGTTTTGCGCTTACCTGTTTACCAGACCCTCACAACTTTCTTGGCTCAGATTCCATGATCAGAGATGGTTGTGTGGTATGCCTGGTTAATGGTTTGTTGTGCATTCTTGATGTACCACTTTTAAAAGATACCCCCATTGTAATTCCTGATTCTCGTTCTATTGCAGCACTTAACAACCCCCAAAAAACCACAGTGTTGTGTGATTTATTTACCTTTTATAAAATCACTGCTAATGGGGTATTCTGCAACCTTTAGTTGAGGATAAGGCTTTGGCTTTTGCCTAGTGCATGACTGTGGCAAATAAGCAGCTTCTGTTAAAATTACAGGACCTGATCCCCCTCTTCAACACCTATGTCCATAACCCAGTACAAAGCCTCCCATTGCAGAGACTGTAGATCAGGGGTGTCAAACATCCAGCCCGGAGGCCGGATACAGCCCACCAACCTTTTTGGTCTGGCCCCTGGCAGCAGCACACGCTGCCACTACATCTCATGGCATTGTACTCTCTGGTGGCATTGCACACTGCCGGGAGATCTCGCAGCATCATGCGCTGCCACCAGAGAGTACAACACTGAGATCTTGTGGCATCACATGCAGCCATGAGATCTCTGTACTGTGGTGGCAGCACGTGGAGCACTGTGTGCATGAGACACAGTACTCCAAAAGGCGGAAGAGGGACTTGGGGCATTGCGCAGTACTCATTCTTAATCACCAATCGATTCTTTTCATTGTAAAATAGTAGTAGTTGTAGAAGTGAATTTACTGCAGTTTTTATATCACTGATATCTAGCAAATAAAGTATACTGCTACATAAAAATGGTTGTGCCTAGTATTTCCATTTCTGGTATGTATGGCCCACTTGAAGTGCATTTAATTCAAATCTGGCCCACCATAGCAAATGAGTTTGACACCCCTGCTGTAGATTCTTTATTACAGCAATGTGGTTTTTGTCCCCCCCCATCTCTTCCCACAGTTCCCCTATCTGGCTAGTAATCAAACCTGATAGATCTTGGAGGCTCACTGTTGATTATCGTAAATTGAGCCAACTGACCCTTGCGTGTTCACCCAGTGTCTACCATTCTCAACTTAATTAAAACATTTACTCCTGACTTACAGTAGCTTTCTACTTTAGATTTTTCTTATGGATTTTTGGTCTGTACCTTCACATCCCATCGGTCAGTATAAGTTTGCCTTTGCTTCTCAGGGGCACAGTATGAATGAGGATTTCACAACTCCCTTCCATTTTTGATGGCCAAATGAACATGCAGTTGCCATTTTCTAAAGCTGCTTCTTTATTTCAGTATGTTGATGAACTCTGTCTTGCTACTGACACCCAGGAGGTGCACCTCAGGCTCCTAAACAAGTCATTCACACTACTACCCCATGCCAGTCTGAAGTGCAACCCACCCAAGATGAGCTTACTAACAGATGGTTTCCTTTCTAGGGATTGCTCTATCCAAAGGTATACAGTCACAATTTCAGCAGAAGGTAGATTTTTTTGCTCATTTACCATTACATATCAGTGTGTCCACATTGCAGCCATTTTTAGACCTTATTAGGATATCACAGTAACTTCATCCCTGACTGTGCCCTTATAACTGCTCCCCAAACCATCCTCTAAAGAAAGCTATTTGTTAGCATTTGGCCCTAGCCACTTACCCAGGCAGTCAGAACTCTTAACCAGGCTGTACCATAACCACTTTATCCTGGCCACACCTGACACCTCACAGTACTTTCACCTGGAGGTCGCTGCCAGAGAAGTGAATGTCAGTGGTTTAAGCTCAGGAGGTGTGTTAAGAGGTGCACTCACCACTAGTGGTACCTCCTCCTGGTAGTCCTGGGGATAAGCTCTGCCAGGTACTGCACACCTCCCTCTGGCAGCATCTCTCTCATCATCCTCTTTTCCTGCAGACCCTTCTCATTCTAGGTACCACAGCCTCCTCTTCATGACTCAGCCCTCTAGTTAGCTCACTCCATGCTTCCTCCTTCTGAAGGAGGAAACAAAGCCTTTCCAGAACAAATCAGGCAGTCCACTGTCTTCTGCCTGGCCAGTGCCATCTCCCCAGGGGCTGGTAGAGAAACCCACACCTGCCCTCTACTCTGGGATCTAGCTCCAGGGCCCTCCAGTCAGTAGCCAAGCACAGCTATTCTTTGCTTCTTTCCCCCTGAACCTTCTTCTACCTTCTGGGTACTCTCCTCCCCCTTAAGGCTTGCCAGCCACCAAACTCCTTCCTCCCAGAGAATGAGTGTACCCTACTACTCCTTGAGCTCTCAGTTCCTCAGATTTATGCAGGCCCCTTCTGTTCCTGCCCAGCTGAACCTCATTTAATCAACCCCTATTGCCTGGCTCCTCCTACAGGTGCAGCTGGGGGAGTTAATTGGGCTTGATTTACCCTCTCAGGACCAGTGGGCGGCGGTACATCCCATCACAAGGTGCACAACAAATGAAGGCCTACTGCATATGCCTCCAAACTACTCTCCCCTGTTGAGCTTAAATTCTTCCTGTGTGAATGCAATTTATTTGCCATGTTCTGGGAAACCTAATGTTTCACCTTTTTTAAATGGCCTCTCTCCTATCATCTCATACATGCCATGTACATCTATCAATTTTCTCTTTTCTGCTTGAGTTAAAGATGGACAGATATCTAATGCTTGACTTTCACATTGGCCTTTGCTCCTGCAGGAGACAGACATCATTGTTTGCTCTTCCCCTACACCCTCACCCCTCATCTACAATGGTACTCTTCATGAGTGTCCTTTGCCTTTCTCTCCTTCCAACTACCTCAGGTTTTCCAATCTCTACCTCCCTCTGTATCTTCCTTCCTTTCATCGACTGCTCCAGTTCCTATAAGGATGGAAACCCACTTACTGTTTTCTGCCTTTATGTCCTTTTTCTGTCTGCCCCACCTCTTTCCCTATTTTTCTACGGCACTCCCCATTCAGCCCCATAAACAGAACTGTCTGCTACAGCCTCTCCTTTGGAATGCTTTACTGCCTCAACACAACCCTTACTCTTTCTCTGACTCTGCTTGGTTATGTAATACCCTCACGACTTCCTTCATTACTGGCTTCTCATGATTTCACCTCTGATGGATCTCCACTGTCTTATGCATCCATCCCTACTTTCTTGCATTGTTTCTCTTCCCTCACTTCATTCTGAAGGTTAAGGGCCGTTGTAAAATGGGTCTGATTCATAATGAAAATTCAGTAGCGGATTCTCTTGCCAGACAGGGAGTGCAAGAAGGGAAACACTGGACCTTCCCATGTAAAATCAGGAGCTCGCCTGTCTCCACAGTTAGCACTACAGACCCTGCACCCAATTTGCCGGCACTGCAGGAAAAGGAAGCAATGTTATCAGAAGGAATAAAACAGGTACAGGCAAGAAAGAAATTGCCACAAGAGAATCCTTTAAAACTGTATGAACCAAATTTAACCTTAAAGGAAAGTTGCTTGATCATGTGTAAGTTGAGTAAAGCACTGATATGGATGATACCAGAGCAAATTCAGATAAATTTGATTTATACAGTACCTGGTGTTTCTTCAAGAGGGCATTGGGGGACTAATAAAACTTTATAAAGTTTAGAAATTTTGGGTTGGTGGCCAGATGTAAGAAATTATGTGAAAGAATTCTGTGACAGTTGCATACTCTGGGCACTAAATAATCTATTAGTAACAAGAACAATGGTCGACTTACACCTCAGCAACATTTGGGATTATGGTCCACTTTTCAGGTTGACTTTGTGGGACTGTTACCCAGAAGCAAAAAGGGAAATAAGTATTTGTTGGTAGTAGAGGGTGTCATGCTGACTAGATTGGGAAGGCCCTTGAAGTGTATTCAGGAGCTCCGATTACTCCCTTCTACGCCAGTCTCGTGTTGGGGGTGTCACACTGGCTGGATTGGTTGGGGAGGAGGGCATTCCTTATATTGTTTGACATCAGTATGGCAAAATCATAGTGAATCATGTGAGACATGCCATGTCAGGTACTGTTAGAAAGGTTATAATGTGCTGAGAAAGATGATAACATTTATGTTCATGTTATATCTATAATGGAAGTTATGGAGATCTTTGATATATCTGTATTTCAAACTATGCTGTATAAGACACACCCCAGACAGAGAGGTGGCAGGACAATAGCCTGTTTAATGGCCCATCAAGACCTTTACAGAAGCAGAAGGCCCAGGAAGGAACTAAAGGCATACCTGAAGAGTTACCAGGATTGGCCCATGTGACTCTGGACTCCATTTTGGTTCCTGTAAAATTCCATAAGCAGCGTGGCAAGGGGCAGAGGATATATAAGGCAGAGTCTTTGGGATCCATTTTGTCTACAGTTCAGCTTTCAGTTACCTATCTACCTCTGGAGCAACCCATCTGCAACTGAACTGAAGCTATGAAACAAAGGACTGAGACCCATCCAGGTACTGGAAGTATACCAGAGGAACTATACAGGCCTGCAAACCCCACAATTCATCTAGAAACCTGATGTACATGGACTTTCAAATCATTTGTATGTATCTGATTGCTTTAATCATTTAACATTTCTCGTATTGTTTGCTTTTCTTTTTGTAATAAACCTTCAGTTTTAGTTACTAAAGGATTGGCTGGCAGCGTGGTATTTTGGGTAAGATCCAGACTTATAGTGATCTGGTACTGTGGCTGATCCTTTGGGATCAGAGGGAATCGTTTGAGTAAAGAGCATAGAGTTTAAATAACTGTCTCTTTACTGGACCTAGTGGCAGTTTGGGAGCCAGAGGCTGAAATGCAGTAAAGGGGGCTGTGTGTATTTGTATAGTGGCTTCTTGATAACCAGTGTGGGGGAATCAGAAGCACTGTTTGTGGCTGGTTGGGAAGTCTGACTGCAGTGTCACCCACCAGTGCTGGGAGAGTCTGCTCTCCTTTTACAGCCTGCCCTGACCTTGGCATTATCAGTTGGTTACCCTGGGCATGGATGGGTCACAGAGGTTTTTAAGCTGCGGCTTGACAAAACCCTTGTTGAGATGTTTTAGCTGAGGTTCATCTTGCTTTGAGCAGGGGTTGGACTAGATGACCTCCTGAGGTCCTTTCCAACTCTAATATTCTATGATTCTAATATATCCATTCTCTAAATGGACAGGGACTTTCCTAATGTGAACCAACACTGCTCCAGCAACAGTCCAGGTGCTGGTGGAACAGGTGTTCTCCTGCTGAAGTGTACCAGCAAAAATGGAAACTGCTCAGGGAACTCTTTTCACAGGGAATGTCTATGGATATGTTTTAGATGAATTGAGGAGGCCCAATGGAAACACTCTAGGTGATCTCAACAGACACGGTGGAACACAAAGAAGTCATTGTTCTAGGTTGTCAGTTAAGATGTACAAATGGTGTGTAATAGCCTTATATATAAAGAGTGTGGTATCTCGCACTTCAACACTTATTCCGATGAACATTCCTCACTCACGCAATTAGTTCTGCAGTTGACACTGGGAATCTGCAAGAATATAAGGGTTGCAGGCTCAGATCCATATTTTTTCTTTTTAAACAAAAAACTAACAAATAACTGCCAATCACTTGAACACATGCAAGTAGGCAATTTATAAATATGCAGGTGAAGCACTCTTTAAAAATAATGTATTTTGCTGTAAACCAATTAAGATGCACTTAATGAATGCCCCAGTTCTTGGGATCCCTCTGCTCTTATTTGCAATGGGAAGATAAGTTTGTTTCAATTTACTCACACTGAGAATCAATAGGAACATACATCATGTTATGCACCCAGTAATTGATTGTGGTGATCTGTTTTATTCCAGATGACGAGGCCTTATTGAAGGAAGATGCATTTTACAATAAGTGGTTCTGACTTCCAGGCAGCTGCTGCTAATGCCTCTCAGTGAGTAATGCTATACAAATGGAAATAGCCTTCCTTCATGCAATTAAAGAAGGTGTTTATATAAACTTTACTGAAAGTAAATACAGTGAAACTCTCTTATAATGCCTCTGAATTGTACAATCAAAACATCAGGCAACTTTAGACCTGATTTAGAATGGCGTTTGCATGCATGCATCTGAGTATAACAAGTCACTGTTTGCCACTGCTTTGCAAGTGTCCAGCCAAATGTGGCATGTGTAATATACAGCATCCGATATGAAGGAGGTAATGAGCAACTTTCTAATGCAGATTTTAGAGCAGGTGCCAGTAGGAAGCACAACAGCAAGGGTTGCAAAACAGCTTCCATTCTAGCTTTCAAAACATTCATCTTTAACTCTGATTTTTTCCATGTTTGGCTTCTTGTCTGAAGGTAATTTTTTCCTGGAAAGCTGAGCATGTTCCCGTCAGAATTTTTGAGTTCAGTCAGGGAAGACATATTTTTCACATTAAAAAAAAAATATTCCCACATTTTCTTTGTGGGGGGAAGCTAAATAGTAAAACCATATGTTTTGCAGGGCATATGGTCCCTCAGGAATAGCATGCATTTTGGATAGTTTGAAAAGATTTGATTGTAAATCCCCAGGAGATAATTGGAATTGTCTGGGCAAGCTCAGCTCTGCAGCAGGAGGTTGGAGGAACAGAAGAAAGCTCAGTGGGATGGCTGGCTTCACTGCTTGACTGTCATCCTGGCTTCTACTCCTAGCATCTTCATTCCTTGTGTACCCTGCTCCTGCTGTGCCCACAAAGAGAAGTTGCTTGCTCCACACCCAGTAAAGATTTATCTTCCAGCCAATAGAGCTCCTTCTCTACCCACCAGCAGAGGCTCACTGCAGTTCTCCTTGCTGTCTAACCACAATCCCCCCAAGCAGAGCTTTCGTTGTCTTAACATCTATTTTGGGGATCGTAGCACTTTTGCCTCAACTAGAGGTGCTTTTCCTCCCTTCACCACCAAACTCTGCCCTTACTATGATACAGAATCACCCAAAGCCTTTGATTACAGGCAACTGTTGTTGCTGCTAGCCTTGAGCCTGGCTGCGGATGAAGGGACAAATTATGCAGCCTTCCCTCATGTAACCAGAGTGTGAATGAGCTCCTCTCAGACATCTAGTGATGAGCTGGGGGAGAAATTGTCAGGAACCGACTTTGTTTGCATAGACACACCCGCTCTTCCTAGGTGTGCGGCATGTTGGAGTTGCTTTGCCCAAATGATCACTTTTGCTGGGTATTGGATTTCAGATGACTTTGTTATGGGATGCAGGGGTGATAAAGTGTTAATCTTTGTGTGAGTAGAGGGCAGCAGAACTGTGCTGGGCATGCCTTCATTGAGGGATTCACCCTCAACTGAACTGCCTTTTCTAAGGAGGAGGTAGGGGTGCAAAAGGCCAGTGGAGAGGAGAGAGGGTGGGAACAGGTGTTTGTTACTGGTGGTATGGTCCCTGACTAAGGGTCCAAAACACCATTTGACCCTCCTTCTCCTCCCCCCCCATCTGATTAACAATCAATTGAGAAGCGTTTGTTGTGGATCACTAGAGCAGAAATCACTGCTAGCCAGGTGTGACATTCCCATCTGCAGTCTGGACTGGTGTGTAGCTGTGCAAACCCAATCTCTTATTTCTAGATTCTGTCTTGCACTTGACTATTCTGTGTGAATCCCCACTACTGGGTCAGCCCACGCACAGTCTCTTGCAATCAGTTGGCCCTTAATTTAGTGAGTGAGTGCTTCTGGCCAACCACTCCTGGGATTATGCAATAGAATGACCCCAGTTCCAGATGAAAGTCTAGGAACTTCCATCTTGCAATGTTCAGGACTGCCCACTGAACAATGCAAGCTCATGATTAGTTCATCAGTTTGTCAAAGAAATTGATATGCACCAGCTTTGTCACTTCAAATGGAGTCTCTGACACACTTCAAACCAAATGCATGGCTTTAAATAAAACAAACAACTAAGTTTATTAAGTACAGAAAGATTTTAGATGATTATAAATCAGAGGAAAATGAATCAGATTTGATCGGGATGAATTAAAAGCAAATCACATTCTAAACTAAGCTTAACACTTTCAGTAACCTTACAACGTCAGATAATGCTCACCCCGAGCTGGCTGATCTCCTTCAGCCAGGCCCTCCCTCTGTGGACAGTCCTTCAGTTACTTGAATGTTGTTTGTAGGTGGAAGTGGAAAAGAAAGCGAGATTGCAAAATATCTCTTAACATGTTTCTTTGCCTCCACTGGGGTCAGGTGACAAACAATGTCCAGCATGACTTCCTCCACTTGAGTCAATGAGCATTCCCTTATCGATGCTTAGGCTAGTCCACTGTTCCTGGAAGAGCTGATTTTTTTATGCATGCCTTAGTACTTAGGCATGAAGTACCTCCCTGCTTTTAGTGTTTGCCTAGATCTACCTCAAGCCATGAGACACATATTTGGGAATATCGCATAGCAAAACTTCATAACCATACATATGACATGGCAACAAACAGACTAGTATAACAACGTTCAGTATGTCAGAGCATTCCATGAACACCTTACATGACATACTTTGCATTAAACAAGACACAGTTCCACTATAAGGGTGAACATAAATGATACACAATCCACCATAAGGGTGTACATGGGATGCAGTGTGTCACACCAGGTCTAAGCATTAGACCTGCTATAGGGCAGTGTCCCAGTGAAAAAAGACTACCCAGTCTGTACTAGTAGTGAGACCTCACCACTAATTGCTAAAATCAATGAGAACTATGTAAAGTGGTGGGACCTCAAGGCATTCCAGAGGTTTCAGTAAAGAAGGTAATGGTGGAGTTAATGATGGTAGAGCAACTGATGGTGCCTTGCCCCCACCCATCCAGAATGGGAGTGACCTCACATGAACGCACCTCTGAACTCTGGGTCTTTGCTGACCAAGAACAACAATTGTGAGTGGGATGCGGGGGGGGGAAGAGGAAAGTGGCATGTTAAAGGGACATTTGTTCGTTGCACAAGGTGAGAAACTGATGAAAAGGGATACTGCCTAGAGTGCTCTGCGGTGAGTGTTTTGTTGATGGTCATATGTTTTCAAATCATGCTTGTGGTGCTTTCCCTAATTAATGCTGGGTTCCTTTCCCCTTTTATTAACTTTTTTTTTTCTATATACAGACTCAGTGTTTGAGAGAGGGGAAGCATGGCCTCTTCGAGGAGCCCAGGAGTGGTGTATAATTTTCCCAGATTACTGGGCGGGAGCTTGCACCAGTTCTGTGTTGTATTGTCAGAAGGAACCCCTCAATATTGAAGCCAGCCTGGCGGCTGCTGACGCCACCTGGCAGAAGAGTCACACTCAGGTTGTTGTGTAGTATACTCAGGCAAGTAGCCCCTTCAAAAGTCAATGGGACGGCCTGCACAAGAACTATTCAGTGTGAGGAAGGGTTGCAAGGCTAGGTCCATAACAAGCAGCTTCTAGCAGCAGAAAAGAGGGAGGCCCCCAAAATAAGATAAATTAATATAGTATACACTTAAGATACAGTAAGGTTGGTCTATTATTCTGTATGCCCACTGCTTCTCTAAAAAGGTGTGAGCCAGCCAAAAATATCGTTTCAGATGCTCTTTAGGAAGGTAATTCATTTCCGGAGTGTTAGCTAACCCTTTCACCGGGGTTATATAATACAATGTTACAATGGATTTACTGTAACCATCTGAAAAGCAAATGTTTTTTCTGAATTGAATGGGACAATTGCTCCTGTCGCTAGAACGAGAGTAACATTTCTGCATTAGTGTCATGATCAGAGAAAGAGGATATGACTGACACCAGTCATATATTCATGGGTATAATCTTCATTGCTACTGCACCTGAAATTCCCATTGATTTCAGTGCAGGGTGTTTAAGGTCTGAGGTAGATGCAGGACTGGGACCAAGAATTATAAAGTTATTTCAGAGGTTCAGATCATGGCAGTGGTGACAAAACAAAAATGTGGAGATTTGCATAGTGAATGAGGTAAGATTGTACATCTGCTTTATATTAATGGCGAAGTGCAGCTGTTAAAAGTATTGTGATGAGGCTGACAGCAATGTGAATGCAGATGCCCTCCTAAGCTTAGTAGGAATAATTCAATTGTGCAGCCCATTTTGGCTTGTCTTCTGTCATAATATCCAGAGAGTTACATTTCTCAATATCCAACGGGTGCATCTGCTTTATTTTAGCTAAGAGAAGCATACTTTTTTTTTGACTCTGCTTTCACTTTGCAAATATAAAACCTGTTGGTCATTCAGTGGCATTTCATCTTGCAAAATGGTCCAACTGTGATGTTTCTTGCATAAATCTGATTCTGAACAAATACCTGATTATCCAGTCTACATTTGTCTGTCTTCCTAACAAAGAACCCATACATTTTTGTCCCAAGCATGGTGGTATGGTGCTCTCCAAGATGTTAGATGGTATTAAAACTGTCAATCTCTTGCAGTAAAGTCCTTGTCCTTTGATATGCTGCACCCTGTTTATAGTTCAGAAGGGAAAAAGGGGTTGTCTCAGAACTGACAATTTTATATCTGCAAATGAAAACTTTATTTAACTATATGTGTGTTCCAGGAATATTTTTATGGTCCGATCATGAGGCTTTTGCCCAGTCTTTGAAGTAATGCCATCAGGATGTCTGCAAACACTTACAAATAACTCTTTAAATAATTCATTCACATTACTTTGAGAGAAATACTAAAAAAACAAGTCTCATGTCAAGTATCTTATCTCAAGAAACCTGTTTGCAGGTGACAACACAGCAGATAAAGAGATGGTATTTTTTCCATATACTATCCACAGTAATATATGAAAAAATAGAGAAAACAAAGACTTTACACTAACAGCGAACCGTGTGCTTGCTCAAATCTAAAATTACATATAAAATAACATTTCTGAGTAAGGAAAATGAAAAGAACAAAAGTAAAACCTACAGACTACCAATACATGGTAAGTTATAAGAACATAATGGCCATACTGGGTCAGACCATGGTCAATGACTTTACTGAGTATCCTCAAAAGAGATGAGGATTCTTAAAATAGGCAAAAGTTTGTGGATTTCATTGGTAGTTTTATTTTGTCCTAACTAGTTCTTCCATCTCTAGTTACAAGTACATACGTTGCAATAGAGACAGGGAGGCATTCACTTTCTCTTACTCAAAATTATGCTCTCTGCACTTCAATATTGCACCCACAAAATTCTAAGACAATGAGAATTCAATATTTATAACGATAATTGCTGGTCTGTCTTTAACCACATAAGCAGGAGCCATTGTTCTTCTGCCTGTGGGTGCTGAACTGGACTCTGCTTCCCAGCACTGTACCTATATTCCTATGAACTACCAGTTAATATTCAGGGTCTTCAGTATTTATGGTTTGGCTAATAACTTTATTATTTGTATTCTGGTAATGTCTAGGAAACTCAGCCATGGATCAGGACCCTACTGGGGTAGGTGCTGCACAAAGACAAGAAAAACTGTCCCTTCTCTGAGACCTCACAATCCATAGACAATGCATCTGTTTGAATGAAGGGAGAATCGGATCCCTTCTCTTTCAAAAAGAAGTAGAAACACATTAGTAGGATGTGATGGAGCAAGCTTACACTCATGGCTTGTTTTGTGGATAAATAGAGGACTCCATTTTTCAAGGCTGCCAATCAGAAACCAATCATTAAAAAATGGGGGAAAAATAGATGAGAAATAGAGCAGGATAGAGGCAAAAACCGTCTGAGAGGCTGTGGCAGAGTAGAGGGCGATTAGCCCCTTGGTGCCTCTGCCACCCCCGTACCCCCTTCAACCCAGCTGCCTGGGCTGGGGTAAAGAGGGTCAGCATGGCCCAGACAGCAGCAAGGAAAACCACAGCTGAAGGTGCTGATTAGAGCACGCCAGACTCGTGCCTACTGAGGCAAATGGGAACAGCTCTCCCCTGAGCTAGGGTGGTGGTGGTGGTATATAAGCGAGCTAGGGAGACACCTAAGGGATGAATGGCAAGAGAGGAGGGAAGGAGCCTGGCTGCTAAGTTTGCCTCCTCGCTAAAGAAGGGTGAACAGCCCAAAGCCTTGGGGCAAAGTGGGCCTGGTTTGGGAGTGGGGTTTGCACCTGTACATGGTAAATAAATGAGCATTGGTGATTGCACCAGGTGAAGCCTGCGAGTCCTGTTATTGTAGATGGGTGAGATTACCCAGAGAACCCAGAAGGGCAAGGGGGCCTGCCACAGAGGTAAATGCGGGAGAAGTGGTAAAGCCACAAGTACCCACAGAGACAAGGTGGGTGAGGTAATATCTCCTATTGGACCAACTTCTGTTGGTGAGAGAGACAAGCTTTCAACCCACACAGGGTATGTCTACACAGCAACTAGACACTTGTGGCTGGCATGGACCAGCCATGGGTATCTAGTTGCTATGTAGACATACCCACAGGGCTCTTTTTCAGGTCAAGTAACCACAATCAGTAGTATGAGGGCTGACGTTACTGCAGGGAAGATACAGCTTAATTGTAGTGCAGAGCAATGGAGGGATTTCTAGGTTTATAGTTTCAGATGAATTGTGATACAGCTTTTATATACAGAATATACACAGTTTTCATTGCTTGACAATATATTTTGCACCTAAGTTTTATTGGTAAAATTATTTCCCAAGAATCTCCTGAATGCTAAGGGATTTATTCTCCAGTGACATGTCCGTCGCAGAAGATCATAAACAGGAAGCCAAAGATGCAGATTCAATACATGCCAAAAGTGACAATGAAACGTTACGGTTGCATGTTTTTAAAAAACCCACTAAAGTTTAGGAAATGTAAAAGTTAAGGTTCACAGAGCAAAATTCTGTGAACAGAATGTAATTCTTCTGTGTTGCCTAGCCTGCATAATCAGGACTATATTAAGCTAAACAGTTAAATAAAAGACAGGAAGTGAAAGATATTAATAGTATAGAGATATAGATGAGACTGATTATCTATATGTGCTTATGTAGATATGTAGGCAATCTAAGTTTTGATTTTTAAATGAAATCCTAGAAACTGCAGAACATTGAATAATGAAGCAGAAATTTTGAGGAGGCCTAGAATGTTTGTCATACCTTACATTTTCCCCTGTAAGGAGAGCAGGGAAATAGGAGTTGGGAATGACAGAGTCTTCTGGGGAGGAGGCTGGGATAAGGACAAAGGGATGAGAGTGAAGTAACAGCGTAACCCTTGGAAAATTAAGATAGTGGGAGGGAGGGTGGAGGATGATGGAGCTTTAAGAAAAGAGGACTGGGGAATACTGAAAGGAAACCTGTGTTTCATTTTTCTGAGTTCAGCTATCACACAGCCAAGGGGAGGGTGACACCTATGATGGTGAGAGAGATGTGGGATGCAGGTGGACAACAATTTGTAATCCAATATAGCTTTTAAAATGCTATTATAATATGCAGTTACGTATACATCACAAGATAGGAGAGGCAACTCCCATTCTATATGGCATGACCGTACGTGGAATATCAGTGATGAGTCCCTTGTTACTGGTTAGATATGGATTAAATGATTCAGGAGTCTGGAAGGAATTAATGACTTCGAGGGAATGATTAATAATAGCCAAATATTTCTAAATTCTAAAAAGGCTGAAGAGGTGCATTAGAGCACTCTGCAATTTATTTGAAGGGTGTAAATACCAAGAAGAGAAAGTGCAGAGGTTTTAGCTGGAAGAAATAGGATTAAGTTAAGGAAGGGAAATCTTAAAATCCGCATCAGAAAAATCTTCCTGAAAACATGTTGAATTAGGCTATTGGATAATCAAAAGGCATGGAGGGAAAAGTGATGTATCAGTGTATTCCAGACAAAGACCGAGAAAGTTGCTTACATGCAAGTGCTAAGATTGTCAAAAATGGGCACCTGTGATTAAGCTTTCTAATCCATATTTGGGAACCTAAGCAATACTGCTGATTTTTAAAAGGGCTGAGCAGTCAAGAGAGCTTCTGAGAAGTGCTGGGTGCCCAGAATTTTGAAAGAAAATGAGGCTCTTTACTGAGATGCATAAAAATGGATTTAGGAGTCTAACTTTTGGCACCCATTTTTGAAAACCTTGGCTAAGATATGAAATGAGGGCCTGATTCAGAACCCAGTGAAGTCACCAGAAAAGCTTCCATTGTCTTCAGTGGGCTTCGGATCTGGCCTTGAATGAGGCAGTGGCTTCTATTGAGAACCATACATCTGTGGACTCTTAACAAGGTCGTAGAAAAAGTTGTATATGAATATAGGTTAAAGACTATGCGGGAAATTTTCAAAAGCACAAAGAGCAGTTGGGTACCCAATTGCCATTCTAAATGAATGAGAGTTGAGGGCTGAGCCTTCACAGTTGCCTTTGAAAACGTCCCCCTAAGTCAAAACCATGCACATAGCTACTGTGCACAATGTTAACTCTGGCACTTTGGGCTTTTGTATAAGAAATCTGCAGACATACTATTCTTGTAACATCTATTTTTAATGGAATTTTTTAGGTGTTTTTAAATAAAAAATAAATTAATCATAGATTTCCACCATAACTTCAAATAGCCACTGTTCATCCATCAAACTCTCTAATAGAACACTCCCAAGCTAGCATCAGCTTCCTGGACATCATGATCAACTCTAACTATGGAACCATGCAGAAAACTATATACAAAAAACCCATGGATCACCGCACTTACCTTCACAGATCCAGTAACCACCCCAGACACACCAAGAAATCTGTTTGCGATAGCCAGGCCCTCAGATACCACAGAATATGCTTCAAGGAGAAAAACTGGGATATACACCTTAAACTCAAAACTGCCTTCAAACAAGTCTTGATCTGCTAAACATTAATATTCTGATTAATTGTATGTGCTATCGGACGTGAAGTTATGAAATATTGTTGAATATGCTACTAGAACATGTTGCAAGGTGGGAAACGCCCACACACAGCCTTTCAGACACAACAATGAAGAAGCCAGATGTGCTAATTGGCCATTAAGGAGAGCCCACTCACCCAAACCCCATCCTGAGAGATCTCACTAAGAAAGCACATACAAAATGGAATACTGACTGACCTATGAGGATGACTGCCCCAGGTCACAAGCACTGACTGTTCCAGCGAGCTGCAAAAGACTATAAAAAAGTGGAGTGACATCACCACTTTTCTTCACTCCCCCACAGTTCAACACCTGAAGAAACACCTGAAAGACAAAAGAGTTTAGAATAAGGTTGGGGGGGACCCAGACTGCAAGGAAAATGTCGCTTGTGAAATGAAGAGCCTGCTTGTACCATCTTTCAGGGTGAGACATTTCTAGATTCAAATCCTGTTAGAATTTAGATTGTGTTCTTATTTTTACTTCTTTGTTAACTTCTGATCTCTTAAGTCTACTACTTATAATCACTTAAAATCTATTTTTCTGTAGTTAATAAACTTGTTTAATCTTTTATCTTAACCAGTGTGGTCTTTAAGTGAAATCTTTAGGTAGTTTGTACTCTGATTAACAGACATTGATGCAGAACTTCCTCACATAGAATGGGGGAGCAGACTCATTAATGAGCTTGTAATGGATAAATCTTTGTCCAGCACAGTACGGTATTATCTCAGGGTGCATTCCTGGGTAGTGAAGAGCTTGGGATCTGTGGGGGTTACTTGCTGTCCCCAGGCTCTTTGGTAGGTGCAGGCAACTCAGTTGTGTGTGTAGCGCCACCTAATGTCATGTTGGATGATGACAAGGTCTGGAGAGACTGCATCATCAACAGGAGCATATTTGGAGGTCAGCACAAGCCACAAGAGGAAGGAGGTTCAGTGGTACTCCAGATTCAAGTAGCATCAGGTGACATACAGGAAAAAAATCCAAATATTTCCCCAAAACCTACAATCCTCTGACTGCACACCTAGCTGTCACCTGCCACCTCACAATGGAACCTATACAAGGTCTCATTAAACAGTTACAACCCAGACTTGATGGGGACCACATCCTGAAAGAAAACTTTCCTAAACCCCCTCTTCTGGCTTTCAGACACCTCCCCAAACTTGCCAAAACTCATCATTAGAAGCAATAGACCTTCCAACAGACCAGGACCCACCAACTAAAATTGGCACCAGACCCTGCCAGAATAGATGCAAAATATGCTGACATACCTCCACTGCTATGATGATCAAACACCCTCCACAAGATCCATGGGTCCTATACATGCCTACCACAACATATGGTGTATCTCATTCAGCGCACGAATGCTCCAACAACAGCAATTACATAGATGAAAACAGACAAATACTACATCCTTGAATGAACTCTCACAAAAAAACAATAAAAGACAAAAACACTGTCACTCCTGAGTGACAGTCACTGGGTGACAGTCAACACATGTCATTCTATATCTGGCCTATCAGTCCTCTTCCTCCAAGGAAGCCTGCATGACCACTTCAAAAGATATATCTAGGAGCTTAAATTCATAACTTTGCTACACACTAAAAATCATAGACTGAATAGAGACATTAGGTTTATGGCTTATTACAACAATCCACTAACCCCCATTTTTTGTCCTATGACTGCAGGGGTGTTAATGGGCCACTTCATCTTGAATGGTCCATTAGAACATGTGTTAACTACTTATGCTAAACAATCTGTTCCACTTTGCATTTGACTGTGAGACTCTGAGTACCGTTCCCAGAACTGTATAGTTAAAAAGCTTGTCTCTTTCACCAAAAGAAGTTGGTCCAATACAAAGCTCACCCACTATGTCTCACCAAAGCCAATACTTCATCATTGGACCACATTCTGCTTTCATTTATACAGGTGTAAATCTGGAAAGCCACCACTGACTTTAGTGAACTGATTCAGCACTATGCAAAAGAAGCATAAATAAGAGCAGGCTTTAATCCATTGTGCTTAATTTTCATCCTACACATCTGCTAAATTATGAGCTCTTAAATGATCTGGTTCTCCAGTTGACATAAGCAGAAACCAAACATATCTGTCAAGAGGGCTGAATGGCTCATTAGATTTATGAGATTTTAGAGATCCGATTTGTTAGCCTACAGCAAGTGTTACACATTTGAGACAATTGTCTGTCACTTTTTAAAAGTTATACATAGCTGAAAAGCTGGCTTTATAATGGCAACAGTGATGAACCTGCACTAATAGTGCTACTCCAAAGGCAAAAGTTGAAATACAAATATAACATTCTTCCCTTCGTCTTACGGGATAAAAGGGAAGTATGTGTGCGTGTAGTAGGAAAAGTAGCAGCAGGGTGCCCCCTGCTGGTAAAACTGAGCCAGCTGCTTTTGAACAAGCGACCACAGAAACTGTGTATGCATGTGCATCAGAGGGCAAAATCCCAGCTTTCATACTATCAATAGCCACCCAACAGTGGTTCTTTCATGTCACTAATAGTGTTTTTAATTATTTTTATATCATCTTCTGTAATTATTTCCCCTTATACTAGTTGTAATCCAGTGCTGTAGGTTTCCATATTTGATAACAAGCTTTGAACTTAAAACCACACCGCTCAGATTGTCTACTTCTGGGAACCATGATATCCTTTCTACTCAACACCTGGCTACTGTGGTAAGTAATATAGCCTGGTGGAGGATTTCTTCTTCTCCCCTGTGACTAATAGGTGCTGAGAATTGCAAAAGGTGCGGTTGATGATTGAGCAACAGCTATTCTTCATTCTGAGCTAGAATTAACACAATGCCCCAGCATGGCATTGTGGGACACTGCTGTGGATACTCTGATTATTCAGATGAGAGAAAATAGCATCATACCACTTGTGGTCCTTAAAACTTGGAACACAGAGAAGGAATTACTTCTCTGTGGTCTTCCTTCTGCCCCCAAGTACCACCATAGAGCTGAAGAAGAGCTCTATGTAAGCTCAAAAGCTTGTCTCTCAACACCAGAAGCTGATCCAATCCAAGATATTACCTTACCCACCTTGTCTGCCTGGTAACAACAGTGTCAAAATGAGATCACAGTATGCCACCTGAGGAGCATCATGTATTATGGCATGACAAGTCCCTTCTGCTGTATGATCTGTGAATAGCATTTCCATAAAATGCAGTCAAGACATTCAGTACCAACCTGCAGAGCTTGTGGGTGGTTGCAACTACAGTTTGCAAACAATGTGTGGTTTGTGGTGGAACTGATTTGAAGTACCACTTGTCCTTAAACTGGCCAGCTGGCATATTTTCAAAAAGTACCTGACTGAGTGGACTAAGTCAGGAGGCCCCTGATGGAAGCCTCACTGCCCTGTCTCACCCTGCCCCAGAAAAAAACAGAGAAGTCCTCCAGGCAGCCTAGAGTGGCTGCAGGAGAGCAGCCAATGAGAGGCCAGGAGGCCTGTAATAAAGGAAGCAGCAGAGGCCAAGTTCTCAGTTGCTGCCTGAAGAGGGAAGATTGGGTTCCTGGCTGGCTGGCTGGAAGTGCCGCAGGACCATGGACAGCTCAGTGCAGGCAAGACTGCATTTGGAAAAGGCTGCCAAAGACCAGAGGAGTGAAGGAGATCCTGGTTGACTGCAGGGCTGAACAAGGACTGAATCGAGAGCCTAGCCAGACCAACTAAAGGTACTGTGATGGGCTCAGTTGGTCTGGTTAGAGATTCCAACCAGGGAGGGTTGCCAAAAGGATACACCAACAAAGGGTACTGTGACAGGCCCTTTTGGGTTGCTGTGGAGGGCAGTGTCTCCTCGGAGAAAGCCTTGGCGGGCAGTAAAAACTGTATACCCCAGAAGGTGCTGTTTGTTTGTTCTCCCTACAGACCCTGTGTGACTTGACTGGAGAGCTGAGTCACTGAAGACCCACCAAAGAGACAATGGGATGGAAGATGGTGGTGCTCATGAGAGGCAGGTGCTGGCTTCATCACAGTACTCTTATATATTCACCCAGACATTTTTTTTTAAAAAGACTCATTAAGTCTATACACTTAAATGGATTCTACCTACAGCATAACCATGGTGTAGAAATAGCATTAGTCTTCCCTCATTGCTTTCTTGGAACCCACATTCTGGCCTAGTGTAGGTCAGATGCTTTAGAGGAAATAGAGGCACTGGATTTGTTACACAAACAACAAATATCACAGGATCTTTTTCAGGGGATAAGGCAACAAGCCATGTTTATTGTGAATACAGAAATTTCTTAATACTATCAATGATGCAAATACCAAGAAAATAGTATCAACACTATAGCAATACCAATATTGTGCTTTACTTAGTGAAATAGTATCAATAATGTAAACACTAGGAAAACAGTATTACCATCGTATCAATACTATAACTACAGAGATTCTTGTTAATAATAAAATAGACTTTGTTGACACATGTTCCAGTTGGTATTTTCATTCACACTCATGCACACTGACAGACATACACAGACAGGGAGACAGATGAACATAAATGGGGTCTCACAGATGTTATAGTTACCAGCCTCTTGGTGCTCGTGGTGGTTACTGGCCAGGTGACTGTAGCACAAGGGTGAGGAGCAAGGTTCTGCCGATGTGCATCGGTACTCCTGGCTGGTGTGATGATGTAGACCTGAACCTCCAGCCTTCATCTTTCTGTCCCATTTTATAGGGAAAAGACCCCATGTAAGTCTATGGGTTTTTGCTCTGTCATGCTGCATCTGCATTCGGTGTGATCCTTAATCACCCACATTGTTGCAAGCATGATCAGATTTTGTTCTATGGGAGTGGGCTGACTCCGAAAGTATCAGCGTGGACTCCTCTTTTTATTTATTATATTTATTATTTTCACTCCTTTCTTCTTCCTTCAAACGTTTTTAGGTGAGGCTGGTGTTTTCTTGTCTGTTTCGGCATCCCTTACTGAGACCAATTGTTCAATCACCCTCCCTGTCCGCACCCACCTCAATTGCTCAGCCATTCACACTTCACTCAGTGCCAACTCCTAGCTGAAGAATTCACATATTATTTTGAAAGCAAACATTATTTCATTTTGATAGTGTCTTTTACAATTAGAAACAAACTTTACATTGCACAGTGTGGCTTTTTGTACTTAAAATAGGATTTTTACAGATATATTGGAAGCAGGTAAAATTAACAGATAAACTGGCCAGTGGACATAGTACAGACATTTACAAACAATCTTAAAATTATACAAAGTACAGACAGATTTGAATTAACATTTAAAAGGGTAATGTATCAGGCTGAAGTGCCTCTTGGTAGAAAGGGGGGGTGGAGTTCGTGGCTCTGTTTAGGGCCAACAGCTTCCACAGTTAGTTATGGTCTGTCTCTTTGCTTCAGGGTTATTGTACCCTGAAGTGTGTAGCCCTTTCATATGAGGTAACAGCAAAAACAGACTTCATGATGCTGCTGGAGGTTGATTGTGTTGCTGAGCAAACAGGCACAAACACCAGGAGGAAGGATTTAGCGCACTCTCACACTCAATAGAGGAAACTAGTTGCAAGCCACTTGGTAAGAAGTAGAGATGGACCGCATGAATAGAAATCCTAGATCTGAGCCTCTCTGGTCTTTGGATAACTTCAAAGGTGGATATGTACTTTCCGACTCCAGTGAGAATCTTCATTAGGTACCAGGCAGGAGCCAAATTCTGCCTTCAGATTTGGGCATGCAGTTCCCTTAGTAGTCACCAGGAGTTGCACAGGCATATCCAACAACAGAATAAGGTTGCTAGGGATTTGGTAGTGCCTTTATTATATTGAAAAATGCAATGTGTTCTCACAGCCCTGATGAAACTTTTCCTGCTAGGCTGTCATCATACGGCTCTGTTCAAACCCCCATGCTGGGCTCATGTGCTTTTAAGCTTCCCAGCATCACTGCAGGCTCCAGGCACTGTCTCTGGCCTTTCTGGAGTACTTCCTAGACACAGACTCTAGTGTCCCTTTTCAGAAGTAAAACCCCACAGCTATGCTAGTCTAGAATCCAAGATCAGTGCTGACTCCCCAAAAATCCCAGGAATTTAAGCATACCCTTTACTAGAACTCCACCCTTGTGAGCACTCTGGTTTACAGTTTACCTCTTGAGGGACACATGGTAGTCAAAGCAAACAGACACAGACTTTGCAGAAGGATTTCTAAAAAGACAATGACCACATTAGTCAGCATAAGAAAAATACATATCTAGGCGAAACACTTGCATACCAATCCCTGCCTCAGTTTCCTTATTACTCCAGTGCCCTTTCCTTCTTGCACAAAGCTCCTCCTTTGTAACATGGAGTCTTCTTTTCTGGCCTCAGCAGCCAGTCTGAAAACCCACTACCCAACTAGTCAGTTCAACCAATCTGACAGTCAAAAATGTTTCCTTCTACCTCAGGAAACTTGCCCCTTTGTTCCTCTCCCCAGTCTCCCAGCCTCTGATTTCAAAGGATTATGCCAACTCCTTAATCTCTTCATTCTTCCCTGTTTCCACATCTTCCTCTAGAGATCTGAAGAGAGCTAGCTGCAGTTCCCCCATTGTTCTGCCACAGCTTGGCCTATACACTTATTGATAGTCCTTAACAACTGTCTCATTCAAAGGCAGTGTTATTGTACCTGGTTCAATCCCAGGATATTAGGGCTTGTCTACACTTACAGTGCTGCAGGGGCTGCTGTATTGCTGAAGAACTTGGCATAAGTACTTCACCTCCCCAAGAGGTAGTATCTGTGTTGATGGGAGATGCTTTTGGAGTCTGAGTGACATAGTTATACCAACCTAACCTCCAGTTTAGACAGTGCTATGTCGACTGGAGAGTTTCTCCCATTGATGTATCTACTGACTCTCGGAGGTGGAGTACATATGCCAACAGAAGAAGCTCTCCCATTGGCATAGGTAGCATGTTCACTAAAATCCACACCCCTGAACAATGCAGTTACACCAACATAAATGGATAGTATAGACCACCCCTTAGAGAGACAAGGTAGGTGAGGTAATATCTTTTATTGGACCCACTTCTGTTGGCGAGAGAGACAAGGCTTTGATCTTACACAGAGCTCGTCTTCAGGTCTGGCAAACTTACTTAGTGTCACATGCTAAACAAAAACACGGTCAATACCACCTGGTATTGAGCTAAGTAGCTAACACATTTCTAGTGACCATTCCAGGTGACATAGCCTGCTTACACACCCCTCCAGTCAAAGGGAGAACAGGAAACAAGGGGAGGGGAAGTTGTGGGACTGTGTGTGTTGGTGGGTTATAAATTGTTTATAGCAAGCCATATATCCAGGATCTCTGTTCAGGTCATGCTTTTTAATGTGACTTTTAAGGTGGTGGTGTAGTTTGTATTTTATCATTTTCCTCTGAGTTCATTAGCCAGCATAGTGATTACCTGGTTTCATCCACATAGTGATTGGGGCATTTTGTGCACTGGATGAGGTATCCCACATGTTCTGATAAGCATGTGTAGGATCCGTGGATCTTCAAAGCTGTATTCTAGGGGGCGTTGATCATTGTAGCAGTGGGGGTATGTCTGCAGGTTTTACATCTGTTGTTCTGGTGGGGTCTGGTGCTGCTTTGAATTGTTGTTCCTGGTAAGTGCAGGGCTTTCTTGGGATGAGTTTGGGGGGTGTTTGAAGGCCAGAAGTAAGGGTTCAGAAAAGATTTATTTTAGGATGGAGTCCCATTGAATATAGGTGGTATTTGATGATGGGTTCCAGTGTGGTGTTGTGGGTGACATGTAGGGGTATGCAGTCAGAGAGGGTTTTAATTTTATATTGAAACAGGTCCTCTTGGCTTATTTCGGTGGCCTGTTGCATGTGATCTTCTGTGGTGTAGAGTCCTTGTTTGGTGAAGACAGTTTTGAGTGTGTTAAGGTGTGAATCCTGGACTTTCCTTTCTGAGCATATTCTGTAGTATCTGAATGCCTAGCTGTAGGTAACAGATTTATTGGTGTGTTAGGGGTGGTTACTGGATCTACGAAGGTAGGTGTGGTGGTCCGAGGGTTTCTTGTATATTGTCTGTAGAGTTCCATTGTTGAGTCTGATTATGGTGTCCAGGAAGTGCATGCTACTGTGGCAATGTTCCAGAGAGAGTTTAATGGATGGGTGGTGGTTGTTGAAGTTGTGCTGGAAATTTGAGGGAGTTTAAGTCCTCTGTCCAAAGGATGAAAATAGCATTGATGTATCTCAGGTATATTGCTGGTTTCATGGTGCATTTGTCCAGAAATTCTTCTTCAAGGTGGCCCATGAAAAAGATGGAATATTGGGAAGCAATCGTAGTACCCCAGTACGGTTTGAACCAAGTGTTTGTTGTTGAATGTAAAATTGTAATGGTTGAGGTTGAAATGGATAAGTTTGGCAATGTTTGCAGTAAATATGGGAGGGTTGTCCACTGTTTTGTAAATGTTTGAGAAACAGCTATGCTGTCATTGTGAGGCATCTTGGTGTATGGAGGTGGCATCCATGATGGCAAGGATAGTGTTCTGAAGAAGGTTGTTAATGTTGAGGAGTTTGTGGAAGAAGTTGTCCTGGAGGAATTTGACCATTTATGGATGAATGGTTTAAGGATGGCTTCTATGACTGCTGATATTCCTTTAGTAAGACTACCATGGCCAGATATGATGGGTCTGCCTGGTTTTCCTTGTTTGTGTATCTTGGGAAGCATGTAGGCGGTCCCTGGGATGGGTTCATGGGATATGAGTTTCATAGAATTACAGGACTGGAAGGGTCCTCAAGAGGTCAAATAATCCAGTCCCCTGCACTTATGCAGGACTAAGTATTATCTAGACCATCCCTGACAGGTGTCTGTCTAACTTGCTCTTAAAAATATTTAATGATGGAGAATCCACAACTTCCCTAGGCAATTTATTCTAGTGTTTAACTACCCTGACACATTGAGAAGTTTTTCCTAATGTCCAGCCTAAACCACCCTTGCTTCAATTTAAGCCCATTGTTTCTTTTCCTATCCTCAGAGGTTAACGAGAACAATCTTTTCTCCCTCCTCCTCCTTGTAACAACCTTTTATATAATTGAAAACTGTTATGTCCCTTTTGGTCTTCTCTTCTTCAGACTAAACAAACCCAGATTTTTTCAATCTTCCCTCAAGGTCATGTTTTCTAGAAATTTAATCATTTTTGTTGTTCTTTATTGGACGTTCTCCAAGTTGTCCCCATCTTTCCTGAAGTGGCATCCAGAAGTGGATACAATACTGGAATTGAGGCCCAATAAGCGTGGAGAAGAATGGAAGAATCGCTTCTCATGTCTTGCTTACAACATTCCAGCAAATACACCCCAGAATGATGCTTACTTTTTTTGCAACACTGTTACACTGACTCATATTTAGCTTGTGATTCACTATGGCCCCCAGATTCCTTTCTGCAGTACTCTTTCCTAGGGAGTCATTTCCATTTTGTATGTGTACAACTGATTTTTCCTTCATAAGTGGAGTACTTTGCATTTGTCCTAACTGAATTTCACCCTATTTACTTCAGACCATTTCTCCAGTTTCTCCATATCATTTTGAATTTTAATCTTATCCTCCAAAGCACTTGCAATCCCTCCCTGCATGGTATCATCTGCAAATTTTATACGTGTACTCTCTATGCCATTATCTGAATTATTTATTCAGATACTGAACAGAACTGATCAGAGGAACCCCACCTGATATGCCTTTCCAGACTGACTGTGAACCACTGATAACTACTCTCTGGAAATGGTTTTCCAGCCAGTTATGCACCCACCTTATAAGTTGTATTTCCCTAGTTTGTTTGTGAGAAGGTCATGTGAGACAGTATCAAAGGCCTTAATAAAGTCAAGATATACCACATCTACCGCTTCCCCCATCCACAAGGCTTGCTATCCTGTCAAAGAAAGCTATCAGGTTGGTTGGACATGATTTTTTTTCTTGACAAATCTATGATGACTGTTACTTATCTTATATCTTCTAGATGTTTGCAAATCGATTGCTTAATTATTTGCTCCATTATCTTTCTGGGTACTGAAGTTAAGATGACTGGTCTGTAATTCCCTGGGTTGTCCTTGTTTCCCTTTTTATAGATTGGAATTATATTTACCCTTTTCTGTCCTCTGAAATCTCTCCCATCTTCCATGACTTTTTGAAGATAATTGTGAATGGCTCAGATATCTTCTCAGTCAGCTCCTTGAGTTATTCTAAGATGTGTTTCATCAGGCCATGGTGACTTGAAGACAACTAACTTGTCTAAGTACTTGTTCTTTCTCTTTTTTAGCCTCATATACCACCACATTTTCACAGGCATTCTCTATGTTAGATGTTCAATTGCTACTAACCTTTTTGGTGAAAACTGAAACAAAAGTCATTTAGCACTTCTGCCATTTTCACATTTTCTGTTATTATTTCCCCCCCTCCTCCTTATTGAGTAATGGGGCTATCCTGCTCCTGGTCTTTCTCTTGCTTCTAATGTATTTGTAGAATGTTTTTTGTTACCCTTTAGGTCTCTAGCTAATTTAATCTCATTTTGTGCTTTGGACTTCCTGATTTTTGTCCCTTCATACTTGTGTTATATGTTTGCATTAATCCTTTGTAATTTGTCCTAGTTTTCACTTTTTGTAGGACTCTTGTTTGAGTTGAAGATCTCCTGATTAAGCCACTGTTGTCTCTTGCCATAATCCTCTCTATCCTACACAGTGGGATAGTTTGCAGAGTTTTTCCTGGAGTAGTTTGGGGAAGGATTTGATGATATCCTTATTCCTAGGTAAATTGGGGTGTGCAGTTTTGTTTTTTTTTTAAATGTTTTAAAAATTTAAATAACAGATGCTGTGTGAGAGTTGTCCGTTGGCCTCATTAACATGGTCATCTGTGTGCTGGTTGGATCACTACATCGTGGTGGTTAGATTCCAGGGACTGTATGGATCCCACACATGCCTATCACCACATGTGGTGCACCTCCTCCAGTGCACTAAATACACCAATAGAAACAATGTGGGTGAAGCCAAGTAATCACTACACTTTCAAATGAACGTACACAGGAAAATGAAAGACAAAACCACCACCCCACATGTGGGTAAACACTTTTCACAAAGGTCAGATATAGCGTGATTGCTATCAGTCCTCAAAGGAAACCCGCACAACACTTTCAAAAGACGAGCCTGGGAACTTTAATTCATAACTTTGCTACACACTAAAAGCCATGAACTGATTTTTGAGACACTGGATTTCTGGCTGCTACAACACTCTATAAACCAAACACACTAACAGCCCCATCCCCGCCTCTTTCTGCTCCCCCATTTCCTTTCCTTTCCTCCCTTTGACTGGAAGAATATTAACAGGCCACTTCACCTTGAATGGCCATTTGAAATATGTTAACTACTTAGCTAAATACCAGATGGAACACACTGTTTAGCATGTGACACTGAGACAGTTTCCCAGACCTGAAGAAGAGCTCAGTGTAAGCTTGTAATAGCTTGTACCTCACCAACAGAAGGTATATAAAAGGTATGACCTCACTCACTTAGTCTCTTAGTCAAAGGCAGACATTCCGGTGCCCCTCCTTGTCTCCTTATTAGAAGGAGGGTCTCTAGAAATAAGGTAGCTATGAGACCAAGTAAGTAGCAATAACAGCGAGTGGATAAATTGAGTCACACACTTTTCATAAAAATACTGAAATTTCCCACATTCTTCTGTAGAGTTATTAAACAACAAGTGTGGTTTGTTGGCCGGTATATGGGAAATCATTTTGTGTAGCAGCTGCTGGTCAGCTACTAAGTTTTAAGTTAAGTCACAATATCTATCCCTGGCTTCAGATCATTAGTAGTCTGCTTTATGGCACATGCCTTGCCCTGCCCAGTATGCCATTTGCATTTTAAGGGAAAGGCATATGACTCACGTCTTGGGAATTTACTGTTTTCCCTACATGCTGTTGCACCAGAACATCTTGTCACCAGGATGTAAATGATTGCATTGGCTGCTGGCTTGTATGGTTACCTTATATAAAACAAGTTAATTGAGACACAGATGTCATTGAAGTCAGAAACAAGAGATACCCCACTGTACCCATTAATACTGAATAGCTATGCACCATTTGCACATCAATTCCAATTTACTGTGAGCCTGAAAACAGCCTAGATACTTTTTCGTTAAGATTTGTTCATTCATGCATTTCTTTCTTAAAGCATGCTTTTTTATTAAAGCAGAGTTTAACTAACGCTGCTTAAATTGCTTATTTTAAAGATATACGTGCACAGAGTAGTACTAGATTTTGCACGTAGTCCCAGTGATGCCAATGAGATCACTTATAACGAGAAGCACCTGGCGCCATAAACAAAGCATGATGAGAGCTGGGTGAATGGACTACAGGATGTGGATTAATTATTAGCCGTTGAGGCCTCAGAGTACTGTGACCAATTCTGGGTGCCACACTTCAGGAAAGATGTGGACAAATTTGGAGAGAGTTCAGAAAAGAGCAACAAAAAAGATAAAAGGATTAGAAAACCGGACCTACAAGGAAAGGTTCTAAAACCGGGCATGTTTGGTTTTGAGAAAAGAAGACTGAGGGGGACCTGATGAGTCTTCAAATATGTTAAGGGCTGTTACAAAGAGGATGGTGATCAGTTGTTCTCCCTGTTCACTAAAGATAGGACAAGAAATAATGGGCTTAATCTGCAGCAAGAGAAGTTTAGGTTAGATATGAGGCAAGGCTTCCTAACTATAAGGGTAGTTAAACTCTGGAATAGGCTTTCCAGATTCCAGGGACTGTATGGATTCTACACAAGCCTATCACAACATGTGGGGTACCTCATCCATCGCCATCACTGGAGGCTTTTAAGAACAGGTGGACAAACATCTGTCAAGGATGGTCTGGGTTTACTTGGTCCGTTAATGCAGGAGGCTGGACTTGATGACTTCTGAAGTTCCCTTCCAGCCCTGCATTTCTATGATTAGAGATCTTGAATTGGGGTAGACTGTGACATGTATTTAAACACAAACTGCATCCATACAGTCATATCAAATGACAATAAAAGAGTAAGTCTAGTGGTGTTTCAAGCTTATCGCAGAGGCAATGGTGACGTTTACAGTCTATCGGGTATATAGGGACAGTTTTCCAAATAAAGGCATTTTATATCAAAAAGAAGGTATAATTTGCCTAAATTCAGATAATAGCTCCATTTAAAAAGGAAGAAATGTACTCCTGAATCATTTTTCTTAAATCAGTGGGGGCTACTGAGCATTCTTTGTCCTGTTATGTTGCTGCCTGGTCACTAGAGGGAGGTCTAGGAAAAGAATTCAGAGGAGTCAAAGCAGAAACAGAATTGAAAATGAGAGATCTATTTAAACTGGTGCTTTGTGCCTTTTGGAAGACGACTGTCAGAGCAAAAATGTCAAATCAACTGGTAAGGCAAGTTAGACCCTTTTCCAATCCCCATCTTGACAACGTTTATTGCAATTGCCTCACTCAGTACGGGGAAGCACATTACTTATGGAGTTTGAGCTCATCTAGTTTTAGCGAGTTAAAGTGTGCACAAACAATTTTCTTCTCATGGAAGCCCTTTATTAGCCGAGACTCTAGATACATTCTAAATTCTTTCTTTGGACAGTGTGCATTGCCCTTTAAAGAAACCTGAAGATGGCGGTTATAAATAGTTGGCAATCAAATATAAATACAGTATAACGACAGATTATATTAATCCTTTTAGGAACATGGCAAGATGCCAGTTTCTTGGATAATTTCCCCCTTATTCCTTTTAAGGAATGGATAACTGAGCATTTGTACAGCACTTGTGAAAGGAGAGACTTTTCTCTTCAGGTCAGGCACAGTGCTGGCATCTGCAGCTGAAGGATGCTTGTGTTGCCCTGCCAATGCCATCAATCTACACTGCTTTTTTTTTTTTTTAAAGTAAAAGGCAATTTGAGAACAGTAGGTAGCCACTTAGATAAATAAATTTTAAAAAAAACCACAATGCTGGATTTAACTTGCAGCACAAACCCTATTTGTTCTAGTCCTTCCAGTAACAATAATCTTTTTAGAGTTAACCTTAAAAAGGGGCCTTAGAAAACCCAACACCATCCTCCCCACCCGCCATGGGGAGGGTTCCCCCTTTCTAAATAAGGGGTCTGTTTTACAAGGGAAAGAGTGACGGTGTCTATCACTTACTGCCAAGATGAGTACTGATATAGAAAGCCTACTCCTCCTTATCTGGGCATGAGAGCAGTCATTCAGCCAGGAAACACTTTAAACACCTAAAGGCCAATCAGGCAAAGGGAGCAACAGTTGCAGAACTGTGCCAAAAGGATGCTGTGCCTCCTCCATTAATAGCCATTGGAAGAAAAGGGGTGTGTGACATTACTGGAGATGGGGGGAGAACAGGGTAGGGGAACTTACCTGTAATACTTGCCTGCAATCAAGTGTGTCATTGCAGTTGAGGGCTGCAGCAGATTTGGGTTTTTCTTTTTTTAAATTATGGAACAGCCAGCACTTCATTCCATTCTGAAATGGAATGCTGTTCCTTATTTCATTAAAAATGTACGCTGCATAAAATATGGATCAGCAGCAGGCCCCTCTGGTGAACAGCAAGTTACAGTCTTACCAATTTTTTAACTAAATTATTTGTTGGTTTTACAATCTGGAATGCAAAGTTGCACACACCAATGTGTCTTTCCCAAAGGTTGAAACAATTATAGCATTTCTAGTATGTTGATGTCTGAACAACATAGCACAGTCAGGATGCGTGGGAGAAGGGGATGGAACTGTATGACATTAGCATTAATAGTCTCCAAAAACGCAATATTGCAGAATGGGAAGGTGTATAGTGCTGCTTTCTTGAAATATCCTGACTGAGTCCAATTTAGCACATACGATTCTAAATATGAAACTGCCTTATTTTTAAAAAGAAAAGGCTTATTGAAACGGATGCTTTAAAATGAGGAAAATCACCACGTTGTGATGAGGTGCGGGAAAACCGTTTTAAAGCAAGTGGGGAGCAGAGCCCATTATTTGAACCTCAGATTCAGACTTGTTTGAATTGCAGCTGGTTTGGAATTGAATTCTTGGATCGGAATCTGTCCCTATAGTTTAGGTTCCAATCCAGGACATAAGGGGGCCTATTTTCTGGTTCTGGTTAATTTGCAGCTGAAATCTCAGAGGAGCATTTGTATTGACCTGTATTTCTTTGAAAATAGGGTTTGGCTTTGATTCTCCAACTAAAATGTTTTTTCACTCCTTTTGTCAACTTTTTCATAATATAAAACATGTAGGAAAGAGCGCCTTTCTCTTTTGATTGATGAAGGCTAGATCTTGAAATCCATCTGAAGATTAAGGGCACTGTCTCCTCTATGGAGTCATAGTAAATTGAATGTTTATAATTTATAGGAATGCTGAGTAGGAGGAGCAGTGCTGCAATATATTAGCTTTCTTCCATTTATCTAATGAATATAATTATTTCCTAAATCTTATGTGTAATTCTTTCCATGGAGGAGAAATAGTCTGTATAGGTTTTAAAGAGTATTATCATTAAACATCTATTTACTTTTGAGATGTACTGAAAACCAGTAACATAATGTAATGCTCCCAGGTCTACACTGCTATATATTCCATAAAAGCACTTCTCACACAAACAATATTCGTTAATATGTGTGCTGTGTATGTTTTACTCATGAATTACACATAAATACATTTACTTCTAGGGTCTGAGCCTACGTCACGCTGAATACCCCTACCTTCCATTTAAATGAATGAAGAGCCTGAAAACCTCTTGAGATGTAACAAACTAATGGTCAAACATCCCTGGAAGTCAATGGGAGAATTCCTAGTGATTTAAGTGGGAGTTGGATCAGGCCCTAATCTCACAATTAAGGAAACACCCTTAGGCCATGAGTGGGAGTTATGACGGAGTAAGGACTCAAGATCAGTCTGTCATCACACTAGTTTAATTTGATTTTGATATAGCCTCATATCAATATATGAAACTATGATATATTTAAAGAGCCAGATCCTCAACTAGTGAAAAACTGGCATAATTCCACTGATTGCAGTGGAGCTACGCAATTTATTTCTGCCGAGGATGTGACCCAAAGACCAGAGGCCAAAAACTGCCTATTTGAATAAACAGAGCATACTTCAAAAAATGTTGGCAGATCCCTGAGTGCAACAAAAAGAGTAAAACTTCTATCAGATTCTTATCTTTGAACGTCAGAGATGTGTGTGTGGATCTGCTTCACATTTACAGTGTAATTTGCACTCCTGTGACTACCATGTGTGCCACAGAGCAGTAATAATTTTGTCATCTTTATGTTTAAACTAATGAATCTGCCATCATTAGAGATTCATTTGCTTAGTGCAAAATAATTACTGGGCACAATTCTCAAACAAAATTGTTAGGACATAATTAACCTCTATCATCATTTTAACATTATGCACATACAGGAGTTTAACGGCTGTTTTTAAAGCTACATTTTAAATATTCATTTGTACTGCCACACACCTTAGTGTTTTTCGTTTCTCTAAAATAGGTGGTGGAATATTCTGCCTCTTTGCATCATCTCTCCCTGGGACTCCACATAGTCAGTGCATCTCTTGGTGTCGTTTTCCAGGGACTGATTGCCATATATATAATTTGGGAAAGATGGAGTCTGTGAATCTCTTTCATGAAGGGGTTGGACAGACATGTAGGCATTACAGTACAACCTCAGAGAGTGATCCTTCATTCTGGGTCCACTTAAGCAGATGCAGCCACAGAATGCAGGAGGAATGCCCAGCTCCTCTATAAGCTATGCTGTGGACACTCCTGAGGCCAGGATTTGGTTTTAGTTTATACGGCTGACTAAGACCCAGAACAGGGACTAACAGTTTGTTAGTCATTTTACAAATAGCATGACGTTTAGTTATGTTGTGAACAATAAGTTAACCATGTCTTTGTAATAGTTACCAGATTTGAATTCTAATATTTCAAAATGGGGGTCAAACTGACAAAGTTTAGAACAATCTAAAAATAAGCCTATCAAGAGATAATGTATTTAAACAGGTACCTACAGAGACTATTAAACTATCAGACGATAACATCTTTAGACTTATACCATCAATCTCTTCTGAGTCCAAAGCAGTGGTCTAAGGTGAAAGGATAGGCATCTCATTGCCAATCTTTTGAGTTAATCTAGTCTCACTGGTCTTTTAAAAACTTAAATCTATTCAGATAATCCTGAAATGGTATTTAGGTACCAAAGTCGCTTGCTACTAATATTGTACATAGCTTTTCATTCATAGCTCTCAAAGTGCAAGGTGTCTGTTTAGACACCATAACCCCCCATCTTATAAATGTGGAAACTGACACACAAAGTCGTTAAGTTACCTGCCCAGCGTTAACATGAGTCAGTTACAGAGCCAGGAATAGGAGCCAGGACTCCTAACTTCCCATCTGATGTCCTGTCCACTAGACTTCTATTTTGACACTGGCTTGCACTACACTACCAATTTATGTCACTATGACTATGAGAAACATAGTTATGCCAACCTAACCCCTAGTGTAGACAGTGCTATGTCAAAGGGATGGCTTTTCTTGTGGATATAGCTACCACCTCGGGGGTAGGGTGGGGTGTGGAGTACCTGTGCTGCTGGGAAAAGCTCTCCCATTGGTGTAGGCAGAGTCTTCACTAAGCACTGCAGTCATGCGGCTGCACCGATGCAGCACTGCGAGTGTAGACAAGTCCTGTGATGGGGTAACTCGCCACCAGAGCACCCTCTCCAGTCAAGATGCAGATTACATGAGTTCTTTCACTCTAGCACCTCCTGTTATTGGCCAGTCTGATTCCAGAGCAGTCTGCATTTTTCGTGCCCGAGTCCTCTGGCCAAGCCACCCTTCAAGTTTAGTCCCTTCCAAGAGAACAGAAGAATCCAAACAGAAAAAAACCAAACAAACCCAAAATCCAGATTTGTAATAGCCTTATGCCAGGCTTCCAGGCCCCATCTAAGACTTGTCAGTTTTTGCCTCTTTTAGTCCTGAGGCTTGTGTGTTCTGCTCTTGCTGGGGAATGAGGGAGGGTGCCCCATATCCACCCTCTCCTTTGGGTTCCAACTCAACCACTCTGTGCTATGCAGATAAGGCATGTTCTATCAATCCCACAACACCTCCATGGGCTGCTCCCTACCTTTCGCTGTTCATCAATGTCTCCTGCCTGTCTGATTCCAATTAGAGAGCAGTGTCTCCTCATGCAAATTCCTCTAGACCCTCCTCAGGTTCTCTGGTTTACTCCAGAATCCATGTCAGCTTTGCTTTGCTTCGCTTCGCTTCAGGCCTGTCTTTATGGATTGCCCTCCTTTCCTGCTGGGCATAAGATTAAATTGGTCCTAATGCCCCCAATTCTCCCCCTTCCCACGTGGGACCTGGTGGGATTAATTAGGGCCTGTTAATCCTTTATTTGGCAGCATGGGGCTATGCCACATCCCAGACAGAATATGTATTTAGATGAAATCAATCAACAGCGAGATAAATAACATATCCATTCAGGTAGTACTTCCCTCTTCTTAGCATCCTCCCAGGTGTCCTTTCATTATTTTAAAAAGTAGGTGTTAGAGAATAATGCTGCAATACCAAGGTGGAGGAGGTGACAAAATGGAAATAATTTTAAGTTTATAATCAAACAGTGATTAGAAAGGAACAGAGGAAGGAACAGCTGTGATGGAAAGATCTAAAGAGACAACTAAATCCAGCATACGTATGACTTTTAATGTAAGCTGAGCTAAATTTTAAAACCCCTCAGCAGCTACAAATATTGCTAACAGGTATGTGAGCACTCTCCTGAACAGTTAATAATCGGATTGGGCACTGCTCTCATTCACAATGGTTCCAGGCTCACAAAACCCTGAGCCACTTATTTCATGTGCAAATCCTAATGGCTCAGATCTCAGAATATTCTTCCAGTAGATTTGGCACACTACTTCACAGCTCTCATTCCACTCCTGTTTCCCAGAAGCTCTATGCTCTTGACTGCACTCCCATCACAGTCTCAGTGCACTACAGCCAAGCATAGCAGTTGTACCTCATGCTAATTACATCAGCTCTGTCTCATCCATCAAGTGGGTGAAATAAAGATTTGTGAAGCTATATAAAAGGAAGTATTAGTAAGCTGTCACTTGCTTTGAAACCAGGAATGTGCCTCTGCAATAAAAAAAGATCTCTACAATCTGGCTGGCCTCCTTAAGAAATCAGGGAATGCACCTGGAAAAACAAAACATACGATCATACATACATTATTGAAATCATTGGGTGGCAGTGGGTGCTAAGCACCTCTTAAGTAAATCAGGCCATTTGTTTTTGATCAGAGGCCAGTGTACTTCACAGAGAAGCTAATGTATAAAAGATACAGAAACAGTGGTGTGCTTACTAATTATCTTTGAAATTGGCTAATATGTCACCTGATGAGTGTGTGTGCGTGCTAGGCGAACTGGGAGTTTAGTGACTGCTGGAGACATTAAAATAGGGTATATTATAAAACATGTAGGAATTCTTTATCAGGAGACTTCTGTAGCTGTGAGCTAGATATTCCATCTACACATGGCAAATGAGTTTACTTTCCCATGAAACCTGCTCTGTATTCACTCCCAAAAACAAAGTACCAATTAGCTAAAGATGATAGTAAAATAAACCACTTTAATTGGGCAACAGATACTGGCAGCTAAACATAAAAGTGCATATGTAAATATGCTGATTATTCTCAGTGCTTGACAAATCTTCTCTTCTCTCTGATGAATGCAGGTGTCTCTTCCTAATGCAGCATGGGAACTTCTACCATCTCAAATGACATTATGAGATAAATGCAAAATTTGTCTTGAATAATTAAATGACCACTTTTCCCCACATATATCTGAGAGATACCAGATGGTGTTTTTTTTTTTTAACCTTTGTAACCTACTCTCAAGTAGAGCTGGCTGAAAGTCGGAATTTCCAATCCACGGAAAATACTAAAATTTCAAAATTTCCTTTCATCCCAAGTTGGAACAAAGCGTCAAAATGTCAGTCTCCTGTAAAATATAATTTCTGAAAAATTTGGTTTCAACTTTATCACTTTGACTTTTATATATTTAAAATATTATAATATGTAAAACAGTTTGACTTTGACTTTGTTGAGATGAAACATTTTGATACAGTTGAATAAAATCGTTTAGGCAATTTTTCATCCAAACTTGAATAAATCAATACGCTCCTGCTATACGTTTTGATTTCATTGCATCAGCATTTTCCAAAGAAAAAGCACTCCACTAGAAAAGTTTCAATCAGCTCTACTCTCAGGACTAATAAAGTTCTTCACCAATGGGCTTTAGAGTCACAGATGAATTATCTTCTCTAGATCCCTTAGTCTTTTTTAGAGTGAATAGGCTCATTAATGAAATGTCTTTCTCCAGTCTGTTAGAGCATTAACTTCCTTCTACATAAGTTAAACATAAGTTAACACCCACGTGCTCTGATTCTGATCTAATACATGCATAAAGAAGCAAGCAGTTATGCATGTGTTTAACCTTAGACACTGGAGAACTCATTAACATAAAATTAAGCATATGCATCAGTGTTTGCAGATCAGGGTTCATATAAGGGGTCAGGATGGGATCCACAAAGGCACTTCGATATTGCAGTGCTGAGCATTGTGGTATCTAACAGGCAAGTGCCTATAAAATCACAGGAACACCACGATGATCCACAAAGCTGAGTTAGGCACTCAGGCTCCTTACACAAGGCGTGGGGAGAGATAGGTGCCTTAGAATGTGATCCACAAATGCCAGCAGCTAAAGGGAAGAGCAATTTCTTGCAGGAATGAATTAGGCACCTGTCTTTCTCCACACAAAATAGCGTGAGGTGAGAGAGAGGTGTCATTCTCTCTCTCTGGCCCGATGACTATTCCATTGTGGCTAGCTACTTAAATAGCCAGTGGGCCAGAGCGAGAATGACTCTGTAGCCTAGTGGTTAGGGTACCCACCTGGGAGATGAGAGATCCGGGTCCAGTCTCCCTGTTACATCCACACTTCCATTATTTATATACAATGGAACAGCTTCAACAGGAGAGACTGAGGGAGCTCCACATTGGAATATTCCGTAGCTTAGTGGTTTGAACATCTTTTTGAGAGGTGGGAGATCCCTGTCCAAATCCTTGATCCTCCTCTGGTAAACAGTAGAGGGAATTGAACCTGGGTCTCCCACATCCCAAGCTGGTGCCCCTGTTATACCCACTCTACTAAAAGTGCACCAATCTGCTCCTCCTTTGCCTGGATTTTGAATGGGACCTGATCCAGTAAGCAGCCTCTGAGAACTGAAGTGGCTAACTCATCTGTATCATTGCTCTGCATTAGGCTGGCATGACCACAGACAGGAGTTACAATGTCAAAGATGTCATAGGTGCAAACATATCAATACCCCTTTACAGAGCAGTAGGCTGGATGCTATGTCAGCCATATCTTGGTCATTGGATGAAATATTGTAGCTGCGGCAGAGCCAGTTGTTCCCTGCAGATGTCGTCTTCAAGTAACCCACCAAAGGGACAGCAGCCAGTTTATCAAATGTAGCAGTGTCAGGGCCCAATAACAATAAAGACACTATAGGAAATGTACACAGAACCCATCAGCATACAAAACAAGTAACAAGTGCCTTTGTTAGGATTTAGTGTTACTCACCCCAAATTGTGAATTGTGCTATATGGAATTTGCTTGATTTGACACATGTCAATTTACAAGAGTCTGTTATACATTGAGAGCAACACCGGTTAGATAATTGGTAATCACTGATTGAATCACACAATTTACCCTGTTCAACACTCCTTAATTAATTGGTCATGGTTAAAGATATGATTTGGTCACAGATTCCATGACTTTCCGGGCCCTCCGGGACTTGTGGGACAAACCTGGGGCAGCTGTGAGCCCCAAGGCCACTACCAAACAACTGATTGGCTGGCCATCCCCAAGGCTGCTGCTGAACAGCTGACAGGGGTTCAGCCCTTTGTGCTCAACAGCTGATTGGCAGCCAGCCCCCTAGAGCAGTGGGCTGAAGCAGTTGCAAGCCCCGGAAACTCTGTTTTCCCTTTTCCCCCAGCATATTTTTAGTAAAAGTAAGGAACAAGTTGCAGCTTCTGTGAATTTTTGTTTATTGCCCTTGATCTGTTCCTGACTTTTACTAAAGAAAACTATGACAGAATCTTAACCTTAGTTATGGTAGTTAACACATAGCTACCATAGGCCATGTAGATGATCTCCTTACCCATTTGATGCTCTTTTACTTTCCTATTATTTTTTTGTAATTAATTCATTAGTTTATACTTTCATCTGGTTAAACATATTAGCAGTTTCATGCATATAATACACAGTATATCTTTCTTCAGTAGCTAGGCCATCACTGCCATGTAACATAGGTAAAGTAACTGTGTTTGTACCCTGAGCTCAAAATATTTAATGTCTTTTGATGTTTTCCATATCTACCCAGTTCTAAATAAACATTCCCAATCCAAATCACCCTGAAATGGAACCCACAATTCCATCTAAACTCTGGAGTCGCCTAGTTTGAAAGATACCAAAGTGTGGAAGTTTCTTGTTCCATTATCAGATCTTGTACTTATTCCTGATAAGAGGCTATGTTATCTGGTAACTTGCTTAAGGCGCTTTTGCATAAAAACATCTATTTTAACTCCTTCAACTTGTGCATCACTAACTTCCCACAATAAAATGTTTTGGTAACCTCATTTCTCTACCTGTCATTACCTCACAAGTAGCAGAATTTGTTGCACTAGCAGGAACAGCCTTAGCTGCCATGAGGACTATGGCATTAGAGTATCTCAGTCTTTCCCATTTATACAAACTTTCTCAACATCAATTTCATAGTTCTGTTCATCCTTTCTTCACTGCCCTCAGTCCTCGGAATAGGTGGAATGTGTAACTTTTGTTGTGATCCCAATGTCTAAAGCAGTTTTGTAAGAC